>RJWH01000356.1:0-600000 GCA_004363575.1 Solenodon paradoxus | reverse complement strand
ATTGGCCTCATAAAATATACCTGGGAGTTTTCCCTCCTCTTCAACTTGGTAGAAGAGTTTAAGAAGGCTGGAGATCAGCATTTCTTGAATGTTTGAAAGAACTCACGAGTGAAGTTATGTGGAATTGGGTTTTTGCTTTTAGGGAGATTTTATTACTGCCTCAATTTTTGTGCTTGTGATTTGTCTGTTTAAGCTGTCTGTGTCCTCCTGGTCCAGTTTTGGGAGGATACAGTATCCTAGAAATCTGTCCACTTTTTCATTATTAAAAAATGTGCTAGATATGAGTGTTCCTAATAGTCTCTGAAGATCCTTTTTATTTCTGTGATGTCAGTTGTAATCTCAACTCTTTCATTTCTGATTTTCCTTATTAGGGCTTTCTCTCTCATTTTATTAGTGAGTCAAGTTACGGGTGTATCAATTTTGTTTATTTTCTCAAAGAAGCAGGTCTTGGAGTCATTCATCATTTGGAGAGTCTTGTTTTCAATTTCATTTTTTTCTGATCTAATTTTTATATTTTTCTTCTTTCTAGTGATTTTTGGTTTTAATTGCTCTTCCCTTTCTAGTTTCCTCAAGTGTGAGGTTAGGGATTTAATTTTGGCTCGCTCAGGTTTTAATGGGCTCTGGTATAGCTATAAGTTTTCCTCTCAGAATTGCTTTTGTCTCATCCCATATGTGCTGTTTGTCTCTGAATTTTCACTTATATCCAGGTAAGTCTTAATTTCCTGTTTAATTTAATCAGTGACCCAGGGGCTGTTCAGAAATATGTTTTTCAAGCTATACATCTTTGTGGTTCTTCAGGTTTTATTCTTTTGGTTCATTTCAAATTTCACCCCATTGTAGTCAAAGAAGATGCTTTCTCTCTCTAGGATTTCAGTCTTGAAAAAGTTACTGAGACTATCTGACAGTAAAAAAGCAAATGACCCACTTAAAAAAATATGGACAAAAGAACTGAATAAACACTTATCTATAGAAGACACACAGATGGCCTGCAGATACCTGAAAAAAATGTTCTGTGTCACTCATCATCAGAGAAATGCAAATAAAAACTACAATGAGATGTCACCTCACATCAGTGAGAATGGTCTTTTATCAAAAAAAAAATGCTGGAAATATCAGATGTTGGAGGGGGTGTGGAGAAAAAGGAATTCTTCGACATTTGGTGGGGATGTAAACTGGTACAACCTCTTTGGAAAACCATGCGGAGATTCCTCAAGCAAATAAACATGGATCTACTATCAATCCAGCAATTGCACTCTCAGGCATATACCCAGAGGATATAGAATCTCTAATCAGAAAATCTATCTATATTCCAATGTTCATAGCAGCACAGTTCACAAGAACCATGACATGGAAAAAACGTAAATGCCCATCAACAGATGACCAAATAAAGAAGCTGTGGTCTATATACTCAATGGAATTCTATGTAGTTATTAAAAACTTGAAATTGTGCCCTTTGCAACAATCTAGATGGATTTGGAATGGATCATGTTAAGTGAATTAAGACAGTAGTACAAGAGAAATACAGGTTGCTTTCACTCATATGTGGAATATAATGAAATGAGACAAATAAACCCAGCAAAAACTCTCAGGATACAAGATGATGACTTCCAGGGGGTGTAGAATGGGGGAGGGATGGAGAAAGGGGAAAAGGTGGGGCTATAGGACACTGGAATTATGGTGGCGGGTGTGCTATGAAATATAGATTGAGATACATTATTAATATTCAAAAATGAATACAAATAAAAAGAACTTTGGTTGACCTTCAACCCAGAGATAGAAAAGCCAAGAGAATGTGCATTAAAATTAATTTCCCTGTGAATATGAAAGTAGACAATAGCATTATCAGTTACCTTATCTTTGAGGTCATTTGGCTTGCTATACATAGCTGCAGACAGAATGCCAGGGTAAGTATGTATGTGTAACATTTGCTACTAGTGGTTGAATTTAAAAGCAGGATAGTAGAATGAAGAATCATGAGGCTCTGGAATCCGCAAATCTTGTTCTGAAATTACAGGCTGTAACTTAACAATGTTGTGAAAAGGAGCCATTTTGTCCTGCTGCTATTTCATTGTTAGTAAAATATAGGTAATATTAATACTCAAAGATACAAGAGAGATATTTGTGACCAGCTTCAGAAATGACTAGCATTGGGTATATAGTATATTTGGTTTATAAAGGAACCAAAGGTAGTGGTGGTGAAACTTAGTGAGGTTTTTCGTGATGATGATGTCATCAAAAGAGGTCCTAACACCTTTCTTGGGGTTTATATTCCTACTCCAGTATAGTAACACTAATATTTCACTTTCCTAGGCTAGACATGTGTTTTATAATATTCTACAAGGCTGCTACATAAACAAACAGAAAAACAAGCAAGCAAACAAAGATTATAAAATATTTTGAATTTATAATGAAAATAAAATATTTTGATAAAAAACAGAAGCCATACTTTTTGGCTAAAATATGATGCCCAGATACTTTAGATTATGATGTACAAATAAGTAATTAAACCATGAAAAAATAACAGGAAGTGCTAAGAAGCTTAGGAGCAGATAGTCATAAAATATCCTGAAATACACAAGCAAAACATTACTGAGTGCAATGGGTCCATTCCCTAGTTGAGCATCAACTGAAGTTCCTTTCAACAGCAAAGCATTATTACTTGCAACAAGTTAAGAGACAGCACAAAAATAAACTGCTATCGTGAGGGTTTTTAAGGTTCATTTGATGAAGTGGGCAGAGATTGGTCTGGAGGTCACTGGGGAAAGTTTTAAGTCTACTGCAGACACCAACCAGCCTTCCATAAGTCAGGTCATGCTTACACATGTTCAGGAAAAGGCAGTGCAAAATAACCTTTAAGCCAGTCCTAGTCCTTCTATGATTGCTCAGGTCACAGGGTAGGTCAGAAACACTTAGCTTGATCAAAGACATTTATCTAGTCTATTGTTTAGAACTGTTAGGTTTTAAATGATCATTCAACAGTCAATACCTCAAGGCCTCCATGAGGTTTTGAGGATGACCTCATAGTTTTCCATTACTCTATTAGGTTTTCTTAATAAAATAATGCTGGCCTACTAACAAATGGAAAAAGTAACAGTGATTATGAATAACAATCTGAGAAGGCAGCAGTATTCCAGAGTCAATAAAAAAAAAATAATGCTGGCCTACTAACAAATGGAAAAAGTAACAGTGATTATGAATAACAATCTGAGAAGGCAGCAGTATTCCAGAGTCCTCCTCTTTTGTGAGTTCTCCCTAAACTGAAGCAAGCCTTAAGATTTGGTCATTTCTCAGATAGCTGATTTCAAACGGATATTTAATCCATTCAAAATCTTTTTGCTATCTATTTTTTCTATATAAACAAAGTTCGAACAAAAGTTCAATGAGAGGACAGGGGGAAAGTGAAACCAAGAAAAGTGCTTAATTTTGTTCCTTATTGTCAAGCAGCTGTTGTCTTCGTGAAGAATCTATATCTCTTGCCCTCACTTCTATGGCTATCAGATTTGAACCTGGGATCCTCATAGAAATAGACTTCTGAAACAGGGGGTTCCATAGGCAGCCCACAAGACTATACTATAGTCTCAAGTTGAAAAGAAAAGAAACTTTTTTTCCCATACGCTATGTCAAGGTTGTCAACAATAGAATT
This sequence comes from Solenodon paradoxus, assembly GCA_004363575.1. Classification (NCBI taxonomy): domain Eukaryota; kingdom Metazoa; phylum Chordata; class Mammalia; order Eulipotyphla; family Solenodontidae; genus Solenodon; species Solenodon paradoxus. Next base: position 596,357 of record RJWH01000356.1, on the reverse strand, counting down.
CTAGATGAATGCTCTAAGCTTAAAAGCATTAGATGTAATTTTCTGGGTCACTGCAAAAATGAATTCCAAAAGAGAGTTATTGTTAATATTACTTGCTTCATGTCATAAAACCTCCACAGACCTTATCCTTTATAACAGAAATAATTAAGCATATTCATACAGTATCATTTCAATTAGACTGTTTTACCTAAGAGAAAAGAAGTCTTCACTTGTGTGTGTACTGTTCTATCACTGATAACTAGATCAGGTCTTAGTACACAGTGGCCATGTCAGTCATATTTTTGGGTTTTGGGGTTGGTTTTTTTTTTTTTTGGCTTATTATAATACTATTATCAGACACTAAAAATGACCAAATGAAGAAATGCTCAAATTCAAAGTCTTTAGATAGGTAGTAACAGTTTTAAAGTTTAGAAAAGCTATCTTTTTTTTTTTGAGATTTTCCAGGTGATATCTATTTTGCTGCATTTTTGAATTAACAAACACATCCCATAAATTTCACAAGTACCTTCTAATGGGTTCTGAATTTTGTAATATGTTTTGAAATGCATATGTAATGCAAAAAATACATCCTTAATTAAAACACACCCTGTAATAATCTAATTATTCTTTTTGAGGTCATTCTTCCCACTTTTGCCTTGAGCATTCCTTGACTGCTCAGTGTGTGTTTGTGTACAAAATGGCATATCCAATATACATATGCATATTTGGAAATGCAAGCACATCTTTTCAAAGTATAAATTCACTAAACAATGATGTACTTCTCTGCTTACATTTCTCTCACTGTAGCTAATTCACTGCTACATACTGTGTATAACAATTCTTAAGAATAACCAGAACAAATTAAAAGATTCCAAGAATACATTTTTTTCCTCACATAAAGTAGGTTTCTCACTGGGATATTTAAATTCAAGTGTACTTTTGGATTATAAATATGAATATGAATTGCAACTGATGTTGCATAGGTAGGCAGAAGTCATCAATCATTCAAAGCCACTATTCCAGAGATCTGGTAAATAGAGAATTCATTGACTACAGGTGTATCTGCAATGAATGAATATTGTGAACTCTTTTGAATGAAAGGAGACTGTTCCTGAGGCATCACAGAGAGATATGTATAAATATAAGAAGAATTGGAGTGCATTTATAATAATATTCTAAACATTAAAACTTAAGTGTTTAGGACATAAACAGGACTATAAGGAGACTAAAGAACAATTCCACCTTGTCTTGTCTTAAGCCCTAGGTCATCAGAAAAGTCTAGCTGTAACAGTCCCAGTTAGCTGACACCTACATCTCGAATGGAAAACACCAAGTTAACTAAAGCGAAGTTAACTGGGCAGAAAAAACATCCTACACCTCCCAAAAATGCAAGACCCCCTCTCCAAGCTGTCTGGGATGAGAGAAAACTTCTTGTCTTCCAGAAAATGCAAAACCCCTCCCAACCTATGTGAGAAACTGGAAAGTACCATCTCCCAAAAGAACCCGTGTTATGTGGGAAACTGGAAAAACACCCTGTATCCACCTCACCTTATAAACCCATATAAACCCTTATCCGTAGCAATTGGGGCTGACTCATCTCCTAGAGTCTGGTCTCTATCCTCCCTCAGAGAGTTACTAAGTCTATTGCTTACTAACTCCTGGTGATTTCTTTCACTCCCACACTCTGCCCTTCCTCCTGTGAATTCACTAAGTACTAGATATTATTGTGTCAAAACTAAGTTGTTCAATAGTCTTAAACTAGGGTAGAAAGAGGATGCAAGGAAACAGAATCAGAAGTTTATCTTCACAACTTCTCTAAATATTGAATAGAACATCATATTCAGAAGTTGGCAATAGCTTGCGGGCGTACATTGAACTGCCAAGTCCAAGACACAGTAAGTCCAAGAGAATGACCTGGAAGTGGGCGTCGGGCTGTGTCCATATAGATTGGATGAATTATACCCTGTCTCACCTTCTACCTTCTGACCTCCTTCACCATTTTTCCCCCAAATGTCTGTAGTCTCTTCTCTCATGAAATCCACTTGTTTCACTCAAAAGAACATAAGGTTTGTAACTTGGCTTTACTGTCCTGGATGAAAATGTTTCACTGGCAACTAATGAAGCTTAAACTTTTATTCCTAAAACGTATTGATAACATCGTAATTTTACTTATAACAGGGGCACCCACCTTACACAAACTTCAGAACTCAGCAAACCCAGATTCTCTTAGCTGCTCTGTTCCCACTGAAAAATCTTCTCTCTTAGCAACTGCAGAGAATACCAAAATGTTCCAGTGACAGTGATTTCTTGCCATCCCTTCCCTACTCTCAGGTTCCAAATGTGATTTCCTCTGAAAAGGACACAACATTAAGTGGGGGAGTCCTCATCTTAGAGCAGTTTTCCCTATTTGAATATAAGAAAAATAGAAACATAACTATTGAAATTCTTTTCAGACAGAATGTAAAGGATTAATATCTTTAGTTTTATAAAGCAAAACAGGAGTATAGGACTCAAGAAAGAGTGAGGTCTGAGAATTAGGTGAAATTTTAAAGGCTTATAGAAGAGCAAACAGATGATTAAACAGTCAAGATTACTGACATGTGGGCAGGGAAGCAAAGCATATTAAATTGCCTTCCTTGTCCCTTAGCAGTCAGTGCAAGCTAAAACAGTATTTTTTTTGTTTATTTGATTTGTTTTAAAATAAACAGTTGATAAAAAGACCTAAAAATATGCAAAATCATTGAAAATACCAAGATAGTAAATTAAAGGTAGGATTGTCCATTTTAAGTGAAGAGATGAGACCAAAGAACTTCTTGAGTGCCCCAGTGAGAATCCAGAAGCACAATATTTCGAAAATTTTTCAACTTGTCAGGATTGAACTCTGGTGGTAGATGCAGTGCGGTGTACATATCTACTGAGGTCTGCATATACATATAATACACAGTATTATAAATGAATAAAACAAAAAATAAAAATAAATAAATAATGTGACCAAATTAATAAGCACCTATTGTAAAAGTCAGTTTTGACCCCTGAAATTTAGTATTTCACTTAACCCCCACTTCATCCCATTTCTGCATTCATCTTGATCTGGGGCACTCATGTATCAGATTATATTAAATTGTGATATAGTCTTTTCTTTAAAGGAAAGTTCCAGGCAGGACTGAAAGTGAGGAGACAGGCAGGCAGGAATTGGGGAGAAAGAGTATCTTTATTCTTTTATTTAGTTTTTCACATGGGCTGCTCCTGTGCCCCTCCCCTAAACCCCAAATGTGAACCAGTGTCCTTGGATGATATGTGAACTGTACCTGTGGAAAGCAGTGGTCCAACCACGTCTCTATCAGGGCTCACCCAAGTAGTAATTTAGACAAATCACCAAGTGCTCTTCACCACTGTCCAGTGGGCTCCCCTGCCAGCTACCCCGCCCCATGCCATTCCCTATTGGTAACCTCAGTTATATTGCAAGTGTCCAAGGGTTGGTTGTGTTTTGTCTGTTCCTTTGTTTTATCTATTCACACTCCACCTATGAGTGAGGTCGTCTGGTATCTATATCCTTTTGACTTATTTCACTTAATATAACCCATATTTTGAGAGCCCCCCACAGTGAGTCTGAAACAAAAAAAGTGAAGAATGCGACGGGACATCTAAAAGTATACAAGCTGGTTAGGAATTATGACCTCATGTAAGTAGTAATCTACTCAAATAGGAGTCATGCAAGATAGTATATACACTGACAGAATCTTAATTATGGGCTAATAATTTTTGGCCTGATTTTTGCTGCTCAGGTCTTCATTAAAAAACAGAATATCCCATTTATTTAAGAGAATTAGAGCTAATACCTTCCAGGTGTTTGCATCTGGAGGATCTGCCGAACTTTTTGAGTCAAGGTCATGGACTCCCCAGATAGCCTCCAGCCAGTGACTGAGCGTGGTGAATTATCCTGAATATGGTCACTTTTACCTGTTCGATTCTTCTTACGGAAAATCTTTATCCCCCCACTTAACATCATTAAAACTTGAGATTTTCATCACTGACTGGGGTTCTCCCTGCTCTATCCTACACCCCCCACATTATTTTGACAAGGCATTAGCCCCTTATAAAACTATTACACTCTTATCTTAATATCCACTTCTTGAAGAACCTTTCACATATATATGAAAAATCTCAGACAACACACTTTACAGTTATTGCAATCTAAAAGAATATAGAAATTAAATATATACTTAGGTATTTTCTAGAAGCCACTTGTCTGATGACATGTAGATTGTGACAATTTATACATAAAAAGATGCTAAATAAGCATAAGGATATATTTGTAAGTATAAATATATGTAAGTATATATTTATATTAAGCTACAAATGATTTCATAATATCTCCAAGTCTAATCTCTTAAATGGATAATTCTCAACACTTTCTTTGATTTACATAAACTCCTCATTTCACAGTAAAAATAGTTTCGCCATCCAATCAATTGTAAAATGTCAGTATATATTAATGGTAGTATCAGAACCATTCATCAGTAAATACTTGCCACCATGAAAACAACTTTATCAGCTTGAATACGTGCTTATTGACATATTCTTCTGTCCTTGGTCTTAGAAATTCCACTCATTTCCAAAGTTGCTTAGGTCAACAGCATTCCCCACCTTTCCCCAGTTCCTCTACACAAAGGTTTTTTCATGTATTTGGTGTTTCAATATATTTAATTGGCAATAAGTGATATTGCATTTTGTGCTATAAAGGTCTATGGATTTTTGACAAATGTATTATATTAAAATTTACGTTGTCTTACAGAGTGATTTTAGCACCCTAAAGAACTTCATCTATTAAATCTACCTTCTCCATCCCCTTCCCTGTATTTCTGGCAACCACTGACTTTTTTATTTCTCTTTTTTTCTTGCCTTTACAATTACATGTGCTTTTACAATTGCATCAAAAAAGTGAAATATTTGTACACTAAAAGCTAAGCTATTGCTAAAAATAGATACAATAGAAAGATCGTTTATGCTTAAGAATTCGAATAATTAACATCATTAAAATGACTATCATATACAGTAATATATAGAGTTAACATAATGCCCATCAAAATGTCAAAGACATTCTTCAGAAAAAAAAAAACAACGAAACCAATGGGGAGGATTGTTTGGGACTACAAAGTTTCGCAAATAGCAATAACAATCCTGAGGAAGAAGACCAAAAATGGAGGTATCATGTTTTCAGACTTCAAACTATGCTACAAAGAAACACTCATAAAATCAGCAGCATGAGATTAAAAGCAAACACACATCAATGAAACAGAATTGAGAACTAGAAGCAAACCCGTTTATATATGGACAAGTAATTTTTGGCAAAGGATCCAAGGGCAAAAAATGGGGCAAGGAAAATCTCTTCAATAAATGGTGCTAGAAAAACTGGATAGATACTTGAGAGGATTAAACTAGACAACTATCTAACACCACATATACAGATTAATTTAAATAGATTGGAGATATGAAGATGTTAAGATCTAAAACCACAAATACATAGAGGTAAACATGGGTAACACTAACCTTGGCATTGACCTTGTAGATGTAGTTGGGAAACCTGATTGAACAACAAGGAAAACAAAAGCAAAAACAAATGGGACTGTATAAAATTTAAAAGCTACTGCACTTCAAAATTAACTATCATCCAAATAAAGAGATACATTGAGTTGGTGAAGACATTATATATGCATACAGGGTTAATGCCCAAGATACATAAGTAACTCATAAAACTCAAAATCGATATATTAAAAAATAGACAAAGAATCTGAGCAGACGCTTCTGCAAAGAAGACAACCAGATGGACAGCAGACACATGAAAATTCATTAGCTCTTGTTTTGGGAAACTGCAAACTAAAGCAGCAATGAGGTATCACCTCAGACCTAAGAGAATAGCTATTACCCCACCAAACTAGAAACTACAAATAGTAGAGAGGAAGTGGTATAGCCATATGGAAAACAGGTATGGAGATAAATTAAAAATGGAAATTCTTTGAGATCCAGTTATACTACTTCTGGTTATCTACTCTTCTCTCCGCAAAAAAATACTCATTCAAGATGTATATGCACTCCCATGTTAATTTCAGTGTTATTTACAATAAATAAGAGCTGCACAAAATCTAAATGTCCATAAAATATGAATAAAAATGTGGCATATATACAATAGCATACTATTCTATTTCTTTTTACAACAGAGTAAATCTTTAAATAATAAAAATCCAACCAGTGGTTGCCAAGAGGGAGGCTGGAAGTGGGAAGCAAGGTAGGTAAATTAGGGAAAGCCTCCAATTAATAGTGAAGGACAGAACTGGACTTGTAATATATACAATTAGTGATTTATGATGTTGTATACTTAAAGCTTATATAGGATTATAGTGCAATGTTAATTCAATAAAATTTTCAAAAAGATTCACCCACCAACTTCCAAACCTGGGGTCATCTAGGTTTTCTCTTATGTTTTCTTCAAGATTTTTACTTCTGGTCTTTATTCTGTAACACTGATGTATGTATCTATTTTATACTTTACCTTAAAAAGCTATTTAAAATTCCATATATACTTGTTTTTTAATATTTTAATTTAAATATTATGTCGCAGAAAACAAAGAAAAAAATTATAACCAGGAGTTATTGGAGGTGATCACCATCTTGCATTTCTTCAGCAAATTTTTAAAGACTAATGTATTAAACCAGTTTTAAGTTTATAGAAACATTAAGAAGAAATTACAGATATTTTCCATATATGTATAACCTTCCCCATAATCAATATCCTACACCAGAGTGGCGTATTTGGTGCAAATAATTAACCTACTTTGATATATCAGAATTACTCAAAGTCCATAGTTTTACCCTAGGTTTCAGTCTTGATATTGTACATGTTATGGAGTTTGAACAAATGTATGATGACATGTACCCATCATTATAGTACCAGTATTTTCAGTGTCCTAAAAATTCCATGCCTCACTTAGTAATTGCTTCTCCCCTTAAATCGTTTATTTTTCATTCTATTTTAAATTATGTGATTTTCCTTTATTTTGAAACTGTTATTGGGTGAGCACACATTTTGTATTTGTAATCTTCCTGATAAATTAAATCTATAATAAAATGTCATCTTTCTAATACTTTGATTTTTAGTAGTTTGTCTATGGTGTGCTGTTTTATTTATTGTATTTGTACTTTTCTAAATATTATTAATCTCTGGGTTAATGTCTTTCTCATCAAATCTGTAATACTGTAAATCTGTGGGTTAAATGTCTTTCATGAAATATGAATATTTAGCAATTTTCTCTTGATATGTTTTCTCTGCCTCATTTTTCCTCTTGCTTTTGTGACTACATTTACACAATTTTTCTCTTAGTTTTATTGCTTCTCTTTGTATAACGTATTCATTTTTTCTTTAACTGTTTTCAACTTTTGCTCTGTAAAAGCTGCTTTTAATTACATCCGATGGATTATTGAAAATATTTTAATTTTTTATTTTCATTTGATTCACTTTAAATTGCCATTTATCTAGTTAATTTTCTCCTCTAACTTCTTAAATATGCTCATAGTAGTCATTTAAATTCCATATGTGCTGATTCAAATGTCTGGTTCATACCTGTAACTATTGACTTTTCTCGATTATGGGTTACATGTTGCTAGTCCTATAATTTAAAAATTTTGTGTTATAACATGTATGTTATGTGGGCATATACTTTTAAAAGAAACAGGTAAATGACTATTTAATTACTTGATCTTATCAATGATTCATTTTTTGGTTTAATTAGGGAAAGTCTATTTTCTTTCTCATTTCCATAAAGGGACATTTAAAATAGATTATGGACTTTATTAATAGGAGATACATTTCTAGCATCTCAACTGAATTCTTGTTATTGAAATTCCTTTCACTCTACCTAGTTCAAACTCCAATATACCCAGATGTCTACAATGTAATTCTTTGTTAAGTCCAACTCCTTATGCATTTTTCTGATAATACTATGAAATACCCCGCTTTCTGCATTCCACTTAAAATTTAACCAAGGACTAAGGTGGAAACACTCAGAAAACTCCAGGTATTCCATTCTTGAAGGTACCAGGTTCTACAAATGGTGATTATTTTAACAGCCCTGAACTCGGCTGTCTGCTCCATGCACTGAAATTTCAGCTCTCACAGTACTCTTTCTGCACATGTGGCAAAGTCCCTAGGCAGAAATCAGCTCGACTATGGAACTCAACTTTTTTCTTTCAAGTATCACTGTCCTCCTCTGTTCATTTCCTAATGTCTTAAGTAGCAATATATGACCTTGCTAAAATTTTACAGTTGCTTAGGATGTAAAAATATCTGATAATAACTCTAGCATAATCAGAATTATATGCCACACAATATACTAGTGAAATATTTGGCTGCTCTTCTGAGTTCTCTACAAGACTTCATATTGCTTGAGAACATCTGCAGTATCTTGGTGCTTTATTCATAATTGAAATGCACTTACTTAAAAATGAACAAAGTAGATGATGAGTTAAATGGAAAATACTAATCCATCTGATATTTTTAGTAGGCATCAGGAAAGATTCTTCGACAGGTGCTTGAAATATGGTCGCTACATTAGAGCAGCATAATTTTGAGGCTTACTCAGGGCCAGAAATCCAGAGTGACGGTGCTCAAATCTCATTCGACTGCTGCCTAATCTGTGATCTTGCTAAAGTTACTTAATCTGGGCTCCAGTTTCAAATCTGGAGAATGATATTTGAAATTGTGCTGTGTTAACCTTTATATAGAAAGTAGTGGTATATAAAGTCTGCTTCAACTCGAGGAGTTTATTGATCCTTTATCTTAGTGGCTACAAATAACAGTGGGTATCAGAATGATCTGGACATATTTTTAAGCACTTTGTATAGCATATAGTAATATCATATTGTGTGGCTTACAAATTAATGTTTTTGTTAAGGTCCCACAAAATTCTAATAATAGTCAAAATGGTGAATCGATGTCAGAGAAGGTATTATTACTCATTGAGAAACAGTTGATTAACCTGTGACTTTCTGTCAGTGGAAAGATATGTAGCTTATACAAGTATATGCAGTATTTTAGTAGAGTTATATCTGCAAGAAAACCAGTACTATTTTTCATACTATAAATGACAGATAAAGTTTATATTTAGAACATCAACTGTAGATTTATCATTAAACACTAGTGAATCTAGAAGGAAAAAACACTCAAATGTGAGATTTGGTCCTTTAGGGAAAGTTTCCTATGTAGGCAAACAAAAGGAAACTGCAAGTGTGCACATAATCCTCTTGCACTTGAGAAAAGACTTAGACAAGAGAGATTTCCCAGGTCTCCACGGATGCCTGGGGAAGCAATAGACTGGAAAAATGACTACCATTCAAGAGAAAGCTGAGTGAGAGGGAGGATCTTGGATGATGGGGGATTAGAAATGAGGCTGTAATGTGAATTGAGCCAACACAAAAAAAGAGCTCTGAAAATATTTAATAACTCAATTTGTAGCATTCGAAATTGCCCTCTTATGGGATGCTGTGAGTAAAGTCCACATCACTGACAGCCTGGTTTAAGTTTCCAGCGTTAGAACTAACCATGATGGGTTGATAATGATAGGAAAGGAAGATATTCTGAATCCTGGGGACACAGAAGTTTCAAATTAGGAATAAATTTAGAATTAGGAATAATAGGTAAATATATATGAAGTAAAAGCATTTTTTTCATTTTTTTGTTTTGTTTTTGTTTTTGTTTTTTATTATTGACACCCAAGAGCTGATGGTTCAATTTTAAGGACACTCTGTAGCCCAAGGGTAATGATAAAGCAGTATCATTGGGGAGATATAGAGAGATTATTTCCCAATTGCTCATATTTGTCTCCATTACCAGAGATCAAGAAAATGACTTATTAAACCTGGGACAGGTAGGCTGAGACCTGAATGTTATCTCAGTGAGGTCAGAACAATCAGAAGGAGTTAAGATCAGTGTTATATAAAATGCCTGTCAAGTTTTTAGGCTGTCAAGGAATTCCCACAAATTAGAGGAGCTAAGACACATTACTGATAGTTCTTCAACAATTTATGAATGTTACATTTGGTTCATGGCAGAGGACAACCATAGAGAAAGAAATCTTTAGAGATAACTTCCTGTATCTTGTGCTGAAACAACCAGATATTTTTCTTAAAGGAAAGGTGCAGGTAGAAATGAAGGTGGGCAGGCAAGCAGAGAGAGGAGGAAGCAGCATTTTTATTCTATTTAGTGGTTCATCTCGGTTGTTTTCCCATCTCTTCTCAGCCCTGGGATGAACACTGGAGTCCTTGGGATGTATGTGCATGACACCCCGTTGCAAGCATCAGGCCCAATTGCTAGTCCACTAGGCCATGTGGTGAATCAGCTAGTCTTTTTATATTTTTCTTTTATTCATCCTAAATGTTCTGTAATATTAATATTTTTTTCAGTGTCACACCTGCTCTTTCATCCTGCAAAGGAATGGAGGTTTGCTAACCAATGATTTCTTATGTATTCCAAAGACTCCTGGATATACACCGATTTCAAATTTCCAAACCTTCCAAATACCTGGTGACAAGACAAATGCTTGGTGACAAGTACAGCAGTCATTAGCACCTGCTTCTTCACTATCTAAATTAACACCGAGAGATTTTCTAAATCTCATACTATGAAATGTGGAATTCTCCCCAATTTATCTCACACCTTCCACCCTCTGCTTTCCTGAACTCCCCTGATATCTGTCATTCCCCCTTGCTTTTCTGAACTTGTTTCTTAGAGTCTCTCAGGCATCAACAGACCTCAAGGTCTTCCTGACTTAACTCATTCAGCCAAAAAGGCTGGACAAAAGGCCCAATGACTCTAGTAGCAAGAATGCATTTCACAGTTTTTAGTTAGATTTCCCTAATAAAGAAAAGGTGTTTCTTATAAAGAAGGCATCTAAGTATTAAACACCCTCTTCCCAATCCCTGGACTGTATAGCAATGCTCAGTTCTCAGGAGATACAGGTCCCCATTTACAGAGATGACATCTGTCTAAAAAGCAATTTTACTTGGTATAGTCCAAGGAGAGGTCTCAGGTAGGGCAGCAACCTCAGTTTCAAATTTGTGATATTCAGCTCTAATGGATCAGAGGACCACAGATGAACAAGCTGGAATCCAGTGACAGAGCCACGGCTCTTAGAACCGGGTCAGTTACTTTTTACCTATCAGTTCCAAGCTCATCTTCTGTTCTTTTTGAAAACAGAGCTAAATTCTTCAGACTACATGTATTTTTTTTACAAGGAGTACACGTATAACCCTTTGACTAGCTTCCCCATGTGTTTAATATCTAATTACATTTTAATTAAAAAATATTTGAATTACAAAAGCCAAGAGACTAGCATTCACACAGTCTTACTAGGTATATCTGAATGCCTTGTTTACATTTGCATGGAGGTGAAGATTCTAAAAGTGAAGAGGAGACACCCTGAAGGTCACTTTTCTCCACCTCAGTTTTCCCCTGGCCATCAACTCCTGTGTGAAAAGTAGGCAAGAAAGATGATGAATGTGTTTAAGAATAACACCTCCAGCTGCAATGATTGTATTTATTTCTCACAGAGGCAGTCAACATTTAGCCACCCCTGTGTATGAAAACTAACACGTCTGTCATAGCATAGCCATGGGCATTTTTTCAGATCATTAACAATACTTATGGTATTCATAATAGTAGAGTTAATATTTAGGCTCTTTTGAGTCAAGGTACCCCAAAGTATTATGTCACTCCCTGGAATTTCACTAATTTTTGTGCCAAGAGAAATTTATTACAAAAATTTAAAATAAATTGCTACTTGTGAATATTTGTGTCAAAAATTCTTAAATTAGGAAAAGAGAATTGTCTTTGGCTACAGATGACTTCTCTTCAGAATCCTGAATTTCTCTTCACTAAGGAGAAATTATAAACACAGATAGTGACAGGTTAGCTCACAAGAAAACAGATTCTGATAAAGATAGTAATATGCAAATAGCTCACTGGAGAACTTGACTGAGGAAAGCAGGCTTGCGCAGGGGGAGAAACTAAGCTATATTGCTGCTATGACAGAGGTATCAACTAGTCTGAGAGGGAATTTGGAAGTTACAAATGACCTCTCAGGAATTTCAAAATGAGGCAAGAGTGTTGGGCCTTTGTACCACGTGTTAACAAGTCCTAGATTTGGTCTGTGCACAGGGTAGAGCTTAGCGATGAAAAGACTACACCCCTCAGCGGAAAACAATTGCTTGAGATTCACATGGGAGCTAACATGGAGCAACACTTTTGGAGCTAAAGAAATAGCAACTAAATTCTCAAGAGACTTGATTGGCACCCCTACAATATATACAATAGTGGAGATGAAGAAAGTTTAGGGAGTGATTTGAAACCTGGTGTTTTCTAGGATGTGCTAAACTAATGGGAAGAAGGAGTAAAGGATGATTTCCTATTTTCTGACTTAAGCTATTCTGTTAATAAGTATTGATAGTAACTCATTGTGATGGAATGCAATGATTGCATTTGGGGTGGCATATTTGAAGACAGATATTTGAGCATTTGGGTCAGAAGATTAGTCTACATGGGGACATAGAACGTGGGAACATCAGTATTTAGTCACATAAATCATGTGAGAGTAGGTGATTTAAGGGAATATAAAGAGTGAAAAAAGATTAGAATACAAACCTGAGAACAATGATAATAAATTATTTTTAAAAATTAGGGTGTATAGAATTGGGGGAAAAAAGGCTGTTTCAAGAAAGAAAAGTATTCAGCAATGTTAAACAAAACTCAAGAGTTTGAGAAAAGATTAAGATAATTGAAAACAGTCAACCAATTCACATGAGGGATAAATTCATGACCATGGGAAGGAATAATGAGAAAAACTACTAGAACATTATTCGTGGGGACCATAAGTATATGCCACTGCAATATTTTCTCTATGGTAAGAAAAAATAAGGCAGGGACATGAGGGGAAAAGGCGAAATATGAGACATGAGGTTATTATTTTAAAGGAATATTTCAAGATATAGAAATGACTGTGGTATAACCAAAGGGGAAAATATTTCTATACAGAAGGCTGAAGTAGGAAACAATATACAATAGAAAGAAAAAAAATTTCATTTTAACCAAAGTGAAATTTGAAACGATACATGCCGATGGAGGTCAATATTTAGGTAATACATTAATGGCAGCAATGGGCCTTAGAAATATGATGCTGAGCTAGAAGACAGGTGGGGTTAATAAAGACTCGACTGTTTTTTCTAATATAGTCATTGTCCCCTCCTCCACACTAGTGATGTAATTTTGTATAAGACATTTAAATTTTGAGTTTCAGGCTCCCTATCTATAAAGCTAGTAAAATATCATTTTTTTTAAATACAAGGATATTTTTAGTGTCAAATCATACATGGAACTGTATCAGCAGTACAATTTTGGTTACAATAAAGACAATACAAAGTATATTAATCAAAATAGAAGAAGTGATTATATTTCTATTAAGAATCTATTAAAACCACAGTCTGTGACCCCAAGTTATTTGTAATTTGGCTAAGAGAATGTAAGAATGGAAAAATTTAAGAATTATCAAGATATACAGAAGTAAGAGGTTGTTTAGGACTCAAGTAACTGTAACATTATATATATATATATGTGATATTATGTGTACTATAGATCAATATGTGAATATCCTGATTGAGTTCCAGAGTATTTCCTCCTAATTACCAGGATTTATTAAAGTTCTTATACCTCCCCTGTGTCTCTCTATGTAGCATTCCTCACATTTTTCAAGGCTCAATTCTCAACTAGACTTCTTTGCAATGAGTCTAAACAAGGAAGGCCTATCAAGACTTCTGTTTTTGGTCTTGTGCTGCCTGCTTTTTATGCACAAAGTCTTGCAATTTTTATGAGAATAGAACTAAAAATTTGTTTTCTTTCTCATAAATATTTATCTCAGTTCTATATATGTAGAAGAAAGAAAAGGAAATAAAAGAAATACACAAAGGTTTATATGATTGAAATAAACTAGAAATAGCTTACCTAGGATGGTTTTTAAGTAAGAGAAGTGCAGGTAATTGAAGGAGACAGATATAATGACCATAATCTACTTACAGTTGGTAAGTCTATTTTTTTAAACAATCACTGAGCTAAGCCTACTCATTTCTCTTATGTCAACTGCTCCTCTCTGTGCCAGTCCTAATTCTAGTTTTTAGTTTTAGAATCTCCTGAGCTTGGGCAAAATGACAACAAATTTTCCCTGTCCCCAACATGATTTCAAAATTCCCGCTATGTAATTTCAAAATTCCCATTATGTGAAAATCAGTGGCCCTTTTCCTTTTCCTACCATGTGATCTGTTTGATAGCATCTCTAGTTCTAGAACTCTCTATATGTTTTTTCATCTTTAAAATTTTTGAACTTTATTGAATAAACATTACACATCATAACATAGGTTTAAGGTGTGCTTCATCATATATCAACATCTGTATCAACTACATGAACTTTACCAAAGTCCTTTCAACTCGATCCTTCATGTAAACATGACCCCTTTATGGAGACAGGCATATTCCTTGTTTTCTTATTAGCCTTTGTCACTTACACGATTTCATGATAGTGTTTCCTAGTCTATGTTGAACCTCTAGCCACACAAGCACATGTGGCCTCAAGGACAGATGACTGGTTTACTTCTCAGTCATGATCTTCTAGTGGGGCTTGAGGCAAGTGGAGGCCTGAGACTGCCAGTTAGTCCTCCCTGGATGCTACTTTCAAGGAATCCACTCTGGTAAAGGCTACTTGAGTTTGAAGGCAGCTGTGGTGTGTGGTCCCTACCACCACTGTCCTTCAGATAGTTTTCCAAAAGCTGTCATTAATCCTGTGCTCCTTTGGGACTGATGAAAGACACCTGACACCCTTCCTTCCATTTATTCACTTAAAGATAAATTAACTTACATTACCTTTGCCCATGCAATGAATCTCAGTGAAAATAATAATCTCATCTCTAAATGCCCTGGATGACATTACATTACTATTTAAAATCATGGTTCAATATGTAGGGGGGAAACTTTAATCATTTATGCCTCCTTGACTTTTTAATTATTCTCTTGCATTTTGACAGGAAACACTAAATATACATTGAACAAAATGATATATTATACATTATAAATTACCACAACATTGAGAAATCCTGCAGTTTTGCATTCTGACTGAAACAATGGCAATGTGGAATTTTAATAAATTGCTTATGTTCCTGTATTCAGAAGGTGAGTCATGTGCATGTTCTTTAGCTGCTACAGTTTACTTGAATCCTATTGATTAAAGCAACTATTTGCCTAAGTGAGGCAAACATTGGACCAGGAGACATAGTAGATGGAATGATTTTAAGACATAATCTGTTGAAAAAACTCAGAGGCAAAATATGTGGGAAATGGAGATAAGAATTATTTTAGGAGACAACAAATTCAGAGAGATAAGTTAAGGCTGAAGATGTCACTCTTACTCCCAAGGAGACCCAGAGCAGTGGACATGGAACTGTGTGGCATTGGGTGAGGAAGTGATGACAGGTGGGTTTATCACCCTGGAAGGGCTAGAACAAGACCTAGAAAGAGTATCTATTTTGTCTTGGGTGTCAGTTTGACCAGGAACAAATTCTGACCTTGCCATGATGTCTTTGCACTGAGCGTATGTCATCCTGAAGGAATGTCCTCCTCTTCCTCATAGAACCTGTCCATGGTAACTGACTTGGTGACTTCAGCACAAGGCAAAGTATTAATTGGTTGAATTATGTTTGTTTCATGGTCCAGCCACTGAGTGGTTGGTAAAAACATGAGTATTAAGAAAACAAGGTGAATGGTAAGAATTATTACTCCCCTGGCACACATAACCAGACTCAAGGCACCAACATTTGCACATGACCGATAATCACTCACAGTACTGAGATATTATATGCCTTCCCCTTTAGTCGTCGGCAACAGAAATGAAGCTCTATAATTCAGTAGTACACTTTGGGCAGTGATAGTGAAAAGAGTGCAGTGATAACTGCACCTAATGTGGTGCCACCTAAGTGTTGCAGTAGCCCAGCTGTATTAGGGAAACATCTTACCCATCTGAGAGGGTAAATAGCTCAAAGGTTATTAGAAACCTAAAGCTTATTAGAAATGATTAAAAACTTAAGAGACTTAAAGAACGCTCCCTCTGGTATAGGCTAGTGGAGTAGCAGTTAGGTACAGTCAATACAGCCCAAGAACCCCAGTTCATATTCTGGGTTGGATGAACAACTAAATAAAAATTCTTCTTCCTCTGCTCTTCCTGCAAGCATCCATCCTTTAAACTATAAATAAAAATAATGCCCCCTTAAAATAACAGTCACAATTTTCATTTTGCTTGTCCTACCCTATCCCAAGAACAAAGAGGCTAGCATTGGGGGAACCATGACTCTCTCCCAGCCTTCGATATAATATAGGAGGATATCTGGAAAGGAACCCAGATAATTGGCAGACAGAAGTCTATGTTGGAACACAAGTGTCATGGCTGGTCTTCTAGTTTGCAGTGTGTCTCACTCATGGCCTAATGAAATAAAATGCTCATTTTTTCCATCTAACTAAACCAAACTCCTTCCTTTGCATATTTTATATAAAGCAAAAGGAGACCTGATATTCCTGACCTATTATGTCTAGTTGTTTATGAAAAGGCAGCAATGAGAGACCTTCAAAATGATGTTTTGAGCATGTAATAGTTGCTCATGAGGAAAACAGCATATTCTGTAAGGCAGATTTCCCAAATGTGCTAAGTATTTCCCTTATGAATATAGTTTTGTGTTTGCTATTTTTCAAAATATTTGCATATTTTGGTGATATAAACTTAAAAGGATATAGAGCTTGGATATATACTTATGCTTGAATTTTAGCAAAAATACTATTAAGAAAATCAGTTTCATATGGAATTTAGAGATGCTTTGTACAGAGTCTCCAAACTAGAGAGATCTCAGAGTCTCAACTGACACTTCTGGGTCATAGATTATAGAGATGCTTTTCAAACAGCTATTGTAATACACATTTCTCTGATTACACTCAGACCAGGCAAAACAGGTCCTGAGAAGCTTCTCCTTCTAAGAAAGCGGTGGTTTGGAAGGAGAAATTCATATTTTTACCTTTGTTGAAATGGGTGGTGTTTCCAATGATGTAACTGGTTACAAATGAAGAAATAGTTACTCTGAAATCTCAATTTAAGACTATAAGGAAACAATTAAACACCTATTCAAGTATATTTTTCCAACTAATAATCTTAAATGACTTAAAATAATACTGACAGAAAACAACTGTGGCAGCTTTTAAACTTATGACATAATCCTACAGATAATTTCCTCTCAATAGTTCAGAGATGAGCTGATAAATCATAATTTTGCAGGAAACTATTTTCCTCAATGAACTCCTCCTGTTAGACTCTTACTGCTTCACAGATCAGGTAAAAACTTTCAATTAAAGTAAGACTCAAACTGGCTCTGGACCAAAAGCTAAACCCTGAAATTGAAGACAGCTGAGAATATATTTAGACGCTCTACTTTTCATGAAATCTTGTGTTTCAAAGACCTCTTCTGCACATAGCAACTTAACATCACTGTTCCCTTGACAAGGTAGCTTAAAAGATATCTCTAAATTTCATTCTTTAATGTGAACTGGTTTTTCCTCATGAGTTGTCATCCTACAAATACCTTAATCTTACACCTTCCTTCCTCAGAGGTTTTATGAAGTACAGTATGTAAACAGACAGTGTTCGATAGAAAAAAAAAAAGAAAGACAACTGTCAGTTCTTGGAAAGTTCTATCAGAAAGTGAAAGTCTGCACCCTCTAGCTCCATTCGTTTTACAGGATTTATTCTACATTAGAATATTATTTTAATTATAGGTTTAAATTTTTTCTTGTAACTATTTTCACAAAAGGGACAAAATTTAATCACAATCTCCTTTATTTGTCTCACAGTTCTCTTTGTTTAATGTAGCTCCAATCTGCAATAAGCACAGGTCTCATTAGGGTAAAGTTACCTAGAACATGGGGAATCAGATTTGCTTACAGGTCTTCTAATATTCTTTTCCTAAGTTATAGCATCAAACCTACATATTTGGTCTTAGGTTGATTCCATCTTGAGTGTTGCCTTTTCAGATCAAGAAGATACTTTGCTTCTTGGGTCCATTCTGCATCCCCACACAGAAGAGTTTTGATCCACCATAGAAGGTTGTTGCCTAGTACCATCTCATTACAGGAAAAAGCTGTCACTGGTGATAGAATTGTCACAGACTAAATGAATTTGGGGAACTTGAAACAGAATAGACATAGACTAAAGTAATTGAATTACAGTCAGGGAGTGATCTATTTTCTGATTTTGTATGTATTTGTTTTACAGAGTTATCCCATGTTTCATAGAAATGTAACTACAAATACAATGGGGTGACCATCACTGATTACTTGGCATTGTCATGCCAGTCACAGGGTCAGAAACACTGTATAGGAGTAAGGAGAACCATTTTTCCTGTCCTAATTCTGCTACTGAAAGTAAAATTGTGAGACCTTGCCATTTAACCAAGATGGGCCTCCGTTTATTATCCACAAGAGCACTAAAGAGATGTTTGGGTAACTAACAGTATAGGACCTATAACAGTATAGAATTGAAATATAATTCAATATGAGATATTTAAAGCATTTCTGTGTGGGGATAATGATCTCAGTGAAGTAAATTTACTGTTTTGTATTCGTGATAGCAGCTAGGAATTTAAAGCAAGAGTCAGATGATTTGTGCCATAAATATTGTGCAAGTTTTTTTGTATGGACTGAAACGTGATGAGGGGAATCTTTTGAAGTATGATTAGATATGTATATCACTCCCTACTCTGAAGTATGAAATAATTATAAGTCATTCAGTACCTCTTAGGTCAATTCTGTTCCATGAGTTTTCAAGCCTCTTCCCTTACTCAGTTTCTGCTCTCATTCCCTGACCAGATATCTGTATGGCTTCTAATAAATCACTATAATTCTCTGCCTTAGTTTTCTCTGCAGTAAAACTAAGTTTCCATTAGGTCTATACGTCCCAAAGAATAACTAAGTTTGCAAAACACCTTGTGACTGAAAGGATTCTCTGGACAAATATGTTCAGAAAATGCTGTGAACTCCATCTGCTCTTAGAGATGTGCCCTTCCATTAGCATTCTAAAGGTGCAGAGAGACTTCAGAACATGTAATTCTAATTAACCCAGTGTGTCCCAGACACATCTATTCATGAAATCCCTTATTTCTAAGTAATAAAATAACAAATGCTATTGGTCTCAGGACATTTAGGGAAATTTCAAAGTAGATGACCTCCAAGATATGTAGTAAGGTAATGTATGTTATGAAATCTCAAAGTCACTTCTTAACATGGATCAAAAGTAACATAATGAAGTATCAATGTGGAACTTAGGAATTTTGAAGCAGTTTAATCAATCTATACTCTGGGGTACAGCCCCATTTCTCCATCTCACATTAAGCTAATACACAGACTAATAGGATTGTGAAGTCCAAATGGTAGAGGACAGTAATAATCTGGAAGCTAAGTACTTGGTTCCAGGATTCAAACCCAGGCTTGAAATTAGCCATCGCTCTGATTTACTTATCTGAAAAGTAGAATCAACAGAAGACAAAATGAAAAAAAAAAAGAATTTTATGCTTTTTTGTAGAATTCGGGTCATTATATAAAACATTGGATGAAATATTCTAGGCTTGAGTGGGAGTCCCTGTTAACCTGATAAGTTTCGCCATAAACTGGAAAGAAAAAAATGAGGTATCTAGTCAAGAGATGTATACCTGTGGTGCTGGTTTTTCTATTTCTAAGGCTCTAAATGGTGACCCCGTCCAAAGTAGGAGTTACAAAAATATTGTTTAAATGAATATGTGGATCCTTGCATAACTAGATAAATTGGAAGTTGATTTATTCACAGGAGTTTTTATTCTCTGAAGAGTAACAGACTTGAAAAATATAACAATTGAAATAATCATTGAACCCATCAGCAGACTCACTGAATACCAAGCACAACTTCTCCTCAGATACTCAGTTATTAATTGCTGTAATAAGTCTGATGTCACTTCCATCATCTCTAGCTTTTCTACTGATGATTTTTTCTATAACCTACATGTTATAAAGTACTTTTGCATAGTCTCTGCAACTTGATTTACACCTATAAATACATTTGTGGTAAGATCATTTTGGTTCATGTTTTTGTAGCTTATTCACTTTTATTTTACTATATTTTTTATTAATCTCTTTGACTTTTATTGTTACTGGAATTTAGTTTATTTCTAGCTTTTACTATTACTACAACGTTCTGATGAATTCCTGTGCACATGTTTAAGGTTCTTATAAGCAAGCTGCCTCAGGGCAAGAGTTGGATTAGAAATGCCAAATCACAGCCTGCGCATAACTACAATTAAGTTTTTTCCAGGTAACTCTCCAAAATGGTTGTAAAATTTGCACTCTGAAAATCCTCATTTCATCACATCTATAGCTTATCCAGTATTTAATTTATAGCCCTTTGGACACTTGACATTTATACGATAATAACACTTGCTGTCAATCTTGCTCAAGGGACTGTATCTCAAAGCTCATTACTCCAGTGTCTGTCCAAGAGCAAAGGCTCAGATCATTTAAATGGATCCCCATCTCTGTTCTTTTAGGGTTAGAGACCACCAGAACAATCTGCTTGTTTCTGCTTTTCTTAACTCTTGGATTATTTAGAACTCTTATTTAAACCCAGCTTTCATTATAATTCAAAGCTTAATTTAATGGCAAATAAAGATCTGTGCTTCTCTAATGTGATCATTTTCATAGGCACTAGTCTTCCCATATCTTGACAAGTCTTAATATATGGTTTCTTATGCTAGGGAATAGTACCAAAAAGCAGTAATAGGGCTGCTAAGAGTCTAAAATCTGGATAACTATACATTTAGCTAATGTCCCATGACTTAAATTTATTAAATATGTAATGCCTCAGAGCACAGTTTAGTAAAACAAACTGACCTATGAAATATTCAGGCCATATTTCAAAGGAAAGTCCATTTAAAGTCATTATTTAAATAAGAATTAACCACCAAGAATAGCCTAATCTGATTTATTGCTGAGTTTCCTACTGATATTTCTTTTTCAGGAGTTTCATTTCACCTCAATTTCCTTTGGAAACTAATAATCCCTACAAATATGATCATGAATCAAGACAGAAATAAAAATAAATATTTTGATTTAACTTGTGTTCAATAAGGATTTGCGGTTGCTCTGGATTTGTTTTACTATGTTACTTTATAGGATACATATACCAAAGCACACAAGTATACAACTTGAATTTTCCAAAATAGATACACCCTTGAAAAGTGTACTCAGATTGAAAACAACAGCATCATCAAATCCTAAAAGTCATATAGTGCCTTCTTCTAAAAATCCTACCCAAAGTATCACTATGAAGCCATATTTATTATTTTTAAGAGATAAACCAAATGCTTGTACAAATGTCACACCAAAGAGTTTCTTTAAAAAATCAAGTGAGATAAAGGATCAACCTACGGTAACAAAAGGTGGCTAAATAAAAAAAATCCTATGCTAATGTATTTACAGGTGCATTCTATTACCTCATACAGTTAACTCTGCTCATTTTCACTGTGGTTTAAATGGGCAAAAAAATCAGTAACAGTTTGAAAGATTCTGTATTACCCTCCAGAAAATGAGATGCTTTAATCCTGGTTTGGTTCTTTTAGTCTCAGGAAACCCTGCTACTATATAGTTTTTGCAATGAGGCAGGGCCCCAATATGTTTTTGCTAACTGTAGGTCTTCTAACAGGAGCTAATCTTTGAGACTTCAAAGGGAGTATTTATCAGAAGCAAAAATACAGCAAGTTAGGTTTATATAATTTCATAATCCTAAAAGAACGCTCATGGTGTATTCTGCTATCAACACATCTGCCTGACATGGAGAGGCACCATTAAAATTCCTTTTCAAGGAAAGAGTTCTAGTCACTAACTTCCTCAGGATTCATTTTAGTTTTTGAGCTGATGTCAGGACACGGTAGCTAAAGGCAGGCCTTGTTTGATGGCCTTAACTAGTGACTGAGCAGAGTGACTATACATGGTCTAGCCTATTTCACTTGACATGGAATTATTCCATGTCAGTGAATAATGACATGGAATTACTCCAACAAGTTAATCACAGCTCTACAGACTCTTACCAAGAGCCTGCCTGTCTGATATGGTTATTCACTCTCTCAGTCAAATTTCCCCATCACATCTTGTTTTATATAAATATTCCTCAACAAAAAAAGTTAACACAATCCTGTTCAACATACCCTTCTTGAAAGACAACCTGCAAAATATATAGTGCATTTAGATTGCCTCACTTCACATCCAGATTCCTTGATGCCAGCCTCTTGTGTTATGGTTAACTAACTTCCGTTGTAATGTGTGGTTGGTTCAGTGCAAAGAAGGTGAAATTTCAGATTTGGATATATTTGTATTTCCAGTTTCACTGCATACTAACTTGGGCAACTCTGTTCACTGTTTACACTGATCATAGTCAGGGACCATTACTCTCTGTTTTAGTATCTATGTCCTGTGTGACAACATTGTTAATCCAAACTCATGTGATAGTCTCCAACTCAGATGATATTTTCCTAACTATCCTATCTTAAGAATATTTCATTACCCCTAGAGGACTCAGGACAGGAATATTTAACATAAAGATGCCAAAAATGTTTTGCTGTTTTTGGAAGTTAAGAAAATCATTCTCATAAGACTTTCAAAGAAGATTTCTGATCTGCCAGCAAGATTTTAGAAGCCAAGTGCTAATTTCTGTAATGTCTGATACTTGGTATAACTCCTGGCCAGTGAGAGTGGACATGAGGTCACCAACTATTAAAGAACATCTCTTCTTTCTGGTGAATTACGCTCTAAATACAAACACATACAGATACAATACAGGCAACTTAACACTTTATAGAAAACCAGCATTCCAGTCATTAAGTTTAGTCAATCCTATCTTTTCCATATAGGCTGCTAAACTCTTTGATCTGTGCCAAGAAGATTAAGTCTAAAGTTATAAACTATAGCATTTATTAGTCCAATTCTCTTCTCCACTCCTAATTTAAAAAATAACAAGGAATGTAGAAAGGTCATCAATGGTATTAATGATTAAATGAAAGCTTCATGTTCTATAAGAGAAACATCCTAGCAGAATTTGGATTTATGTGCCCCTACATCATTTTAAATAGCAGGCAAATTGTGAGAGAAAATTTGAATTTTCATATCACTGGGAAAGCATACAATTTGGCTTGAACTGATAACCACTTTCTACTTCACTCCTAACAAGTGTGTGAGTTCTGCCTATGCACCAGACAATGGCAGCTTCCATGTCCCACCCAGCTTCACTTTGACACTCTTCGTTTGCTTCTACTCATCTCAACTACCGCCAAAGTCACTCCTGCCTCTATAATCTAGTCTGGTCTCTTAGATAGGTTCACAAATATTCTTGCGTGCCTCTAATCTTTTAGCACAGGATAGCAAACTCTTGTCCCAAGCCACCAATCTGATGTTAGAGAAGTCCAACTCTAAAATTTTAATGACTTCCATAGAACAGCTATGGTGTACTTGTCCTGTGTTAGATTCTAAGAACACTTCACAGGGCACGGATGATATCTCCTAAATCCTAGGGGCATTAGACTGATATTACCACTTGACTGAACTGGACGATCTGTTCAGGGAGGAAAATAATTAAGGCATCCAGACTGAAAGGAAATGAAAGGATTTTTATTCATAAATAACTTGACACTTCACAAAGAAAATCCTGTGAATCCTACCAAAGTATGAGATACCCTAAATATACATCAATTATATATCTATATATGAAATATCAGCATTCAGAGAGTAAAACATTCTTTATAATAGCATAATGTAAAATTAGGGGGAAATATGACAAAATATTTGCAAAACTTGTATAGTGAAACTTATAAAGCATTACTGAGGACCCAGTTAGATGGAGATTTATACCATGCCCAAGGATTGGATGACAGTATCATTGCCATGTCAATTCTATTTAAGTTGATCTATAGATTCAATACCAAGTTAATCAAAATCCATGCAGGTCTTATAGAAATTGACAAGGTGAATCTCTAAAGCATAGAAATGCAAATAACCTAGAAGAGTCAAAAATCACAAATGAAATAGAAAGGTGCAAGACTTACTAAACTTTAAAATTTAATTTAAAATAGTAAAAAGATGAAGAATGGAATCTAGTTAGATAAGTAGAAGAAATAAGAGTTTCTAAACAGACCCACATTCATCTTCAATTAAAAAGGAATAAAATGAAGTAAGAATAGTTTCTATACTAGTGCCAGAAAAAGCCATATGCAAAATTATCTGACCTTAAAATGTAAAATTAGCTCAAAATAAATTATAAACCTAAACTCAAACCCTAAAATTACAAAGCTTCTTCAGATAAAACTTGAAGATTTGAAATAAAATTTTTACAAATTCAGAACATTTGAAATTACATAAAATATATTAGATATAATACTAATGATTCATAAAAGGAAAATGTGGTAAATTATATTTTATCAAAATGCAGGACTCCCACTCTGCAAATGACATTATTCAGAAAATTAAAAAGCAATCCACAGACTTCAAGGATATATATATGTATGTATGTATGTATGTATGTGTGTATATATATGTACATATGTATACATATCATATATCAAAAATACATAATGAAAGATCCTCAAAGTTCCAGAAAACAAAAACAGCCAAAGATTAAGGTGACTATTCAAAAGAGATTAATGACAAATAAACATATAACAATATGTTCCACATATTTAGCCATTAGGGAAATGTAATTTAAAACCACAGTGTAACATAATACCACTATGTACCGAAACACTTCCACACCAAATATTGTTATTGATATGGTGAAGTAAGAATCCTCATATAGTCCCGGTGAGAATGTAAAATATATGAAGAGGTCCTGCCATCTTAAGAAAAAAGTTGCCAGATACCTTCCATGTAATCTAGCAATTTCACTACTGTATGATTACCCAAGAGAAATAAAAGCATATACTATACAACGACCTCGTATACAGCATTCATAGTAGTAGTATTTGTAGTTGTCCCAAGGTCATCATGACCTCCATCCCCTAAGTGCTCAGTTCTACTCAGTAATAGATTGAAACCAAATACAATCAACAAGGAGAAAAGCAAGACCAAAATAAGGACACACATTGCAGGATTTTATTTATGTAAAATTCCATACATGGTAAATTAATCCATATTCACAAAAAGTAAGATGTTGTTTTCTAGGAAATGAGGCGAGTATGAAGGAGTGGCAAGACTCATGACTGAGGAATTACAATGGGTCACTGAATTGCCCCAGACCCAATCCATCCATGAAGCCCAAAAGAAGCTGCCCCTTTTGCCTCAGATTATGGATGGCCCGTACCAGTGCTGACTTCAGAGGTCACGGTTGCTACTGCTGTTCTTGTGGCCTGTTGGGGAACAGGAAGAGGATTCCACCACCCCCCAACACCCATGTGTGCCTGTGTCTTCAAAGGGAGACAACCACAGTGCAGTCTAGCTGCATGCAAGTACTATAGGGGTTATCTCTGGCACTGTGGGAGTTATCTCTGGCACTCTGTGGTTATTGGGCACTTCTGACACTGGGACTATTTAAAGCAGCATGTGTTTTATGTTAGACATTTAGAGGGGACTCATAGGGCACAAAATTAGTTTTCACCTAAGGTACCAAAATGCCTTGCACCAGTCCTGATCATTTGTATGAAATCCAGCTTGACCACACATTGTTACTATTCAATCACTAATTAGCATCACAGAGAACTTACTTGGTGCTGACCTGGTTGCTCTGCACCTGATCAGATTGCTCTACCTTCTCCCCTCCCCTAGTCACTGGTCCATAACCTGCCCCATTTTTGCCATCCCAATATCCTGTTTTGTGTTCAAGAAAATATGGTCAGTCTAACTCTGACCCACTATCCATCTGTCCTAACTATCTAAAGAGCAGACACTGGCACTAGAGGCCACCTCTGTGCCAGAGCTCTGAAATTCAAACCAGTTTACCCTGTCTCACCATTCCTTCCAGAAGAAACCACAGTGAAGGCTTTGTCCACAGTCTCTTGCTCGCCTGGCAACCTGACAGACCCCATTGCCTCCCCTTGGTCTTGATATGCTCCCTCCCCTGGGACACTATTACAACATTTCCAGTGGTGTCTATCTCCTGATTTGTGGGCCTTATGGTACATAAATATGTCCTAATAAAACAATAACCTTAAGTGTGAAGTTTTCCTGTTCTAATACTCCAGTTTGTGACAGTATATTTTTTCCTGCTCTTAGTAATCTGTCTAGTTTGGCATCTTATGAATTTGCTGAGTAAGCCTTTATTTACAGTTTTTAATTATTAACTAATGTCACTGAATGATATTTGGTGGTAAAAGCAATATGTGCATAAAGTATTAAGTGATTTTTTTGAAATAGCCCCCAAATTGACAGTGTAATAATTGCGCTGTCAAAAAGTACAAGATTCCTTTCTCTCAGAGCCATTTATATCCCACGGCTTGGGTTTCACAGGCTGTCATCAAGATGGGAAGATTCACTTTAACTACACCATGGCAAGTTGATTTTATGAAAAATATACCTATGACAACAACTTTTCAGAAGCATGCAACAATTTTACTATTACTTATTAAGCAATTAAGCACACTATTATTGGAAAAGCTTAGCTACTGATGGGGGGCCAAATGGGAAAAATAAACAGCACTTTGGAGCTGGATGTTATAGTCAGTTCTTTTCAAAAAATTGCAAATAACTACTGGCGATTTATTATTGAAAAGGTGTAATACCATCTCCTTCCAAAATATATATCTCCCTACTTGGAGCTAAAGAACTGTTCTGAAGATGCAGAGGTTGACCATTTTTGTTCTAATTTCCAGGGTTTGCATTCTCATGAATTAAATATAGAGCACACATTACTCAATTTCAATAGCTATCTAAATGTCTGTGATTGATGACCTCTTTTCCATAGATTTCACACAAATCACAAAAATCACTAGACCCATGGTGATCTAAGTACTTAAGACTAGGGTTTAAAATACTAACTTCTCTTGGCTCCATCATTTGTTGATCTGATTAGTCTACATTTCAAATTCCTCAAATGCTCACTGTGTCCAAGACTGCTTATTTGATGGAGTTTGAGAGCACAAAGAATATTTCTTTTGTGTTCAATACAAGGGGAATGCACAGGCAGCATATGAACTGGATGAGATTCAGAGTGCTTAGACTAGCATTGGAGATTTAAATCTGGGCTAGTAAAAATTAGATAGCTAACTATGTATAATTAGATGCTAACTTGAATATAATTACATGTGTTACTGAATGCTTTAGGAAAGCATAGAAAGATCAGTGTTCAGAATTAGCTTTCCTGAATCCGAGTTCTTTATTTTAGCCACATGATCCTGGGTGGTTCAACTATCTCTTCTGTCAAATATGGATTTAACAATCAATGACTGCTGTGAAGATTAAATATAATAATCAGGTGTGCATGGGAGGCTCACTCTGGGACATAGATTATATAATGTAGAGAACTGGGTTTGCTACCTGAAGCCAGGGCAAAACAAAAAATGCTTTTGCCTCCTCTGTCTTTCTTTGTGCCTGTCTGCCTTCATTCTGTCTCCTGTCTTCCTTTTAAAAAAACGAAGATGAAATAATCAGTTAAATCACTCATACAGTGCCTGGTTAAGTATCTAAGTCTTGATCAAAAACAGGAGTTCCACATACAGGGTTGTCATTGAAAAAGAGGGGCCATCTGGAAAGCATGTCCTTCTATATGTGAAATGAGGTTGGTCTGTAGAAGCTGGAAGCCAGATGGCCATATTCATATCACATTCTAGAGGGAAAGTTGACATCATAGCCACAGTAGGAGTGCTGAGATTTCCATTGAAAAGTAGGAAAATGAAGCAGAGTTAAAAAAAAAAAAAAAAGTAAGACCTAGAAAGAGATGGAAGAAATCTGTCAGAATATTATATTATAATGTTGAGGGACACGTTCATGCCGAGATGGCTCAATGGCATGATATTGTGAAAGTGAACTGTCAGTAAGAGAGCCATGATTAGTTAAGTTTAAGATATTCTTGTTCAGGGCAGTAAAAATCACATTGCTGTGTGTATTGAATTAGTAATATAAGCATATAAGGCTTAGAGATGATCCTAAGAATACACAAAATGAAAATTATAGAAAACTGGTCACATTAGGAACTATAGAAACAGCTGATAGCTCTAGAGATATTATGTAGATCATTTACATGGAGTAAAGGAGACCTAGCCTATACTATTAAGCTTTCATAAAATAGATTAATAACATTTAAAAAATACTAATAAAGGTAGCTAGCACATGCATAGCATTGACTATGCACCTATGTCTCCAAGAGATGCCTGTTATATTTTAATGAATGCCAACATTTTCCTCTAGAATAAGTGACAACATCGGTATGCAACAATAACTATAAAAGGATAGTGTTGATTTCATTTACTGGAGAAGTTCAGAAAAAAGATGACTGAAGAGGTGTGAAATCCAAAAGGTGTCCCATAGATCAGGACTGAATTTCAATAAACAGATGGTGGACCTGGAACTCTATTCCTAAATTACTCACCAGTAATAATCACCATCACCACAATACTTTTACTATCTTCTAAGCACCTATTTTGCGCTCGTCATATTATGTATTATTTCATCTAACAAAGAGTAAGAGTCTGGTTGGAAGAATTGTCCTCCCTTCTATATGAATGTCATTTAAGTGAGGCTCACAGAGTATAAGTAATTCCCCTATATTCAAAAAACAAATCAAGATTGAATCCATACTGACATCAAATGCCACATTTCCCCTATACTTGGTATAATCTTTCAAAACAAGCATAAAGATGGAACTCCCATAATATCTGGGATTCCACTTGCAAAGTAATTGTTCTTATTTCTTTAAGTGATACTGAGTCATTAAA
Organism: Solenodon paradoxus; assembly: GCA_004363575.1. Lineage (NCBI taxonomy): Eukaryota > Metazoa > Chordata > Mammalia > Eulipotyphla > Solenodontidae > Solenodon > Solenodon paradoxus. The sequence goes on along the minus strand of RJWH01000356.1, from coordinate 567,320 downwards.
ATAGACAAGATATAGTATACATTAAATCCTTTAATATGTTATAATAAAATCTTAACTTTCCATGAGAGAATTCCAGTCTTTCCATTGCCATTGCCATGATCTCCTGTCTGTTACTCACAGCTGAGACAAAAATGGTAAAACCAAAGTTATTCTGATTTCACATGGGCTGTAGAGGAATGCTATCTCCATCTTAGTAACAAGCACAAGAAAATCAATATAGTCAATTCTCTGAGGGGCCCCAGAAGAGTCATTCAAAAGGCAACACAATGCACTGAAATCCAAAGGATGAAAGTCTGTAAAATCCTTACACTTCACCCCAAGAAGATATGGAAAGTGCAAACTGTTTTATATTAGCAGAGAAGCAGGGCTAAGATATGCTCAACATTAAAGTGGGTAAAAATAACTTCCAACTTATTTTTCTAGTTGGTATTCCCCAAATAATTATGAATATAGAAGTAGTCTAAGGAACACCCTGGTGAAGTAGAGGTTCAGCACAGTTCCCATACATCCCAAGGTCCCATTTCTTCTTCTGAAACATGGACTGATGACATGACCTAACCATGGGTCATATTCCTAAGGTATCTCAGCATGGACTCCTACATTGTAATGCTTTCCTAAATTTTGGGACTCTTGGAGAGTTATACTTTCCTAAATTGTTACAGAAATAAAGACACTAATTTAGCAGTAGGTATTTTTGAAACCATGTGTGTATGTGTGGTCAATAGTTACTATTAATAACTGAGTTCCCTCGATTATAAAGTGTTTCTCTTCCCCTTCTGCTGCCATCATGATTACCACACAGTATGCAGTCAATCAAGGCTTTTGATTCTCCAAAATTAATGTTACCAACTTATGCTCAGGGGATGAAATCTGGCTCAAGGAGAACTTACATGTGGTTCACAGAGGTATTCTCTATATTAAATCCTAAAAAACTAGTGGCCAATAGTTATATATATATATATATATATATATATATATATAGTTTATATTTTATGTATTTTTATATACACTTCTGGATCATTATAAAAAGAAGTCTATAAATACTGAGCCTCATTTCCCCATATTAACATTCAGCTGTGTCTGATAAAAGGCGTATCTCTTGTCAAGGTGAAGCAAGATGGAGACCTAATAAAAGTTCCTTGAACAGAAAAACTAAGGCACATAAGACTAGTTTATTTATGAACATAAGCACAACTTCAGATATTTCATGTCTCTGAAATTTATAAAAGAAATTTAATTTGTCTTCCCAAAGTGGTATAGCTAAATCACTTTTAAATACTCTTCCGCCATCTAGAAACCCCCACTGCCATAAACAATTATTGTGAATGCTAAACAACTTCATTTTCACTTATAAACTGTCTTACAGCATCATCACTCTAAGCATCACTATCAGTTTTGGATTTGAAGATTTCCGGTTGAGAAGTGTTCTGTGTACAATAGACTTACTAAAATCTAATTTTATTTCTACTATTTCTGGAGATGACACCTTTTAGAGGGCCCTTTCAGCTTGCATAGTGACTAACCAATGACCTCCACTTTAAAGCCAAGAGATGATTGCTCTTTTATACAATTACACTTAAATTCACAGTAGTTTTAAGGGGCAAGGAAAACCATATACTGGATTCATATCCCTAATGGAGATAAAAACCAGTGAGTTACACAAAGAGAATTAGATGTTTAATGACTAATAAGTTAACAGAATATCATTCTTTTTTTGAAAGTAAAGACTGTCTACATGCTGAATTACACAAACCAAATGTGAACATGCAGTGGGTGGAGGAGGAAACCAGTCCTGGTTCACAAATTTACTCTCCATAAGGGCCCAGGAAACAAACACAAGCCATTTAGACAGTATTGAAGGGTTACCAGGGTAGAAGGGACAGTGTTGTTTCCTGAGCTGACAAGATCTGTAGTATGACCGAAAGCAGCTACTAAAACAAAGGTTGAGCAACAATGGAAAAAGGTTGTAACTATTTAAATCTGGAAACTCAGAGTCCCACAGAGAGATTCAGACCTGTGCAAGGTATTATTACTTCTGGGTGTTGGTTATCTCTAAGCTGGGAAGACTTGCCCCATTTGACGGGGACCCAGAACTTTGAAGAAGGGATATTAGCAGCTGGTGTTGGAGCCCTCAGGGCACCATGAGGCTAGTTCTTCAATGGCTGGGAAAACTACAAAGTGGAATGAAATCATGGTACTTAAATAACCTACTAGTGTGGAGAAACGTGACTGCAGTATTGCTAGGGTGGTCAGAATATATGTAGCAAACAGAGTAAATCTTTCTCCAGCTTTCTAAGTTTCCCATTGCCCTGCCCTGGCAGTAACGGGAAGCAGCTGGCAGACTAGCAATGTGATGTAAGTCCCAGCTCCAGCTGGGAGACAGCACTTTAATTGGCACCAGCTAATTGGTCATTTAGCAACCAGTGTGTTTTGTTCTACAAAGTTCTTTCATGTAGTTATATCATTTAGTGCGTTTGCTTTCCACGGAGCACATATAACTTTGTTTTCCACATGCAGCCACTGAGTTAGTGAAAATAGGCCTTTTTACATCCAGCATCACAGGGACTGCAAAATTGACATTAGAACCTGGAAAAGTTATCCACTGTTCCAGTAACCACAGATGCCAATCCAACAGACAACTGGACTCTTCATTTTGGCTGATTTACTCCACGAATTCCACTCTCCTGCACCAATAGAAACTTGGATGTTTGGAACACTTATTGTCAAGTCACAGAAGAGTCATTTGGGGTTGGGATGGGGGTGTGGAGTGTGGGGATTGGGAGCTGGTAAGATGTGTTTCAGGAAAAATATTTCCAGCCGAGGATATGAATATCCTAGAGCAACTGACTTCATTGTCAAATAGAATTCCTTCATTGAGGCTAAAATTCCTAATTAAAGCGATAAACTAAGGCAAGATCAACATTGTCAAAATTGGAAACAACAGAGGAATTATATTTCAGGACATACCAATTGCAGTGAGCTACAGGCAAGTCTGAGGGCTTGAGGTTGGCTGTATTTATGGGCAGGGACTATTAAGAGAAACATGCAATTAGATCTTGCTAATCAAAAGCAGAGACCAGCCCGGAGAATTCCCTGAGTTGACAAAACTAATCATAAATGAAACTCAATTTATGTTGTGAGACTAATCTTACCTGGGTCATTTATATTTCTGGAAACATTAAGAAACTTCCCAAGGTTAACATGAGGTGACCTTAGGCCAATTCCATAGCATGTGAGAAAATTCTCATGTTTTAACTGATCACTGAAGAATAGTCACTGCTTTCTCATTACAAAAGCATTTAAAAATGTACACCTAAGTATCATTTCATGTTTGCTCTCAGTGCGCCTGGTGTGCAAACGGTGTATGTACAACAACATTTTACCAATTACTACTTTGATGGCTTATTGGTCAAGGGATAAAATTGAGTTATCAGTAAATGAAGCATTTACAGAAAGTTTTTAGTTTTGTTTTTTTCCTGAGTGAAAGTTTCCATTTTCTATACTCTGGTTCCATTTTAAATGGAAATTCACATCGCTGAGCTAGCTATAGGTTTTGTTTGTGTTTTAAAGGAAAGGAGCAGGCAGGAATGAAAGCAAGTAGGCAGGAAAAAAGAAGCAGCATTTCTTTTACTTAGTTGTTCATCTTGGTTGTTCGCCCTGATCCTGAGTCACAAACTCAGGTCCTTGGGATTTATGAGAACTATGCCTGACACACTTAACCCCGAAGTCACCATGTTCTGGTATGTGTTTTGTGAAAAAAAAAAAAAAGGAAAGTATGCAATTCCGTTGGCAACTTAAATATCTGGAGGAGAGGCAACACACCTTCCCATCTCTATCAAGGGAATAGACTAATTGGTTTAAAAACAGCCTTCCCCTCACCTTGTCACCACACTACATAGAGAATTACTGTAAATTAGGGAGAAATGCATCCCTTAAGCTCTGGTGATTTTGTTTTGCAATCTTCCACACGGCAAGCAAAGGTGGTGTATGCTACCTATGCTTGTAATGACTCCAAGTTTGACAGGAACCTGCGCATGCTACACCTGAAATGATTCGAAGCGCAGACTGTTTTCCGGTTGTTAAACTTGATAAATACCTTTTGCGGGGAGGGCACATGGGAGAGTTATATTTAGTTTAGCAAGAAACTTTGCTAGGGTGTTGCTAATAAGATAGGAAGTGGGAAGCAAACAAGAAACAAAAATGATACCGGGATGCAAAGGCTCTTTTCCCTCTTCCTTCTGGTCCTGTCAAAGGTAACAGGGAGAGCTGCTGACCGTTATGCCAGGTCCGTTGTGAGCAAACATTTACTTTGTTTTAACCACTTGACTTACCAGTATCTTTACTATTTTAATGGATACTATGGAATATTATTTTTCATTCTCTAAATTATTATGCCGAAAATACAAAGACATCTCTCAGGATGACCTACAGAGAATTATGCTTGAGTTTCATACAACAGATTTAGAGAAAAGCTTATTAAAGAAAATACCCCTGACCCTACCACCTTTATCAATTCTCATGGAAAATTTGCCTGGATTTTCTATATTTTTTACTCTCATTTTATAACCTGACGCATGTAGTTTCCTTTGTTGCTTTTCTTACTTAGCGCACAACTTTAGTTCTTCCAAAATCCACAAGAGATTAAAAAGCAAGTAAGCCAAAATGCTGTCCCCAAATTTAAGTTTTTTTTTCAGCTGTTTTTTTTCAGGGTTAATATATCTTCAAAATTTCACTATGGATTATCTCACCTCTGAGGGTTCATCTCTCTTTTTGCTTCCTGCAAGTCCAGTTCATTTCCTTCACTCTCTAAGAAAATGCCCTATCACTTTTTTGACATGAATGCAGAAACAGAATCTGTTAAAAGGGTGTTTGCATCTCTTGATGGGAAGTATTCATTTCTCAGGCACCCCTCAAAGGTGGAGGGACAGTGGGGGTCGCTGTGGGCTTTGTGTTCTGGATGGTGAAAGGGAGGGGACATAGAACTGGTCAAGACACTAATATTTTTTCATGTGAAACTCCTATCACAGGATATTAGGCTAGAAAAGTCACTAGGATCTTATGATCCAATCCTTACCTTTTTGGACGAAGACAGATTGGTGAAGGGACTTGTGTAAAGCTTAACAGGCCCACGTCTGAACCAGAAATAAGGCTGACCAGGGTTATTCATTCACTGAAGACCCTCCTTCCTGTGGGCTGAATTAGGCTGGAATGATTTGCACTTGGCTTCAATCAGTGAGTGGCATCCAAGCTGAGATTTCTCTTACAACAATCGATTCTCAGGCCTCATTCCACTCCTTATGGTATCTAAATCCTAGAGTTCAGATTTCTCTAATCTAAAATCTGTTCCATGAGTCTGAGATCATAAATGTTGGATAACACAGAAGCAGACTAATGCAATTTGAGGATCCTGAGATATAACTCCATTTATCCTAGACTTGTTTTTGTTCTGTAAGTATAAGAGATGAAATTTCCTAGTTGAAGCACTCAAGGTTATGACTCTTTATTTGATCATGCCTACCTAGAACTTGCTATGTGACCTATGGTTAGTTGGTAAATTGTTTTTTTTTTTTTCAAGTCATATCCACTATGAAAACTCGATTACAGTGGTCTGCCTCTGGGGTCCTACTAAAGCTTAATAAATTAGTAGAAGAAAAGGTCTTTAATATTTTAATAAAAAGCCCAAACAGTGTAATCTGTTTCTCTTTTTTTGAAGAGACTTTGAATTTCAGTATTTTGAATTCCAAATATGCCAAGATGATAAAGAACCTTCTAAGAGATTAAAAACAAAAAGATCTTATCTACACATGGGTCCAGTATGTGGAAGCTCAGCATTGAAACATTTGTTCAGAGACAGATACTATGCATTGTATTCTGAAAAGCATACTTCTTCCTAAACAAAATAGCTTTCTCTCTATCCCCTCTCCTCCTCTTCCTCTCTCCCACTTCCCCTCTCCCCCTCCCCTCCCCTCTTCACTCCCCCTCACCCTCCTTCTTTCCCCTCCCCTTCTCCCTCTCTCTCCTGTCTGCTATTTCTCCTGCCCACAGTCCCCTTTATGCAGCCTGCTCAGCTGTTTCCTCAGTTTTCTTAAGTTATTAACATGTCAGGCTCCAGAATCCTACATCCTATCCCACTTTGAACACTCTGTTGGCACCCTTCCTTCACCTCCTCAGAAAGTCAGCATTTGGATGACGTTACTTTGTGGATCAGTGTCGGCAGGTACACAGAAGAACAATGAATCTAACTGATATAGGATAGTGCTGGCTGCTAAAAGACTTGATAGTACTGAACAAGAAATCATCAACACAACCTTCTTTCTATTATCTTCTAGAAGCAAATAGTAAACTTGAGATCGACTTTATGCAAAGTGATTTCATCCAGAGTTCTTTTTTTAAGTATATTGGTATAAAATATTATATAATTTCAGGTGTACAATAATGATTGATATTTGTATATATTGTAAGAAAAGTCAAATGCATATTTGTCACCAAATATAGTTAGACAATTTTCCTTGTGATGAGGACTTTTAAGTTGTATTCTCTTCATAATGCTCAAATATGTAGTATGGTATTGTTTACTATGGCCACTTTGTTAAATATTGCATTCCCAAAACTTATTTTATAACTGAAAGTTTGTAGCTTTGGATTCCTTTCGCCCCTTTTACCCACGCCCTAACCTCTCTCTCTGACAACCACTTATCTTTCTTTGTCTCTATAAACTCATTGTTATTTTTTTCAGATTACAAATACAAGTGAGAGTACAGCGCATTTATCTTACTCTTTTTCCTTAGCATAATACCTTCAAACTTCATTCATGCAGTAACAAATGGCACGATGTCATTCTTGTAGATGACTTCATCCAGTCATCTGTAGGTAGAAACAGGATAGTGCAATCTCCCAGCTATTGTAAAACATGTTGCAATGAAAACGAAGGGGCATATATTTTTCAAATTAGCATTTTCATATTTTTTCAGATAAACACCAAGAAGTATAATTGTTGGATCACATGTTAGTTCTATCTTTATTTTTTTGAGGAAACTCCATACTGTTTTTCCTAATAGTTGTACCAGTTTATATTTCTACAAACAATGCACAAATGTTCCTTTTCTCATTAAAGTTGGTCTATCATCACTCATTATGGGGATGATAGGATAAGTGGCATTTACATTATAAATAAGAAATGTATGTTTTAGCCATACTTTGGAAACATTTGCCAGCTGCCAGTGATGATTGGAAGCACGTTTGCAAAGTACATGTTTATACTGATAGAAGAGGGTTTTCAGATCTTGCAGGTGGCCAGGAGACCAAATGATGCATTTAGATGAAGAACAAATCAGCAGCTGAAATCAGACTTCTAATTACCATCTGTACCTTCTGATTTCTCCCTCTTCACTGTAGGTATATAGAATCCAAACCATGTTCAAAATTACATGTTTTAAGACAGTTCACTTTCCTGAAACGAGATGAGAACAGCTTTTCTCTTGGCATCTCATCAGTGTACATTAATAGCCATCATTATCATTCTAAATTATAAAATATACCTGTGAGCCTGCTGGGTGCAAGGTAATCACAGAGCCAATGAAATTCCAGAAAACTTGATCAGTAAATATGTGAGTTCTGAGATCAGACTTTTGGGTATCAAACTGGACTCCTTCAATTTACCTCACATGCACATCCAGGCAAGTTACTTAGCCTCTATGCCCCAGTTTAGTCATATAAAACATGATAGATCATATAACATATGAGGAATACACAGCAAAGTATGTTTATTTGTTGACATCCAATTAATGGAAACTATTGATGTGAAGAATGTAGAAGCATAATTTAAGGGCATTCCAGGGAGTATAAGATTCTATATTCTACAAAGTCATTTAGTAATATTTATTTATTGTTTTATGATGTACCAGGCTATATGATAAAGTGGACATAAAACGAAGATGGCACTTTGCTTACCCTCAGAGAGTACTTAATGTAGTTCAATGAGCAAAGCCTGGATATCTGTTAGTGATGCCACAAGCTGGGGGTAAACAATTGCCAATAAACTATCAGACATCAAAGGCTTTATATTCAAAGGAAGAGATGATTGGTAAATATGGAAAATGTAAACAAAAATTTGGGTATGAGGAAGTGCTAAGGTTTTACCTTCTATGAGTTATAATTCGTACAGGAAGAGAATGGGGAAACTATAGTCCAGACTCAGGAAATGGAATACACGAGGCATTTCTAGGCAGATGCATTTCAGGAATGATGAGTAGATCCTTGCAAATGTAGCAAATTTTTCTTGTTTTGAAAAAGAGAGGAAACATAAGGTTAGACTCTTGGGTAGATAGAGAAATTGGGACCTGGAGACAAATTTGACCATAGTGTAGACAGGAATTGCCCAGGAAAGGAAATGTTAAATAGGGCCTCAGGGAGTTTCCCAGAATTCACATGTCCATCAGGAAGTCACACCTTTGGTGGGAAATGGGTAGATGTTCTTTCATGTCTTTCTGTTGTTTAGATTGGTATCTGTTTTTGTTGCCCTGGAGAATCAAGAATAAGATGCCAGCACAAGTATAATGAGATGAGAGAGGTGATTTCTACCCGATCAAATATTCAGAATATAAATATAGGCTATTCCCCTCCAAATCTCAGACCCCACTGTAGACTGGGCATGAGTATTCAATGAACTAATGCCTATTCAAAGAGACTTACGAGCTATATGAAAATGAAAGAGGAAGGAATATAGGATAAATTTGATATTTTTTGTTGCCAATCAATTTTGTAAAGCAAGCAGAACACAAGGACGCCCTGTTTCTTGTCTCTGCTTGTTTCAGTGCTATCAACCCCTCTTGGGTAGCTCTCCCTCCCTTTTATCTCCCTCTCTCTTTGTGCTACGTGCCCCATGAGTGCTATTTCAGTTAGCTGGCCCACTTCTCCATTTGGTAAGCATATTAGTATTGCACTTTACAGGTCAGAAAAGTGACGATCTGTGCTACCTTGTCCATAGTAGGTCAAACTCGGCTTAGAATCCACTCAAGATTTCTTTGATTCCAAAGCCTGTGTGATGAATCGCTTTTCTTCAGTGAGTCTCTAATGTTAAAATCACAGGGATGAAAGTCAGGGGTCTACTGCTCACAGTGTCCATAAGAACCAGGCCTTCAGGGGACCCTGGGCTGCTCTCTGCTGTCATCTTCCCTATGTCACCTTCTTGGCCTCCAAGGGACTCCAATTTGCCTTCCTGTTTGAAACTATTTCATTTAATAGAAAATGCAACTCTGATATTGACAGAACAGACATGTATATTAAAGGGCCCTGTGGTTATTAATGACCTATGGTGATATGGTGGGAAGAGTCATCTGGAATGTTTCCGCTAAGCAGCCCTTAACTCTGACTTAGGCACAACCAGCTATGTTTAATCCTCAGGCAATAGTTTAACTACTTTGAGTCTCAGTTTTTCACTTGTAAAGGAGAACACTGCCTCTCATTCCTACCTGCCAGAATGCCTATCAGGATAAAATGTGATGATGCATATGGAATAGATTTATAATCTCCAAAGAGCTAACATACTAATCTTCATTGTTTAACAGCATTTGGGATATAATGAACGGTGTATGTAACTGGACTTGAATTCAAGTACCAGGTGTCCAGTGAAAATGATGTGGTATTGTTCAAGTGAATTCTAGTCTCTGAGTCTCCATTTTTTAAAAATGTAATAGAAGGGATGTGAGTCTACTTTTCACAGTAAAACTGGGAAGACAAAAATGGGAAAATTGCTTAAAACTAAATTCTATACAATTCATTTTAATAGGTGCCATAATTGATTATTGTTACTTGTTAATATAATAATAATTAAAAATGTAAAACACATTGTTAGGGAATGTCTTGTCAAGTAATTCAGGGTGAGTGGGTTTCAATGGAGGTTTTAGTAATCCCATGTAAAGAACAAATAGCCTATCTTAAGGGAAAATGGGAGGGCACAGAAGCCTGAGATATACAAACCTCCTTTTAGTAATTAGGGTTAATATGACTTAAAGAACAGATACTAGTAATGGCACAGCCCTCCTGAGGAAGGGCCAGGCCAGCTCCTGCTGTTTCCCTTCACACAGTGTGCTTAGGTCTACTTTCATTAGTCATGGCCTTTTCACCCTTGGAAAAGCTGCTAACCAGCTTCCAGCTGTGAGGGGCCCTCAATAAGACCAGAACTATGTTACAATCTGTTGCCCTCTCCTTGATATTTATCTGGGTGGTGGTGATATGTGTGGGGGGTGTGTGTGGGGTTGTTCAAGATTGTGACCTGGAGGAACTGTTGCTGCAGAGAATGAAGTAAAGGTGACTGTCCCTAGACCCTCCAGATTGCAGAAAAATTATGAGAAAAATTATTCCATTCTTAAAGGGGAGAATTAGCCTAAGAGAAAGTGGGTAGATTCCCATTTAGAAAAGCAATCATTTGTGGTTCATACAGGGACTTTGGGGTCAGCTAACTTTTTTCCTTTAGGGTGTCACATAATCTCCTTGGGTTTTAGTTTCATCGGTTTTTCAAACTGCCACCAATAAAACAATCCTAATCACGGAAAAGTAAAAAAGAGAAAAATAATGCCAACCTCTTTTGCTTGTCCTGAGACTGCTTATGGCAATGGACAGAGAAATTAACATAGTGATTAACTCATGAAGTAATCAAATACATTTGCTCTTATTATTATTTCTTTCCCTTTGCAGATCATCGGCATACATGGGGATTTTACATTTCTGTAGCACTCTGAAGAGTTTTGCTTAGCACTAATCATAGGCAAGAGGATTTTTTATAACTGCCGGGGATACAAGATGTTTATGGAGTGGTCCTGTCTTTAAGGAGCTCTAACGTCAACTGGGAAGACAGAACATCAGCTCCGCTGATGTAACAGAGGGAAATGCATATGGCACTTCATGAGTAGCCTAGGTGGCAAGACCTGCAGGTCCTGAGAGGCAGAAAAATGTCACCCACTCTGAGATGGAATTGTTGGAGAAGTTTATTGCAGAAATTTATTCTTTGAGTTAGTTTGTCAAGCATTAACTGCCATTGAAGTTCATGGTGTTCTATGAACTGCACTTAGAGTTACACTTGAATTGGTCTTGCAGATAAGTAGGAATTTAACTATTACATATTGTCTTCATATCCTCGACTACAATTACCTATGACTCCTAAATTCCTGTCTCCTTTCCTAGCACCTCATACGTTGAGCATATATATCTATCACTGTCAATATACTCCAAGCTGACAAGACGTCATCTTTCTTTCAAATAGAGTCCTATTTAGAATTTCTGTCTTAATTGTCATCATTGTATAGCTCATGTCCCAAATTATGGACTTTAAAATTCTGTTTGAATTCTTTTCTCACTCTGTATTCTACAAGCAACTGCTCAGAAGACAAAGGTATCAAAACTCTGAGGGAAGTCTTCAGAATTTTGTCTCTATTGTGTCATATTTTACTGGTTTACCAAATGGATTGTGAGCAGGAACATTCCAGACTGAATTTTTCATGCTGTTTTGAATCACGGTTCAAAGTGAATAGAAGATATTTTGTAAGCCTGAACATCATCAAGTTAAATAAGAGAATTAAAAGTGGAATATGTAGATCCATTCAGTGATGGATGGAAGTGTTTCTCTACCAAGTTAACTTACTTTTAAAATTATTCTGCTGCTGAAATAAATAGGAGAGAATTTGTTTTGTTTTGTTTTTATACTGGTGACTAATACATTTAAAAATTAGTTACTTTTATTGGGATCCTGTGGTCTTATTGATATTTAAATAATATGAAAAATAAGACAAAGCAAAACTGCATCTATCGCATATTTCCTTCACCAGATCCAAACATGTTCACGTAGCCTCATTGATTGCTTTGTAGTGTCAACTTATCTAAAACGTAAGGATTTTTCTAGAATTTCCTCCCTCTAGATTTTGTCTTAGAATTATTCACAAAAGAAATTCGAGTAGAATCTGAAATATATGAAGCAGTAGATGTATTTGTGCTTGGAAAGTTGGTGGAGGGTCAGGTACTATTATAGTTTGTGTACATTGTTGCAGATCAACTGGCCCAATACAGAGGGAATAGCTAGCAAGTAATACAAGGGATTTGGGATTATAACCTTATATATGACTAAACCATGCATTTATTCATTAACTATTTCTTTTAAATAATTTATACTGAATACATCTCAATAAAGATACTCTTTAGATTCTGGTGGGGAGGAGGGGAATAACACTAAGATGTCCTTTCTATAAAAATTTTATTTGTGTTTTATTTAGTTCATTTCATGTTTAGTATTTCTACATACTAAATACTAGTGAAAGTATGCAAGGCTTGTCTTTCTCCATCTGAATTATTTTACTATGTATAATTACCGCAGGTCCACCCACGTTGTTGAAATGGCAGAATTTCATCTTTGTAACAGCTGAGTAGTATTCCGTTGTGTAAACATACCCCATCTTTGTCTCCTCACCTATCAACAGACACTTAGATTGTTTCTAGTTCTTGGTTATTATAAATGCTTCAATAAAAATGGGGCACATATATCCCTTCTAATTAGTGTTTTTGTACTTTTGGAGTAAGTACTCAGGAGTGGATAGCTGGATCACATGGAATCTCTATTTTTAATTTTTTTGAGGAATATTCATACTGCTTTCCATAATGACTGCATCAATTTACATTCCCACCAGCAGTATACAAGTTTCTCTTCTTTACACATCCTTTTCAACACCTGTTGTTTCTTGTCTTTTCGATAGTAGCCATTTTCACAGGTGTGAAGTGATAACTCATTGTCACTTTGATTTGTAGTTCCCTGATAATAAAAGATGATGAACATCTCTTCATGTGTCTGTTAGCTATCTTTGGACAAGAGTTTATTCAAATCACAACTACAGAGGACATGGTGATATGCACAGAAAAATGCCAAAGACTAAAATAAAGCTATTAGAAACAATAAATGGATATAGTAAAGTAGCAGTCTACAAGATTAATACATGAAAATGTTGTATTTCTACAAGCACATAAGAGATTAATAGAAAGAGAAATCAGGAAGATAATCTCACTGACAATAGAATAAAAAACAATGAAGAACTGTGGAATAAATTAACCAAAGAGGTGAAGGACCTATACTCTTAAAAGTATGGCATTGTTCAAAGAAATAAAAGACACAAAAAATGGAAAGATATTATTTGCTCATGGGACTGAAAGAATTCACATAATTAAAATGGTTATTTTACCTAAAGCAAGGTACTGAGTCTATACAACCCCTAACAAAATCCTAAAATACCCTTGGCACAATTGTTGGCCTCAAGAGATTTATGATGCAAGAAGACAAGTGGGAAAACCATGTCCCTGGATTAAATAAGGTGAGATCAGAGTCTTGTGATAAACCATGAAGTACAAGATTTAGTCTTTGGTTGTTTGAAATTACTTTGTAGTAAGGATCCCCAATATGCCTGATGGTAGGATGACACTTAAGGATGTCAGTCTGAAGAAGGTAGAAGAGTTGCTTTCAAATAGTAGAGGCCATATGAGGTGATCAAACCAAGCTTCTTTTTAAGCAAGCTTTCTTGAAGAGGTGCATTTGAATTGAGAAAATGCCTTTGAAAAGAAGGGACGGCACCCTCCTCAAGTAAAAGGGGTGTCTGAAGATGGAAATGCAGGAAAATTCAATGTATGTTACAATCTGATTCAGAAGATTTAGGCAACAGTGGAAGAGACAGAGGTTGAGAGAAGGACACTGGGGCCTGAATGTTCCAATATTTGCCCTCACAAATGCACAGAGTGATTTCCTTTGAGATCAGTCTAGGAGTTTGCAGTTTGGTCTAGGTAATGGTTCGTGGCAAGTCTCTACCTGCAAACACTCAGAATGGAGAGTAGAAATAGTCCCAAGTTTCCTTCTATGCCTGGCAGCCAGATTGTCTTCTCTCAGACAGAAAGACAGACTCTTTCCCCTGAGGTAAATTATTTAGAATATCACTGATTCCGTGTGAGTAGACCTTATCTGACAGTGGAATGGAAAAAAAGAAGAACAATATCTGTAATAAGTGCAAGACTTACTTATATACCAATGAGGATATGGGAAAAAATACTACAGCATTTCTTTAAAAAATACATGTTTTCCTCTCAATATTTTCAGGCTATCTTTACAGCCTATCTAGTACATATCCTTTCACAAAAGGTTATCGCTGAAAGAGTTTAGAAATTCCCTGCACACCCTGGTGAAGAAGTTGGGTCTGCCACCTTCGGCCAGGCATATACGGCATATATTCCAATGTCCTAGGAATGTGTCCCAGGGCTGGATAACGAATAGGATGAACAACTAAATGAAATTAAGTGCTTCTTCCTCCTCTCTCATCCTGTCTGCCTGCTTACTCACCTTCATTCCTGCCAGCATCTTTCCTTCGAAAACAAAAAAAGGAAGAAAATTCTTTGTCTAATCAAAATCTACTCAATGTAAACAACTGATTATTAATAGTAAAACAAAGTTGTAAAACTTAATTTTCACATGAGCATTCTTAATAGAAATCATTAATCTCTGAAAAACCCAACTCAAGTAAAAAGAATGTTATCATAGGAGACAAATTTCAAAAATAATTTTTCCTTCAAATTGTTTCATTGAATATTTATGCTATGTTTGTTGAAAGACCATAAAGAGAAACATAAAATAAACACAACAACCCATCATAGTCCCTCTACCCAAATATAACTACTATAGGCATTTTGGATGACTTTCCACAATATCACCCATTTGTATATGTATTTCCAATTAAAAATGCTCTCGTGCTCGGCTGTACTTTTTATGCAAACAGATTACAATTGACCTATTTCCACGTCGATGATTGTACTTCTGTAACATCAAATGCATAAGCTTAAACAAGTAAATGATTTTAGATATAACCTGCCAGTGGTGTAGGAACATAGTTTAACCCACTGAAAGTTGTGACAGGCTGTATGACAAGTTTGCTGCCTGCACTTTAATGTACTTCTCCAAATCTTTGGATCAACAGCATCAAGATGTCATTCCTTGGATATAAATACACTTTTAATGACACTCTCTCTGAGGATCAATGACCTTTATCATTTTACATAAAGGACAAGCTAACACAAGCAAATACATGAAGACACTTGCAAAAAGGAATAAAGGTAAAGTAGCTTCAAAAAAGCACAGTACTAGAGAGACAGCAGTGGAAGGGTGTGGAATTGGCCTATAATCACCCTGATGGTAGTTGAACTTTCTGTCTAGAACCATTAGAGGACCCAGATTACTAAAAGGCTGACCACTGGGTAGGTGATTTGAGGGAATATTTCTGGGGCTACACATTAACTGCACAAGGAATAGTTCATGATTAAAAAAAATAGCATTTTTTTTTCATGGAATTGCTCTTATAAAAGCTGTCCTACTGTGCTACATATTTTAATTCCATTTGACTCGCACTTTCTCAGAAAGTAATATGTGCACTCCTGAAAAGTTGGGCATGGTTTAGATTTATTTAAAATTGAATAATATTTAAAATTCAGTATGGTAATTCAATCTTTGCAAGAACCCTGTCATGAATCCCTTGAAAATGCAAAGAATCCTTTGGTTATGTGAATAACCCTAGGTCTTGAAACCTTGCTGAATTTTTTGCAAAAGTTCCAGTTTTCATATTAAAAGACAGACGTCTGTGGTTTTCTCTCAGGTCAATTTTATTTATTAATATTTATGGAATTCTTCATTTAAAATAGTGAGTCATTGTTTCTTTATGTGGATACTACATTTCTGAAATGTGATTCTTTTCAGTGGGCATCATTATTAACACTAGGCTAAATAGTTCATGCTGTAGATTATATTTGCGAAAATGGAAGGAAAATTATAATCAATTAACACTCAACTACTTATCATGATTTGAGAGCGAAACAGAAACACCATTACAATCACATCAACAGAAATACTCTGTTCCCAGCTGTGAGAGGAGAAAACATGCTCATAACCAAGGAAATGTATCAGAGACACTGGTGGGGGGTGTTGAGAACTAACAATACAAAATTAGTTACTAAATTCTAACATCTGGACTTGCTTGTAGAGAAAACATCAAAATAGACAAAACCATGTAAGATTTTCTCTTATTATTATTTCAGAATTATGAAAGATCACATTTTTACTTAATCATCAACTCATTGTGAAGACTATAAATCATCTTGGTAACATGGTAGTAAACTGGGACCCGAACCTAACCCTCCAGCAGAACTGGAAAGTCTAAGACTAATTAAAATATAATTTAGTTGCAGATTAGCTAAATATGAGAGAGACACAGACAATGGATTGACCTGGATTTCTTCACTGAGGCAAAAAGACACTGAATTGCCTGATAAGGGAGCAGACCCCTGCTGGGGCACCCTGTTCCAGTCACAGAGAGCTATGAAAGCCTGTCCTCCCTTCTGTTGGCCCCTGCACGTGTGTTCTGCCTCTACAACCTCCATGGCCAATTCATTCAGGGAAGTAGATCTGAGACAGAGGTCTCCCGTGTCCTCAGCTGGCACCTTCCAATGATAAACCTCATTTCCTTTCATCAATAACCCATCCTTATGAGCAGTGGCCATTTTGCATGGTGGCCAGTGGGTCTGGGTCTGGTTACATCTTCAATAAATGAGATTTGAAGAAATGTGCCTAAGACACCAAGATCCATATCTATCATTACAGGCTGAGCAAAGCAGGAAATACTTTATACTATATGTCATATATAGCATAATTTTAGCAAAAGTATTCATATGTGAGGCAGTACACTCTTTGTTATAAATGCATGCAATAAATCTCCTTCCCCCACCAAAGCCACATCAAGGAAAGAGAAAGATAACCAGCTCCCCAGAGTTCCTATGCCTCAGTTCATGTGTTCTTCCCCTCATGTGTGATTTCATCATCAGCTCCCAGACAGGATGATATTTCATATTAAAAGCCTTTTTTCTGTTCATTGTGAGCTTCAGGCAGTCACCAAGCTGCCTTGCATTTAGGATGATTGTGAGTCTTCCCTGATACCTCTAAGTGTCAAGACTTAAAAGACTTAAAACCTTTATTCTACATACTCATAATAGTTACAAATATACATTAAAACATATAATATAAATGCTATGAATATTCCAGTATTTCTCTTTCTGGTACTAGATTATGAGTTCTGTGTGCTTAGGAAACTTAAATTTTGATTACCTTTGTGAATCTTCAGCCAGGCTGAGGACTACGAAATAGATGCTGGGAATAAAAGTTGTTTGAAAAGCATGGAACCTGGACTTTCAGAATGAAGACAGGTGATCAGAGCAGAGGTCCACTCCAGGTCCTGGGGCTGGACAACTGAGTGAAACATCCGGCCTGGGGGCCAGGCAGAGCTAGTCTTATGTAGAAAACAGTACCTGGTTTGGGGAGTCATATGCTGCCTAGAGCCTAAGCTTTCTGCAGAATGTGAGTGGCTACATTTAAGGCTCCATTCCATCTCAAATGTCTGATGCCATTCCTGAATAATCCTCAAGGCAACCTCTCCAGGTAAGGACCTATGTAATTGGTTCTGCTTACTGACTCATGAATGCCTAGTACTTGGATAGGTCCCAAGTAACTGGTCTGGTAGATAAGTGTGACCTCAAAACGTTTGACTGCAGAACAGTAATGCAATTTCCCCTTCATTTTTAATCAGACTCTATAATCAGACTTCCTTGGGCTGTTGGACAGAGAAGACACTGATGATGACTGTGAGGACTTTATTGTCTGATGGACTAAGGAGATAGAGCAGAAAAATAATTTTATATATGCTAACTTGGAGAGTCATCCAATAGGCATGATAAATATTTATTCTGAACAAGTTACCAATTTACATCAGAGAGCCCCACATCACATTATAAAAGAAGAGAAAAGCACACAGGAAAAATGTGAAGATAAAGGTGCTTTTCCTCTGGGACATGAAAATGATGAGGCTACAGAGGATTTTAGCCTTCACACTGCACCTGCCCACATGATTGTTCTCTCTAAGTGCAGAGTTTCAAAGAAAGAAGATGAGCTAAAAATATGAATCCACATTTCATCAACAAGATCTGTGAACAGCCAATATGCACATGGAAAGGTGCTCAACATCATTAGCCATTAGAAACATGCAAATTAATATCACACTAAAGTATTATTTCACACCTCCAAGAACTGTTAAAATAAAAATACAGGTGTTAAAGAGGATATGGATAAACTGGAACCTTTTAGTGAGAATGGAAAACTACTTTGGTAGTTCTTTTTAAAAAACAGAGAAAGGAAAGAAGAGAAGAAAGATGCCTTAGGAGGAAGGAAGGAAGGAAGGAGGAAAAGAAATGAAAGGAGGAAGGAAGGAAGAAAGAAGGTAGGAAAGGAGGCAGGAAAAGAGGAAGAAAGGAAGGAGGAAAAAGCACTTTTATTTGTTGACTGATTTTGGGTTGTTTCCTGCCTCTCCCCACCCCACCATGGGTTGTGAACTTGCCGGCTTAGCACCTGAGCCACCAGGGCACACCACTTTGGCAGTTGCTTAAACAGTTCAATCCAAACCTATCATATTAAACAGCAAATTTCCTTCTAGAGATCATTCTCAGAGAAAGGAAAACTTACATTCATACCAAGATTTTTAGATGAATGTCCATAATAGCACGTTGCAGATTCCTGAGCCTGGAAGCCACTCAAACAGCCCCACTCAGTGAGATGTGTCCATTAGGCAGACAACTATTTAGCAATAACAAGAAACAAAAAACGGACACCAATTACAGCACAGATGAATCTCAAATTGTGTTCTTTGCTAAGAAGTCAGCTGTAAACATTCATTTATTGTATGCTTACATTTATATGATATGTCCTGAAAAGGTAAGTCTCTAGAGATACAATACAAATAGTAGTTAACCTGGCTGCAGAGTGGAAACAATGCATTTGAGGACTAAGAATCCTTTTAGATGATGGAAATGTTCTCAAATCGGATTTTGGTAAAAAGTTAGAAATTTTATGAACATAATCAAACTGTACACATAAATGGGGGTCTTTTATGGTATCTAAATTGTATTAAACCCAGATACACTATGGAGCCCTTGGTGCGCCCTCCGTGAGCATGGGTCTCACCATTCACCTGAGAGATTCGCCTCCTCCTCAAAGCTGTAGCCCCAAAGATCAGACATGCATTACTTCCTGAGACAACTGAAAATAATTTCATGGCACTGATTTCATGACACTATGAATCTCAGAAAATCTTCAAGTTTTCGTGACTGTCTTTACTTGTATGATCCGGAGTAGTACTGTTCCAAAGCATTTTCTGTGCTAATAAAAAATGTTTCATAAGCGATGCTCGCCAAAGGAGTGACCACCTGCTATTAACAGGTCTCTATTAAGCACTTGAATTGTGGCTTAATGAGACTGAGGTCCTAAAGTTTTAAATTTACTTAATTCTAATTAATGAAAATTTTAATAACTAAATGTAGCTAATGACTACCATACTGGACAAAACAGACTCATCCGATTTAACGGAACCAGAAAACTGAAGTCATAATTTTCCTTGAAAAATTTGCTTCTTCTCTCCTTGTTTTCACCATCTCAGTGAAAGCTGCAATCATTCATCCAGTTGCCATTCCAGAAATTTCAGTCATCTCCAAGTATCTATGAAGTCTGCTCTCCACAGGGCTCTTTATTCTTAGCCAGCGTCCGCATTTCACTCTTCCAGTCTTTTTTGTGCCTCTTTATTTCTATCTCATTTTGCATCAGTTTGCTGTGTTTCCACGTATTTAGCTAAATAGCCTCTACCCCCTGCCTCCGCCTGATTGCCGGGGAAAGCTTTCTACCAGGCCTGTTTGACAATGCACTCCACTGCTTGAAATCCTTCAATGTCCTCATGGCATTTGAGATGAAAACTAGATCTCATTCAAGGTTCTTTATTTAGGTGCATCCCTGTGGCCCACGCAGCTTAGGGCAGAGCATGTAAAGCCCATGGACCTGGGTTGAAGATTCAAGACCAGGGAGGGGTGGGGAGGGGATATTCTTCATCATGTCTGCTCTCTTCTTGACATTCCAGTACATTTATTGTTAACTATTTGTAGACATAGATGGTATGTATGCTAGTTTCTCCTACTATCTGAAAGTAGAACCTATTTGGTTGGTGTATTTTGGTGGGGAGTGGGGTCTGGTAATTTTATTACCATTAATATACATGGAAAAAATTAACATTCCTGGACTTCAAAAAGCAGCTACCACACAGAAGAATTCTTTTAGAGAGTGGGAAAACTTGTGTATGTGTGTGTGTGTGTGTGTATGTGTGTGTGTGTGTGTATGTGTGTGTGTGTGTGTGTGTGTGTGTGTGTGCTTCACTATTTCTCTTGTTCTGGATGAACTTACCCATGAATTAGGGAAACTAAGGTATATACAGAGGAACTGAATCTTTAAAGAATGGTAGTATCCAGTCTGTCCAGGAAGCTTGATCAACCCTTTCAGGCTCCTTTGTAGAAAATGTGCCTTTGCATCCACAAGACAATGCCTCCAACCTTTCTCACGGCTCAGAACCACCCGACAAAAACTGATGCTATCATTTGAAGATGCAAGAACTCGACAGACCCAGTGTGTGTGATGATAACTTATAGCTTGGGCTCCAAAATATTTGCTCTACATCCCTTTAAATCTTATGCATCCTCCTTAAATCCTGTTCTGAACTCTCCAGTTTCAATAAAATTTTAATTCCCAAAGATATGGATAATATATAATTCTTAACTCTTACAATTATGCATCTAATCCTT
The DNA here is from genome assembly GCA_004363575.1 of Solenodon paradoxus. Classification (NCBI taxonomy): domain Eukaryota; kingdom Metazoa; phylum Chordata; class Mammalia; order Eulipotyphla; family Solenodontidae; genus Solenodon; species Solenodon paradoxus. The sequence goes on along the minus strand of RJWH01000356.1, from coordinate 546,590 downwards.
TGTGCTTCTGATGGATAATTTCACTAGTCTTTATGTAACAGTATATCACCAGGGGTAGTGCATTTTGATGGCCTTTTACACTAAACACAATGAGATACCCAGATGAGAAATCAAAATGGCTCTATCCTTCATATGAACACAAATCAGAGAGCTCATTCTACATGGGTAACATTAAACCATTTTATTATAACTAAGAGGTGCTTTTGTGAAAGAAAAAAAGACATTAGAAGATACTGTCAATAAGTTCCTCCTATTCACAGTTTAACTGAGAGGTGTATGTTTGATGAACTTTTGTGTGATTTATTTTATTGCCATCTTATGTTTATATCTTGAAGCAATTTTATAAAAATTGAGAAATAAAATTGATTTAGGGAAAATATGAATGTGAGTTTAACTTTCTTTTTAAATGAATGTACTAACTTGCAGACATAAGAATCCCTAACACACACATCAGTCTTACAAATCACTCACTTCACTTTGCTACACTGTGTTTATAACTATAGCACATAAGAGTCTTAGATGCAACAATAGCAATTCAGAATATTTAGATTCATTCCCTCTCTGTCCCTGCAGATCCTCTGGTGGTCATTCCTTAGATGTTTTCCTGTGCTGGCACTTACATGTTCCTTTCCAATGTGTGGACAAATATGGTAAAAAGATTCATTGTACTTTCTTTCAAAGAGTGTTCAGAAGAACACTGATTGTGTCAATAGTGTGCATAAACTTCTGCTGATAAATGAATATGGCTCTATTCTAGCATATAATTATGAGGTGGGGTAGTCTGAAAATTCTAGTTTTCCTTACTCAGCTTCTCACTAGAGTCCATCAAGATCAAGCTGGAACAGAGGACTTGCCCCTTCCTAATTACCACCTGCTGCTGTCAGAACTTCCCAGTAATGCTCTGCATGGAGCTCTGGTAGGTAGATGTCCCTCTAACTGACTTTGCTACAACTAGAGTAACTTCTGTAAGTACAGAGATACCAAGGAAGGGATTCCTCCTCAGAGTTCCCACCTCTGTGATGCTCTTCTTCTAAGCTCCTGAGTTACCAGTATGTTTTGTGTTTCCTGCTATTCAAGTGTCATCACCGAATGTGTAAGCACCCCTCTCGCCCTCATAACTCATCCACAAGTGTATGAGCCCTAAGTCCTCTGGACATCTAGGTTCTAATAACCATAGTTTCTTCTGTTTAGTTCCCAACCTTAATAGTGGGAGATACGTTCCATAGTAGAGCTTTATTGACCCAAATAATATTTAACCAGTCTCTCTATTAATGCTTTTTCATTGAAATACTAATGGTTTAAATTTTCCTGACTCTACTCTGATTTTAAAAATGTGATCATATGAAGAATGGATCTAGAAACCAGAGCACCAAAGATAAGGCAAGTTTCGGTAATGCTCTAAACACAGTGCTGATCTTCATTCCAATAGGAAATTTGATGCTAAATCCATATCATACAATTGCATACAATTGACTCTTGCATCAGTTTTGATCAATTGTGATTAAGTACCTACCTAAATAAGCATAAGAGCAAGTGTTTGCTTCATCTGACTATTAAGTGTGTGTGTGTGAGTGTGTGTGTGTGTGTGTGTGTGTGCGCGCGTAAATAATATATGTGGTTTGACAGAAATAAAATGACTAACTTGGGACTTAAAATCCTTGCTTACATTACATTAAAAAGAATAAAACAAGGATTTAGTTTTGTGAAGATGGAATTTTTTTATCCTTTCCAGGTCCTATAGCTATTGCTATAGCTGTAAAAAGACTTTGAAAGATGAAAACAAGGAGGCATAGCCCGGCGTGCTCTTGTAACTCAGGCAGCTGAGGCACAGGCCACATAAAGCCCAAGGACCAGCGTTTGTGACCTGGGGAATAGGGTAATATCAATTTAAAAAAATATATAGAAGAAGGCATAGGCTAGGAAATTCTTGAGGAATAATGTTGTGCTGAGTCTCTGGGTTTTCTTATTGGCTTCCCACACAGGCATAGACAACAAAATCTCTAAGAAAAGTCTTCTTATAGCCAAGAAGACAGATAAATGCAGAGACATAGCGCTTCATGAATTGCATGATTCCCTATGATAAGCATACCAGTTTTCAAAATTGATCTCTAGACTTAACATGACTCCTACCAAAAATCACAGCCTGTTTTAATACAGAGAGATTAGTTTTAAGTTACATGGAAAGGCAAGGACTCTAGGAGAATTAAAACAATCTTAAAAGAGAATCAAATGGGAGAAACTATTTATCTAATGTTAACATCTACAGGATAGCTACAATAAGCCAGAGTGTCAAGTGGCAGAGGTATAGACATATATATCAATGGACTAGAATAAAGAAACTAGATATCGACTCACATAAATATGACCAACTGAATTCTGATAAAATTACAGAAGCAATTAAATAGAGGAAAGATAACCTCTTCAGCAAATGGCACTGGAGTCTTTGGAAATCAGCAGGCTCAAAGTACTAGCCAGACTTAAGCTCAGCCCTGTACAAAATAATTCAAAATAAATCATGAACTTAAGTTATACTGTAAAACTTTTATGAAACAACCTAGAAAAAAATCTACACGAGCAAGGTTAGTGAAATTACTCTTAGATTTGACATCAAAACACAATCAATACAAGGTAAAAGTGAAATATTCTACCTGTTTATCAATATTAAAATTTCAAATATCTCATGCAGAAAAATTCTAGTTAAGCTATATGGATATTCTCTCCTGTTAAGGAAGTGAAACCAAACTCCCCATATCTTTTAGGGGGAGTTAACTAGAGAAAACTAGTAAACACTTGGGCTTGAATATATTTATATGGTAAACATGACCAGAATCTACCCGTGAACTTCAAATACCTCTCAATAATCTTCATATTCTGTTTTAAAAATAAATAAGCATGAGAATGAAAAAAATATATTAGAGAGCAGACACATGCTAAGTGTTTTTACCACAATAAAATAAATGAAAAAATTAAATCTTAAAGGTAAAAAAGTATTAGAATATCAGCAAAAGACATGAATAGATATTTCACAAAGAGTATATATATATATATATATATATATATATATATATATATATACACACACACACACAATGTCATGTAAGTCCACGAGAAGATGCTCACCATGACTAACCATTAGGAAAATGCAAATTGAAACCACAGTGAGATTTTTTTTTTTAAACTATAATACCAATGATGGCCAGAATGTAAAGAAGCCAAATTACTCATGGATTGCTGATGGAATTATAACATGGCCCACATACTCTGGGAAATAGTTCGGCAATTTCTTATACTATTAACCATACAACTTCCAAGCAAACCAGTAAAGCAAACCAATACCTGGGTTGAACATTTATCCCTGAAAAACAAAACAAATCTAAATTCACACAAACACCGGTACTCAGATGTTCAAAGGAAGTCAAGTGGGGCTACAAAAGGTTCTCCTGAAGCATTCTTTTTTATGATGAGGCAGCTGTTCTGTATCTCAACTGCTTCATGCCAACATTCGACTTACGATATATTACTAATGTTTCACAATAATTTTCAAAAACAGGGTAGACATGATCTTTATGTGCTTTCTTAAATCTGCTGGGAATCTATAATTATACCACAAAGGGTATTTTAAAGGAGTGCCTTAAAGAAATCTCTTAATTCTTAGAAGTTCACATATGATTTCACTGCAAATCACATTTTAGGCCCAAACAAAAGCAAGTTTAAGAGGAAAGTCCTACAGAATGTTGGAGGAGCCAGGTGACTTCTGTCATTTCTGAAACTGGAGGGTCAAAGCCTCTGAGCTAGCAGAACCCTACAATTCAACTGCCTCACTGCAGAGAAGTCATCACCTTTAGAGTTAATAGTATGGTAACACCTAGTGATTACATTTGAGGTGCCATTATGCATACAAAATAAATACACTGACCCAAAAAATAGCTGCCTCTCGCCTCCCCTATGGATAATTCTGGAGATACATACATACATATCTAAATATTCCAGATTTCACTAGCTTTACAGATGGCATTTGTAAGCATCTTGATTTAGTAAAAGAGCTGGGAGCAAAGACAGCTAGATGTCGATTCTATTGTTAATGAAGAAAGTGTCAAGGCTGGACTGACCTTTACTTATCCAAATCTCATTTTAATTTAGAAAACTGCAGTCTTCTGAAAACAGAAAGAGAAAGCAGGAACATGATTTTCTAATATCTCTTTTCCTCTCCTGGGAGAAGGGATGCGAAGTAAACAGAGATGCCCATTCACCCCAAGGGCCACTCGCCTGACTTTGATGTAGAGTGCGGAGCTGTGGGTAATTGAAAATCACAGCACTGAGGACACCGCTCCGCCTCTGGACTAGGTCGTTGGACCCTGTTTGCATTATTGCATTGCTTTGCACGTTCACCACATTTCTGCCCGTCCAGCGCATTTCAAGAAGCTCAAATGTGTTTCTGAATGCGTTGAGAGCAGCACTGAATTACACATGGGCAGGCAGCCCAGGGCATTAATTGGATAAATATCATTGTATTTTGAAAACAAATGTTTCTCCAATTTTCTTTTGCCTCCTTCCTCCTGTCTCTGTCTCCTGAATTAATGATACTCATAAATTTACCGAAAAGCTGGATGAGATGGCAGGGGCAGGTTGGGAGCCTGGGGTTTTCAAATGTTCCCTTTAAGTGTTTGCCTCACAAACCTGTCACAGATAGTACCCCTTTCCTGAAAGCACAGGTTTCACCCAGCCTCCAACAGCAGCCTACATTTTCTAGCCATCAGAAAGACAGTATGTAGTATGTGTAGTGATTGAAAGGTTGAGAGGTCAAAATCATCTAATCTTCTGATCTACAGAAGACGTTATATAACCTCTTAAAATCTCAGTTTTCTTATTGTAAATTCCAACATACCTCAGAGAGAGGGAATAAAGTTAAGATAATATGATGAATGTAAGGAGAAATGATCATAATGACTAGACCATAGTATGCATACTAAATAGAATAGTTTTGAAAGAGAATCTTGGGACTAGAATAGGCTTTAAGAAGAAGAACCTGCTACTCTATTAGTCTCCTGGACACTCTGTCTTAAAATAAGGACATCTGGTTGGATTAGAAAAGCTAAGGACCATTAGCCTCTAATTTCTCATTACCTGTTCCTCCTTCACTGTGTCTAATGCTAACACCCATTTCAGAAGTCTACCCAGTGTTGTTTTTAACCATCATATTCCTATCTATAAACTATAGAAATGCATCATCTTTTCGAGAAGCCTTATTCATAAGGAGGAGTTTGAGAATACTTTCTAATAGCCAGGCAAGGCTGGGCCTATTTCATTCACTGATGACTTATTTAACCCTTGGAGTTAGAAACAACGAATTTAACTTCTCTTCCCATTTCACAGCCTTCTGGATCATGCCCTAGACTGCTCTCCTCTAAGGTGGTTACAGGCTCTCCCCAAGTATCAGCCTGTGAAATCCAGCCTTTTGTTTTCTGCCTCGGTCCAAACATTCTTGCCAAACACACCTCTGTGTCCAGTGTCTCTATTGCCTGTGGATTTTCTGTTCTCTGACAGGAAAACCACTTTTTGATTTCTCCCTACCTCCTACTAAAGCACTGTTTGCCTTGACATGATGCCAAAGTTAACTTGGAGGAGAGGACTTTGCTCTTGTCTAAGCTTCTAGGAAATGACTCTCACATTTCCCATCTATTTCCCATCTCCTAACAATGTAAGATACTTAAAGACAGAGATCATAACAATTAACAAAGAATCCATGATTTTAACGCTGCGACTGAGTGGGAGTAAAGAGCATGGAAAGAACACTTGGAGTGGCTCAAATTTCTGTTGTCACATTCCTGGTACTGATCAGTCACTTATGGTACCAGAAGATCAAACCCACTTTCCACATACTCATACAGCAGTATCATCGGCCTCCCTGCTGTTCCATGTGCTTGCTGACAGATATCTCAAGCCAGAACCTGGATATTTTTTAGTCTGAATATTTTCCTGAAATAATATTTAAAGTTCAGGTGCTACATTAAAATGATAGTTGTTTTTTTTGTTTTTTGTTTTTTTCAGTGTCTTTTAATATGTGGGACTCTTGCAGCTCTGAGTCTGTATTTCTACTTTCCATGGAGCTCAGTTGAGTCTGTGCCATTTTAGAAGGATTCATTCTCCCCAAATAACCTGACTCGTGTCAATAGGCATGTAAGCTGGATGTTCTGTATTTTTGCATAGTATCACAAATTTTGCAGACATCCTCACATCTACCTTTTATAAAACTTTGAACCCATGTTACATAATACATGAAGCTGGTGTAATAATACATGTGTATTTTAGTTGTATTGAGATAAGACATCTACTATCTTAGGCTAAGCTATTGCACTGCAGTGACTGAGCGTACTGCTCAAATAAATACTAGGTATAAACATTCCTTTCAGATTAGGTAGTAAAACCAGATATTATTCAGGGATCTTTCTGTGGTGACGCTTGCCGAGCCCACTTACAGCTCATGTATGCACGTTATTTGGCTCCGGTTTCTTAAAATGAAAACCTCACTGGACTGCCAATGATCATTCATTCATCATCAGACCCTAGATGAGTTGCTGAAGCATCTCAACATGCTGCCCCAACTGAATTCATTTCCCCTGTTTTGATATGAGAAGAATGCCCTGCTTGCCAGGTGACCTTGGAATCCTACTCTTAGATTGAATTCTGAGTGAGACTAAATGCAGTTTTGTGACCTCTTATGAATACTAATTTGTAAAATTGATATTTTAAAAATTGAGTAATTGAATGTCATACTTTGATAAATCATTGGCCGTAGGTTTGCAGCTGAGATTCCGCAACGTTAAGAGCCTGAAAACCTGATTGGTCATGCAGCGCCCCCTTGTGGAGCAGCAGTTAGGACAATCACCTCCAAAGGCGCCCAATCCACATACCCGTGCGTTTGAGTCCTGGGTCCAGGGGAAAATAACCAGTGTGAACAACTAAATAGAAATAGCATAAAGTGTTTCTTCCTCCTCTATTTCTTCCCGCCTTCCTATTTGCCTTCATTTCTGCTTGCACCTTTCCTTAAAAACCAGAACCAAAACCAAAACTGATTGGCCATACAAATGCCTGACTTTATCTTTGGGAATTATCATGATGGAAAATTCCCTTGTGCCCAGAAGTTAGCCTTTTCATCCAATTCCAAAATATACACTAGAAGATAAGCTAGTGATCAGTTACCTCAAGGGACTACGTTTGATGTCATTATTCACTAGGGAGATGAAAATCAAAACCATGAGGTATCATGTTACACCCACTAAGATGTCTGGAGCTGTAAAGAGAAATAGTAAGTTTTGTTTAGGGTGAGAAGATGTCAGAATCAGCACTGGTGACAATGGACGGTGGTTCCAGCTGTCTTGTAGAGCCGTAGGTCCCACAACATTACAGCTGTGATTCAGCTTTCTGTACAGTGAACACAAGAAGTCTCTCAAAAGATTAAACAAAGTCACTAATATGATCCAGCAATTCCATTTATCTGTATCTATAAATCTGTCAATAGATAGATGTCCATGAATATTGAAAACATGTCACTAAAAATATTCAAATGTTCATAGCAGCATTCCTCCTAGTTAAAAAAAATTATTCAAAACCTGTATGTCGTAAATAGCTAAACAGATATCCTATATCCATACAATAGAACAGAATTCTGCAGCAAAATCAGTGTAATACAAATATATTTTATATTTAGCATACTGAAATTTGGAGAAACCTTGAAAACTTTATCCTATATGAAAGAATCTATTTCTTTTTTACCCCCAGCCAGTTGAGATACACATTTCTCTAAGAAAGGCAAGGTTTGAAGTAGAGAATTTACTATTCATGAGGATAAATAATACAGGACAACCTTTTGATAGTGATGAAATGGAAGAGGGAGGGGAACATTATTTTTCAGATTTTGTTCTGATGATTTGAAATAACTATGGTCGTTTGACTGGAGATGTCATGAAAATAGTCCAACTTAATGATCTGGAATTTTGAAGTTAAATCTGGATATATGAAACAGTTTGGTATTCATCTGTATGTAAGTTGGTAACAGATATCAGAGTATAAATAGAATCACCAGGGAAAGATGTAGAAAATTGTAAAGTTAAGAGAAATTCCAACAACAACCATATGAAAGCATTTCAACAAAGGACAATGATTTACAGAAGATTATTAATTTTTTTTCTTGGTTACATCACTAGAAATAGGTAAACCAATGTTATTTTTCTTCATTCAACACTCCTTTCTTGAATTCTCTGTACCAAAAATACTTGTTGAATGCTCACCATGTATATAACATACGTAAGTCTTCATGAAAAACAAAAAAGAAAAAGCAGGACACCTTAACGAAACCCACACAGAGGTTGCCCCTTTCAACATGTTTAGACTCTCTTCTTATTTCTGCTTCCATTCTCTCACCTGTTTAGTCTTTCATTGTGTTACATGTGAACATCTTAATTCACAATCATCACACTTAAGACAGAATTATTTTATAAAGTTGTCTCCTATGGACAATTACACCCCTTCATCTATGGGATAAAATATCCAAACCCCTTTGATGCCAAATTAAAGTCACGATGCAGACATGCAAAAGAAATTTGAAAAGCAAATTTTTCTTAAAAATAAAAATAAAGATAAGCAAAGAAAAATGCTCAAATAAAATTGCAAACATTTGTGATTTCTTACTATGATAAATAAAGCATTAATGATAAGGAATCACAGCCTGCTACTTAAATATAGTACATGTATCTTTTAGGTCCACATTTGGCTAGATAATATGTAAACAATAAAAGGTAAATATGATATTTATGTTATAAATATATGTAATATATCATGTATCACATATATGATATTTCCCATAATGTATGTAATATATACCACACAAATAAAATGTAATATTTACCTTAAAACAAAAACAAAATTAAAGTCTTCTTTGGCATTATCGAACTGGACTCTGCTATTTTGCTCTTCATCCCAGATAAATAAAGTCTGAGGCAGCCAAACTGATTCCTCCTAGGCTATTATTCAAGATTCTGCATCAGTAGAGATTTTCCAGGCTTATAAGCACTTATTCCATTCTTCAACCCATCTAAGTTCTTTAAAAACACATCCCTTAAAATCATAGCCTGTGCTTATCTCTGTACACCTACTTTCTACAACTCCTTTGACTCAGAATATGTTACTATATAGCTTTCTGAGTGTATATTGTATATTATTATATATCTTTCTGAGTAGATATTATTATTTAGAACAACTGAAGGATACAAAGATCTTCAAGGTAAATTGTCTGCTTTATCTATGTTTGCTCAGTTGTCTAAGGAGATTAAACAAATTATGTAGAACAACGACATCATGAATGCATTTAAGTTCCATGAATAATTAAAACTATAAGCATTTATATGTGAGCTAGCTGTCAGATGGCAAAGGTAGAGTCTTCAATTTAGGAATCGTAGGCTTGAGTTTCAAGCCAAGAATTGCTAGACAAAGAGAAAATATTTCTAAGTCTCAGCTTTATATGACTCATAAAATGCAAACAAGGCCACTAGTTCAATTTTGAGGAGAAATTCAGCAAGCAACTTAATTAAAACTAAACTGCATTGCACCTTCTTAGGTGACATCCTGTTTGAATCCCAAAACCTCAAGTCCTGTGACAGAATTTCTCTTGACCATTCCCATATTGCCCTTGAGGCATTGAGAAGCCTCTAATCTTGGCGAATGCTCGTTACCAAGAAAGACTGTCTGGAGACCCAGGAGACTGCCAGCAGCCCCAGTTAGCTGAGATGCTACTCTGACTGTCGTCTCAGTAGCTACTGTAAGTCTAACTCCTATTCCCTTTTTATTTGTTATAACCTGGTAATTAGTTACTGTGACATATAATTTCCATGACCACAGAAAGCATTTAACTGAAGCATCAGGGACACCTGAGAAAAAGATCAATGCTAGGGAGACGACATATTGGGTAACATGATTAGAGCACTTTGGAATAGAACATCCCATTCTTTGAGATACGTCCCTGATTTGAAGATCAGAGGAAGACTCTCCTGGTATAGCATACCTAATAGCCTCCACGTGACTGCATGATCTAGCTGAGAACAGATTAGTCTCCTGAAACACATGTCCTTGTCACATCTGGCTTCTAGATTATAACCAGATTCAAGGCTTGGTTGTGAAAGGAATGCGCTCCTCTCCCCTCCACCTAACAATAAAATTAGCTCTTCAGACTCTCATTCCAAATGACTGAACTGTACTTTGGTAAAATAATGAAGGTTGGTTCAATCTGACATCTCGTCTACCATACACAGACGCACACACACACACACACACGCTCACATGCAAAAACATACAATGATACTTTCCCATAATACCCCAGTTGCTCTCAGCTCTTCCCTATATTTGTAAATGTCAATAAATGAATTCTTTCAGGAGTATATTCTTGCCATTCATGCTTTCATTTTTTTATTGACTCCCCACACTTTGCTTGGTACTGAGCCAATTGCTCTGAAAGACATCTAGAACAAACCACTACAGGTTGCTGCCTTCGAGGGATAGTCAGAGTAGTCAGCAGAAGACAGAATCAGTATTTGCTGTGCACTTTCACATGAGAACGGCATGCATGCAGGATTCTGTTTAACATCTTCCATACAGTCAGCATTATCATTCCTGTTTTGAAAATAAGGTAACTGAGATTTGGAGCCTGCATACAAGTATCTAAAGTTCACAGATGTGTCAAGGTTAGAGTTCCAATTTGAACTCAGAACTATCTACCTCCAGCATCTCTGTTGTGTATTTTACTATGTTATTGGTTATACTATCTGTAATACAAGATAAAAAAGAATTCAGCTTCGATAAGAGAAGAACTGAGTAGAAAGTATCCGGATGTTGTTTTAGTTTGAAACTTTATTATTGTGATTAATATGACTAGAATCAAAATTAAAAAATGAATATATATTTGTTATGAAAATTTTACAGAGAAAGATTTTGTGGTCAGGTTACATATCTTCAAAAAGTCATCAATTTCAGGGGCCTCTTGTAAGCAAGCCCTGAAAATTTCCTTCCAGAGGAAGGAACACATAGCTTCTCTCACTTATGGAAGCATCTTTAGGTGCAAATATTATGTTTATGAATAAAGAAAATCACAAACCCACTTGGGTGGAACAGTCAGATCATGACAGTGATTTAGGCACAGATGTAATCATCAGTCTGCATTAGAGGTCACCTCAAAGAGTTTTTAGAAGGGAAAGATATAGAAAATTGGGGGGAGGGGGGAATTTTACATACACACAAGGATAAGCTAAGCAAAAGTTATATAAGTAAGAAGTTTTTTAATTTAATGCCATTTTTATTGTTATGCAAGTGCCTCACTGAAACTTTGATTACTGTTGCAAACACATCAAAGATGACTATCTCAAACACGGCCCCCACCTACCTCTGCAGTTTCCTTTTGTCTTAGTGGTCTTTTGTTGATTTTGATAACTGACCACTTGTCCCCTTGTTTTTTCATGCATTAATTCCTGCTCTGATGTTTCAAATTCACCAATAAAGGGTAAACCCATGAAGTGAAATTCTGGATCATATGGTAGTTCTATTTATAATTTATTAAGGACTCTCCATACTCTTTTCCATAGACACTAATTTATATTCACACCAAGACTATATGAGTGTTTTTTTCCCACACACTTGCCAACATTTGTTATTTCCAGTCTTTTTTATATCAGACATTCTAACAAATGTAATGTGATAACTCAACTGTGATTTTGATTTACATATCTCTAATAATAAGTGATGTTGATGATTTTTATGTGCTTCTTGGTCTTCTGTATCTTCTCCAGAGAAGTTTCTAGTTTTATCTGCCCATTTTTATTGGGTTGTTGACTTACTTGTTGAGTCTTATGAGTTCTTTATATATTTTGGCTATTCATTCCTCATCGAACTATGTAACCAAACACTATAAAAACACAGATTCAAAATGATATATACATCCCTATTTTCACAGCACTACTATGCACAAAACCAGGGCAAGGACTCAATCTAAATACCCATGGACAGATGACCAGGTAAAGAAGACATGGTACATATACTCAGTGGTCCGCTTCCAACACTTCCTAGCTATTAAAAAAAAAAAATGAAATCTTGCCTTTTGCAACAACTTGGAATGAACGCGAGTTGGTTATGTGCAAAAATATTTTGGCTTTGTGATATCGTGAAGTGATTATGTAATGGGAAATAAGTCAGAAAAAGAAAATAATACTAGGTGGTTTCACTCCAATAAGGGGCATAAAGAAACAAAGGGAACAAACTAACAAAACATAGCTAAAATACTCTTAGTCAAAGCTGGTTACTGGAAGGGGAGGGGAAAGGGCAGAGGGAACAATAGGTAGAAGGGGCCAAATTGATAGGGGTCAAGGGCAGTAGAACTCTGGTGGCGGGTGTGGTGCGACCCACACATTGATCACGGTATGAATCTATTCTCTAGAAACATATTTAGTATTGCAAACTAATGATACATCAGTTTATTAAAAGACTTTTTTGAAGTCTTTAGCTCAGGTTCTGTTGAAAAAATATTTTTAAAAAGAGAAAACCCATGAAACTTTAGGTCCTCACTCTGGATCCCAATCAAAGCAGACTCCCAGGCTCCTTTGCTGTCTCTGTTTCTGTCTCTCTTCTCACCACAACCTCCCCACTGTGTGGACTCAGGCATGCTGTTCCTCTGCATGGGGGTAATAAATCTTGCTGTTCTTTTGGCTTTTTTTTTTCTTCTTTAAAATTTCCTGGTTATTGTCAAGAGCATCTTGCAATCAGATGAGAACCACAAGGGCCTCTCCAGTCACAACAATGTCTCCTGATAGGCCGAGATCAGCACAAAACATTCTCTTTGCAGAGCAGGTGAGGCCATCTGCTTGCTAGAAATTCTATGCAATACCATCTCTCTTTAAAAACATTTCATTCTATTTCCTTGAATTGGCATGATTCAAAGGCTCCAGGTCTCTTTCAAAGACATTAGCGTGTCTGTTATTCATATTACTCATTCGCATTTGACATCACAACTCACTTTTGAAGGGTAGGGATGTGGATGTAAAAAAAATTTTTTTTAATTGTGTGAAACCCTGCGACCCCACAGATCATGAGGCCCTTGCTCATAATCTGTGACTCCAGCCATTCTGAATGTCTTTCTGAAACTGAAACTTTGAATCTCCGCAGTGTCTTACAAGTGCATTGTTTTTCTCGCTAACTCATTCAAATTGGAAAATTTCTGTGATCCACTGAGCCCCAGTTGGTTTAGATGCCCTTCTTTGTGCGTCAGCAGTGCTGTGTGTATGCTTATGAGCGTGTGGGCATGTGTATATGTAGGCATGCTGCCCCTCTCCCTCTGCATCAGACTTCTTGGGTGAAACGCTAGCACACTGTGGACTCTGGCTTACCATATTTCAATAAAAGCAATTAGTTTCAAATAAGACATCTTTTAAAAAGAGTTTTCATTGGTCAAGTGTGGAGTCTATGCTCCTAGATCCAGGACCTGGGCCCTGAAACTTCTGGGCAGAAAGGAACAAAATATGTTGATGTTGAGAGTTGCTCCTAAAGAGTTATTTGCTTTCTGTTATCAAGGAAAGATGAGAAACTAACATTAGGGGAGACTAGATAAGTCCATTGTCAGTCACCTTGGAAAAAAGAGAACCTTGTCAGTCCTCTACCCTGAGAAGGACATCAGCAACCCTGTCAAAGACTTGGACCTCCCTCCTGTGCTTTGTCTTTTTTTTTTTGCTTTGTCTTTTTTGTTAAATAAACAAAGAGATCTTTCCTGAAATGATAAGGACTTGGGGAAAATAAAGTGAAATCCCATATTTCCTTTTGAGGGATGTGGCAGTACCAAGAATGGAACTGGTTCTTTCCAAAATTAAGAAAGACTCTGTTTTCCAAATATCATTTGTTTGTATAGCTCATTATAAATCCCATTTCTCTTTTGCCTGTTTTTTATATGCTGGATATTTAGTATACTTTTCATCATGAAAATATGACAACCTTGGGTTATTATGATCTCAGTTTCACTGATGAGTACGTAACCTGTCCAGAATCACCTGACTGGTTGAAAGTATTAACAGAATTTATTAACAGGTTTGTTGAAATACAAAGTCCTTGATCCAGACACTCTAGTGTGGATTAATTCACCTTTTCTTCTATTTCATTTATAGTTAGTTATACTGAGATATTTTTGGTGCTTTCCCTTTGATAAGTAGACTTCATGCTGTGTTCTGTCCATTTTTAGTGATACATTTTCTCTCTATAGAAACATGATATGGAAATGACTACCTTTGCATCAACAGAGACTATTCTCTATAATAGAGAGGCTACTCACTGACACTCTGTTGAAGTAGCAGAATATTTACAGGATTTAAGGATCTTAGTGCTTGACTTTCCAAAGAGGTTGCTTTTGAGAAACAGTGAAAACCTCTAACCATGACTCAGAATAATAAAAATGTCTGAATTTGAAGGATTACTTAGGTAGTTTGTTGCCTACCTGCATAAATGACAGAGCACCTATATGTGTGTTTCCAAGCAAATGGACTGAGGATGGGAAAAACAAACATGGTGCTTTAAAGTTCTCATGAAAATATTTAAACTTGAACTAGATTGTCAAGAGAAAATTTATATGAGAGTGGAATCATAATTGCAAAAGAAGATCTCCCTCTTCTCTGGTAATGTTTTAATTTCCTTTGCTGGTTTTGGCCCTTAAAATAAAGCATTAAAAAACTGGCAAAAGAGAAATGAGATGCAGAATGAATTATAAAAATAAGGGAGTTTTATAAAATACCTACCTGTATTGAAGTTGTGTTTTATATTACCTTTTTGAAATTTTATGGACATGTACACAGGCTAAGATGTGAATTAAATATCCTAAAAATACATATAATAAGGTCAAATAGTAAAACAATTAAAATAAATTTTATCGAAGTGACATTGCATAGCATTACCTATATGATCTTACAACACAGAAACATAAATATATCATTCCACTATTTCCAAATCATCTTTGTACTTATTCTTCTGGTTAATTTTACTGAATGATTCTTTTGTAAGGGATGAACGTGAACCGCTAATGTCTGCCCCATTTGTTTTTCTTTTCCCAGAAAGATAACGTTATAAATTTTGCCGTGAATGATAGTTAGGATTATGTTGTTCCTTGGTGTGTATAAATTTAAGTTTAAC
This sequence comes from Solenodon paradoxus, assembly GCA_004363575.1. Taxonomy (NCBI): domain Eukaryota; kingdom Metazoa; phylum Chordata; class Mammalia; order Eulipotyphla; family Solenodontidae; genus Solenodon; species Solenodon paradoxus. The sequence goes on along the minus strand of RJWH01000356.1, from coordinate 531,386 downwards.
CATTTGTTATTGGCCCTGCCAGTCACTGTTTAGGAAAATTCACAACTATCCATAATGATCATTATGGAAATTAAATGGGATGACATATATAAAATGTCTGGCCAGATTTAAATGGCTAGTACTGAGGTTGATTTGAAAGCGATTATGGTGAGTGACTCTCCCTCCTGGACCATCCTGCATCTTTAATCTCAGTTAGTATTACTACCTATTAACAAAGTAGTCAACCATGCTTTGTCAGTGAACCATGGCTTCACTTTCCTAAGCTTGCTTCCTCACTTATAAAGCACCTACTTCACAATTCTATTCTGAAGATAAAAAAGAGAATTCATATAAAGAACTCAGAACAGTGTCTGGCACATAATAAGTGATTAGCAAATATAGAGCACGGTGTGAGGAGTGCAAAAGTATCTGAGCAGTTTCCTTAAAGAATGAGGAAGGTCATGAACTAATGCCAGTGTGGTTGCAGGCTCCAGATGACCAACATCAGACCTGGTAACCTGATATCTATAACAGGTTTTTAAATTATGTTTATCACTCAGCAGATCTTTAGAGATGTAGCGTTGGGAAATGAAAGGCACAGACAATGTCTTTCCTCTTCCCAGGGCCATAGAAGTCATCATGATTTAGTCCTCATACTCTTTTTGAGCCCTGGTCAGACCTTAAAATCTTCTCAACACAAACAATAATGGGTTAGAGCACCACATTAGAAGTAACATATTTGACATTACTTTCTTGGAAACTCAGTCTGATGTCATATTTCTGAATCATAGCTAAGGGAGCAGGCTGAATTGAAGAGGGATAGAGCGAAGGTGAGTGAGAAAATAACAAAATATGACAAGATGTGATATCTATACCATATCTTCTTTACCCAGTCATTCACTGACAGACACGTAGGTTGATTCCATATCTTGGCTATTGTGAATTGTGCTGCTATGTGCCATATATGAAGGATATATAAATACTTCCATATTAATGTTTTTATTTTTAACAGTGTTAGTCACTCCTTTCAAATGTGTTCTAATTTATGAGAATACTTGAGGGAAGAGCTATCCCTTGAAAGGGACACTAATATTGTTCTACCAATCTCCTCCCCACCTTATTAATTTCCAGAAGAGTTCTGGAACAAGAAATTTACATGGGCATTCTGGGGTTAATCTCACATGGTTACAGTAAAGGTGTTACTGGGAATCATATTTATGTCCTTACACATCCTGAAGGTCTTATTTCATTACTGTCTACTCAGAGCACAGGATCAGTCACAATGATAAAGGACCATCCTCATTACAAACTCAAATTTACCGCCTTTCACCCATTACATCAACCTTTATTAGAATAAGATATGACCATAAGAAACTAGTTTCTCGGCAAACTTTACTTTCATCTAAGATGTAATGCTAAGCAAATCACTGCTGGCTTTTCATTTATGTGTGGGATGAAGAATGGAAAGTGTGTCATTTGTGGATATATAACAACATAAATATCAGGATATTCCCTTAAGAAAGTAATTTACAGGTTAGTTATCAGTCATTTACCCATGTTCTCTCTCTCTCTCTCTCTCTCTCTCTCTCTCTCTCTCTCTCTCTCTCTCTCTCTCTCTGTCTCTCTCTTTCTCTCTCTCTCTCACCTAGAAATAAGATGCAAAAGAGCAATAAAATGAAAAATGAATCATGAAAACAAGAGAACTGTGTTTCTGTCTGAGAGATAGAGAGAGAGATGACAAAAGAATAGAGATCTGAGGGGAGGTGACAGGGCAGCAGTGTCTACTCTGAAAGCAGAGTTTGTGAAATGACTAATAAAATAAACCGTATTGCTCACAGTGCATGTTAAATAAATTATGCTTAGCTACTGAAGAAATTCCTTTCTTCTCAGTATCTACTAAACTTTAATAATTTTAAATAAAATAAAAGCGAAACAATACTGATCTTGGATGTTAAATAATAAATATTAGCCTTCTCCTATATTATCTTTCACCTGGTAATCTCAAAATATGCTCCACTAGGCTAGGCTTTTGCAAGTTTTCATGAATGGTGATATACTAAAATCTTTACTGCATTAGTATGTAAAGTCAAATGCTTATCTTCTCCATAAATGTGGAAAAATTAGGAATATTCCTTCTCAGTAATTTTCCTAATCCCTCCCCTGGAGGATGCTGTCCTTCAATCATGTCTTCCTTTATGCTCCATTCTCCTATACTGTTAGTCAATCTTAAGTGTGTTACCACCGATAAAATAAGTAAACGACGTCAAACGACTTGAAACTTAGAAAAAATAATGAGGTAACCTTAGGGATGTATCTGCAAGCAGAGATTCTAACCATCTTCAGCATTCTCTGCCTATTGATGACGCCTGGTCTTCTAATGGCTTCAAGGTAACTTTGAGCTCCAGCCCTCAATGGTCCTTAAAATAATCCCACATAAGAAAAGTCAATCTTAGCCTCCAAAGATGTCTCTGCATTCTCCCTACAATAATTTGTTTCATTTCAATACCATTCGTCTATCAATATATGATATATGACTCTAATTGTAAAAATTGTCATGAAGTTGGCTGTTTTTTCACATGAATACCCTTTCTTATTTACAAACTGCTGTTTTGCTTGTAAGCCTGCAGTGTCTTCCCCTAGCAGACCTCGGTCTTCACTGAACCTCATACAACGGTGTGCATCATGCAAATTTGTGCTTAATACTGAAATAGACTATTTTGTGTCATTGGTATGTTGTGGGAGTTTTCTTTTTCTCTCAACCAGACTGTAAATCCATGCATTGCCTTGATCCCCACTCAGCATGCTCCTGTAGAACATACTGTTTAGAGTACAAGAACACTAACGGATTATAAATATTTTGTATTTATTGTCTAATCAATTCAGTTGGAGGAATAATGATAACATATCTGAAGGCTTATCTAGAGTACGTATGTCATTATATATGCTTATATATTTATAACTACCCTAAGGATAGAGCTTATATATGTCATCCGTTACTTTCTTATCAGGTCTAAAATGCTAGTGGTAGCATAAAGCATACACTGTATAAGTACATATGACTGTCCAGTTCTCACACTGTTTTTTGTTGGTTTGTTTTTGTCATTTTTCTCATGATTACCTGTTTGACAGCATGACCACCAACATAAATATATCCTTTCAGAATTGAATTTCTCTATTTAAACAGAGTGGCACTTAAAGATTTTATTAATTTATTTTAGAATCTGTAACCCAAGGACATAGAGGAAACTTTGGCAGCACATTATATAAACATAGAGCACATGTGCATTCTTTCCAACAGGTCCCCTCTGAAATTGCATGTTAGCAAAATCTTGGGGTTTGGGGAGGAGAAAGGAAGTACCATCAAGTCTAGGATGCCTGGGAAAGTGGAACGTTTCCTGATATAAATAAAGAATAATAATTCCCTCCTTTATTCTAAGTGGTTCTGGGGATATGGTTAGGTCTCTAGTAAATACTAACAAATATCAAGCCTATAATGCCACCTCTCCTCTCAAGAAATATTTATTTTCAGGCAAATGAAAATTTCACAAATAGTCTTTAAGACCTGGAAATAATTAAGACAAAAAAATTGCTCAGAAATCCTCTAAAGCTTTTTCAAGTAGAAGTCTATAGTGATGAAGAAACCTGGGTCAAATCAATAGTAAAACTAAAAGAACCTAAGTCTTCATTTCACAGTTTGAAACAGGGGGTCCCAGAGTAGTAAGCAAGAGTCTAGATGAGCCTCCTTCTCTCATCTTCCAGTCCTCTGATCTGAAGGACTTCTTCCTGAAAAGTCCACTAATGCTCCTGAGGCATCACACAGCCTTTGACAGACAACCCATGGGTGAGAAAGGGCAACAAGGAGGTTGGAGTCCAAGAATCACCTCTGATATGAACCATCCCCTTCAAGGTTGGGAGAGCATTCAATTCAACTCATTCCTCAAGATCTTAGGGAGCACAAGGTGTTTCCTTGACAGTTAACCTGTTTATTTCTGAATCTTGAAAATGTTTTACTGAATATTTCTACAGAATAACCATATGGAAATTTCAATGTGCCATCCTTCCTTCATTCCCACTCCCTCCCCAAAGTGCCTTATCAAGAGAGAGCTCCTCTTTATAGAATGATAGTCAATAATATATACAGAATATGTAGTAAAATAAAGTCTTAGGAAAACTACTAATGTGATACATCTTCAGAAAAGGATCACAGGTTACTGCTGAACTATGGAATGAAAGGAATTAGGAAACAGTATACCGTGCAGTCTCAAAAATTACTAACAACATAGGAAAAACACATTGACAGAGAAATCAGGGCCCCACCTCAATGGAATGATCACTGTGGCATCATCAGCATGGAACATGTGGTGTGTGTCTTACTGGGAAGCAGTGGTAAAAGTGTTTTGCTGTAGCTCCATGTTGCCTGAACTTCTGCCAGGAATCAATAAGGTTAAACAAGTAGATACTCGGTCAGAAGGCCATTTTACAAGAGAGCTGAGTTTCATTGCTTACAGATGTCAATATCATGAAACAAACAAAAAAAAAATGTGACAAATCTACTCTGGATTGAATTGATGAGCAAGGTAGAACAACTCGATACAAGACAAATGCCTATTTCACCTTCCCAGAGCACAAATTCAAACGTCTTTTGGAATTTGAAAGTCTGGGTAATGAAAACAAAATAAAACAAATGCAGTTGTCACACCAAGAGACCCATCAGACACCTCACATTTAATCAACAGGATCTGGAATGAAAAATGTTTACCTCAGGCACTCTGCTCAGTCTCTGGACACATCTGCCTCTTGCTAGAACACATCTGGCCTGATCCTATCTTATCCTACCTGTCCTCTCCTATATTTCTTCTTGCCAACTTCCCCAAGGAATGATGGCTTCACACCCTTTGGCTCTTTACTCAGATAGCACTGGGACCATCTATTGCAACCATCTTGTTATACCTGACCTCCTTCCCATCACCTGTCAGCCTTTCCTGCTGGATTTTTCTACAGCAAATTATTTCACTAAAATACACTCTATTTATTTGTATTGCATATTTTCATCTCCTTCTCCTCAGAATGTAAACAGCATGTATCACATGTGACATTCCCAGGCGGCCTGAAGTTTTAGTCTCCTCATCTGCCTGAGCGGACCATTCACAACCCAGAAGAGAATCCTCAAAGATCAATTTAGCAAATTCTTTGACTTGTGATGGCTTTAGGAGTTAACATAATTCTCCCAGAAATGGCTTATCCAGGCTTTACAGTGGAATCTTTACCTTTTACTTCTCTGGCTAATTGTGCTTAAATTAGTTAAAAAATAGGTCTGCCACTAAAATATCATTAATATAGAATATACTTTTCTGAAAATATTTGCATAGGGATGGTATATTGTCTTGTTATGTTTTGTTTGTTTTTAAAGGAAAGATGCGGGCAGGCAGGGAGAGGAGAAAGAAGTGTTTTTATTTTGTTTTTATTTAGATGTTTGAATGGGTTGCTCCCCCTGGACCTGGGGCAGTAACCCATGTTTCTTGGGATACATGTGGAACATACTCCTTTGGAGGAGGCTGAACAACCACTACTCCAACGAGGACACACCTTGATATGAGGAATCCTGGACAGTTCTCTAGATTTGAGTAAGATGATCATTTACCCATATATGATTCCTGTTCTATATGCTGACTCTTTCACATTTGAAATTCTATCCCCGAGTCCTAAGGATTCTTCCCACTGGGGGATTTCTTTATTTCTGATCCAAATATCTTTTCTCTCTTTATTCTCTTCATGGCAAAGTTCCCCAACATTAAAAAAACTAGAGAGGACTCAATCTGCAGCTCTAGTCAAGGAAACTGTGTCAAGTTAATGGAGTGCCCAGAAATTAAACTCCTTGGGTGATGCACAGCACCACCTTTGGTCACTAACAGCATGTTTGAGATGGAATCGTACAGTTCCGATGCCATGACTCAATGAGAAAGTGCTTGTCCCAAACAACAAGGACCCCTGCACATTTGGGCCACTTTAGGATGGACACTGAGTGGCTTCTTTACCTGAGACCAAGCTAGAAGGATGGCAGGGTTTCCCATTAGGCCATTTTCCAAGACTGCATCTTTCCGCTTAGATAAAAATCAAAAGACTCCCCCTAGACATATTCGACAACCACCCCTCTTCTCTTGCCTCAGTAAGTCGCATCACTCATTACTTCTTTTCCATTAGCTCCATGATAAAACAGGCAATTGGAATGCCCTTTCCTTTTCCTATGTTTACTATGAAGACTCCCTAGTGCTTGATACATCAGTAAGATTCCGATGACCACTGTAGCCCTCCCTCCCTGCTGAACGCACACGGCATGTCCAATGAATATAGATGAAACCAGCAGTGTTCCAAGCATGTTGAGCCTGGGGCAAAATGGAAAAAGTTCAGAGTATTCAGGGAAGATGACAGCAAACCTTAAAGAAGCCCTTCAAACACATGAGAGCAAATACCAGAAGTAATGAAGTGTTTGTAAAGAGATGTGTATTTGTCAGGAGAGCAAGGTAAATGAGGTGTGAGACCAAGCAGGGGGGACTCTACATGTGGTTTTGAGGCAAAGGGTGGGGTAGGAGAAGAGCACTAACTTCCTTACTGACAAGCAAAGTCAAGAGGAGCAAAGCATAGATGAAACAATTGTTCTGATCTGCCCAGCACTCACCCCTATCATTTTTCTTCTACTAACAATTGTTTTGTCTCTCTCGAATCATCTTGTTGGGATAAAGGGGTTGACCTGACCCCCAGCTCTAGGGATTGACATGTGATTCAGGAATGACAAACTGTTAACGAACAACAGATGGAATGAGGGGTAGACATGTGACTCAACCCAAGACACCCTGACTCAATGACAGTTATTTCATCGACCTTTATTTGAACCACAGAGCGAGCATTTCTTCTGCTTGAAACTATTAGATTATAAACCCTGAGCAACAGAGTCTGCCATAAAAGGGAACTCGGCTTTATAATGAAGTCAACAATAGAATGCCAAACAGAAAGATGGAGAGAAGCTGGTGTAATCAAGACATCACTTGAATCTTAGAATATAGCCTTGTCCTAGGCTTTTAAATTTGATAATCAATACCTTTACCTTCTTCTCATGACACCTTGTGCTAGCTTTCTGTCATTTTCAACTGAATGAGTCCATATTTCTAACAAGTTATTTATGAACTTCTTTCTTATTAGAGTGCTGGAGAAAATGTTTCACCTTCCACATCCTTCCTTGTTAAGTGCAGCATCTGTTTTAAAAGTACACAGTGTTCCATGCAGTATGAGGTGAGAAAACTCTCCGTATTGTAAGCTGCCTTAAATTATTTACTTCACCCCAGGACACCCACACTCCACATCCCTATCATCTTCTCCCAGGATCTCTGACCTCCAGCAGCATCCTTTCAGGATTAAGTTTCCTGCCCTCACATTCTGATGCTCTGACTTAATGAATTCAATATTTGATCTTTTACTTTTTCTTCACAACTGAGATTTGCCTTTTCCTCCAAAATAAACTTGATAACCTTCAGTCTGGAAAATGACCTCTGCTAAATTCAAGTTCCTTAATCTTCAATGTTTCTACTCACAGAAGGAACTACTGCCTGTCCATATCATGGATAAAAAACTTTTCTCTGTGGAACAAATAAAACTCACCCTTCCCAACAGACAAGGCCTGGTAAGAACTTGATGTAATAGCAGTGGGTGCTCTACAAGAAATGGTTTATATTTACTGAAAATGAAAAGCTTCTCCCCTGAGAGAACTGTCGCCATAAACAGAATTTTAAATACAATGTCATTTTAAAGACTTTAAAATGGCCTGTTACCTATAATAGGAGAAAGGGCAAATCTTCAGATTGTAGCCCTTTCATTCATTCGTCAGATAGATATTTAGGTAAAAGGCAATCTACCTGGACCTGGTCTTTGTCCATGAGGCTCTTCACACAAAGAAAGTAGGATAGTGCTGAACTGGACAGGGAAAGTAAGCTACTAGGAAAGTAAGTTATCCTTTCTAATGTTCCATCAAGAGTGCATGCAGCCCTCACCCACAGATTTAGTCTAGATCTATCTCAGGGCCCGAGCAAAGCTCTAGCTGGGCAGACATATTTATGACTCCCTGGAAAAAAATCCTTATATGGCACCAAGTCAACTTTATTTATGGACTTGCACTAGCTTTCTGCTCTATAGAATCCTTCTTGCTTTGCAACCTGTGACCAAGACATTGTCTCCCACTTCATTTCTTGGAACTGAGTTCTTGACTGACAATTCAGGCTCTAGGAAAGACCAAAGTTATCTGTTCAGGTGGTGGGCACAGTATGATATATGGATTGATCTAGATGTAAATCCATTCTTAAATTCTTTGAAAAATATTTAGACATTTAAACCAGGAGTATATTAATAAAAGGAAACAAAAGTTCTCACTTGTGTGCTTATCAGGTCTCTGAAGGACAGAAGCACACGCCAAGGTCTGGTCCCTTGCAGTGGTCCCTATAAATTCCACCTCAATTCTGCTGAAAGCCATCACTGTTCAGGGCAGCAGAGGGGTTAACAGAAGAATCTCTGGTGTCTGTATGCAAACCTACCTCTTCAAGTAGTTTTGCAGCCTAGCCTCATATAATATTTAACTTCCACTAGCATCATCTATAAGAAATAAAACTTTATGTAATTATGAAAGAACTAAATATAACAAAATACAATAATATTTGTTTATATTGGTCTCTTTTTTATTATTTTATTTAATAAAAATATTGATTAACCCAATCAATAATTTAGAATTATTCTAGGTGTTAGAGCACATAGTATATGTTCAATTAATGGCATAAGCATCATAGTATACCTTATCATCATCACTTTTGCCATCACCACCAGCACCAGCAACTTTTGTGTCCATTCATTTTCATATTTATTTTTTCCATTTAACATTATTTAAAAGCTTAAATTCAGACTTTCTATATAAAGAAGAATAAGTCACTATCCCCACACTGTAGGAGTCCATGGTTTTATGGAAGAGATAAAGATGCTGTGAGATCCTTAGAGACTCACTGTCTGTGCTCTGCCTGAAGGAGAACTTACTGCACAGTTACAGGGAGTGGGTGAACAAACAGCCTCCAGCCTCTCAGATCCTTCACAGTCCGGTTCAGCTGTAGAAAGTCACTTACAAAGACGGTATCCCCTTCACCAGGAAGTACTCCTCAGAAGACTGTGCTAGTTAGGGGAATAATGCTAAATTATCTGATCCAAAATAGGACAACTCTGATGGGAAGTAGCTGCTCAAAAGACATTTGCCAAATGGGTTGAGATTTAAGGACTAGAGATGCATTTTAATTTATCACTTTCCTCATTTCTGCTTTCTTCTTTTAAAAGTGTTAATCCTTTAAAAAATAGCTTGCACCCCAAAGTCCATCTCAGCATTGTCTTCTGCTTCTAGAGAGTACAGTTTTCAACAATTGCCACCTTCAATAGCTGCTTCAAATAACTGCTTGAAAACACAGGCACTAAAATAAAAATTCATGGTAGACTAATCACCACACTGGAAACGACAGCACTCGTAGAAGGTGGGGACAAGGTATTGTGAATGTAGAAGGTGTTGCTTCTATAACAGAGTAGAGGCTTAATTGTCAAAACTTTTACCAGTGGCAGTGCACTGATGTGGTGAACTGGAGGAAGGTATACTCCTGAGTTCAGTGTAACGGACATTTGAGATGTGTGGAAGAAACAGTAGACGTGAAATAATGCGTTTGAATGACTATTGCTAAAAATCAGTGATGGTCTGCAAAAAGATATAAAAAACAACAGGCCATTGAAATTCAGAAAGACCCTCTTGTTGTTGTAAAAAGCAGCTTTCAACTCCTGTAGCAGGTGAACAAAGAAAGAAGAAGGCCAGAATTAGAGCTGAATTTCAAAATCTATTGAGTTAAAAAACCCAACCAAGACAAAATTAGTATGCCATATTCTGGGTCTTGGTTGAAGAGCTTGGGTTCTTGCCATATAGGGTCGGGATATGTGAATAGATGAGTCCAAATATCTTGAATCCTTTGAGCAATTTGAATCCGCAGCAATAGTATGTCCATTCCTTATAAAAGCCAGCATCATCTAATTCTAGAAGACAATGAAGCTCTCTCTTTCTACCACAAGACAGTCTGTGCACCACTTGGGACCAATTCCTACCTCTAGTCCTAACCACTAGCTCTGTAACTCAAGTAACATGACCAGAATGGTAATCAAGTTCAAGATGGGGTTCCAGATTAGGGTCACGCTTTGTCCTATCCTGATCACTGCTCCAAGGGTCTGGTATTACCAGGGTAGAATCTCTTTACTTAGAAGTCTTTCGGGGAGACCCATGGTGCTTATGTAACCAGGTTGCTCTGAAAGACCCTAAAAACAAAGGCAGACATCATGAACCTAAGTCATAGCATAATGGGTATCACAGATGGGGACATGCCGAACCTGATAATGAAGCTGCAATTTCAAGGGAGCAAGCACTGTCAAAAACCAAGGGAACAGAACTAGGTGTCCAAGACAAGCAAATGTCTAGATGACTCAAAAATCCCAGTCTTGAGAAAGCAAAATGAAAGTGGACTTTACACTAGATTAAGGCACAATTGTTCAAGTTCCTTTTATACAACAATTAAATATGTATGTATTTCAGTCAAAATATGAAGATTTTTCTCTTCTCAATGACAAAGTTCAATAACACGTTCACCTTTTCTGAAGCACAAAGTTAAATCCTGAATGCCACCTGGCTGATGAATGAGCCATCAAACCTAAGGGTAAATCTAGCCTGTTGCCTAACATCTAAACTGCAGCTAGTAAATATGATGACAAGTCACTATAGATTCCTCTAATTCTTCATGGGTTTTTGGAAAGCAACTGATTCTAGAATGAGAGTGAGAGAGAGCAAACACTGGACATTGCTGGAGTACAGACAGCAAGCATGTCAACCCCAGTCCCTTCAGCATATTGGCTTGGGATCTTGCTTTGAAACGGATTCTTAGGCCAGTTCTTGCCACAGTGTCAAAGATTATTGTTGGATAGAGAGAGAGGATAGCACCAGCCCAAGAGTCTTACAATTATCATCACTGGGTAAGAAGGAGAATATATTTGCTTGGGTATAGTCATTAGGAAAATATAAAGCAAAAACTTTCATTTGTGGCATTAATTTTGGAAATGATCTAGGAAAGGGATGGCAAGGGCATTCAAGTCAATAGAAAGAGGTATTATTGAGTTTTCTACTGTAAAGACTACTGTGCTTGATCCTTGGGAACCATCTGAGGAGCTGTTAGAAATGCATCTCAGATATTTTCACCTGAAGAATGAAGCGGGGAAGTATCTGTCACATTCCTCCCATGACTTTTGGTCAAAGGTCATGCAACTTTTAGTGCAGGAAATGAGATTGTCATTTTTCAACCACATGAAAAAAAATCTAAAAACATAAGAAACATTATCGCTACAGTTACTGCTACAAAATGTGGGGCAGGAAGATAAACAGTTGTCAAAATAAGTGTCTCACACAGATTTTATCCACCTTTTAGAGCTTTAATCTCCATTACAGTTCAGCACCAGCTCTTTCATCAAAACTCCATCATCTCTCATCACTAAAGGAACAATGTACAACTACTGTGACTTTCTCAGGAATTACATCCCTTGGATTCACAGTTTAATAATTTAGATGAAATTTAAATTGAATCTCTGGGCATAGAAACCATGCCATTCAAATTTAAGATTCAGTGAAAACACAGGAAACAATGCAAGAGCATACAATTAATAATACAGCGTGCTGATAAATTAGGATAAAGGCAAAATTCTCTAAAAAATGATATTAGTCTGATATATACTCACTCTTCTCTTCTGGAAAAATATGAATCCCACAGGACTGTGAGGATTTGTTCAATAACAATAAAGTAAAAATAAGAAATGTTGAACTATGAAGGTAACCCAGAATGGGTTATAAATGTGTACCGTTGCTGTCCACACATTTTTGACGAACTTGCAAAGTTTTAGAACTTTTAATTTAAGATAGAACAGTTTTATTTCTTTTAGCTATAATGGCATAATTTTCTTATCTATTATCAGAATGGCTGAATACTTCCATTAATCTATGCATCATAAAGCAGGAAATGACTTTTATGTCTACTCTAATCAGTCCTTTTACTTGTTCCAGAAAGCAAAACAGCTACTTTCTGCTGATTCCGAACATAGAATTAGGGCCAGCATGTACATGACCCACTGCAATTATATGACAGGATTTATAGATGGAGTCTCTGGTTTGTGTTGGTCTCAGCTATCTGCTGGAAATGCCTGGGGCACTCACCCAGGTCCAGGTTAGTTTCTCACAGACATTTCCTCTTTTTAAGCTAATGTGGCAACTGGACTCAGCCCTTGGGGTTCTTCATATTATTACAAGATGCCCTTCAGCAAAAACCATGAGGAAACTTTGAAAAATAGAGGCATATTATTTAAAAGATCAGGACACCACACAGCATACCTGGAGCACAGTGAAGTAAGTCTTTGGTAGATAGAGGGAGTATAGGAATCGGGGGTCCCGCTTTTACTGGGGCTAGGGTGGGGATGTAGTGTTTCCCATTTTCTTTATTGGTGAATGATAAGAGTGTGAATTTAAAATATGGGAAAAGGGGCGAAAGAAGGAACAGGAAAAAGACAAGTCAGTCCCAACTCATCAGTTATCTAAATCAACTGCAATCTGTAAAAGAAAGGAAATTCTGTGGCCCTCAGGGACAGCCTGGCTCTCATCCCATCTTGTGGCTGGCAATGCCTTTGTTTTTTTGTAAAGAAAAGATGCAGGCAGACATGCAGGTGAATTGCAGGCAGGCAGAAAGTTGTTTCCAGAACATGAACTTTGGAATACATGTGGACTATGCCTGCCAGAGGTGTAAACCCAACCACTACTCCACCAGGGCATCCAATGTGTTAGTCTGAGAGAGCCATCTTCCAGGTGGAAGGCTCCTTCACATGTTTGCCTAGACAGTCAAAGCTTCAGTCAGGCACTCGTGTGCCAAAAAGGACACACCTGCAATGGGAAGTTACAGTCTGGTCGCTATGTTAGCATCTCTCCCTTGGCAGAATGAGGATTGTTGCTGCTGTGACAGAATGAGAGAACTTGGACTTTGCAAAGGCACAGAGAAGTCTCACAGCCAGAGCCAGCGATGTGCCATTAGCACATAGGAGTTCCTCATCAAGTCCCAGGGCATCCTTGGAGTTGTCCACTTCACCTCTTGCCCTGGATTCTCAGACAAAATTAATCATCTACCAAGTAACTGGAACATGTTTGAAATCAGCAGGTCAAGACATATGAGAGTATTTAGACTCTATTAGGGATGATCCAGTGAACTTTATCAATTTCCTACCAAGAACAGGTGGAACAAAATGTGCCATAGAAGGGACACTTAAAATATTCTGTCAGGTGTGCCCTGTGGAGCAATAGTGGGGCACAGTCCACATACATTCCAAGAACCAGGGTTCACATCCCAGAGCCTATGGGAACAACCCAGATGAACAACAGACTAAAATAAATGAAGTGCTTCTTCCTCCTCTCTTCCTGCCTGCCTGTCTCTGCTCACCTTCATTCTTGCCTGCACCTTTCCTTTAAAAAAAAAAAATGCTCTGTTAGTAAATCTGAAAGTTGCCAAGTGAAATGGGCTCCCACAGAACATTGTTACCTGAGGTTGTTTTTATATAAAGGCTGTGCCATAAATGTGAGACTATGAAATAGAATAAATGACTCTAATGGGGGAAATCTGCCTGGATTTAAAACAATGAGGCTCAAAGACTGAAATATATTGTGTAACGGAAAGCTTAAACATTTGATTCCACCAACTACAGCTTTGGAAAGTGGGGTCTCAGTTGTTCTAATGAACAGAGATCAAGGTTTGAGGAACTGGGGAAGAGAATGGGAAAGATGGAAAATCAAAGGCAGTAAGGTTATCTGTGACGTGGATGGAAAACAAAGGGCATAGGTGCCACCACTCCAGTCTACAACAGAAGACGGAAATCAATAATTGATCATATAACTCTTACCTTCTGAATGCTTAAAAAGGCCCAAAATTCTTGTCAAGAAAACTCTCCTTGCAACCACACCCACATTTTCAAGGATAATTGTATATGATATCTTTGATAATCTGTGACAATGATCAGTGTTGCAAATATTTCAAATCATTATATCCTAATCCATTACAATATCTTAAATGGAAAGAAGAGAGGTATTGCACATGCCACCTAGAATCTTCCTCTCTCTTCAGCTTTAGAATACTTCTTATTTAGACCCCTATATATCGTTTTCTCATGTCACATAGTACTTCAAGAATTTATCTTTTCTGGCAGTAATATTATCTTATCTGAATGTGTTTTATAATTTATAAAAACATTTTCAGATGAATTACCATTTTTACAATACTAGGAGGTAAGTAATTCAGATACACACACACACACATATGCATTTTTTTCCATTCTAAGGAGTTAAACATAGGAATGAGGGATGATAAGAACCACTTCAGTTTCTTATGTTTAGTGCTAAGAACAGCAGAAAGAAAAGTTAGAAATTAAGTAGGAATACTTGGCTTTCATCAGTTTTATGTACTGGGAAATCTGCCTCAGATGAATGGCTTTTGTTTTTAAGAATAACTATTGTGAGGAATTTGAAAACTATGAGAACAAATTATTTGTAAATGATCTTCTAAAAATAGAACTATAGATCTTATTCCTTGAAATAAATCTAGAAAGAATTTTCCTAGCTTTCTTAAGGATTTCAACTGCCAATTAAGAGAAGAAAACTCCTTGTTTAATCTATCAGTTCTGTCTCCAGAATTAACCAAAACTTGAAAAGCAGAGCAATTAGAAAATTACACAATGATGTTCCCTAGGAGAGATTAATTCCTGATCCTCCAAGCACTAGCTTACTCACTTAAACAAAATTACCTGCTGTTTGTAAGTTATTAACTAGAACAGTTACCAATACTATTAATACACCATGGCACGATCAGGCTTTACAAAGCTTGCAGGAACTATATTTAACTTAACCATCTTCCTATGCATCTATGAAATTAAAATGTGTTACTGGTTATCAATTATAAATCAATAATCTTAGAAAAAAACCTGTGATCAATATAACAAATTATCCTGTGTCTTCTAAGTCACAGTTCCTTCCAAAGAGTCAAAAATATTGACAGAATAAAATATCTCAGAATATCTTCCTTAAAAGAAGAAAAATAGTTCCAACATATAGTAACTCTCTATAAAACACCTCACTGAATCTTCACAATATGATGAGATTAATATTAGTGTCCCTATTATGCAACAACGTCTGCTGATTCCAGGGTCCGTGTTCCAAATGCCACTCTGTCCTGACCCCCAGGAAGATCCATCAAAGTCTTCATGCCCTGAATATCTCAGATGCCCTTGGGAGCTTGCCTGATATAGCAACCTGAATAGGACAACAAACATAAAGAAGTGGTTTGAAACCTGGTTCCTATGTGAAATAAATTTATAATTACTTAATGAAGTAAAATAACTCTTTCAAAAGGTGGATGATTTGTCTAGAAAAGATGATGTACAAATGTTATTACAATTAATCATTTTATAGACAGAGAACTCCCCTTGAGTTAATAATGTGCTGGGAATTTGAAAAAATGGTTGATGGATCATTGCAGCCAAGAGGTGAATTTGACTTCAGAGCAAAGAAGTAATAATCTTAGAAGACATACAATATAATGGATAACTTTGCAAATGAGCAAACTTCCCATCACTGACAATGCTTCAGAAAACTCAAGAATAAGAATGTTAAAAATTGGCTGTGAGTCACACTCTGGTGGCTCAGGCACTAATGCAGCAGTCCAGGCACAGACTATGTTCAGTCCAAGGACTCAGGTTTGAAACCTGGGGCCAGAGGAACAACAATAAATGAGTAAACAAATAAATAATGCACACGTGCACATTGTGCCTCCTCTTTCTATTCCTTCCTTGCTTAAAAATGTTTCCTCCTCCTCTCCCTTCCTTCTTCTCTATAAAAAAAAATATTGTCAGAGAGATACAGCAATCAACTTCTCTGTTCATCTGTTGGTCCACTCCTCAATTGATTCATCAAATCAAAGTTTGAAACATTGTTGAACTATTTCAGTCATGTAATTAGGGTAAGACAACAATAATCTAGACTTTGTGAATTATCACTCAATGATCACTATCTTTTTTTTTTTTTTTTTGTGACTACCCTTATATTTTTTTATTTAGGTCACCTTTGAATAAATGTCTCACATACAGTAGATAAATATTATAGCATTACTAATTTAGCCAAGTCTTTCCTCAACAAGGTCACCTCTCAGAGATTGAGGGCAGAATCAGTTTACCACAATTTACTATTGCTACTACATAATTTACTTAACTACTTAAAGAAACCCAGTAAAAATGCTCACATTTGCTGCTACTCCCTACCACTTTCATTTGTATCTCTGTCCATGTTAACATCACTTTCTGCATTCTCAGTCATGATTTATCTCATCACTAGCAACCCAGTTTCCATTTTCAGAATTCCTGGATTTGCTCTGAAACTCATCTCTCTTACTCCTTCCCTCTTCCGAACACCACTAATAAATTCTATTGGTTTCTCCACAAAAGTATCCTGAATTTCAGTGTATGGCTAGTCACCATTCCTTCCCTAAATCAGGTCCTAGTGTTCTCCTTTACTCTCACAATAGTCTTTCTTCTAGATCTCCACTTACACCCACCTCCTCCTCTAGTCCCTCTAACAGTCCAGATGATGCTGTTTCCAGATCTCTCTTCCTAAAAATAACAACTCTCTAAGTCTCAAGGTTTAGTGCAAACATTGTATTTGGCATACAAAACCAGGTATCATCTTCTCTCTACTCCTCCAAAATCCCATTGAAGCACATCCCTCTACCTCACACCATACCTGAGGTCTGGAATTAGTCTTCTCAAAAGTCAAGGCTTGATAACAAAGAGGGTACAACTCGTGACTTAAGGCTTCACTGTTCTGAGAGTTGATTTCGATGTGAAGGTGGACAGCTTTATCTCTTAAATTATATAATGCAGATTCTAGCTTTGACTGAGTCACTAATTTCCTCAGTCGTTTCACAAAATAAGAATGACACTAACTAGCTGTTTACCTAGAATCACTGCTTAGAAAATTAGAGATAATGCATGGAAAATGCTACAGTGGAGCAAAGCACTATACAAGCTACATTGTTGTAGTCTAGCATTTAACATCATTTTGTCACAAATAAATATTTGTTACATCAAGTGAATGATCAGTAGTAAATATCTGTACTAGAAAAAAAAAATCACATTAAAGGAAAAGTCCAAGGTGTTTCATTGCAGTCTCATGGGCCCTGACCAAATAGTAATGGGCAAAGACTGCACTCTGAAACATCAGCGATTTGAAGGAAATCTCCAAAGGTTGACTTTCACAGTCAGTGAGCACATCACTTCAAAATGTCATAGTCAAAGTTGAGTGCATTCACATTTTCTGAAGCACTAATGGAAACTGAAAGAAATCTGCAAAATGTATGTAAAAGAAAGGCTGAAAATAGGTGACATCAGCAGAGAGATAAGATAAATATGACACTGAGATAGGTCTTAAATCCAATTGGTTTTCTGTTACTTTCAACCCACGGATTCTTGACTAATACACCCCTGAAGATTCTGTGTTGATTCTTCACTCTCAAGATTTTCTCACAATGCCTTATTTACAAGGAATATGCCTACCTACTATTTCCTCATCTCCTTGGGAAGTCTCTTCCTAACCCAGCAAACAATGATGGCCTTTAACTCTGACCTCCCAGAACACTCGTAATCTCAGTTTCTCAGATGTACTCACTGTGACTTTCCAGGTGAAGAAATACTCCTGTTGTAATCTTTACAATCTCTCTGGGAGAACCTTCTCCTTCCTGTCATTCTGGTCCCCCACTTTTCCAAACCTTGCTCCTCAGAGATACTTGTTAACTTGGCTTAAACTACAGAAGTCACAGCAATCAAAATTATCACCAGTCTCATGATCTCTGCAAGTCTAGAAATTCAATTTATCTTGGGTCCTCTAGCTTTCATTTAAGGGTGTGTGTATGGTGGTTATGTTTGTCTCCCTCTTCAGTCCTTATTTATTTGATGAATATTTCCTGAATGCAAACAACTAGACTTGAGAAATCTCAGGGGTGTGTGTGTGTGTGTGTGTGTGTGTGTGTGTGTTAGGGGAAAAATTACCACACAATGAAATTTTCTATTATCCGCCTGTTCTCCCCACTACCCTTCTTCCTCCTCCAAATTCCATATTTACCTGTCTCCATTCTATTTCCCAGAAGGAAAAAAAAAACCCTATTTTTTTTTCCAAACTCCTTGATTTAGTTAATACTTTTTTTTCCTGACCATACATAATTCCCAGGGTTTTGTCAAGAGTTTCTGCTGAATCTCCCTAGGAGGAATTCCGTTACACACATGGGGATAAACAATTATCCCCACTTCATTACCATTAGTGCATGTATTGTCTTTCTAACCAGACACTCAGATCTTTCTAAATCACATTGCAAAGGGTCAAAGGGTCCAACTTTATAGATGGTTATTCCAGATGAGAATCTTGACACTACTGCTTTCCAGCTGACAATCTTCACCTCAGCTCTCTGAACCCGCGAGTCTTGGCCAAATGAGATAATAAAATATATCTCACAGATGGAAACTACACACCAAAATCCCTGCACAGAGTTGGACCCCAGAATATGTTAGTTTCCTAATCTGCTTGCACCATGGATTTTGCTGTGTGTGTGTGTATCTGCCATGTTAATGCATTTCTCAGCACCACATAATTTTTGAATAAATAATAAGGAAATAAACAAAGAAACAGATAACAGTGTGATCATGGCTGATTCCTGGGATACCATCACCTTGCTGCCTCCAGATAGAAATCAAAGGCCTCTACAGTCTGCTGCTCTGATTGGTTACAAAGGGCATCCCTTCTTTTCTAGCCCCTTACATGCCCTCCATCCCAGCATAAAGTGTGTTGATGTGTTATTTTAATTTTGTGACCTATAGGTGTTTGTTAAAAGCTATAATTCTTCACATTTGAATGAGAATATCAAAATGAAAATGGAAATGTGTGTATGTGTGTGAAGAAAAGTTGGACTAATATATAATTTTTATGAAAAATGTCCATTTTAGAAATAATAAAAATATGGCAACCTTCAACACTTTTTGAAAGGTACAGATATGTAGATTTTCTTATAAACAGAAACTCTATACTTAATTTTATCAAATAAATACCTTATAGCTAAGTAAGTAAATTTTCTCTTCCTTGTGATTTTAATAACATTTTCTTTTCTCAAACTTTATTACAAGAAAACATTATGTTATATATAAATATATATATACATATGTAATATAAAATATGTTTAATTAATGTTTTATGTTATTGATAAGGCTCCTGGTCAACAGAAGGCTATTAAAATAAGGAGTTACATTTTGGGGGAGTCAAAAGTTATAAGCAGATATCACAGTCTGAAGGATGTTAGTACCCCTAACTCCTGTAATGTTCAAAGGTCAACTGTACATACTTTTCATAAACACACCCTCAAGAATGACTGTACCGTTACTCTGTGAAATTCCTCTATAAACCAAAGGTTATCTTATTTAACATTAGTGCCTACAGGAGCAGTTCATTCATCTAGAATTCCTACTGCACTATTAAATATATCAAATTAAATCTTCCTCTCAATCTCAAATTATTATTTGATTTATCTAAAGAAAAGATCAAAGTGATAGTCATAGGCAACAACAAAATCTCAGAGAGCATAAATCAACTGTAAGTTTGGAATTAGCAGCATCACTAGTGTTGCTTTAGAATCCTATAATCAAACTGTACTTTGACTTCAACAAAAAGGACAATGTCAGAAAACAAAATAGAGGTGTACCATGTGAGACTTTAGTAGGAAAGAAAGTAATACTTCAAAAGAGCAACTGTTTTTAAATGAAGATAATTAACTCAGTTTAAGAAACAGTAGTTGTATAAAATGCAGTCTCTCCTCCTGCCTCTCTTTCCATTTTTCATCCTCTTCATCTCAACCACACCAACACAGAGGACAGATAGGCAGGCAGACAGACATACAGACAGACACACAGACAGACACACACACACACACACACACACAGAGTGGAACAAAATAAAATTTCAAGCTGTTGTGGATTTATTATAAAAAGATCTTAACTTTCCCTGTCTTCCTGTACCTGCACCCTTTGCAGGGTGCTGCAATTTATTTCATGAAGACTTGGAATCAATTGCACAATGGTTCATATCTGGATTGAATTTTCTCTTGATTTAACCAATGAATTAAAGTGGAAGGGACATTGTATCTGTTCTAATCTATGTGGTAAGAGGGCTATCAGTTAGTTATCATTACATAACATATAATACAACAAATCAATAGCTTAAAACAATTATTGCTCAGCATCCACTGATTCACTGAGTGTTTCTGTTGATCTTAGTGCTTAGCTAATTTTGGCAGGGCTTATTCATCATCCAGCAGTCAGTTCAGAATTTTTCACAGGGTAGCATCAGATTTTCAAGAGAACTAACAAAAATATAAAAGATCTCTTAACCCCTAGGCTTAGAATTAGCACAATGTCAATTTGCTCAGCCTGTTTTGCAACACATTTCAAGGTCAGTTCAGATTCAAGGAGGAGGAAACTGATTCCATTTCTGATGGACGGAGCAGTGGATTCACATTTTAAAGGATGTAGATTATAAATAGACAACTGGGGCCATATTTATAATGAATCTAACACAGGAGACCCTGAACACTTTGTTCAGTCCCTTGAACTGTACTTCCACTATAAGAACAAGTTTAGGCAAGACTGTGAGTGATGACATGTGGGACCCAGTCATCCTCTCAGTGCAGACAAATGCCAACAAGCTTCCAGAGTGATGAGGTCATTTTTGATCAACAAGTCTCCATAAGAAGTTAGCTCAACAAATTTCAGTATATAAAGAACAAAAGGCAAGAATTGCCCAATTCGTTGAACCCAAAAACACTACTAAATGAATACCAGTTATTTTATGCAACAAAGTTTTGAGGAGATTTATTAAGCATCAGCATGATGGTGTTGACAGGTAACTTAGGCATAAGCTTTCATATGATGAATACGCTTAAGTCTTAGTCCATTCAGGCTGCTATTAAAAACAAGCAAACAGGCAAGCAAACAACAGACTGAGTGGTTTATAAACAAGAGACATTTGTTTCTTACAGTTTTGGAGACCAGAAGTCCAAGACCATAGTATTAACACAGTAGGACCCTCCTTCAGATTGCAAGCTTCTTGTTGTGTCCTTATATGGCAGAAGGGGAAAGCAATATCTCTGGAGTCTCTTTTATAAAAGCACTAATCCTATTCATGAGGGCTTTGCCCTCAAGACCTAATAACATCCCAAATTCCCTACCTACTAACAGCACCACCTTTGAGGACTAGTAGTATTCAACATATGAATTTTGCAGAGACATTTTCAGTCTATTTTTTGATTAATCAGCAAAGTACAGTGGATGATACAGAGTGAACACAGAATACAATATTACCCCCACGTTGATGGCAGTCTTACTGGTAAGACAAATTTCCAGGCATCATTTACCATTACTGTTGTTGTGTCTATGTCTATATATGTCAAACTGCTGTTTTATGACCTTCAATGACGAGATGAGTTCATAGCATCTTTTATGTTTAATGACTTGTGTTTCTCTTACTCTTCACAAATATTCAGCTAAATGTAGCATTTTTGCATACTGACTTTAGAAATCTCATAATGACCTGATCGCTTGCTTACTTATTCATTTAATCACTTAATTATTCCACCAGAATGTTTAGGCTCTAACTACAGGTAAATTGCTGTGGAAGATTTTAGGAATAAAATATATATATGAATCAACTTTAAAAGACTTCTATAACAGAAATAGAGATAGGTAAGCAAATAGACAACTGCTCTACCATGCGATGGGGCATTCCTTGGCAGTACCTAATGTAATCTTTGGGATATTGTAATCTGTGAGATTCTACAATAACACAGTTTTTTAAACAAACAGTCTGAAGACAGTGTTTCAGGAAAAAAAAATAAAGATTTAAGATCTTGTTAAATGCAAATTCTAAGGCTTTCAAATTGATCTATGAATCTCTGGAGCCATATAGTTAACTACACTTCGACAAGTACGCCAGCTGACTCATGTGCCTACTGAAGTTTAAGAACGACTGTTCTAGACTGCTTGACATCAACTTGGAGACCTGGGTGGCCAGTATTATTTAGTTCAACTCTTTTTTGCCCTCTTCAATGCATATTCATATGCAATAAGCAGATATCAATTTAACATTGTAACTCAATGGGAGAAATTTCTGAAATTAGCTTTGATCCAGATTTAAATCATTAACAGATTGATTTCTTTAAAGCTATGTTTAGTTACAAATGACTGGGAAGTTACTCTACAACTGCTGAAAACACGGGGGGGTTAGTGTTACTTTAGTCCATAGGGCCAGATTTCCTGTGTTTAAAGCTTCCCTCTGCCACTCACCTTCTGCATAGCCTAAAGCAAATAACTTGATCTGTGCCTCAGTTACTTTCAAAAGTGAAAGAGGGGTCATAGAGATACCTACTTCATGAACAACTATGAGAAAAAAAAATTATGTATAAAGCACTTGATAGATGTGAAGTCACTACAGGTAACATGCTTAGCACAAAGCAAGTGATATAAAATAATAAGACAGCAGTATCTTGAATTTCAGTCCTTAAATTCCTTGTCTCCCTAGACCTAATTTAGACATTTCCCCTTCCTTACGCAAAGTCCCCTGCTGTCTTTCATGATGAATATATTCAATATTCTCTTGGAGAGTCCTTTAAATTACTGGTGTCTGGTCTTCATCCAAGGGCTGCCTTCAGGAGGTCTGTTTGCCTGGCATGTTGGCCTCATCCTGGACTAGTCCTTGGGAGAGAAGCCAGTTTGTCCTCAGGATAAAAGAAAACTAGAAATCTAATATTTCATTTTTATCTCTTAAGATCAGCAAATAATTTCTCTCCCTTTCCAGTAGGACAGTCCCGAGTCCTTCAAAATGAGTTTTTGTCAGTGAGGATTTGCTAAGAATAACAAAAATTAGGTAGTTGGTGTTTCCATTCCTTCTTTACTTGTTACTGATGAGGTGTGCCTCCAGCTTCTCACTGAGGGATTACCAGCAGTCTATGCTTTTGGAAAGTTCCTCTTGATTCATGCTGTTTTCTAATATGACCCTATAAGGGGGTTTGGTGAAAAAGGAATCTCATCACATGGCCCACTACTCTAAAATATACAATTCCAATGCAACTGCATGAACATTAAAAAAATACAATCTTAATATTTTAAATACTAGGAACATTTCTGAAGCATTTAAAAATTATTACTTTAGAAACTAAACCTCTTTAGTGCAAAGAGTTTTTAAACATAGGTTTCAAGGTGATTAATGTAACTTTATCAAGTTTTATATCATGCTAATAGTCATAAGAGTTTTCTTTTGTGTTTGTATATGTCACATAATATTTTGCAACTATTTTCTTCTTGTGTGTGACTTTTTGTAGTCTTAAATGCATCTTGGAAAGCAAACATTTTGTATTTTGCCCAAATAAAAAGGAATTAACTCCAGGAACCTGAAATAACAGGATGCAGTTCAAAATCTTTATGCTAAGTAAGAAAAATCAAACATAAAGGAGTATATACTATATGATTGTGTTTATGTGAACTTCTATGAAAAGTAACACTCTAGTGAGAGAAAGCAGGGAAGCAGTTCCAGAGCTGGGACTGAACAGAAAACACTGACTGAGAAGCGGGTAAGGAACTATTTGAGTGATGGAAATATTTATCTTTATTGTGGCATTAGTTACTTAAGTGTATGCAAAATTGTCAAACTGCATGGATGTGAGGACTTAAAATTGCTGAATTTTATTGCATGTAAATTATACTTTGATAAACTGATTTTAAAATGCAGCTGAATTAAAATGTCTTTAAATTATAAAACAGATCTACAAATCCTCATTTGTCTTTTCTGGAAAATACATGGAGTAAGTGTTTTCTGGACGCACAGACACATTTTATGGCATTTATATTGTGCTTCAGGAATAATATACAAGTTTTTAATTCAGTGTAAACAATGACAGTTTTAACAACCCCCTCTCCTTACAAAATAAATTGATTACAGTCCCCACCAGAAGCAAGAACTTTGTTATCTGTGTAGCATTTTTTTAAGTACTTAAAATCCATCTACCTTTTCCTTGAATAAAAATTTCAAGGACTTTGCAATGACACAATAGTTTTCTCAGAGGGAGTTTAAAGCAGTTGAAATTATTTATTCCTTAATGAAATTTCTAGGATCAGTTCCAGTTAAAACGCTCTGAAAAAACATCAAATTTCATATTAAATTAAAATATGAAAGTATCATGATCTTTAATAACATTATGATTATCCATAGTTTCTGTGCTTTTTAAATCTCCTAAACTCCTTTTGGAAATAAGGTGAAAGAAATTAGATCAAAAAGGGACATTAGGGATTTACAAAATGTTCAAGTATTCTCAAAATGCGTAATATATTCTATGGGATACCAAAGTAACAGGGAGTTCATAATGTAGTTTGGGAAATAAAAACTAAGAAAATAAAATAACATGACATTATGCACTCAAGCTTGTAGTCCCTGAGCTGACTTTCATAAGAATATGAGAATTTTAGATATTAAGACATTGTATGACTTGTCAAACAAATATGAGTACTTAGAAAGAGAAAGCTATTGAGGACTCCAACGGGGTTACCAAGAAATTCAGTGACTGCTTCTTACTGCCACATGCTTAACAATGATCAAATATGAGTAACTGATGACAGGGCTTAAGGAGAGGAGGAAATGAAGGGCTAGATAGTTAGGGACTTCCATAAACTGGGTCTTGATAACAAATAGGATTTGGATCCACCAAAGGGGAAACAGGAGAGAACGTGAAGTAAGAACAGAGAACAGATTAAGTATCACTGTGTATTTGGCAACCATTGCCATAATAAGTAAGGGGTGACCCTGATGGAAAATAGCAACCTTTGAAAAAATAAACATTTTTAAGCAAGGCCTTCAGAACTGAACGGCGTTCATATTCAAGTGGAAAAAGTGTAATGAGAGTTCATCAACATGAATAAAATGAATTCAAACCAAGACATATATTGGCGGAATTTCAGAATACTGCATATAAATAAAAGAAAGACCTTCCAGGCGTTCAGACTGCTAGATCATTATGGGAATCAAAGGGTACTGGTATTTTTTCTGTGAGCATTCTTTTTTGTTGTTGTTATTTTACTCTAGTTTTATGCTTCTATGCATCTTTCTCAAGAAGTTAAGAAAGTGGAAACTCATCGCAGTGAGGTAAGTTAACAAACTAAAAGGGAAGGAGTATCAAGCATTCATAATAGAAGAGATCTGTAAGCCGTTAAAAAATTCTGTTAGTCATATAAAGGTCATAATAAGAGTGATTTATAAGAAGTATGTTAAAATTGTGCAAATGACAAGAAAAGAAATATAAACATAGTGCATTGTTTGACTCTGTAGGGAATAATATATAGAGAGGCATAATAATATAGATATTTGCATTATTTAATTAATTCTGAATTAGTTATATTGGGAGAATAGCAAACATAAGAACTAAGGATGAGGTATCATATAATAGTGATAGTGCTTAATCTTCATCTATAATAACAGCATATCCACAGATAATGTATAAAGTAGGCAAGCAAAAAAAATATATATATATACACAATATTAAAATATATGAACACCAAGAAAATGCACACCAGTTATTAAAAACATATGTCTTTTGGGGAACTAACAGAGAAATTTGAAACGGTGAAGCAGAAGAGGTCACACTATTTTGTTGTAAGTATTTTTGTGTTGTATTTTAGTTGTACAATTTTTATTTGTCTTAAGTAATAAAATGAAAGTATGGAGTCTATAAAATTGAAAATATTTTTAAAGAGTTAAACAACTTCCTGTCTAGGACCAGATAAAATTAACTTTCTGAAGTTTCCTTTATTCTGATTTAGTGCTTTAAATTGTCAGGAAATAGTTTAAGCTTGTTGATTAACTAAGGAAGGATGCTGTGAAATGACTGGATTTCTTGGTGGTGCCATGATAGGCCAATTGGGAAACTATTTCGGGCAAACTTCATTAAAGAATATGTCCTCAGAGAAAGTAAACTTGACATAGTTCCTCTACTTGTCACTCTACTCTATTTGAATGCTTGTCATATATCCCAGGTCTCTGTGATCTCCTCTGAAATGTAGATTTCAGGGACACACACACACACACACACACACACACACACTGCAATGAGGTTGATATCAGTTCTGTAAAACAAAGTGATTTCCTATGATTAAAATTGTGTGATAAGTGGAATTATGAGCATTGTCTTCCTGGCAGTTTTAAAAAGCAAGGGAACTACTGACATTTGAGGCTTATATTGAATCTCTGCCTTTACCCACAGGAATCTTGGGAATTTTTATAATAAAATCTTAACTGGGTACAGTCCTATCAACCAAGTAATCTCATCAACCCATTGCATTCTCCAGGCAGTCTCCTTAAAATGACTCCAACTGTGGGATGGGTGGGTAGAGCATACATTGTAAGGACATAGAAGGGACCTCTGACTGCCCAGGTCTGGCTTACAGGTGAGCAGGTGGTCACATCCTCTGATCACCAGCTTTCAACACCACGAAACTCCTTTATTTTATAGATGATGAAATGAAGAATCAGCAGTATTACATCCACATAAGGTCACATGATGAAGGATGATGGAATAAAAAATCAACTATTTGTGTATATAGTCCTATACCCTTTCTCCTATTAACTGTTCCTTTAACATAAATCAAAGACAGACAGACAAGGGTGCATACAACAAAAATGTATAATGCTTAGTAAGTTAAGCCAGAAGGAGAAATACAAATATTGTATAATTTCACTGATAAGCAATATATAAAAAAAAAATTAAACAAAATGAGACTTTTAGTCTATGAAATAAAAACACTGGTTACAAGAAAGAAAGGGAGAAGGCTAGGCATATTGGGGTAAAGGCATCAATGATATGTTGAAGACTAGAATTAGACTTTTGGTGGTAAACTTAATGTCTTACATACAGGTGTCAATTTGCAATGATGCACATTTAAACCTAAATAATGTTGTAGTACATTATTCCTTCAAAAAATTGAACATACAAGCAAAAAAAAAACCCTATATAATGGAATGACATACAGCTATGACACTGTAATTTACATTTTCTCTCCACTTCTTTTGAATGAAAAGGCTAATTAATAATGACTCTAGTCTACTGGTTGGCAAGCTTTTTCTATAATGGACCAAATAATAAATAGTTGATGCTTTTAGGCCATATATGCTCTGTTTTATGTTCTTTGTTTTTGTTTATTCCTTTAAAATTTAAAAACTAGTTCCAGCTCAAGAGCTATATTAATACAGTCAACTAGATAGATAAAGTCACAAACTTCAGTTTCCTGATCTCTGGTCAAGGCTACGAAGTGAGAGCAAATAGGGGAGGAAATGTCCTGAGAGACAGAAGGCAATAGATAAGAAAGAAAGATCCATAAGACATTGTAGGTAGATGATCCTTGTGAGCAGAAAACAATTTGAGAAAATCTGAACTATTAAAGAGCCATTTAAAATGTGTTACAAAGTAAAAAAGTAGTAATAGTCACAGGAGAAATGGTCTACCATAGGCCAGGTGTGATCAAGGAAACTTGAGGAATTTTAAGCATAATAAAATAACATAGCTAGTGGCTTGATGTGATTATCAGTTAATACCATAACACAGTGATTATAAAGTAATTATAATTAAATCCAACAATGAACTTGACAGGCAAAAGGAAATGAAGGAAATAAGATACATAATTCAGTAATGAAAATGTTGTTTACTGAATAATTAATCATAAACAAAAAATTATAGGGAACTTAGAAAATCTCTACAGTGTCACCTTTCACAGCAGGAAGAAGGCTCAGACTCTAGGGTGCAACCACTAAATAGGCTACTTTTTGCCCTCAGTTCAAAGTGAAAAAAATCAAACAATTTAAAATCACACATGTCCTTTTGCTTAAGTATTTTTGCAGTGTTCCTGAACACTGTTTTAAGTTTCCTATAGGCATAGTCTGTAGATAAATGATCAGAGATCGAGAGATAAAAACATACACACATGCAAATACACATACACAGGTAGACAGACAACAATAAAAAGATTATGGGTGGAGGGACACCAAGAGTGCCAAGTACTTTACTGCTTCATATACATTAAGCCATCTTTACAAAGACAATTGCACACAAGGTATTCTATGCCCCATTTTAGGAATGAAAAACTGAGACTCAAGAAAGTAAGCAACTGCTCATGTCTCACAGGCAGGAATTTGAGTATCAGTTACTCTGATACCAAAGATTTGCTTTGTCACCATCTTTTGCTGCTTTCATTAAAGGAAACTGAAGAAATTTTCAACTTCTACATTTTCTGATGAAAACACACACTGCCTGTGACTCAGGCTTAACTCTAACGCAGGAACACAACCAGTGATCCCTAGCACAATGCCTCCTGAGGATGAAGGCATGGGAAAGAGGCTGCCTGGGAGCTGTGGCTGGACAGACAGGTTTTAGGAAGGAAGTATGATCATGGGAGAGATTGTGGGTGGACAAAAGGAACCAGTTGACATTACCTGGACCTGGACTTACTCAGCCAGTTTTAATACTACCCACAGATGAAACTGTCTTCTGCTCCAGCTCCTAACCTCTGATCATGCCTGTCATGCCACTACCTTGCTACTTTCCCCAAGAGCAACTACTTTCAGCAGCACTGTTTTTGCTAACAGCTACCAGTCAAGTTCTTCATAGTGATCCCTTGAGCTTTCATATAGTTTGTACTGTCTTTCAAGGATTTTAATTTTGTATTCAAATAGGATTATTTTCCCTTTGTGTCTTGTGTTTATCAGAAATCTAAAGCACCAAAGGGTTAAGCAAGTGGTAGAAAGCATAACTTTACTACTTCCCCAGGCCATCACAGGCTTATTAATATTTAAATTTAGGAGAGTAGAATGGCAGTAATAGGAACTCATTCTTCATCAAAGCCCTGAAACACCAGCAGAGCACACAGAGAGAGATGCTGGAAAGGGGTGGAGGTGCACAGTGAAGGAGGACAAAGAAGAGAATTTCAAAGTAGCAAGGACAGCAGGAGCATTACCAACCAAGGCAAAGCTGAACCCACACATCTGTACCACAGTGAGAAACATGACTTCCAACAACACACATCCTACAGCTTCAAAGTTGAGGTAGATCTTTCTCAGGAAGACAATCTAATTATTTTATAAAAATCTTACCATTTCCCCCAAATACTGACAAGGAGATTTTTCCTTCCCTTGTTTTCCATATTTTCTCGTGGATTGACTTGTGAGTTGCCTGCTAGGCCCTAGTACAATGAAACTCTAACACTGGTACATGCAGAAGTTTGCTCACAAGTCGGGACTTACGAGCTCCCCAAGACTCCCCAGAGTTGGTGTTTGGAGGGGCAGAATCCACTTAAACTACCTAGGTCTTCGTGAGTCACACATCTGAATGTCAGGAAAGGGAGGAGACCCCTTCCGCAGTCAGTAGGAGGGCTTTGTACTGTCTATTGTGTCGATTCATCTTAATATTAAACAGAATTGCTGGTGTTTTATTTTTTTATCCTAGTGGTTCGTTTTATGTGGCCCCGGTCTTTTTAATATCTTATTACTTATTCCCGAGAGTGGCTAGAGTCTTATAGATAGATGTCCAAACCTACATAATTTTCATTTTTTAAAGTTTAATTGGTCCTTCAAGGGTAATTATCCTTTCTTCTAATATATTCTCCTTCTCAGTCACATCCAGAAGCCACAAAAATATGCTAATCTTATCTGGATTGTAGTCTAAATTTGCATGGAAGTCAACTGCAGAGACAAAAGCGGAGTCTCTCAGGAGTACACATTCACTTCTTGGAAAGAGCCTGAGATGCTGAGATACAGTACTAAGAGGAATTCTGAAAAATAAATGTGCAAGAGCAAGCTGCAGGATATCTCCTCTGGTAAAATAAGAGTCAGGGTGAGTTTCCTGAATTGGAGATGACATGGTCCACTCCCCATCACAATGGGGATGTCTTCATGTCTTCAGAGCAGAAGTTAAGGACTCTTTGTCAGCTGATTCCTAGCCCTCACTTCCTGGAAATGCCTTTCTCTTTTGCTACCCATGATGCTTTTTTCCTGAGGAGGTTAGAGAACCCTCACAGACATATTTTCCATGTATCTCTGATTGCTCGCCCACACAATGCCTTGGATGTCATTGAAAGGCAATAAAACTTCACTGTTAAAATGCATGCAAATAAAATAGATTGTAGCTTCTGCCATTTATGCTGACTCATCAGGAAAAATTTGGGAGAATTATAAAGAAACAGGGAAAGAAGTTGAATTTCTAAAGTATTTTACTTATTTCATACAAAATATTAATGCTGAAATGAGAAGTAAAATGTATTTGCACAACAAGTAACACAAGCAAACAAATCATATTCTGAGGCAAGGTAATTTCATTCTTCAACCTGCTGACTACAGAAGTCAGCCTCAGACGCCTCCCTCTTGGCAACAGAGATGAACAACTATAAAACGGAAGTACATTAATAATAAAACAAATCTGAACTGAGTGTTTTCGTCTGTTATTTTGCCAGTTCGGCAGCACTGCTTTAAAATCAAGCTTAACTGTATTTTCTATTAGGCACTTACTGCTGTTTCAAAACAAGATAAATTTATTCTCTGCAAGTCACTGAGCAGTCACCATTAAAATAAGATGGACATTGAGTCTTTCTACAGCTATCGCTCCTTTTATTTCATTTTTCATCGGTGTTAATGAAACCACAGTATTTCAGTAAAATTCAATTTAAGAATTTTTTTTTTTTCCACATGTAATGTTTTAAGTGCTGGAATCTCTCAGTCATTACTGGAAACTAACAATTAGAAGCAATATTACTTCCAAACATACTGTAAGAAGAACTTAAGGAGAAAGAATTACTCTATTCTCAAATAAATCCTCTGGAGGAAGCAGACAATGACTTTTTGAGGGTGTGTGGTTTTTTTGCTCAAAACTATCAAAAGTAGAATATTCCTTAAGTTAATTTTAATACTGTTTGCTAAAAATGAGTATTTACTGATAATGAAAAGGTAAGATTTACTTGTTTAACTTTTTGTACTTACCAAATGAGACATACTTTGAAACTATATTTTAAAACAAAATCTCATGAACTATTTTTCATGTTATATGTAAACATTGCATTTGCCACAGAGCAGTAGCATACTTTACAGTCATTGCCATTCATTCAAGAATTCATCAACCATTTATCAAATACCACTGTATGCTAGGAGCTATTATAAGTTCTATTTAATTCTACAATTTTTTCCAGCCTTCCAAATTTTCTTTTACAGTTGTATATGCCAAATCAAAGAAAAATTTCCCTATTCTCAAGCCACGTAGAGGGCATTAACTAACCATTTGTTAAAAAAAGTTGTCCTCTTTCAGCTGATTCCTTTAGGTTTGGTATATTCGGTGCATTATTCATGTTGATTTAAAATTTGAAACTATGACTCATGATAGTACAAAGTGTCAATATAACCTGAGTACTTACATTTATTACGTGAGAACTATTTAGCAAAATATTAATGTGATCAATGTTCTTATTAATTTACTGCTTATGAATACATCTCTATACAATCACTGAATATTTATCAAACATCCTGTTTTCCTTGCTAAGAGCCAAATGACACACTCCAGGTTTCATTTGGAGAAGAATATTGAAATTTAGAGATCTTTCTTCCTTAATACTCATGAGAATTTCATTTTTTCCATGTTCCTGTTAGCTTTACTTTGAGCAACATAAAATATCTTTCTTCTTACAGTGTTTCTGTACACTTGTTACTATGTATGTGCACATGTGTAGAGGGCTGCATATATGAGTGATTGGGTATTTGAATGTCATATATGTACCTGCCTGACATTATGTGTGTGTGTGGAATAGCATATAGTGAGAGGAGTATGGAATAAGATCTGTAATTGTGGTTTTATTACCTCTAGAATTTGATGGTCACCAAGACACTCAACTTCTCTGAAATTACATCCCACAACTGTAAAATTAGATAATATAGTCTATTTATAGGATTGTGATTGCTCTTGATACATATCAATGCAGAGCTTCAGCAAAAGGGTATTATTTTTCTCCTTAATGTGACAGATCTCCTCTTAACTCAGCTTTGTTGTTTGGAAAGGATAAGTGATTTTCTTTAACCACAGTAAATGTCTAGTAATGACTTCCTTGAATTAAATGCTGCCTTGGACAATGTTTATAGAAAAGAAGATTCTTTACTAACGCAGGCATTGATTATTCAATCATTGATGACTACATAAAATATTTCTCATTAAAAATCCAACTTTACTATAAAATATTTAAATCCATATTATTTTATGATTCTTTCATGGGGGAAATGTCAAAAATTGAATACTTGCAGCATATCTAATTTATTTTCCATGGTTCATTAATAAAAAGTGAGGCTGTCTCAGTTGCAGAGTAGTTCTAATAAACAACCAGATTAGAAACAGGAAAATTATTTTCATGTCCTATTTCAAAAATCACAACTTTCCCTAGAAATTTAAAGTATTTTTATTCTTAAATTTTAAGAAAGTTTTAAGGAAAATCAATCTATTATAATATATTAAGTGAAAAATATCTTTTTTAAAAAAGATGTTTATTTTAATCTAAATAGGATTTGCTGATGAAGATGACTAGGCAATAAAGGCTGACAAAGAAAACAACAGTTGAGTCAAGATAATTGTGAAATGAAAACAATTCAGTTAGTTAATTCCAGTGCTCTCATTAGTCAATTTCTAAGAAAAACACATTTAATGTAATAAATGATTTATTGGTCATAAAACTATTATCTGAAGGACTGTCATAGGTGTAAGACAGGTTTAAAGGAAGATAATAGCAGATTCATGAATCTGAGAAGCAAATTGTAGGAAAATATGTTCTTCCGTGAAGCAGTGGTTGACCAATATTTATAAAATAAAACTGACTTCCCATGAAGGCATACTTAGGTTTCTCAAATAGTTACTGGAGCTTTGTATAACATTATTTGGATGAAGAGTTATAGGGCAGTGTTTTATTTAAGCGTCAAAACACATGTTAAAATCATGTTTAAAATCTCTTCAAAGAGAAACAATTACCACCTTCCAGACCACCATTGGGAACTACAATTGTATTTTTGAAGAAATGAACAAGAATATATATAAACCAAATTACTGTTCACAATTTAAAATCTGGCTGATTTCACTCTCATTATCATCTCTTGATCTATGTGGTGGTGACACTACAGGAGGATGATTCATCATGTCCAGACACACCCATGTTCTGTCTGGATGACAATCTACATAGAGGCGCAGTAGCATCTTGACTGAACTACCAGGTGGGAAATAGAACATGAGGATTGCTAGCTTTGGTCCTGAAATGCATATTACAAGATACGCTTTTATTTCCTAATGGAAACACTAGAGTTTACTCAAGATTTATTTGTTTCTTTCTCTTTCTACCTTCCTTCCTTCTGTCCTCCCTTCATTCCCGCCTTCCTTCCATCCTTTCTTTCTTCTTCCTTCTTTCTCTCTCTCCCTCTCTCTTTCATTATTTTCTTTCTTTCATTTCTTGTCCATCTTTATTCATATTTATATTTTACTTTATTTTTACACCATCAGAGAACAACCAAAACTAGTATTTATGGTTCTCATTTTAAGAAATGCATTCATGTATTTTAGACAGTTCTTTTTTTACAATTATGATTACTTTCTATCACAGAAATTAAGGAGTCATCATATCTGTCTCGAGTCTCTATTGCACATGAGATTTTATCATGAAATAAAGCATGGTAAGTCCGAGAGAGGGAATAAAAACACTGTGCAAAGGAATATATGTGACTCTGGTATTATATCTAGACCCATTTATTTCTAATTAGATAAACATATAGATAAAGGATCTTAAATTTTAGTGCATTAATTTTCTAATATAATAAAGGGAAGAAAGTTCCAGGTTTGGTTAAATAGACAGCTCAGTTAATATCATTAAAAAAAACAGATACCTTCATTTTCAACTTAGCATCTTCAACAAATTGACCTCTATAAACAGAATTGGTCCCTTTCATTTAAGCAGTATCTTAACTCCAGTCATCATGTTCTCCACAAGTACCGTATTTATTCACTTCTAAGCTGCCATTAATCCTAAGCCACACTCCAATTTCTCAGAAGGTTTTCATTAGAAAACTAAAAATTAAAAATAGAATTTACTTACAAAGTTCAAAAATAATAAAAATGATAAGTAACAAAAAGTGAAGAATGCATTTAAAAATCTTAAATACATAAGGAATTGACAAAATTAACAATCAAGAATTGTTTGATTTGTTAATTATTAAGAATTTAATAAGGGATCTATTGTACTTAGCAACTACGTAAAACTTAGCCACCTTCATATAAAAGCCACACCTGATTTTTTTGGATCATCAAAATGACAAAAAAAATGTGCAATTTAGAATAAAATAAACACGGTATGTCCAAATACAGGAAGGAGAGTATGTCCTTGGGCTAGTTTTCTCAGAAGTCCCTCAGTAGTCTTCTATCAGGGCCTGTTGATTTTGATTATGTTGCATACATATAATCTTAGCTTCAAAGGCGTCTGGGAAAGCAAGAAAATTATATGATATTTTCACCTTTTGTATGAAAGTTCATATTTACTATAAATAAGAGATTACAGAACAGCAATCTCTGCCATAATTAGGAGGCAAAATAGATTTATATAAAGCTTCAGATTAGATAGCATAGTCCATGCATATTTATATTTGTGAGTCCAGAAATGCACTGGAAGGACAGTAGAATAAAGCAGAGAAAGGGGCTGGGGAGTTTTTGGAAATCTTCAGCCTAACTCTAAAATGGATAGTCTCAATACATGTTTTATACGGAAGAGAAAAATTAATTTCACTGTTGTATAACCTCTTTTAATTCCAGGACTCTCTGTGCCCACAAGGGCTTCCCCGGTATAATTGGGGATACGAACTCAAAGATGCTTCCCTGAGAAGCTTCCATACTTCCACTTAAAGTTTTGACACCAGGTGCCCCTCAACCCATGAGCTCTCTAGTCTCAAGACTGTATGAGACTTAGAAGTGATTTTGACTCCTATTCTCTATGCCTAAGTATTGTATTAGACAAACATACAGAATCCTGGAAAATTTTCAAATCATCCCAAAGAAATTATAAAGTGAACGAGAAAAGAAAGGTTGTCACCAGATAGTTAACTTTAATAGATAAGAAAACAACAAAAAGATAGTGGCAGAGTATTTAACTCTGAAGAATCCAGACACATTAAATACCTGTCTCTAGCATGGTGATCCTAGAAAACTCTCCCAGTTATATCTAATAGTGATCACAGTTGTTAATGTCCCTTTCCTTTATTTTCCCCAGTTAAATGTTTAAATCCATTATCCAGGACTATAATATCCTGATTATTTATCCAGGTTGGGGTTTGGTTCAACATTCAGCATGATTTTCTTCATATTTTCATCTGGTTTAGGGACAGAGTGACCAGGGTTTATGCTGGATGGTGAACTTTCTGCAGTCTGTGTTGGATTTTGCTGCACAAGGGACACCACTCTGCCAGGTCTGAACCAATGGCTGTCAGCTGTGTCAATCTGTCTTCCCTCTTAAGTGTAGAGGTTCAGATCCAGGTCAATTTGAACTGACAGTCATTTTCTTGCATATTTTCAAAAGATTTAAAAATGTAGGTCAAAAAGTATTTCCTACTTAGAGTTTAGTAATGGTTGGTAAAAGACTGGGGAAATATTCATTCTCCTTAACTCCAAAGTTCCAGTTATAATCATAATTCTAGACAAATCTACCAAAATATGTATAAAGATCTTCATTACAACCTTGTTCCTAAAACAATAAAACAAGCTAGAGATGCATCAAAATTAATTATGTATAGTACATATGTATGCTGGTTTATAAAGATACATACCTGAAACCTAGATAATGTTATACATGAGTTATTTCAATAAAAATAAATTATGATAGAAAGATATTGTGGAATATAGTACCCGTGTTTAAAAATAAAAGATTAACAGACTTCATCTTCGTTATATACAGAAAGATATTCATAGTGACTTTTTGAGCAATTAAATTTACAGATATTGTGGTCGATTTTATAAAATAGTAAACATGATGTTTATTTGACATATCATAAGATAGGTGACTTTCTCAAGGTCGCAGAGCTTAATTTTGGTTGCGCTAAAATCTGAATCCATGTTTGCTTAACTAGAGAGGGCTAATAATTCCTACATTAGACTAAAGACCCTCTGGATTTTCAAAATGCTCTCCAACAATCTAGAAACAACTCCAATAAAAATAACAAGTCCAGAGTTGATAAGCAAAGTTGCTTTTTTCCCAAAGAACTACGCTTTTTAAACACCGAGCTTCATTCAGAGTAGAGAGTTACATTAAGGCAACACGGTCCTTGGCATGAAAATGACCCAAAGGCCAGTAAAGTGAAGACATTTTGGAACCGTTGATCTAGAGAGAACAACCAAGGTAATGATGCTGTTGGTTAATGAAACATGTGCTAACCACACAGAGCAGTGGGAGGGTGATGAGGTTCAAGCTTCTGACAGAGAGAGGAATATGCCACTTGTTCATGTACAGAGTCTAGTATCTCCCTTGAAGTCAGCCTACAATGTAGCTATGGCCACTGCATAGTCTGGTATTTGAAAGGAGCTCCCATTGCATGTAACTCTTATTTTAACCAAGGTGGGTCAACAAAAATCACAACTAAATCTGTAATGATACCTCATTATTGGTTAGTTTTCACTTAGATTTTTAATAATCAGAATGAATTCCTTTGCCTTATCAAATGTTCTATTTCTTAATTTGGGAAAATATAGAAATTGTTATCACATATTTTGATTTGGTTGCACACCTACTACAAAGATTAAACACAGATTGGGGCACTGTACTGTTTCAGACTTACTCAGCATCTATAGCTTCAAGGTTCCAATGCAGTGCATGATGAGGAGTCTAAGAACCACCTGTTAATAACAGGGATGCTGAGGGTAATGGTGAAAATAGGAAGAATTTGTATGAATTGAGGGCTTCCTTTCTACAGTGCTTAGCTAAAAACCCTCCCATTATATTATTTAATTCTCACAAATAAATTATTTTTCCAATTTTCAAATAAGAAATTTTCACCTCCTCTGAGAGGCTTCCCAGTGTCACATGAATAAGCAAAAAAAAAAAAAAAAGACTGAGTTTATAGTCAGTCACTCTGACTATAAATCCATTGCCAGTCTCTGGCATAGTCCTGACATTTTTCAGAGAAGTGATAAACTTTAAGCTTCTAAATGGGTTTCATATATTAGTTATAACCTTTGCTATGTGTATACCTTAGAACAAGTTGTTTGAATTGTTGAAATCCAAATTTCCTAACTTTCAAAATAGAAGTGATATTGATAATTATAAAAAGGTTCGAATTGTTTCATGGAATCATATATTAAATGTGTTTAGCACAATTCACAGACATGCCAAATAATCAGTTATTGCTGTTACTTCTTTGGTGAAGGTGATTTGAAAGCTACAAAGAAAAATGCACGATATTGATTCTTGGAATTATCAGTAATTTGTATAAATGAGAGTGTCCTCAGTGATGAATGCTGACACTAATGATGAGTAACTGTGAGGGATCACTGGGTACCAGCATCCAATTGGGATCACCTATAGCCAGTAGTAGTTAGCCAAGTACCTGAAGACTCCTGACTCCACCGTTTCTGAATAAAAACCTGCTTCTTCCTCAATGGAATTCAACTTTAAAATAACTTCTAAAATGTTGGCTTCCTAGAAAAATGATGCTGAAGAGTAAGGACCAGGAATTTTAAAATGACTTCTTGCCTGGTTAGGTACTAAATAAAAGCAGAGGGTGTCTTTCATCACTACACAGCCACCACACAATCCACCCCTTCATGGAAACACCTCCCTCCAAGAAAAGGAACACTGCTTCTGAGTTAGAAGCAATCACTTGCCTTGGTTAAGGAAGGTGAAATCTGAGTTCATATTCTTTTCAGAAAGGAAACTCACAATGCCTCCTGTCAGAACAAATTCTAGTTTTATTCAGAGAAATGGGCAGGTTTAGCCTTTATCTTCCCACCCCACAAAGAATATGGAAACTATAACTAAAAGGAAGCTTTCAAAGGCATTCAGGTGTACTATTTGGAGGGAAAATCTATCCTTTCCAGACTTGTCTCAGCAAACTGTGTTACTCTCACATTTCACCCCAAATAGTGTTTCACAAAGATTTTCTAAGAGGAATATTCTCCAGATATGGATAATGAGATTCATATTTACTCCTGCTTATGAGGGAGATTTGCTATGGTTAGCATATGTAAAGTCTTTTGTGGCTGTGTCAGTTCAGGTGTTCAGAAATAGGAAGTTTGAATTAACTCACTGATCTTTTTGTGTAGAGCCTGAAACATTGG
Organism: Solenodon paradoxus; assembly: GCA_004363575.1. Classification (NCBI taxonomy): domain Eukaryota; kingdom Metazoa; phylum Chordata; class Mammalia; order Eulipotyphla; family Solenodontidae; genus Solenodon; species Solenodon paradoxus. The sequence goes on along the minus strand of RJWH01000356.1, from coordinate 492,786 downwards.
ATATTGTGAAAACAATATCCACAGAGCCCAGGATATATTTTTAAGTCAAGTATAATACTGAAATGAACAAGAGCATTTGAAAGAAAATGGTAGGAAATTTCCTTTTCTATGGGAAGTACAGAGACATCGATAAGCACCTGCCTGGTCTTCTCTGTAGACTTGGTATGACTTTATCTGTTTTATATTCCTCCTTTGCAAGAAACTTCTTTGAATTGTTTTATGAAGATGAGTGGAAATTCTATGTTTGCTGATGATATTTTTTAGATCCACAGGCCAATTCTGAATTTGGAACTCCGGGTTGCCTCAAAGATGAAGAAATGTGATGTTTGCAGCTCATTAGTCAGGGGTTGATCAAGTATCTTCATCCACGAGATATAAGGGAACAGGGACCTCAAGGTGCAATCCCATCCTTTTCACAATTTTTGCCTACCTCATAAACTAGCTGGAATGTTCTGGTGTTCTTTCCATGTTTACACTAGTCACGTGGGTATCTTTGTTTTGGTTTGGTTGGGTTTCTGCAAAAAGCTAAGTTCATTTCCCATTTGGCATCTTTCCTCAAGCTGTTTGCGATTCTCTACTTATCTCATGTCACCTCTGCAACTTTCCCCAATACACCTACCTGAATATTTTCATTATTCAGGTTTTGACTCATTAGGTCCCTCCTATTTTTCCAAGTATTTTATAATCAGCTTCATCATTTTTATTTTTTTATTCTAATGGAATTTTTATTAGGAAGGTAAAGAAATAAGAGTTAAATTTAGGTGGAACTGAAATCGTAATACAACACTGAGGTTTCAAAGCAATGTGTGTGGTAACAGGTAACAGGTTTTCTAAAATTCCATTGTTTCATACTCTTGCAGAAAGTTTTTTTTTAATTTCATTGAAAATGTTTTTTGTGATTATATAGAAATATAATTTTATTGATTTTTGCATGTTACCCTTATATTGTAAAATTGCCAACACAATTATTTCTTTGAGTAGCATTTACTTATTTTTCTGTAGACTCATTCTATATAGAAAATTATATTGCCATAACTTGTGTTTTCCTTACAAATCATTGTGCCATTCATTTCTTTTACTTACCTTAATGCAGTAAGAAAACCAGAATAGTAATAAGTAGAAGTTGTAAGACCAAAAACACAGAAGCTACAGATTTCCCTATAACTGCTTTAGCTGAATACTAAAATGTTGATATCTTTTGTCTTTTTTCTCAATTCAATTCAGTTCAACTTATTTTCTAATTTGCCTGTAATTACTCCTTGGACTCTTTATTTTTAAAAGCGTATTGTTTAATTCCCACCTTGTTGGGTTTCTTTTCAGATACTGTGTTATTTTCTTAGATCACATTTTATTCTATTGTGGAGAGGAAAAGGATGCTTTGTATAATTTCAATCCTTTAAAATTCCTTGAAAATTTATTTTTGACCCATAATATGGGCTGTCCAGGAAAATGTTTCATGTATACCTAAACAGATTGTATATTCTGCAATTGCCAAATGAAATGTTTGATAAATGTCAGTTATATCTGATTGGTTGATAATGTTCAAGATTTCTATAGTCTAATTTTCTCACCAGCTTTATATTACTTAGAAGATCTTATGAAAATCATTAATTATAATTGTGCTTTTGCCTATTTATACATAATTTCTACCAACTCTGCATTATGTAATTGGAAATTCTTGGTCAGTAAATGTTTACATAATTAGTTTCCCGTGTGTGTGTGTGTGTGTGTGTGTGTGTGTGTGTGTGTGTGTTTTATCCCTCTCCTGATTTTCAACAGACGGAGGGGAAATGTCTGAATTGGATCTGGATGAGAGTCAAACTGACTGTCTATTGTTTTGTGAGAAGAGACAAGTTTTTAATTTTGCTTGGTCTCAGACTGGCCATATGAAAATGGGAGAGTTATATATTCTGTTCAATATTGTGGTTATGGAGCACTAATTTAATTTTAAAAAAATCTATAAATAACCTACCATAGGTTATGTCCTTACCAAGCCAGTCAGCTTAAGGTACTATAAAGTTCTCACCATTTTCATAGCACATAATGAATCTTTCATCTCTGTATTTTGTATATACTATTCTCTCAGCAACAAATTTCAGCTATCTTTAGTTACCTAAAAAGTTCCTACTAATCCTTCAAATCCCAGAAAATTGCAAATTCCTTGGTAAAGGCTTAACTAATTCTACTGGTGAGAGTGGGATAATTGCCACCCTTATCTGTAAAACACACATCATTCTTTATACCCATTAATTATGCTTTTAGTTTAATATTAAAGCTTTTCTACATAAATCCATCAGACTGTAAACATTTGATGGCAGATAAAATAATAATGGTTTGTTTCATATTTGTATTGTCTGCAAATAAAACTTATTATCTATGGTGCTTAACATACATATATATTTAATAATTTGATTCTAAACATTTGTGTATGAGTCAATCCTTGTTCTTCAGATAAAATTGGAAATAAAAGTATAAACTATATTAAAGAAGAGTGGAAATATTTAGACTCAGAATATTAGAGTTATTACTGGTTGTGTAGTGTTGGATCTGTCTATTTTTCATATTGAAATCATTAAGACAATCTAATACACAGGATTTTTTTTAAACACAAATGAGAATTTGGCTATAAAAGTAAAAAGAGGTTTTTAAAGACATTACCTTTCGATTTATGGAATTCTTTATATGTTCCTTGAGTATAATTGAGATTTATAATCAATAACTATGTATCTAATTCAAATGAAGATGCAATAATTTCTAGAGATTGATAGTAAGACACTATAAAATGTGTCCAAAAAGGCCATTAGTTGGCTTTCTAACATATAAGATAGGAATGATAACTGTGAGTTGGGAAGTCTACATAGGGGACATAACCTAGAAGAATAGTTAAGATCCAAGTTAATTGTTTATCCTGGAGTTCCAGCTCTTGCCATACAATTTGCAATGTATCCGGTATACAATTTCAATAAATGTCTGCTGGTTCAATTTATATGAAATGAAGGGAAAACGTAAGACAGTTACAGGGGCAAAATATAGCAGTTCCTACTTCATACCAAGATGATAACATCAAGCCACCTGAAACATAACTAGACAATAGTTGGGAAGAGAATGGGGAGATCGCAAGAGGTAGTAGTTGCAGAAATGGAGAACTGCAATGGACACAAGAGTAGCCACAGACTCCAAACTTCAGATCAACAACCAAGAGCTTCCTCTACACCTGCCTTTTCACTTCAAGGCAATTTCTGAAACCTGATTATATTAATTTTATAAGGTGGAGGTCAGCGATTCTGTCCTCTCATTTCTCTTAGGAGTGCTCCTACTAATTTTGTAAAGTGATGGATTTGATGAATGAGTTAGCCAGACATTTTCTTGCACATTGCAAATCAACACCACCTTCACAAAACTGCCAGTGTTAATGTGAAGCTTTTCACTAACAGCTGTAGTTGAAACAGGGATGAGAGCCAGGCCTCCAAACCAGAACCTGAATTTCACAGTTGGTTCTGATGAAAATTAATGCTTTCCCAAGTCTCCTTTCCCAGTCACTGTTTCATAAAACTATCCTTAGAAAGTTCTCTAGTTTACTGTTATCTAGTTCAGACTTGAAATTTTATCCATTTCTTTTCAACTAGCATAACATTCCAATCTTTTGGGTAGATAACACGCAATCTGAACATCTAAAAAATGTGTTCAGAAGTCATCAGATTTGGCTTTAACTCACAGTAATGTTCTCATTGCATCGGAATTATATTTGGCAATTACCCATCTTGAGGTGAATAGATAGATATTTACTTTTAAAAGACAACAATATATAGGAGGAGGATATTCAAACACAACCCTACCTGGAAAAAATTCTAATCACATAGTGACTATATGAATTTATCTTCTTTACTCAATTCAGAAAACTGGGATTTGAAAAGCTGTCATTCTCAGAGAGAAAGATGTTTATTACAGGTATTTGAAATGTATTTATTAAGGCACATCTGACTGTCCAGCCTCTCCCTGCACAGAGATGGCTAGGAAGGCTCACCTTATGCTGAATTTAAGAATTAATAAACTACTCAGAGGAAATGTTCAGAAGCACAGAAATCTCTCTGAAAAGACTCTCTTGGTTCTCTTGAGTCTCAAAAATATTTCTTTTTCCTTCTTTAAAAATTTACTTTTATGGAAGGGAGCTAAATTATTATTTACTTATCTTTTATGAATAGATGCTATTTATTTACATCCGTGGTAAAAGTACTAATAAGGAGTATTTGTTATTAGGAAGATTACAGGCATGTACCAGCAACTACCACTCTTATCTCCAGTATCATTTTCACACCCTTCAGTCCTCACGTTTCACACAAACTGCCTTTCTTGAAATTTCAACCAGTCACCACACTGTTTTTAGCACATGGCCTTTGCCTGAAAGATCTCAGACTGGTGTCCCCTATCTCTGCTTTCCTATCCCCGCTCTCATCACCTGTTACTTAACTGTTCCAGTCTTAGTTGAAACATCATTGTCTCACAAAATTTAATTTGCCTATTACCACATAAATACAAACTCAGGGATTCTTCTTTGTTTCTTTTATTCCATTTTTAATTATTTTCAGTGTCCATCTGATATAATGTAAATAGTAGGTCAATATTGTGGTTATCTTGATCAGAACTCGCCTGTTGAGTTTAAAACACTCTTTTCTAAAGGTCTGCTTTACTAGTTCTAAATATGTGAATCTCTGCAAGTATTGGTTCTTTAAAAAGAGTTCTTTGAGAAGAATTTATGTTGGATATACAAAATTGTGATTAACCGAATTGTGACACAACAATCTTAACTAAAGACTAATGCATAGTTCTATGAGTAAAGCTAGCTTAATTTCCTTTTATTAAACATTAAATTCTAAGTAAAATGTTACATTTAACATTTTTTTCTCAGAAAGCTCATAATTTGTCTTTTTACTTTATAAGAATAACTTCTCCAAGATTTGATTTTCTGACAGAGTAATTCTCCCATCATTGTATTTCAGTTTTCTCCACTGCTCTTCCTTCTCTTACACCTTCCTCGTTCTGTTCTTTTTGCTTAAATCCTGTCTATCTTGTCCTGACTTGTTTAAAGGCCTCTTTGTTTATTTTTCTTGACAATGATGCTATTTTAGTTGGTTTGTTGGACTTTTTGTCATGGTATCTTTACATTTATTAAATGATCTTGATATCTGTACATTTAGTGATCTTTCAAATATTTTAGTGTTCTCTCTAATTAAAACCATACTTGTAAAGTTTGAATTCCTAGAAAAGTAAGCATAGGCACAAAAATAAGCTTTGTGAAATGCTGATTTTCAGGTGTGACCCATGCATCTCTTGATGGTATAACTGCATATAGAGCATGATACAGAGTTACCAAAATTTGTCAAAAACACAAGACTGGAAGGAAGATTCCGAAATGAAGGTCCTGAAAATACCTGAATTTGGGTTTCATTTCTTTCATTAACAGTCTATGAAACCTTTGAACAATTCTCTCCCTGATCTTCATTTTGTTCACCTTCAGTTAACATTTACTGGGTTCCAACCAGTAAAATGCCTGGTTTAACACCTGCATTCACTTCCTTAGTCTTGATACTGGCCACATGGCTGAGGAAAGAAGCTGAGACTCAGAGAGCTGAAACAATTTACCCAAAGTCACATTCTAAAAAAGTGACATGATTCCTCCTGCTTATTAAGTGTTCTCTCAGAAACCATCTTTTTAAAAGGTAGGTGCACATTGTGCTCCCATAGTAACAAATTGTGTGTCTTTTCACCTATACAGAAAATTACACTGTAATTATATAACACTTACTATATGCCAAGCACCTTGCAAAGAACCCTACAGTGATATTCTCCTATAATCTAACTATCCTGTGAGCTACATTCAATAATCAAACTCATATTTTGGATGAGGAATTTAAGGCACAAAAAATTTGAGTTCTCTGAGGGTCAGTACATCTAAAAGCAGAAAACTGGGATTTTAATCTATATCTTTGACTCTAAATATAAGTCCTTTACACTTTCTAAAATCTAGTTTACAAAGGACTTTTCAAGGGCAAAATCATAAATAACAGGCGATCCATGTGGACAATCAATCAAGATTTCATTAGATAAGAAATATAATAAATTGGTAGAAAATCCGTATAGTTATATATTTGAATAATATTATCAAATAACAAGGAATATGTCTTACAAATTACACCACTATCTCTGTAAATCTTTGTCACCCCTGGATATAACTAGACCAGATGAGTCCTTAACACTGTGTTAGAGAAGTTACAGGCTCTCAGTAAGCGTGTACTCCTTGACTGATCCACCCAGTACCTGTCCCACCCGTACTCTAATAGGGAGTTTCAGAGAATGTAGATAATCTAGCTTTGTTTTTTTATTTTACAAATGAAGAGCTGATACAATAAATAATATAATATCCGATTGGTGTGGATATTTCCTCTCTCTCATTAGACCATGCTAGCTGTAGAGAGAATCTAAAATGTAGGTTAAACAATTTTCTATCTGCATCTTAGATGGTTGATTATAAATCTCATTTGTTGCTAGGAAACCTAACCTTTGTATTAGAATGACTACATGAGACATAAGCCTTCTCAAGCATTAACAACCCCTGTCTAAACGCAAATGTTATCCTTTTCTTTGAGTGCATTTTCCTTCAGCTTCAATCACACACATGCCTTATTGGATAAACTTACTCCCTTATCTATGTTTCATTTGGGGTATTGTGTCATATGAATAGATGAGTATTTTGTTATATAAAATTTCCTTGCTGCTCTAATAAAAGGATGTATTTATTTATTACAACAATGAGTACAGCTGTAAAATGAACCATAAAAAATAAATGACATGAAAATTTCTGTAACTAATGTGTCAGTTGTAATTGAGAAATAAATTAAATGATCCATCTGCTTCCCACCATTGATTCCACTATTTCTTCAGTTTTTAGTATATTCAATATGAATTCAACATTATTTATACTAATTATTCACTAACAAAAATGTCATATTGGTATTGATTGACTCTGTAACACAATTTTGCAATTGCTAACTTACAGTTGTTGTTTTTTTTTTTTTCCCAATACACTAAAATCTAATGAGCATATGAACTCCTGTCTCATTAACATTATTTTCTCTTTAACTTGTACAATTAAAATTTATCTATGTGGTAACTTATAAGCTTTTGTGTATTATGTGGAACAGTGACATAATACATTGCTATGACTATTATTTCAAAGAACAAGAGAAATAAATAAGTAAATGTTGAAATTCATGTATGTGTTTCCTGTGTGTTAAATCATAAGATGCAATCTTCCTGCTAACATGGTTTAATGATGAGAGTCAAAATGTCCAACAGTCATTGGAATTAATTAATTGTAATTACATTACATATTACGCCTCAATATTGTTAAGAATCTCATAATGAGATAGTATAAGTCAGCTCAGGGACAACATCGAATTATCAATTAAAGTATTTTAAGCCTTCTTTGTAACTGAAAACATTTTTCTTTTTTTTAGCCTCCAGAATCATTCATGACTTAGTGTCATAAATTATTTACATCATTTTTGAGAGACACAGGGAATGCAATACTGCATTTATAAGTGTTTTTTCTTCCAACTTTAATTGCATAAATAATTAATATAATATAAAGAGTGTTGCTTTGAACATGGGGGTACATGTATCTGTTTACATTTCTACCTTAAATTATGTTGGGTGTAGATCTACAAATGTAATTACTGGATAACATGGTAGGCAATTATATGTGCAGCTTTTTGAGAAACCTTTGAAATATTTACCACCATGACTTCAACCTTTACTTCCCCACCAGCAAATGCAAAGAATTGAAATGACTCCAGTCTTGAACATATTTGTGTCATTTCCACTTTATATTAGTGACATTAATGGGTATGAAGTGGTATTTATTTTGGTTTTGATCTGCATTTTCCTAATGGCAAATGATCTTTTTGTGCAATTATTGACTGTTTTTATCTTTTGGGGAGAAATGTCTATTTAAGTCCTTTGCCTGGATTTTAATAGAGAAGCTGCTGTGATATTTAATGCTCACACAGCTAGTTGTTATTTAACCAAGTGAGTATTTCCTGTTATCTACGATACATTGATATATCCGGGATCTGTGTGTCACATTGTGTTTGTTTTTGAGGGTATTTCTAAACCTTAGAAGGAGGATATGTGTCGATGCTCCTCATATATCCTTAGTCCAAGACTCACATATTCCCCTTATATTGGTTATTGATTCTGTGTTAGGTGATCTTAATCCACTCTTTGAAGTTTTGTAAGACAGCTAAAGAAACAGAGACTTATAAAAACGTAAGGGTCAATCTCCTTTTTCATCCTGATTCCTTCCCTTTCTCTCAAGCCTCTGTGTTTCATTCAAACTCACCACCAGGGCAACACTTTGAGTCCTCCAACCAGAGTAAGCTCTTGTGCTCACATTGTAATTGACACTCCTTTTCTTCCTTTATCATTGTTTATATTCCTTTATTGAGTATGATTTAGAAACTATCTAAAATTTCCTGTTAGATATTCTTAATTTTTATTACTTGTTAGGTCTTCTTGGCTTGGAAAATTAGAAAGAGATACAAACATTTAACAAAACACCTTGAAGATAATATTTTAAAAAATTATATTACTGTAGAGTTACATGAAAGTTTAAACTTCTTTACCGCTTTATCTTTAAGTATCCATTTAAAAGGAGGAAAGAAGGGAGGGAGGAAGGGTAGAGGGAAGGAGGGAGGAAGGGAAAGGAAACTTTGTTTAAATGTTTTCCAAACTTAGTCATCTTCCAGGTACTTATGGAGACAGTCCACTCACTACTTTTCCCACATGCTCCTGTAAAGTGACTCTAGTCCTTCAACTAATAGACCTGAAAGTTTCTTCGCCCTCAGTTCCAGCAATTTGATTGAGCTCACCTTTCACTTTCGGCCAGCTTCTTAGATTATATTGGTAAACTTTTGTCTTTTTTAAAAATAAGCTAATAAAAATTTAGTGTTTTCAAACAGCTCTAGATTTTGTGGTCTTATGGATCAGCAGTTTGATCTGGACTCATCTGTGTGAATGAGACTTCATTTCACGCACGTGTCCATGGCCAGTGAATGAGTAGGCTAGGGACTGAGTCTCGGCTTCGCATATCTCTCATCTTTCCACTCATCTTTCCGCAGACTCACCTGCAGTTGTCCACAAGGTAGTGATGGGGATGCCTGGAGAATGAGCAGAAGTGAACGAAGTCTCCTGGGAACGAGCCTCAGCACTTGAATATTTGCTGAACTATATTTAAGGATAAATATGTAAACACCATCTCAAATCTTTCATGTAGGAAACAATATACTCAAATTCAAAAACACAGGTGGTATCATCAGTTAGGTCTGCTCTTCAAACCTTTATAACCCTCACAGCCAAAACTGGGAACTTGATTTTTCTCATTTTGGGACACGTAATTCAGCTGCCCCAGATTGCTCAAAACTGCAGTACTACCCAACTCTCTTAGAAGTAATAACTAATTAATAAGGTGTTTCGCTTACAGCATATGAGCTATAAACCACACATACACACAAATGCTTCAAGGCCTAAAGACTAGCTTTTCTGGGTTTATATCTAAGGAGCTTTAATTCCTATCAAAACAAAAAAGACAGTGTATGTATCCAAACACATACCTATCCCTAGCTCTTTGCATGCTTTATGGCATAAAATCTGGTTCAGTTTACCAAGACAATATAATGGGGAAGCAACAGTACCTTCAACAAATGGTACAGGGTAAACTAGATCCCCACAGTCAAAAGAATGAGACTAGATCCTTACCTTATACTACTTGAAAAAATAACTCAAAATGTATTAAACATAAAACTATAAAAGTACTACAAGAAAATGTAAGGGAAAAGTATAATGACATTGGAGTTGGTTATGGTTTCTTTATACAACAATAAAAGCACAGACAACAAAAGCAAAAAATAGGCATCAGTAAAGTGAAAAGACAACTTATAGAGTGGAAGAACCACTAACCTCATATCTATAAAATATTAATATCCAGAATACATAAATAACTTCTACAACTCAATAACAAAATCTAAACTTCTTTTTCAGTGGGTAAAGGAAGTCAATGGACATTTCTCCAAAGGCTGAAAATAAATACTCAACAGGCTTACTGAAAATACTCAATATTACTAATCATTAGAGAAATGTAAATAAAAACTACAATAAGATGTCACTTAATTCACATTAGGATGACTGATGTAAAAAACAAAAACAAAAGAGAAAATAACAAGTGTTAGTGAGGATATGGAGATATTAGAGCCCTTGAGTAAGACTAGCGCAATGTAAAAGAAGCAGCCACTATGGAAAAATATTATGGAAGTTATTCTAAAAATTAAAAATAGAATTAGCCTATGAATGTAGATCCCTGAGTGCTTAAAAATAGCCAGGGTAAATAAGTAAAAATTCTCTTGGAAAGAAAGAAAATATATAATTGGGTATATATCCAAATGAATTCAGAGTAAAATCTCAAAGAGATATTTGCACATTCATATTCACCGTAGCATTATTCATATAACCAAAAGACAGAATCTATCCAAATGTACATTGATGAATAAATAGTTAAGTAAAATATGACATATGCATATAATGGCATATTATTCCGCCATAATAACAAAGACAATTCTATCACATATGATAAGAAAATTCCTGAAGACATTCTGCTAAATTAAATAACTAGGCAAAGAAAAACAAATAATGTATATTTATATGACCATTCTAAAGTATTCAAATTCACAGAAACAGAAAGGTTAATGGTGATTCCCAAGGGCAGTGGGAAGGGTAATACAGGGAATTATTTTTCAATGGATATATTTTTTAATATGAAAAATGTGTTGCACAACCCTATGAATATCCTTAACACCACTGAACCATACACTTAAGTAACTAAAGCTGGTGTGCCTGGTGGAGCAGCAGTTAGATCAATCACCTCCGAAGTAGCCGGCCACATACCCCAGGGTTTGAGTTCCAGGTGTAGGGAAAACACCAGTGTGAACAACTAAATTCAAATAAAGTTCTTCTTCCTCCTTTCTTTGCCTGCCTGTCTGCCTGTTCACCTATTCACCTGCACCTTTCCTTTAAAAAAAATTTTTGTCATTAAAGTGGAAAATTCTACATTTTTTAAATCATAATTTAATTTTTTTTAATGTTCAGAATACACAAAAAGTAATCCTCATATTAGAATACTAAGTTGGAAAAAATTACATGGAACACATGGGCTTAGCAGGCAGTTCCTCGGTCATTAAATACATAGCTTAAGGATATCATAACGGCCCAGGATCCTCCTCACTTTCAATTTTCTGCAAGTCTCAGTGTGTTGTCCCTTCCATGGCTATATAATATCTTTGCAATTCCATCTTTCACATGGTGATAAGCAACATTGTACCAAAGGATGAAGTTGTCTCTTCTCATGGATTTCTATAAAAGCTAAAAAGAAAAAACTCTCAAGTCCATCTCTAGCAGACCTCTCCACATTCCATGGGTAAGTCTGAAAGTCTCAAGAAGCTCATTGCAATGGAAACTGGATTACCTTGTTTTATAGATAATCACATTTCCTACACTCTGCTAATGATCAGTTGTATAATTTAAGATACATGCATTTCTTTCTATGACAGCCTCTCTCATTTTTTCCTTTGAGAAGTAGTACCTGTTCTAACCATATCTTTACCTGGCTAATCTAATTATATGTATTTGCTGAATGTAGAATTCTATGTTAGATTGTAAGGTGTTCAAAGATTACTAATTGATAGTTGTAGCCTTTCAAAATCTTAAAATATTGTTTAAAAAAATCCCTATGCCTTTGGATTCAACCTGCGCAGTCAAAATATCCAGGGCTGTTGGCAAGGAACATGACTCCTGAGTCACAAAACTCATGTGAGATTAGAGCAGAAGGTAGGTGAAAATAGACTGGGTACTGGGTACATCATTTTATCATACCACCCTCAAAACTATTAAGTTCTGGAATTTTCCATCCTTCTTTCTAGTAATTTAAAGGCTCAAAGTGGCAAAGTAAACAAAGTCTGAAGTTGGGGAAGCCCTGAGTGCTTCAGAAATAGCCAGGGAAAAAAAGTGAAGATTCTCTTGGAAACAAAGAAAACAGACAAAAAATTCTGCAAGATAAGGCAATAGTATCTGTCAATAAGAAGTACATTCAAGGGCTGACATTTTCCTCCTGTCAACCCATGTCAACTATTTTCACAAAAATCAATATAAAAGGAAGTAGAAAGATGGGACCAAGTTGATGAAATGTCATTTTTCCTGAATGCTTGAATTTCTTTAACCCACCTCAAGTTGCTTCCCCCATCGTGTCAAATGTGGTTTAATTGACACAGATGATTTTCACTAATGAGGAATTTCCTCTGACTTAGGTTTTATCATAAGGGTCGCTGTGAGCCAGCATGAGATGAGAGGCGATGATGATGATGATGACCATACGTCAAAAATGGAAGCATCTACAACTAATTGAGCATTTCTCATCTTCAAATGCTATGCTAAGAATATTACACACATAACTTCTTTATACTGCTACAGCCACCCTGCTGAGGGTTGCTGAACTTCTAGAAACTTAAAGATGTTTCTGGAACTATAGTTTGTAAGTGATAGAAGTGAAAATTCGACCATCTGACTTTAAGATATGGCTTTTAATCTAATATGTTAGCATTACTTTACCTTCTGTGTTTGGATAACCTGATAATTTATAGTGTGCTGAGCACACAGCATGTTCATAATAAATATGATAATTACAGCATGGAAATCTGACCACTCTTTTCTTACTGGCAGGCAGATTAACACCTGTTTACTTAAAGAGAGTCTTAGTAGGTTAACTGGATACCCAGTACAGTCTAGATTAGGGCTTATCAACTGCAACATTATGATATTTGGATTCCGATACTCCTTACTGTGGAGGAGTCTCCTGTGCATTGTACAGGGTTTACCAGTATCCTTTACCTTTACAATCTTCTAGGTGCCAGTAGCACCATTTCTATATGAGACAACTGATATGACAACCAAAATGTCTTTGGACATTTCCAGATGTTCCCTGTGAGGGAAAGTCACATCTGGTTGAGAACTACAGACTCAGATCATCAATGAATTATTGATAAGAGAGTTAAATTTTTGCTGTCTGTGATTAGAATGATCAAGTAACACAATGCTTTGAAACATGTTCTCATCAAGTAAAAACATAGTTTCTGTTGATTAAAAAGAATGGGGCAGCTAAAACAAACTTTAGTGGAAATTAGACTAGTTGACTTAAGGACCTAGTCATCTAGACTGCACTGCAAATAAATGCCTATGTTTTTTGAGAAGTCTAGCTCTGGACCATACGAAGAATCAGGCAAAGTTATCAATAATAATAATAATAATGTCTTGAAGACCACTGGTGGAATCACTAGCAAACAGGATCACATTTTCCCAGCTAACTATGTGCTGGAATGCAAGCAAGAACAGCTTCAGAGAGGGAAATAGCTTCATTTATTGAAGCTGCACCAGGAGTCAAGCATGTTCATGCACTATCTCATCTAGTACAACAAGTGGGTGAACTAAGAGTACACAAAATTCCCTTGAGGGAATTATCATTATTCACATTTTGGCAAATAGTGACTTGAGATATAGAAAAAATAATAACTTCTCTCAATTACCAAATTGGTAAGTAGAGGAATACAGATTACAACTCTCTGGTTACCCAATTCAGGCTGATGGGACAAAGGTCCCAGTTACTAGCAATTAAATTCTTTCCATAAACAGGTAAGACAATAGGAGAGTTATATATATATATATATATATATATATATATATATGTATATGTATATATATATGTATATGTATATATATGTAACAATATATATGAACACTTTGTTTTCTGGAGTAAACATGAGTAAGTCTGAAATGAATGCATAAAGTTTCTTCTCAAACGGAAATAGGAAAACCACTTTACATCAGTCATAACCTCTACCTCTTGAGTTTCATGAATGTCCTAAAAGGCATAAATAAATGTAAATATGTACACATATCTTCACAGCTACTATTATCCCTTGTATTATTTTTTTCAGGCAACCATAGCAAGACACCACATGCTAGGTGAGTTATACAAAATAGATTAGTTTTCTCAGCTCTAGGAACTACAAATCCACGATCAAGGGGTCAAGCATGTTTGCTTTCTAGGGAGAGCTCTCACTCTAGCTTTCAGATGGCTAGCTTATCTCTCTATCCTCACATGACCTTTCCTTGGTGTATGGGATGGGAGTATTGGGAAGAGAGAGAACTCTTTGGTGTATCTTCTTAGAAGACATTAGTCCTGTTGGATCGAGTCCTACCTTTATGAGTTTATTTAACACTAATTATTTCCTTAGAGACCCCATTTCTAAATGCAGTCATAATGGGGGTTAGAGTCAACATTTAAATTTTAGGGAGACACAAATATAGCTATCTATAATAACCCTCCATTCATCAACATAGAAAAGAAGATAGAATTGAAAGCCAAACCAGTTGTTCTGACTGTGCCTTTGAGAACATCATTAATGTTGTTTGCCTCTTTGTATCTTTTATTGGGAAAAAATATGGAAGAAAACATTTCCCTCTACCTGAAGGAAAACTCTTTTTTCAAATAAACTTGGAGGAATAAATCACCAGTCTTTTTCCTGTCCCCAGTAGTGAGTGGGACTGAACTGAAACCATGTCATCCATTGTGAAGCCTGCAGAGGTTCTAGAGTAGAGCGGGTGTAGCATAAGCAGATGCTTACTAGCACTAGGCATGTAACATCCGAGAATGAATAGGGCTGACTGCATGATGATAGATGTGGTGAGGTCTGTTACAAAGAGGAGAACACACAGTGCTTAGAGTACCTCAGAGAGACAGTTGTGCTAATGTTATTGCAAACACTGGCTCTGGGGGTCGGGCTCAGTAGACTTGAATCCTGACACCACCTACTATGCAGTCTTGGTCAGGTAGTTAATCTCTGTACTTCAATCTGCTGTGACAATAAGGCAGCCCTCCCAGGGTGCTGGGAGAATAAATGATAGCCACCCAACAGACATTTACTTAAAAAATGAATCAATCCCAGGAAGGTACTTGTTTTCCATTAAAGATCTGATTAGTTGAACTCCTGGACTCAGATTAGCTATAACTTTCTAATCTTAGTAGATGCATTCACATGTCATTGAAAAAAAATCATCAAATATTACTTAACAGGCTAATCCTACGTGTCTAACATCGTGCTAGTTGCATTCGAGAGACACTTGGAGAGCAAGGGAGCAAGAGAAATTAGGTGCTATCATGGTCCAACATCTTCTTGGTAGCAGATACAGTCATTAGAGGATCCCAGCGTATCATCGAAAAGGCCAGTCCGCGCATAACAAGTTGCAGAATATTGTCTTTGAAAAGCCTGAAGTTTGTATGGAAGAAAACAATGCTGTATCTCAAGTTCCTGGCTAAGGAGAATGCTTTTACCCAATCAGGACACATATTGGAAGGAAATGTATAAAATTTCAGCAACCAAATTAAATGTTTTAATCCAATATTTAGATATTTTAAAGTAAATACAAAATAGTCCACATAGAAAGCAATGAGCAATACCAGACAAATACAGGATTGACCCCTGTGGTTGTATGATCTGGCCTCTAATTCCTCACATTAATCTTGCCATGGACCCAGTTTTGTAATGCATCCCATAAACCTGTTTTTCCAAGTATGCAACAGGAGGACCAGCTAATAGTTCTTGTTTGGAATAGAGTGGAAAAGTCTATGGCCAAAAGCACCTGTGATGATTTTCCAGTGTCTTCCTCTGATCTGCAGCCAAGATTAGAATGCCTCCTTTGCAGGTCTTAAGTTCTCTAACTCTTAGAGACAGAGAGTAATATAGAAAGTCATACCTGTTTGGCTTTTGGTAAAGCAAAATACAAATTCACTCATCTATTGTCCATTCATTCCTGTTAACTGACCTTTACTTTACCTGGTCTGGGATAAGCAGAGAGGTATCACTATTTGAGAAATTACTAAAAAAATTAAGAATCATGAACATATGAGTAAAAAATTGAACTGAACAAAAGCAGAGAAATTTCTAAGTTAGAAACCTACAAAGATTTTACTTCAAAAATTAAATCAATTTTCAACTAATAAGGGAAAATATATGAAAAATAAGTATGTCACAGGATTATTTTTCTAGCAGTATTTCCCCCTTAAAGGAACTTGTAATCTAATTGAAAAGGATAAATATCACATGTAAATAAATAAGGGAAAATATTAAAAATTTAAACACGCCACCTGTGAGAAAAATAACTGTGAGGCAAATGATATCAGAACATTAACAATATCATTTTGATTAACTTTTATTTTTAAAATACAAAAAGAATGCCAGTTTATTATAAGAAAAATAATAAAAAATAATAAATTTTAAGTAAAAGAAAAAAGTATTAGTAGCAATCCTTCAGGCAAACAATTAAATTTTCATGGTAATTCTATCTTTCTCCTTCGTATTTAATTATTTTCATTTTTCTTCCAGCAGACATTAGCTCGGAATTAGAAAGGTGACTCAGAAAATATCTGCTGGATATTCATTGGAGAAATGATTAAAGAAATTTTTATTTAATTTTAAAGTAAAGGTGTAGGAAGGAATGAAGGTGAGCAGAGACAGGCAGATAGGAAGAAAGAGGAAGAAGAAACATTTTACTGTATTTAGTTTTTCATCTTGGTTGTTCCTGTAGGCCTTGGGATGTGAACCCAGGACCTTCAGATGTATGTGGATTGTGCTCAACCACTAATCCACCAGGGCATTCCTAAAGAAGTTTTTCAGACATGTCCATGTCTATATGGTACTAATCTAGGCATCATGCCAGCAAAATTCAAGTTGATTTTACACAGAAGAAGAGAGAATCTAGGTGACTGTATTCATAGAGGCAAAGCCATCAAAGTTAGGGAAAGACTGATGCATCATCTCTGATAGTCTCACCCTTTGATTACACAAATGAAAATTCAGTGGGGACCACTGGTTTGCACCTAGTCGAAGTGTAAATGTCTGCATGAACTAATACAATATTTCAACTCTTAAGACTCTCCTGAGAGTGACATCATGTGGTCCCTCAGAGACTGGACCATTTCTGTAAATATGTCTTGATTGGTGTATTCCCAACATTACTCTTTGAGAAATTTTGGTGTAGATCATTTTGGGGAATTCTCACTTAGTAACTATAGTCTCAACAGCAAGACACAGTCACCTCACCAGGGTAACCAAGCAACAGCACATATTCTAAAATTCCATTGCAAGGCCAAGCATCCACCAAGCACCAAGGGAAAACACTCTGTTCTTGCATAGGGTGGAGGGTTGTTTATAGTATCTGAAGGGCCTAGCCATCCACACTGTACACTCGCTCAGGATTAACGAGTTCTACAAGTAATTTTAGTCCCTAAGCTTACTAACTTTGGTAGTAAATCACAAACACCTTAAACCTTTAAATTCCACAAACACACAAAAGGGAAAGAGAAAATGTTCAAGGAGGGTCCCCTTTATCTAAAAGTTTGAGACAAGGTAGATGGGGAATTTCTTCTATCCTCTTACTCAATCTAATATTTAGTGATCATCTTCAATATGGAGGAAAAATATTTTAAGGCAATTATATTACTTAAGCCATCTAGGCTTAGAGCAGTTAACTGATGCCCAAGACATCTGTAATCTTGTAATTTGTAAAAACTGAATGATAACCCAAGACTATTAGTTCCAAACCAATGTCTGAGCCATGCCCTTGCCGAACTCAATCAGTCCTCCTTGGTAGATATAATATTGCACATTATCAGAATGATACAAAAAAAAGTTATTTGAAAGAAATAAAACTAAATAACTTCAAGCTCTATAAATATTATATGCATAAAGGTACTGGCCAAACTATAAAATAATAATTCTCAAATTATTACTGTTAGCCAGGAATAGACAAGCTCTTTTTTCCAAATTATGGTGCCATGAAACCATACCATGATCTTAGGAAAGTACTACCTTTTTTTCATCCAATAAGAAAACTGAGGTTCATACATTCTAAATAACATATCTCGAGTTACTTAACTTGGAATTTTAAAAAAGCAATGTGACATAATGAATTGATTATATTGAATATTTACATAAAAGTGGGACTAATGTAATTTTTTCCTGCATCATATTTTTAATATTGTAGCCATTGGACCAAGAAACAAATACTTTTAAAATTGATGTTAGCAATTGCACTCGCTCAGGAAAGGAAAGGGTCTTAACATGGAGAGTAAAGAGGATCTGAAAATTCCTAGAAGTTATTAACAAAATTTTTCCAGATTAGATGTTGTATCTTTGGAAACTAAAGGATCAAAGATTACTCTAGTTTCAATCACTGCAACTAATGACTCACTGGGTCTTGCATAATGACTCACTGGATGACCCTGGACCCACTGTTTTGTCAAGTGGAAAGGACATAATACTGGAATGATGCACTTATAAAGCAATGACTATTATATGAAATAATTTGCTATGTAACACCAAGCAGTTATTCTGTCTCTAGGTATCATTTTCTTAAAGAGAGATCTTATAAAATTGCCTACACTGTTTTTTAAAGGTCCTTCTGAAGAAATCCCTTTGTACCTGTGTTATTTAAAGTCTCTGATGCTTTAATTATTTTTCTTCTTTACTGACCTTTTAATGTACTCGTTGCTTTCTGTAAATGATATCTTTTGTGTGGTCAAACATTCAATAAAATTTAAGATTGTAAAAAATGAAAAGAATTAGTATTGAATTTCTGTCCATTAATAGGCAACTGCATGTTCAAATGGAAAGGTGGCTATCTGCCATTGTTCAAGGAACACACAATCACTTCCAGGTAAGTTAAGAAACCTCAGTAGGGAGTGTTCCTAAATCACAGTTCTTTCGAATAGAAAGGAGAGTGTGTACTTGCTCTGGGGGTGGCTTCTAATCTCAAAATATTTCCAGTCAGGAAAAAAATTCAATTAGTTTGACTTTGTCCCACAACTATAAAGCTCTCCAGAAAGAATGACCAAGATCAAAGACACAGCCATTATAAATTTCTGTCTTAGCTTTGTTGGTTTGTAAACTATGGCAGTAATATGCACACACTATCCACACACAGCAGAATAGCACTTAGCTTTTAGATGACGCTTAGGAGCAATATTTAAGGGTCAGTTCATAATATGAATTCCATTGATTATGGCTCTGCATCCATGGCGAATTTTCTGCATAATATTCATAATCTGACCACATTGAATAAAAATATTTTATAAAGATATATTCCCAAATGAGGTTTCGACTATTGGTCTGAGCAACCTGAATCTTCTGAAATCTTTGTCACATGTTGAAGTCCAGATAAAGATGGTCCAGAATGAATAAGGAGGGGACCTTTAGATTTAGTTCCAATTGAGCAATGAATCCCTCCTCAATTTGACTGTAGTAGAGAGCATTTAACACTCTCTTTATGGCACTGATCAAGAAATCATAATTTCTTGGTAAAATGTTTAAGGCATAAACGGTTGATTTACCTAATAGCTGAATGGGGTAGTATTTCATGTACAGGAAAAATATATTTTCTAGCTTAACAGAATCATTGAAGATCAAACCTCTCTCTATCCTAGGCAGACAGGAATGTTAGCTAATTCAACCTCAATCCCTATTTTAAACCATGCTACATACATACTCAAGATGCATAGTAGGCATTTGGACAATTCTAAAATACCTGCAATCAAAGGGAGATCACTCTTTTCACACTATATATACATATATATATATCCAGATATATATATATATATATATATATACACACTTACATGTACACACATGATTACTAAAAGGCTACTTCTTCAAAGATATTCTACTATACAGTGAAATAGGTACATAAGCACACATATTTTGGGAGCCGACATATTAGCAGGAAATGCTACTAAAGCAACAATTACAGAAGCATATTCTTCCTTACATTGGACTCAATTATTTGCCTACGAGTATTCCCGGATCAACCCTCTTAAAAGTAAATATATATGTCTAACAGTCTCTCACAGAACAAACTGATAGTTTTATCAAGTTCACTTCAGCAGGTTTCAATTAATTGATTCATTTATTCACTGATTCACTCAATTTCTCATTATGTGCCAGGTCCAGGATATATAGCAGAAAAAAATAATACACATTGGTCCCTGTCTTCATGAAGTAGAAGACTGCTGTTCTGTATCTTTTATTTCTCTTGGGCAAAATAATTCCCCTGTAAATATCTCTCTGCTAACTACTCAAAATAACATCTAGTTAGCAAGAAGCATGAGTCATAGTCTCAGCCTTCATAGACTGTGAAGGCTTGTAGAGCTAAGGGTTGTTTCATATCCTTGTTTATATAATAAATCCCCAAAGCAATTAATTAGATGGCAATATTTCTGATTGATTAATTTTCTGATGGCATCATCTCGCAGATATCTAAAATATGTGATTACCATTTCATTAGGTGTAATCAAATTAAAAATGTTACTGAAACACATAAAAAATATTTTGCATTAATTTCAGAAACTGTGTGTAGATGCTGAAAATCTCTTCTCTGCTGGGTAAGTGAGCAAAGTCCACTTACCAAGCACACAAAAATGGATGCTTTATTCATTTTCTGTTTGTCTGTTTTGAGAACTTGAGACCACTCAATTTCCCATAACCTCCAATATACTTACCGAAGAGAGCAGGTCAAGAGGACAATTACCAAGTCACATCCAGTTGTGTTCCTCTTCTCTCTACTCCTGGCTATCCCTTGTATTACCATACCTACCTTCAATACCTTTATTTTTTCTGTCTGAATAAACAAATGATACAATAATGGTGGTTGCCAGTCTCCTGTCTGTCAAAGGCACAAGTTTCTCAGGAGCCATTTCAATATACTCATATTTGAGAGGGAATCTTTGTAGGAGATGTCATCATTCTCCTCTTTGGTCTTTCATAGGTAAGCGTTTCTGTCTTTCTCTATTAAGTCCTCGATAGCACTAAAGTCTCCCAAGGTTTTCTCTTTCTTTAACACAATTTCATGATTTTTTATGACTGTTCTCTCAGGAGAATATTTTGATATGACATATAAA
Organism: Solenodon paradoxus; assembly: GCA_004363575.1. Lineage (NCBI taxonomy): Eukaryota > Metazoa > Chordata > Mammalia > Eulipotyphla > Solenodontidae > Solenodon > Solenodon paradoxus. Next base: position 471,677 of record RJWH01000356.1, on the reverse strand, counting down.
TAAAGCATCAGATTTTCAGTCATTTCATTAGCAAGTTATAAGAAAAAGGAACATCATTAATATTTCTCTGACTCACACCACTGTCATCCCTTATCTCTGGGGAGGGCTTTGGAAATATTAGGGAGAACAAGCACCGTTTACAATATAAGATACACGTATTTGTAACCCTTTCAGAGAAAAATTCTCTGACTGGTCAATCAAGAATTATATCCATGGCAAGCCCTTTTCTTATGGTCATGTTTTTATTTTCTACAGAGCATTTTCTATGATCTGAAATGTCTTCAACAATCTACTTCATTGTCTATGTATTCCTTTTATCACAATCCCTCTTCCAATCCTAATTAGAAGATCAACTCCACGTGAGCAGACACATAGAGGTATTATTGATCATTGTATCTCTACCTGGTATTAAATACATAGGTAAGAAATTACAAATACATAATCATAAACAAATGTATTCAATAGTAAAACAGTAGATGTATATTTTTCATTGTGTCTTATTCCATAAGAAAACAAACACAAAAACTGTCATCTCTCCTAGCAAAGTGCTTAGAATTTTATACTAGCTGAGTATATTTGATGTTGTTGGACATCTACTTAACAATAAAAATCAACATTCTCTTTGCTTTTAACTAATAAATAGAAACCTCAAGTATCTTTGAGGCTCCAGATCAAAATGGTGACACAGGAGGTTCCTGAATTTCCCTCTTCTGCAGATGCAATGACTATGCCCCTATACAGAACATTTCCCTCTGAGAGAAATTCAGAATTGGGTTGAGTGACTCCTACACATTAAAATCTAATAATAAAAATTTCCACCTAGTGAGTCTGAGACACATTCTGACCAGAAATCCCACACCTTGTACAGCCCCAAACTGTCAGGAGGGAGAACCCAACTCCCAGCATCTCCCTGAAAAGTGAAGGCTATGGATCATACATCTAGCACCCCAAGTTTTAAAGTGGCCATCCAAGATAAGACTCCAAATCATCTAGCACTACAAACCAATAGGCCTTGTGTTCAAGAATCTCATTACTGTAGCAAAGGTAGGAACAGTTGTTACTAGGCTTTGAACGTTCACTGTGGCCATCCTTCCAGGACTTAACGCAGAGGAAGCAGGGGAAAAAAGTCCATCTCACAGTCTTTCTCTGGAGGGGATTGACTCCATACTGTAGAAACCGATGCCTTAAGGCCCAGAATACAGTTAGCACAATCACAAGTCCCACAGGACTATGGCAAATAAATAGCTTATCTATCTATCCACCTATATATCCATCTATCCCTCTCTCTCTCTCTCTCTCTCTCTCTCTCTCTCTCTCTCTCTCTCTCTCTCTCTCTCTCTTCACTCAATGTATCTATAACATGACACCCACCACCAGAGGTCTAGTATTGTCCACCATCATTTTTACTGTCAGCCCGTTTCCCTCCTTCCTCCACTCCTCAATCACACTGTCACAGTGAGGTCTAAAAGTTTTGCTGTGTTTTATTAGCCAAATAATGCAAAAATACTAATCAGAAAATATATTTGCCCTTATGTTCATAGCAGCACAGTTCATAATAGCTAAGACATGGAAACAACTTAAAGTCTGTTAACAGATGACTGGATTTTAAACAAAATGTGATTTTTTTTATACACAATGCAATTGCATAGAATAATTAAAAAGAAGAAATTGTACCTTTTGCAACAATTTCAAAGGAACTTGAGGTGATTATGCAAACTGAAATAAGCCAAAAAGAGAAAGAAAAATACTGCACGGTTTCACTCAAATATGGACTATAAAGAAACAAAATGAATGAACTAACAAAACTAACAAAGTAGTTTTCAAGTGGATCCACAAATATTCTCATGACTATACAGCCAAGCTCAGAGTAGAAAATCAATACAATAAGGACTATCTACAACAATATCCACCTAGTACATTCCATGGTGAAAGCTAAGAACTTTTCCTCTAATATCCAGAACAATGCTGTCCCCTCTCACCATTTTTATTCATCATAGTATCGCAAATCCTTGCCAGGGTAAGCAGGCAAGAAAAGGGAGCAAAAAGCATCCAGATAAGAAAAAAAACAAGTAGAATTGACTCTGCTTAGAGCTGACAGAATCTTGTATATAGAAAACATTCCACGAAGATACTGTTTGAACTAATAAAGCAATTCAATGAAGCTGCAGGATACAAAATCAGCTGCACTGTTCCATACCAAAAATGAGCTATCAGAAAGAGAAAGTAAGAAAATAACCCCTTTACACAGCAACCAAAATAATAAAGTACTTAGGAATAAATTTACCCAAAGATGTAAAAAAGCTCAGTATATTGAAAAGGATAGAACATTTATAAAAGAAATTGAGTAAAACATAAATAAATGGAAAGATATTCCATGTTCAAGATTAGAAGAATGAATGTTCAAATGCCAAAAGCAATGTTCAGACTCAATGCAGTAACTACCAATATTATAATGACACTTTTTGCAAAAGAGAAAAAAATTCCTAAAATCCACAAAAAATACAAAAGGCCCTGAATATCCAAAACAATCGAGAAATATGAACAAAGTGGAGACATACTAATTATTAATTTCAAGCTATATTATAAAATATAGTAAGAAAAACAGCATTACATGGATATTAAAAACAAGCATAGACTAATGGGAAAGGGTAACGAGCCCAGAAATAAGCACTCGGATACATGGTCAATTATTTTTTTGACAAAGGATCCAACAATATACAAGCAAAAAATACAGTCTCTTCAACAAATAATGTTGGGAAAGCTGGATATTCATAGCAAAAGAACAAAACTGGACCTCAGCTCAAAATGGAATAAAATTTAAAGGTAATAATTGAAACTGTAAAATGCCTAGAAGAAAACACAGGACTGTTGGTTGACACTGGTGTTGATAAGGAATTTTGGGTTCCAATATCTAAAACACAGGCAACAAAAGCACAAATAAACATTTAGAAACTAACAAATTTCTGCACAGCAAATAAAACCATAATCAAAATGAAAAAGCAACTTATGAAATAGGAGAAATATTTACAACTACATAGCTGGTACAGTATTAATATCTGAATTACACAAGGAATTCATATAACAACACAAGTCAAACACAAGGGATCCAGCAAGAAAACAGGCAATTGATCTGAATGGACCTTTTTCCAAAGACAATACAAATGTCCAACAAGTACATGGAAAGGTTCTCAATATCACTAATTATCAGGAAAATCAACATCAAAATTATAATAAGATCACCTCACACTTGTTAGGATGTCTATTATCAAAAAGAAAATAGATGACAAATGTTGGTGAGGATGTAGAGAAAAGGAAACCCTGTACACTGTAAAAATGTAAACTGGTATAGCTACTATAGAAAATAGTAAGGAGATTGCTCAGAAAAATAAAGAGGAAACTACCATATGACACCAAAACACCACTTCTGGTTGTAAGGTTGTATATACAAAGGAAATACAATCACTCTCTCAAAAGAGATAGCAGGTACCCTATGTCACTGAAGGAGTGTTTAAATAGCCAAGGTTAAGAACTTAAGTTTGTCTGTTAATAAAGCAATTGATAAAGAAAATTATCTATTTATACTTACATACACAATGGGATATGTGTGATAACACAGATGCACCTGCAGTGAACTATGTTATGTAAATTAAGCAGAGAAGACAGATGCTACATGTTATATCTCATGTGTGAAATCTGAGAGAGAGAGAGAGAGAGAGAGAGAGAGAGAGAGAGAGAGATGGGGGTTGGGGGAGAGAGAGACAGTCCGGGGTGGGGGGGAGAGAGAGAGAGAGAGGGAGGGGGGGGGAAGACAGACAGAGAGAGAGAGAGAGAAATGGAGCTCATAGAAACAGAACAGAAAGGCAAAATGTGTTTACCAGGATCTGGGGATGGGGAGGGTTGGCTAGGGAAAGGCTGGTAACAGGTACAAACTTTCAGTTATAAGATGAATAAGTTCCAAGACTCTAATGGATAACATGGTGACCCTACTTGACAATATCATATTGCATAGTTGAAATTTACTAAAAAAATAGAACTTAACTGTTCTTCAATAACAAAAAATGTAAACATGTGAGGCGATGGATATGTTAAATAAATTAAGGGTGGAAATCCTATAATTAGTCACATGTCAAATTATCATACTTTAAATACAATTTCCGTTGGCTATGACATCCCCCAAATACTTGAATTATTTTAATTTGGACATGAAATTAAATTAGGTGAAAAAGACAGAACTTTATGAAGACCAAAATAGCAACACCAGACATGTCATGTGACCAGATAAGAGCCAATCTGCAAGCAATCATCAGAGAAGCGTGTAGTCCAGACTAGTGACATTGGGATGCATTAGGGTCATGCTTTCTCTCTGGTTCAAGTGAATAAAATGACAATTTTGTCAACTATAGCTCAGTAAGTGGACAATGAATAGAAAAATATGTTTGCGAAATTAATACATGTAGGCTGTTTTTTTTTAATTTTCAAACTTAAAACATATTTTTGTATAGCACATTATTTAGATTAATTATATAATAGACATATGGGGCTGGAATAAAAGCAATCAGAGGATATTTAAGCTAAAGGTAATCTTTTTTAATTATTCAGACTTCAAAAAGAAATTCTAAAATTATATTTCTAACAGCTTTCAAGTTATTTTTTAGCATTAAAATATCATTAATAATTTAGCTTTATAACATGTTAAAGATGGCTTTGGTGTCCAACTCTAATATAGACACTAACTTTAATCTAACAGATTTTTTAAAAAACCTTATTTTTCCACAATTAAAAATAATCTAACCAGAACTAGAAAAAAAAAAAAAAAAAAACACCTGACTGTCTTCTATAGCCTGGGATATATTTATAATGGGTCACAGACAACAGATATTTAGTAACATTTTATAAACATATTAGAAGATTTGCATTTTGTCAAGGAATGTTTGACATCATTATGTCAAAATAAACATACTAATATTCTTATGACAACCTTAGTATACAATTAACAATAAACAACTGGAAATTATGCTGGTTTATAGTTGACTTCACTAAAAAGATTTTAGATAAATACATAATTCTATCTTAATCAAGGCATTTTACACTTTGAAGAGAATTATTTGGTAGGTAGTCAGATTCACACTGATTAGTTACCGTATTAATTCATAACTCCCCCTTCAGTATATTACTATACTGTTGATGGTGATGATTTTGCTACAAGTTTCTATGTATTCAGCAGAAGACATTGTATTGCATGAAGACCTCATAATGCTGAGAAGCAGAGGTTCATGCCCCCTGCTCTAAAGGAACACCAGCTAGGAAAGATGAGGCAATCTACCCAAAATAACACAGTACGGGACTGACAGAGTCAGAACTGGACCACAACTCCACTGAAAAGACTAGAACTGGAAAAACACTATAGGGAAGACCCATGAGAGGACACTGGTAGGAGAACCACGGAATTGGCAACTTAAGAATGATTCCACTTAATTTCTCAGCAAAACAATGATACGAGGGTTCCTATTTTTAAACAATTCAGATGAGCTGCCATTGGAATGACTTGTGCTCTAAAATTCACTGTCTGTGAATATCTAACTACACACATTTCTAACAATGCCACAAGGTACTCATCAATACACTGCCCCAATAAATCAGGTTGAGCCTTAAATTAATTCATTCTTTTATGCACAGACACATAGACTCAAATATTTGTAATTTCAGCCAATGTCAGGCACTTACAAGCACTCTGCCCTACTACTCTTGAGCAGGGACAATAGTCAAGAGAACTTGCCCAGACAAACACAGAGATCATACCCACCATGTCTCTATGGTGTTCAGACATCTATTCTGTGGGTTAAAGTTCAGTTCAACAAAATCCATATCTTGGAAAATATTTGTCTGTAAAGTGTAGGCTTTGGAAAAACTCAGTTTTCTCTTTCACACATTGTTAAAACTAACTGAATTGTTTAGCTATAAATCCACATGATGTTTTCCTGATAAGATAAAATAATGTTAGAAGCATAAATGTAGTCCCTCTCAATGCCTTTTCTCAACTTAAAGATTTATGGTATTAATTAAAAAGAAGAAAGCCTATAAAAATATTTTCATTCCTTCATATTGATTTACCAGCCATTAAAGCTACTTTTTTAACTTACTAAAGTGAGAAATAAAAACTAATTAAAACATCAGAACGATTGATTTTTTTAATACAATAATTAAAAAATAATTGTTCCTTTTGTTTTCTTACATCTTTAGCACTTTTCAAGTTAAACAATGATTACATAAAGTACTGCTTGATTCTAAATTTGAACCTGTGAAACCCGATTTCACTATCTATAAATCACTGCCCTGACTTCTCTCCTCTCTCCTAAAGAGAAGATTAAATAACAATGGGCCAATAAACCATGAAGTGCTCAACTCTCATAGATTGTTGCCACAGCATTTATCCTGAGGAAAGGCCAAAAATATGACAATTAGGTAAGTCTCCTCGAGACAAAAAAGAGAGCGTAAGTTGGCACATTTATGCACAGTCAGGAGAATATACATTTTAAAAGTGCAAAATGGCCAATATTTTGGTTTCCATTTTTGCCTTCTGAAAATGAAAATAACTGCATTCAATATGTAAAGGGGAAAAACTATGCCTTCTATATTAATCTCTCGCCTTCCAAAGTTGAGTTAGAAAATTAGTTGTTTTCATCTGCATCTTCTCTCAAGAGTTTAGACATTTATTATACTTTTTAGAACCTTAGAGTGGTTCTATAAGAAAAAAGCTAACAAAGACCTGAACAAATTAAACAGAACCTCTTCTTTGACATGTAAATGTGCTTTAGTTTTGCACCACTGAGGTCTTCTGTTTCATTATTATTAAAAATGGCAAGTAATAGGTTGCCTGCTGGGAATGTAGGTTTCAGTCCTATTTTTCAATCTTACTCAAAACCTCTTATTGCATAATTTATCAGGTGTAGCAACCTTTAGTTGCTCTAAAATTACAAACAATGTGTCCCATGGTGGCATTTTGCTAACTGCTTTTGTACATATTGGCTTTTGAGCATTTATAGAATAAAAATATACAATGAAATATCCTTTTTGGATGATTATTCTCTGGTGTGTGAGTTTTAGGTGGGGAGAATAATCTGTCCTCATTAAGGGAGAAGGTAAGTCTTCCACCTGCTCAATTCATGAGCTTTTTTCTCCATTGCACCTAGGGTGGGGTAAACTTCAAACTATTATATCAAACACTGTCTTTTCACTTCTCATCAGTCCTCCTCTCCTGCTTACTTTTCACTGAGAAACCTATTAATTGGGGATAATATGGAAAGAATTAATTTTTTGAGTGGTATATTCAAGTCTCCTGCTTTCTCCATTGCCTTATCGTGTGGCATTTATAAACTTAATAAACTTTCCATGCGTGTTTGCATTCTTCTAAGATGCCTGGAAAAATATTTCCATTTGTCAGAGGAAATATCTGAAGAGCACTCATGGGGGAAATGGAACAGTATATTTAGAATAAGCAAGAGAGTTGGGTCCATGTTACCAATGACATGATAAATGACAGGAGGAAGGCCAAGGAGAGCAAAAGGTTCTGAAGAGCCTGCAAGACCCTGGGCTCTGAATGAGCAGCAGCAGTTGGAAATCTCAGTGGAGTTATCCTTCTAAAACCCATCATTTTCTTTGAGATAGGAAAAAAGGTACATTTCAGAGTAAGAATGCAGAGATAATGCATGACCTGATCTATGAAATAAGGATCTGAAACAGCAAACTCGATAAGGAGACGATAGAGGAAAACAAAAGGGAAAAGGGAAACCATCTACCAATAAAGAGATAACTTTCTACAATTGTCATTCTGGTCAGGGAGTTCTTGGAAAGACATTTTGGTTAAATTCACCAGTCTCTTACAACAAACGAGTCATGGATCTCTACTAATTAGAAGGTGATTTTCTCTGAACTGCTAACTCTTAAAATCACTGTCAGTCTTCAATGATTGTGGGGTATCTCGCTCCCAGACGACCTTTATCACCAAACCGTCTGCAAGCACCCTACCTCAGGGTGGAGTCTGGCTTTCCAGTCACCTCAGAGTGACTGAGCAATAAAGACTGAGTATCTTAAAGGTATGCTGATGTTTACATGTCAGTGCAGAGGTGTGCCTGGTTGTTCTTGGCTGGGAAAGTACAGAAAACATCAGTTCTGCACTGTAAAAATTTAAAATACATGGTCCTGCTAAAATTGAACAAGTGCTTTTGGTCAACTAAGAATTCAAATGTTGAGTAAACTGCAATGACAGGCTCTAAAACAGCAGCTCAAACCACCAATGGAAGGGTACTGACATGAGGACAGCATTATAGGGAAAATGAAATATCTACTCGATTTTTACAGCAATATTTGCACACATAAAAAATTCACCCTCAGCATTTGCATCCTGAAACACAGGACTCCACAAATAAATCACAGATATTTGTTATAGCCATACACCAATGACTAAAGTCTGGAACAGAGAATGGTAATGAGCAAAAAATACAAGGTCAAACATTTATTATCAATGAGATAGTCTTCTTAATTAAAGTCATAAATGGCCATTATTAAATTAAAAGGGACTTTGTGTTTCCTCATTTGTATATTAATTTCATATATTTCACAGCAGGAACCCAATTAGTTTCTATTTCTATAGTTAATCAAAAAAATCATAGGTAATTAAGTTAATATTCAAAACATAGTCTAACCAGATTCCTAATACATTAATTCACTGGCTGCTCTTTCCTCACTCAATGTATAGACATTAAGTTTTCATTTTATATTCATCATTTTAAAGTCTTCCAAATGAAAAACTAGATGTGTTTTCTTTAAGATTTGTTGAATGTTTTCAAACTGTCCAACTATAAGATGAAAATACAAACTATATTTGTGGAGATCAGTTCCTCTGTATCTTTATTCAAGCAATGCTCAGGAAGCATGTTTGGTTTACCAAATTGCATATATGCCCACGCTTAAGTTGTAGCCTTTCCTCATCATACATATGTTAGAAATAAAATGTTCAAGAATACTGATTTTCCTTTGACTTTCTCAGTGAATTCATTATCTCCTGAAATGTCAGTGTCATCTCAGTTCTCTTTCTAAACATACATTTCTTTTCATAATAAGGAAAGGAGAAACCAAATCTCTTTAATGTTGGTAGAAGGGGGAGGGTCACTGCAATGTTGGTAAGCAGAGAAGCTTAATTCTCAGTATTGCTTGGATGAGTAGCAAATAAGAGAAAGGGAAAGGTTATGTCACATGGGTAGTGTGATTAACATGACTTCAAGATAAGAATCGTATATACTGTTCAGAACCACCAGCTTTCCTCCTGCTCATAAGCCACAAGCTAATATTTGGTGTGTTTTTTTTGCTCCTATTCATACATAATGTTGGACTCCATATTGATAGGTAGCGTAAGGAAAGTCAGCTTTGAGAACTATCTTTTAATTTATTTATAAGACAAATCAACTTACCTTCCCAAAGACTTTGTTTTCAAGATTTCCCCCAAAGGAAGCACTAGGGATAGCCCAACATTATTTTCTCCAATGGGTTCATACCGATTTACAGAAAGATAAGAAAAAGAGACGCTGTCCATATGGAGTAAGATCATAGAAATATTTACAGAACATTTATATTTATAGAAATATAGAAAATAAAACAAGAATAAGAAACCCAGAGAAAATGATAAAATTTGAAACATGACAAAGACTTCGACATATATGTTTGCAAGCGTACACACTGCTGCTTTTTTTTGGTTCTGTGGAAAGTGTAAGATTTATAGAGAAAGAAAGGAATTTTAATCTGCACAGATTAATTCTTATCACAGACAAGTTATTTAAGCCCTCTAAGATTCACATTTCCCACTTAAATGTGAAATAAAAAGATTTCTCATAAGGCGATTGTGAAAATAAATGCAAAATGTAGAAAATGTAGCTTGGCATTTGCAAAGAAACATTCCTGTCCCTGTTTTCTTTCAACAAATATGTATTGACTCATATTTAATGCACCTCCTCACAAATGCTTTTGGTGGTGATGTGATTGTGAGAGCAAAGGTACTGATCTTGTTTCTCAAACATTAGCTAAAAGATTACTCTGAAAACCTCATCTACTTCTAAGCTATGCTCAGCACATCTGTTGCTTCTCGGTGATGGATTGTTGTCTATGTGGTAAGATCACACTTTCTCAGGATTTGTGGGGAGAAAGTATGTCTTCCACATCGACAGCTGTCTTGCTTGAATTGAAATAATGAATGACATGTAAATGGACCATCTCGAGTGGCTTATCTAGCTGTTCCTGCTCTGATATGGTACAGAAATCATCCACAGTTTGCTACACACACCCATTCTCCTCAGTTTTCCTAAATAATAATATTCTATACATTCACACCATTATCAAATTTTGGGATTAATGTTACCCTTCTTTTGCACGTAGTTTTAAAAATGGAATGTTTTACTTTTTCATTATAAAGTTTCCTTAAAATTTACCTGATATGCAAAATCATACAACTACCATAAGGTTTATAGGGAAAAGGGAAATTAGGGACAAAAAGACTCAGGAACTCCATGCATATGAGAATCAGAAACCAGTAGCACAATTTTATATATATTAAATGGTGAAGAAATATGTAATACATCAATATATATGACACTTATCCTTTAAAAGACCTGATTTGAATAACTATGTTAGAACTAGTATTGCTTAGCAGTTAACCTATGAAACATGGCTTCTAGCCAGTCTTTGCCATTTTAGTTTTACCTTGGGGAAGTTACCTCATCACTCTAAGTTTCAGTTATACAATCTCCAAAATGAGTGCAACATTTCATTAAGTTTGCTTCTAGAATGAAAAAAGCAATGCAAAAACCTGGTACATAATGCATGCTATGATAATTTCATTGCCCTTTTATTTACAGTCTTTTTGCAGAAAAGGAACAAAAAGGATTTAGATATGAAAGGTCAGTCCTCTCCTTCACAAGGTAATACAAGTTTCACTCCAGGGCAAAGCAAGAGGTTAATTAAGTTAGTTACTGCCCAGGACAGATTCCTAGGTCTCTGCTTTAAGGATCTGAGGTATGCTTTCAGATGTGATGTGGTAGAGCATGTGGCAAGGCTCTCAAGCTCATTTAAAACAGACAGAATACAGACAGACAGACACTCCTGACTCAGGCACCATTAGCTGAGTTGCCTGAATTTGTGTTTATGCATGTGTGTGTAAATCAAAGCTAATAAAAGCATTTACTCATAGATGTGTATTAGAGAAAATTAAACAAGGCAGCATATTTAAAGCCTTAGTGAGTGCCTTGCTTCTTTGAAATACATATTTTTTAAAATATTTTATATGATGAAGATGAAATGATGAAGATGGTAAGGGCATTGATGTCATGTGGTATAAACAATACCTAGACTTCAAAAAGCTTAAAGTTTCTTATAAACTTTTTAATATCCTTGCTGGGGACATTAAATCAGATCACAGGTACAACACGCTCTGTGCGGATGTATTCCTCTACTACGGGATAACTGGATTCATCACCTGATCACTCAACAGGAATTAGATATGATGAAAGGTTATCAGATAACTCACAGGGGGAAATAGTAGCTGTAGGACTTGCTCTGGTTTTAGTGCTGCTGTTGAGATACCATCAGCATAAATTTAGTCATGGGGACTGTCAATATTTACTGCAGTCCCTTGAGACTCCTCTTGAAATGAAATCCAACAAAACTGACAGTACAGAGAACAAAGCAGTTGAATGTTGATAATAGTTCTTTAAAAGTGGTTCATCTTCAGGAAGGGCACAGGGAAGATTTCCTAAGAAGACTGTTAGATAAATATCAACTTCAAATACACACTTGAGGCTTTTTCTGTGCAACCTCAGAAGTCAAGACAGTGCTTCCCCTGATCTAAAGTTCACGACGGTACACACACAGCCACACACACACACAACCGTATCTAGGATGTCACAGCCCTTAGTCCTTATCTTGAGAATCTTTAAATTTGAGAACTAGAACTGGAAAAATATGAACCTGTAGACATAGGATGTTCATGTCATCTCATTCCATCTACCTTAACTTAGTATGTGTCTAACTTACTAAACACACCCCTTTTAAGTAAGTTGCATTCTTCCTTTTCTAAACTGACTTTCTAAGTTAGATTTTTTTCCTCATGAAAATGTTAACAAATTGGGCAATTATTTATGTTGAAGCTTCTCTTTATGTAACTGGCATCTTTCCAAACCTCAGAGAAAATTATCTGCTTGAGGGAATGTTCTAATCTCTGTGTCAATGAATTAAAATCACCTTATCTGTTGTCTTCTAGGTCCCTGCTGGGGCTAGAGTGGGTGTTCTCTGCTGTAACAGTACACAGGTAGGTTTAGAAGTAAGACCAGCCCTACCCAGGTATAATTTTTTTTGGCAGATAACATTATACTTTCAATATGATTTTCTTTAGTTCCAGAAAAAAATTATACAAACCTTTTCCAGGGTCACAGGGAATATTATAAGGTGTATATCCTAACTTAATATTAGAGTTAAAATAATCATAATATGGAAACTAATTTATCTTTTTCACCTCAGAAAATTGAAAATCACCAGATTAAGGCAAATAACCACTTGTTCTTCCAAGTACATATCTCACCACTGTCCACCCTCCCCTTTGTGGGTTACTGGAGAGGTTCTAGGGAAAGGAGTTAATAATACACCTCGTACGTGAGAATGGAAAGTAGTGTTCTGACAACTGAGCTTGACGGTAGTGGTCCGTTATCCCTGTTAGTTGCAAAAGATGCATGAAAGATTAAAAACAAGGACTTGGTGGTTGAGAAAGAGAAGAAAAGCATTAAAAAAAAAAAGAAAGAATAACAGCACAAAGGCCGAGATTGACTCCAGTTTTCTAAAATTAATTACTGTACAAGAAACCAGTTGAAGGAAGTGCTCGAAATCAAAGTCCCACTGCTCATCATTCACTGAATACTGTGTCCATAGAATGAAACTGACCAGAGAGGGTGCCTTCATAAAAATTGGAATAAGTAAGAAATGACTCAGTTCTGTCTTTGGATCAATGGATTCAATTCCACAGCAAATGGCTAAACGGATAAATTTTATATTATAACCTTTTATTGTTATACACATATACAGTCACACACTCCATACTTTCAGGTGAGAGAAGCTGTATCAAACTGAATGATAACTTTCTAAGGAAGTCAAGGTTATATTAAGGAATCCCAAAGTACAACTTCAGATAAAACAGAGTTATTAGAATGAGATCTTTCCTCTCTTATTCTCTCTCGCCCACTCCTTCTTACTTCCTTGGATATTAGCTTCATTTTCTGTCCTATCAAAGACTAAATTTCTCCACCATGTGTCCTGCACTTAAGACTGACAAGAGCTTTCAGGTTATTCAGTTCTTCCCAGAGTGGCAGATTTCAAGTTCTTTCCTGATTCATAGCCCAGGGAAGAAACTCATTAGCTAAAATTCAATGTGTTCCTTTGCTAGAGCAGCTGTAACAAAGAACAACAAATTAGGTAGCTTTAAAATATATACATATACTAGCTTACAGTCATGGAAGGTGCAAATTCAAAGTCAAGAGGTCAGCAGGGTTGGTTGCTCTGAAATTCTGCAAAGGGATAGGTTTCAGGCCTCTCCTTGGCTCAGAGATTGCTATCTTCACTATGTGTTTTTTTTTTTGTCTTCCTTCTATGTACTATTCTCCGTGTTCTAATTTCCCCTTTTTATGAGCACATCAGTCAGACTAGATTATGGCCCATCCTAATGACGTCAATTTAACTTGATTAAGCTCCATAATTCCCTGTTTCCAAATAAAGTCACATTCTTAGATACTAGACATTAGAACTTCACATATGAATTTGGGGGACACAATGCAATTCATAATCTATATATAGGATTACTCACCTCACAACTCCCATGAGTGTTTTAACTGACACTTTACAACAGATATTACTTTGCCCTCAATGCTACCCTCTGTCACCAAAATATTAGATGACCTGCAGACAAGAAATGACTGACCTGGAAGTAAAAAGTCAACCTTTCTTGCCTCAACATAGGACCAACAGTGGTAGAATTCAATCTCGACAGGTTCTCATGGGTTCTGGTTATGACATCTTTGAGTTTCTGCATTCCATTTATCATCTTTACTCAATTGCAAACCCCTTCTATCTTTCATAATAATTATAAACTTCTGTAATAATCGTTATCACCAGCATTTGTAATTAATAACTAATAATTACTCTTGTTTAGCCATTGTGTTTTGTAGCATAATATCAGATGCAGTCTTAGGAAACACACCCCAGGAAACAGGTCTTAGTAAAATGAGGCATCATTTACATGAGGCACAATCAGCGCTGCCAGGACAAGGGGCAGCACTGACATGTATGAGATGTAAATGAACAGAATAATAAGTCACAGAATAACCTTCTAACAAAGGCTATCAAACTGGAAGATATAAATGCAGTGTTGGTAATACAAGGAATTAGACTTGTCACCCTACAACACTATACTATGTTGAAATTTAGATAAGAAACAAAATCAACCTGTCCCTCCTCTCCACCAATTAGAGGATATCGTCTCAGAAAAGGAAATTCAGATGTTTTGAATTTTTTTGTTTAGTTTTTAATAAGATTAAGAGATTGCTTCAATAAAGATGATCATTTTTGTCAATTCAGGTGTTAAAAAAATGACTAGCATATTTACTGAGTGAAGTGATGAGCACTTTGATTTCTAAAAAGTGATAGCTCTGAAATACATTTAAAAGGTACAATAACTACTATAATCTTTATAACAAAATACTACCAGAAGTTACTCCATGGAGGGAAACTACATAAATGAACTAATTCTGAAACTGTGTCATTACCATATTTATTGATATGATGAAAAAAAATGATTCCAGAGAGACTAAAAGAGCTTATTCTTTGAAGTAGTATAGTTTCTACCATATGCACTTGTCTGATTCATTGTTTCTTGGAACTAATCTTGACGATACCTTCTTATATTTTTGTTGGACTTTATAATTTTAAATATAGTATCAGAGGGCTTCTGGTTCTGGCCAAGATGGAGTGAACTTTTTCCTTTAAATTAAGAAAAAACTTCTGAACATAGCATATAAGCAAACATAGGAAGACCCCTTAAAGTATAAAGGGATTGTCTAGAGAACTCAAGACTCGAAAAACAAGATGATAATGAGTTTTGGGGTTTTCTCATTGACTCCCATATATCCTACACAGGGCAATACAGAAGATTCCAGAACTGCTAATAGGCACAGAAGTATTCTAAAAATCCTCCAAGAAAAATCAATCTCTCCTAGGCAAAGAACCAGACCACCAAAAAAAAAAAAAAAAAAAAAAAAAAAAAAAAAAAAAAAAACCAAAGGAAACCAAAAAATAAAAATGCATACAAACCAACCTCTTTGTATCCCAGTTTCAAAGAAAGAAGACAGTGTTCCAAGTGTCCCAAATCTCAGGACCAGGTAGTGGAAATACATAGAGAAGAGCTGGTCTCCATTCCTTGCCCAGTAGAAGTAGAAGGTACTCCACTTCACCTCTCAGTATGGAATCAGCCAAGGGAGACATGATGCATGTCTACTCCCAGTCAGACTAGCAAGGAGCTGGGAAATGTTTGAGTTGGGAATGTTTCCTCCCTCCCCTTCTGAAGAGTCAGCAATGTCCACCATGGAGCTGAATTTCAACCCTCAGTACACACCACTAAGTGGTATGAGTCAATTCTGCTTTCCCTGTCCCTGGTGGGCACATTGTGTACCCAGCGTCTGTCAGAAAGGTGTTAGTGGACTAAGGTAGAAGCTAAACTGGCACCTGACCCATCTGTAGTGAGGTGGTACTGTATTTCTGCCCATGGAAGTGGCAATAAAAATGGACATACACATTCGCCTACCCAAAACTACACCTCAGTCAGGGAAAGACAGGCTTCAGAAGCTCCTAGAATCCAAACTGCACATTATGCAATTAATGAAAAAATATGTATTATTCCAAAACCCAGGAGAATGACAGTTTGAATGAGATAAGATCATCTATCAGTGCCAACACTAGAATGAATCAGATGTGAAAGTTTATGGCAATAATTTTAAAGCAGCCATCATAAAAATGTTTTCAGGAACAATTATCACTTAACTTGAAGCTAATAAATAGCAAAAGTCAGCAAAGAAAGAGAAGTTATAATAAAATGTCAAAAGGAAATTCAAATCATGAAGAATGCAATAAAATTAAAACAAGACAAAATAAACCCTGAATAGGCTCAACAGTAAATTGAAAATGACAAAGGACAGAACCAGTGAACTTGAAAACAGAGTAACATAATTTATCAAATTTGAATAATAGAGACAAAGCAGGCTGTAAAAGAATTAATAGAGACTTATTGTATAATACAAGAAGTAACATAAATATATCATAAAAGTCCCAGTGATAGGAGAGAAAGAATGGGACAGAAAATGTATTAGAAGAAATAATAACCTAAACTTCTCAAATAATGATAAAGTTATAAATGTACAGACTCAAAAACCTGAGGGAACTCCAAAGAATGAACGCAAACATCATAATTACTCATATCAACTAAAGACAATTTCTCGAAACAGAGAAAAATAACATATTACTTTTAGGGAAATAACAGTTCAAAATGACAGAAAAGTTCTTATCTGGAAACACAAAGGACAGAAAGAAGTAGAAAACATACTTTTGAGTACTGAAAGAAAAGAACTTTCACTCCTAATCTGTGTACCTGGCAAAAATGTCACTCAGAAAGACATTATAACAAATAAGCAAAATAAATAAACAAAACAAATAAACAAAAATTCTAAGAAAATATGTTATGAGAATAACAACTCTTAAGGAATGGCTAAATTAAGTTGTGAACATAAAAGAAATGACAGAGGTATGGGATTTCTGAAAGAAAAGAAGACTATCAAAAAGATATAAGTAGAAGTCAATGTAATGTTCTGATCTATTCATGACCTTCATAAATTATATTTTATTGCTGAAACAAAAATTATAGCAGCATATAGCATGCTGTACAACGTCTAGAGATGAAATACTTACAGAACTACATTTTAAAAAGTGGAGTAAAGAGATCCAAATGGTAAAATTAAAAAATATGGTTAAGCACATTCTCCTTTAAACCTTCACACTCCTAAAGCAGAGATTATTAGTCACTTCCACAGGTGACTCAAGTGAGACTTAAAGATATTTTATACTTGCTTAAAATCATCTTTCATATGCAAACAAGTTTCCTATTTTTCTGACTTGCCAGTATTTCTAAGTCAGTGGGTCAGTGGGATCTGAATAAAAAATATAATAAGATTTTCATAATGATATGTACAATTGACAAAATTCATTGAAACTCATAAAAATGCATACTCAAAAAAGATGCATTTTTGGTATACGTTATAACTCAATAATATCGTTATAAAGGAGCAATCACCAGTATAACATACCAATAAAGTAAATACGTAAGGCAAACATATTCTAGATTTATTCCTGTAGTTCATAGAGACAAGTCCTATATCATACTCATTGAGCTTCAAGTAGGAAGAGAAGCAATCCATTTCTGCTGTATTTGTAATATTCTGTAGGCTGAACTTGACTGTACTATCACAATTGTCTTTTTAAAAAGTGTGTTGACCTATTTCACTTGCAAAGGAAATGTACATACATACATATTTATATTTAAAATATATTATTTCACTCATATTTGGTATATACAGAAACCAAACAAATGAATGAACCAAATCAAACTTTATTCTGTAAGACATAATTAATGGTTACCAGAAGGGAAGGGACGAAGGTATCACAAAGTCAGTAAAAGGATCAATTATATGGTGAAGGATAGAATTGGGCTTTGGTGTAAATTTTCTGTGCTACATACAACAATGCACACCTTAAACCTATATAATATTACAATATTTTGTTCCTCGAATACCATTTTAAAAGTTACAGTAGTGTTTTCTTATTCATTGATACAGAAAAACAGATCACTGAAATAAATCTATGTTTTGAAGTTTTATCCCAGAATCCTTTTTTGTTCTTTGTCTGCATCGCTCCTGCGGAAGATTATAGATGAAGGAAATTATATTCACCGTTTACATAAGACAGCATTTTTTAGCTGGTGCAGTTCAGGTTCAATTACCTCCTCTAATAATAAGTGAAAATGTGGTTATTGTATTATATTTGCATCCTGTTAAAACTGTGCTGGTTGGACACATCCTTTTGTATTTTATTTAATGTCAATTACAGCACTGAGAAATATTTAATGATATGAAAAAGGATAGCCTGAGGGGAAATGTAAGTAAAAGAAATGGTTATTAATCAGGACCTTTATTTTCTGGGTTAAATGGAGGGGTCTTTTGCAGAAATCAGGACAAAAATGTCAAGTATAAACAATAGAATTATTATTATAATAATTATTATTATTCCATGATAACAAATGCTATGAGACACAAATATGCAATATTGAGGGAACACAGAAGTGGGGATCAGTTGAACCAACTTCCAAACCAGCTTAATGACTGGTAAGTCATAAACTCTCTGAACTGATTGCTTTTTCATCTGAAAAGTGAAATTAGTAATGCTATTACTTGAATTCTATGGACAGTATGGGTCTTTACAAAGTATAAATTATGACATGAAGTTGGAACATTAATTGTTCCTTCTGAAATTATTTTAACCTATAATATAATAGACTTTAGTTCTACATAATAAAATTTCCCCTAAATAGTATTCGATAATAAAAGAAAAATTGTTAACCAATTTGCTTTAATGACCTTAAGATGAAAAATCAGTTCTCTCATTCCCCTAGAGTATTTATTTGTTCCTGAAAAGAGGGTTTTCTAAAAGGCAATAGGAAAGCTCATGACCTTGTATTAGAAATGCAAATTCTTTCAGTGGTTGAGGAGATAGCAGGAGGCATGAAGAGGTCCTTTAAAGAAACTGAAGCCAAGTACTAAAGCCCTCACTCTTGGTTTGTGATCACCAGGGCTTTCCAGCTGTGACTGATTCAGTTCTGCTTCCACAAAGGTAATAGACAGTCAGTCTCAAAAATACTTCC
Organism: Solenodon paradoxus; assembly: GCA_004363575.1. Classification (NCBI taxonomy): domain Eukaryota; kingdom Metazoa; phylum Chordata; class Mammalia; order Eulipotyphla; family Solenodontidae; genus Solenodon; species Solenodon paradoxus. Next base: position 452,629 of record RJWH01000356.1, on the reverse strand, counting down.
TCTCCATGCTCAGATAAATAAACTAAGGCTCACGGAGTTTGATTAAGTTGCCTAAGACCACACAGTAATTGAAAGAGACTTATTTGGTCTAAATTCTACCTGGAAAACCCTCAAATTTATTTCCTTTTCACTCCCAGCACTAACCCGAAGCATGCTACGTTGTTCCTAGAGCACTGAATTTTCTACACTGTTATTTACCTTTACTTCATGGTTAAGTCTTAATCCAACAGCTAATTTCTCTCCTAGTCTTCTACTTGGGCAAAGCATCCATTTGATCTTAATGATGTTCTAAGGAGGAAAGTCCAGACAGATCTTGGTGGATTATGAACTACATAAGGGCAGGGACAAATGAAAAAAAAAAAAAAAAAAAATGTGAAAACGGAAAATCAGCTACCAGCTTGAAAAACAAGGCCTCAGAACCATCAGCTAGCTGCCGTTTGGTTGGAAATCTAGAGACAGGGCAAGAACAGTGAGTAAATGACCCACAGTCCACCATTTCCGTGGATCTATTTATCAGCTGATCTATTTCCATGATCTATTGATCCACCAGAGGAAGCACTGGCTCTTTCTCACAGAGATGAAATCAACCAGGAGATAGTCACCTTCAAACACCAAGAGCCTCTTTGTCCCAAAATGCTGTTTGGAAAATATGTATAACCAGGATCAGCCATTGACCTCATCAGACTTAAAAGAGTCTAGCTGGTAAAGACATTAGAGATTTCATTAGAGCTTGAAATGACACATGTGTGTGTTTGTGTCTCTGTGTGTTTCGGGTTTCCATTAGTTCATTTGCTGGGAAAGCAATGCTCATAAGAAACGGGTAATAAAAGTGACCCCTGTGTAGAAAACAAATTATCGTTTTCCATACTTCCTCCTCCTACTTCAGTCCATCCAAGTTCCCTACAATTAGAGAGCCAAGACAGAAAGTATGAGTGACGCAGAGAAAACATTCCAATTATTAGGAAAAACATTTTAAAAACACTGAGGAGACACATACACAGGTACATTATCTGGGAGAGGTATAATAGTGCCTTTTTATATAGAGGAAGCATTGTTAGGCCTTGCTCTAGTGTTTGAGATACCTTAAACTAAATATTTTCCATGAAGCATTTTGGAAAATTACAGTATTGTGTGAAAGACCTGAATTTGCATATGTTAGTTGTGATAGGTTATATTTTGGTTATATTTAAACATCTGGTGTGAGACCTATCTGATCTTCACATCCATAAGGAATTTCCCAGAGCGGGTAGTCTGGAAAAGGCATTATCATAGACCTGTTGTCATCCCCTCACCAACCTATAGCTCCAGGAAGAGCGGCTACCAGTCTTACTTGAAAGCTAAAAGAGACCTAAGACTTTTGGTTGGGAGAGGCAATGTAATACAAGGCCACAGATCCAATGTTCCACAGAAACCAAAGTTTGAAAGAAACAGAAAACAGAGAAGGTAGAGTTGAATCGATGGACCTGCATGGAGGAGAGCGGAGCACAAGAGCAGAAGCAGAGGCAGGATATTAAAGGAACTTGGACCCTCAGAGAGAGAAAGAGAGACACCAAGAAACAGATAGACATTAAAATACCTGAGGAGAAATCAGACACAGGGACAAATAAAAGAGAGAAAGATGCTATTTTTATCTCCTTACTGTTTTTCAGGTTTTAGATTCCATATCCATGAGAACTCCAACAACACTATGTCCATAAAATAATCTATACCCTACTCCCTAGGCTGTTTAGGCAAATTAGTTTAAGTATGCAGTTTAGTTCTTTTATGTCCCACAGACAAGTAAACATCCTCACCTAAGCTGCAGAGAGTCTCTCGGCCAAGGTCACAGCCCTTCCTGAGGAAGTCTGTTTAATCTCCATCAAAATTCTCCAGTGCAGATGCTCACAAATCCTCCATGGCTTTCCCACATGAAATAAAACTTGCAAGCAAGGAACGAGTGTGTGGGGACACAAACTTATAATACCCTGAGAGTATGGTGACAAGATCCACTGCAGACATGGAACGGGAACTCCAGAGGATCTTTAACTCCCTGTTGAATTGACCAAGACAGGAAGTCAGAAGGTCCAGACCAGATTATTTTCACATTGCTTTTATTGCTTCAGCATCCCCTTTTCCCACTTTTATCACTATTTAGCACTAAATTGTTTATAAAGTCACAGCCAAAAACCAAAGGTGTTCAACACCGCTGTATAAATAATGACCAAAAGCTAGAACCAAAAGGTGAGGAATGCAATTAGGATCCAGAAAGTAAGAAAATAAACAACCTCTGCACATTTAGCAGATGTTCCTTGTGACTTCAGACCATTAATCATGGACAGGTCTATCTCTGTAGCTACTACTGCTGACACCATAGTTCTGGAACAAAGAGGAATTGCAGAGATGACTGAGGTACCCTACCTGTGAATTCAGGTACCTCGCCACTAATATGGACATAGGAGGTAAATTCACTTGTTGCTTTATTCCTGTGACTGAGAGGGTTGGACTAATACCATTAGGGGCTATAGTCACCAACACCTCTAAAGAATGGGGAAAAATGTCTATGCCTTCAAGCTCTTCCTAGTGATGTTCAAGGAGGTTCTGGGCATCTCTAACATGGTAAGGCAGGGTAACAGCTCTTTGCATTTTTAATAACAATGTGGCCTAAATCCCTTTCTCTCCTGTGCCTTGGGGCAGGTAATCCTGAGATTTGGGGGCAGGTAAAAAGGTGTTCTAAAATTAAGTTTACAAATATACTGTCCATCCACTGTTTCGACAAGTTAGTTGCTATGAGCATGGAATCCATAGTCACATAGACTTTTGTTTAGATGTTGATTTTGTCACTAGTTGTGTGGCCATGGATAATTTATTTACCCTTGCTGGTCCTTATCATAAATCAGGAAATTATCTCATGGATCTCTTGAGAGGAATGCATGAACTAAATACATGTGCAGTGCATACAAAGCCTTGCACAAATTCACTTTTAAAATGTAACTGCAAATGCAAAAAACAATAAAGTTTAGGTCAGACTTATAGAGAGCTCTCTAGAGCCAGAATGAGAAGTAATCTGGATATGCTTTATAAACTTCTGTGAACTGGAGGAAGGGAGTAAGCCTCGGGGGTGGTAGTTTTAACAGACTTTTCAGACTTTCCATTCATCCTACTTGAAGGAGCAGGTTTAACAAAACTATAGAACTTTGGATGAGCAAAGTGTATACGCATGCATAACTTGTATGCATACTTATATCCATATACTAACATGCCTAGACCCCTCTATATAGGATGATACTGTCTTAGAGATTCTTCTCTCTCTGAGAATACATTTACTTCAACTGGTTAATTCACTACCAACTTGTAGTTTTTCCAAATGTATTATAATCTAGTATGCTTTTCACTTTGATGGTACTGAAAAAAGCCAAGGATCATTGTGCAAAGACAAAAAATATAAAGGACAAGAAAAATCTGGAGATATAACCAAGAGCATTGTCATTCAGGGCCTTGAAGATCAAGGTAAGCAGTTTTTATTGAAAGTACAGATATGAGGCTTTCTAAGGAAGTGTATCCACGAATGGCTTTGATTTTCAAATACAACCTTGCAATAAACACCTTTCTACATATCCACACATCTTTATTACCATGTGTGCATGTGTCTTCAATTGCCAGAGTGGAATTCTAAAGTCAAACAATTGGCACATTTTTCTTAAAGTTGATAGATATTGATCAATTGCTTTATAAAAATGCTTTCATGAGCCTCTCAGCCCAGGTGAGTGAGAGCCCACATCCAAGCTTAGCTAACGCATCACTATCAATGTTATTAATTGTTAGGGCATCCTGGTGACCTAGTGGTTTAGTTTGTAGGACAACAGTCCACATACATCCCAAGGCCCTGGTTCAAGGTTCAAGTCCCAGAGAAGGAGGTGGGAGGAGAACCACCAAGGCGAAAAACTAAATAAAAATAAAGTTCTGCTTGCTTTTCTTTCTTCCAGCCTATCTTTGTTCACCTTCATTTCTACCGGCACCTTTGAAAAAAAAAGAAAAGGATTGTTCACACACTGTGGTGGCCTAGCCGAAGTTAGTTCTTCTAGGCACAGTCCGTATACATCACAAGGACCCGGGTTCAAAACCCAAAACTAGGGAGAAACAACCAAGATGATGAACAAATACAAATAAAAAAGGAAACGCAGCTTCCACCTCTGTCCCCTGCCTGCTACTTGCCTTCATTCCTGTCTGCATCTTTCCTTTAACAACAGTGACACAAAATTGTCAACCTCTGTAGTTAAAAAAAAAAAAAAAAAGAAATTAAATTGCTTATTTTACTAGGTTAAATTTCTATATTCAGCATCTAATACAAAAATCGCGTGGTGTTGAAATTTATCCTGAAAGTCTCTTGAGTCACACGTGATGTGTAATATATGCAGTTAGACATAGACAACACTACACAGTAAACAAAAGTACCCTGAAGGGAAAGAATCACTGAACCAGATAAAAGGAGGAAACAAAAAGAATTCCCCATGCTGCTATTTGGGAACTAAAACCAGTCTGCTTTCAAGAACACTGTCAAACCCAGGCATTTTTTTCCTTCATCAGGAGAAAGGTATTCCACTCCCTTTTTGTTATGAACAGGAGAAAAACAACCCACTTTCCACCTCCACATGGGCTCTCACAGCACATGGAAAACATCTTTATAATAAAAAACCCTGCAAGTTACACCCAGTTTAGAGCCTGTGCCTTATAAAATCAATGTTGCATCAAGTGAAATTTCCTGCTGCTCTTGGTGATACAGAGTGTGTTTTTCACTTTTGGTCAGGACCAGGATTAGAAGAAGTTCCAGTAACTCTGAACTCAAACCTAAAGTAAACTATGAAACAAACCCCTCCCCGAAGAAGACACTGACCTATGGGAAGGTCATCAGCTCACCTGAGGGGTCATTTGGGGCTGCAGATGTTATTCAAGCAGAGCTCTAAAGAGACGGCCATGAGCAGGGCTGCCCGTCAGAGAGACAAGAGGGAAGCTGAGATGTGGTCTTTCTTTCATGTGACCACCTGGCCTTGGCCTCCTGTCTGCTCCCAGTGATGAAACTTCCTCTTAATGGACTCACCCAAGGCAAAGATTCAGAAATACAGTCAGAGAAACATAAGATCTAGAAAATGTCAGTACTAGAAAAGAACTGGTACTGAACTGCATCAATTGGTGAAGAAGAAAACTTAGGTCCAACCTAAACACATGACTTGTTGATGGTACCATGACAAAGAAGAAGAAAAAAATCTCTATTACTCATCTTCCTTTTACATTTTCTATTGTAGTTATGGTCGCTACATTTATTTTACCTCATAGTATTCCTAAATCTAAGGAGAAGCGATCTTCACGAGAAAATTATTTGTCTTTCACTTGAAGACATTAATGTGTTCTTTAATATGTATTTTTTAATTTTTGTAGTTTCTCCTTAAGATATTTATGTAAAATTAATTTTATATATGTTGTTCACATCAAAATCCAAAGAACATCAGAAGTCAAATTCTTGATAAAGAGCTTTACATTTTCACTATTATGTTCTCATTTTAACATGTACAGGGTGGATGAAATTGAGTTATAATGAGAATCTACCCTGGCAAGATTTTGTATATATATTCTACCTTGCAGAAATTCTATGACACTAATTCAGATAATATTCTGATCATTTTATAGATAAAGCAACTAAATTCCAGGCAATTTAAGGAAAGCATTCAAGATTACTACACACATACTGTGTAGGAATTTAAACCTATCTGCCTATTTCTAAAAGCACACTCTTTCAACACTTACACATCACCTTTAAGGTATAACTTTAGGAACCATATCTTGTGTGATCTTGTTTTTGGATCAGAAGTCAATGCAATATATTTTTCCATAAATAAAGAGAGTTAGATTGACCTCACAATAAAAACAATATGGGATGGACATGGGGTAAATACCTAACCTTTCTATTGTATCTTCTAAAAATTTTTCACATAACTTTCGTAATAGTTCATAGGGAAAACAGGGCAGATTTTCATATTCAATTTTTATGCATGAAAAAACAGAGAGGCTCTATGAATTTCTAAAGATTCCAAGGGGAGTGAATGGAGGGTCAGCCTGGAAACCAGATTTCCTACATTCAGGACCAGATATCTTCCCTCCACATCATATTGCTCAGAGATGTCAACAGAGAGACTCTCACTTATGCTGACATTTCTGACATTGGTACTTTTCTTTTTTTTTTTCAAAAGAGCATAATTGTTGCCCCACTCAAGATAGGATGATAGAAGTCAAATGTTTACTCCTCTACCATACTCAGAAGCTGTTGACTAGTCCTCGATTTACACTTTCTTCCCTACTGTCCTTAATCCCTCCAGCCACGAGAAAGGACAGTTTCTAATTCCACTTGAAAACCTCTCCACAGAGAAATGGTTAGCCCTGGAGGGGGCCCAATGAGCCTCCTACTAGTTGTTGGAAGCTTTCTGCTTCCAGCTGCTCAGTAGGGACAAACAGAGAGACAGAGTTGCCCACTGTTTGAGTATTGATCTGTTTACCGTGTGTCAGTTTAGCCTCCAAACATTCCCTGGGTCTCGAAAGTCCCAGGGACATATATCCGTCCTGTAAATAAATAACTTACCTGTCATTTATAAAGAGTTATACAAAACTTTCTACCACATCTATAATTAAATTCTGAAGCCAACAGGTATGTATCCGCATTTTTGTCATTTAAGAAAAATATTTAATTACAAAAGTACTGAGTTAATGTAATTTATGTCAACTAACCTTCACAATTTCATAGCTTTTCCCCCACACCATTCTTTTCATGTATATAATGAGCTCAGAATATCTATCTAAACACTGGTGGAAGGAATTTCTCCAAGAAAGCATTCAGAGACCTTACATCTCATTATCGCAGGTATCCAGGCAGTGAGCTTCTCTTGGCTGCTGTGTGAGATTCCTTACACAATGGAAATACTTCACACAGAAGCAGAGACTAAACCATTAAGACATAGACTCTTTCTAATGTGTATAAAGAAAGAACTAGACTTAGATCATCAGTGAATGTTGTATGTGCTTCTGACTTAAATTTCAATCTCATCTTCTCTCTTGCTTTGGTAGGATGGGCCAAAACCCTTTCATTGGCCAACTCCCAATTGCTCCCTTTAATGCTAGTTCTTTCCAGAAGTTTCCAGTTCATAAGTAGACTTTGAATGTGTTGTTGGGAGAGAGAAACCTCTGTATGAGAATCAGGATGGAAGAGGAATGGCAGAAGAGTAGATTTAGAGTTGTTACATGCCCTTTAAATGCAGTCAGCTTCTCTACATACTTAATACAGCAATTTGTGTGAGTACTGGGACATCTCTCCACACTAGCTCTTCAAAGCTATTGCCCTGTGATGTTTTCTTCCTTGCCCTCATGCTTTGATTATTTCTATTACTCTACAATTTCTACATTATTTCCTGAATCCCTGTAACTTTCTAATCCTTTACTTCATTAAAAAGCCAAATTTCTCTCCCTGGTTTGGTGAATTCATTGTCCATGTCAATTCTTCTGCCAAGACCCTCACCTTTTGTTTGTGTGTTTTTATACTCACTACTCCAGCAATACAACTTTGTATAAAATATTCCTTTGGTAAAATCTGGTTTCAAAATACCCTAATAGCCAGATCCCAAGTAAGACAGTAATAAACCATAAGACTTTTAGAGAGCTGCTACTCCAGCAGAATTCATTTTCATCTATAATATGAGGGAATTTGACTACCTTGTTTCCTGCACAGGAAGGAAAGAAGGAGGAGACTGAGGGAATGATGGGGGAGGGACAAAAGAAGATTATTTTGTACACACAGATGAATGATCAGAACCTGAGAGGTAGAATGAAATTTAAGGAAATAAAAATCTATTTCCTTAAATTCTACCAATGGAGAAACTCCTAGTAGGACACAGATAGATGGTTTAGGTCATGGACTTAGTTAAGAATCATATGAAAGCCATGAACACTTAACAGAAGAAAGTATATGTACATATAATTATAGATACACACATTTTGAAAGCTGTTCTAACCTTAGTTTAAGAACCTTACAACTGTTATTTGGTTTAGACTCAGTGCTTTGGAGTTTGAGTCACTCATTGGTATTAAATAATAATAAAAAAAAAACACACTTATGTGTTATACAATCATCTTGAATTTCCTCTAGTTGTTTCGTGATTATTAATTTAACATAGTCAACTATTGTGTTTACTTTAAATATGCATCTCTTCAAAAAAGAGAAAATGTACAAATCTAAGTCAAGTTAAATAATCAAATTTGTAGGACAGTCAACAATTTATATTAAATTCATTGATTTTCATGAAGTTACTAAAATGTGTATTAAATATACACACAAATCATCAAATAACAATCATTTATCATATGGGGTATTCTATTTTTAGTGTAATATTTGTCCCATACTGAAGACTTCGGTGAATTGAGTTCAACGTCTTATCCCAAGATAGTTGAAGTTGAGAGATTATCAAGTTAGGCTTTATTTTAAATTGATAAAGTGAAAACTAGAGGAAGAAACTGGTGCTTCTCTCCTTGGGTGATAAATGATTGTGCATCTAAAATGTTATTACAGTTTCACTGAATCATGAAACATAGCTAATATAATTAATCATGGGAACATCCCAAATCTGCTGAAGAGAGATAAAGAATTAAACTCAGCAATATTCTAAAACCTAATAAAGGGGTGTTTAAAATGTTGCTTTAACCTTAAGTGTTTTCAGGTGACTTCACAGTCTTATTTAAAATCAGTATTATATGCTATAATGTGACTACACAACACATTTCGCTAGGCCAGATAGACTTAAGCCAGAAACTGCGGGAAGTAATTAGAGGACAAAGGAATTTTGAAAATATATTAAAAAATCAAAAAACTCTTGAACAGATGCATAAATGTATTTTTCTTAACATGTTCAATAAGTACAGTCAGTGGATACTGAATCACCAGGCACTATCAGTGAATACGTTGTTCCAATATTTCATGAGGTAGAGCTTGAGTTTTGGTATAATCTGTTACAGCAAAGTAGAGTTAGGAAAATACACAGATGTCTTTGCCCTCCCTAGGAGTGCAATGTGATCATTATTCAGAGAAAATTTCTCAACATCTTTGATCAAAAAACAGGCAAAACTGTACATGGATGATGAAATTAAGAAGAGGTTGGTAAGAGAGTTCAAATATGTAGCAATAAGATGAATAAGGTCTGAGGATCTAATATATAACATAGTAACTACAGTAAAACACATTATTGTAAGATTAATATTTGCTAAGAAAGTAAAACTTAAATATGCTTATCAAAAGACTCTATATGCTATATGCTATATAACATATAGCATATAGTAATGTTATATATAACACATATTATACATGCATACAAATGTATCTAGATGATAGGATTTTTTCTATAAATGCAAATCAAATCACTACAATGTACAGTTTAAATATCATAAAATTTTGTTAATTATACCTCACTAAATCTGGGGGTAAAATAACAATAGAAATGACCCAGAGTCATTTTTATTCTGTGCTCTACAGTCTCAGCCAGAAATTAAAATTGAAGTCAGAACAAGAATATTTAGGAGGCACCATGGGATTTAGAGGGACACAATCCTGGGTCAGATGCTTTCTTATCAGCCATATGAACTTACCCAATTCACTCAGCTTTTTTAAGCCTCAATTTCTTCATTTGAAAAATAAATATAACAATATTACTATCTCCTTCAAGTTTATAAGCAGCTAATGAAGGAGATCATATATCTAAACTACTTAGAATCTGGCCTAGAACATAAATGAATCCTATTCTATCCCAGTCTTTTCTCTGAGCCTCATGTGAACCATGATTTTTTAATTTATTTGAAGATACAGATTGAGTGCCTACCACAGACACTGGGAGTGTAAGGATAAGTGAACATGTCTCTATTATTTAAACTCTTAAAATTGAGATAATAGGGGAAAGTTTTATCAGGATGGCAATTGGAGCATGCTGAGAACCTTTCGAATTGTACTCAGAATAAATCCTCTCTTCTCTGATTATAAGACTTTATTTAAAAAAATCCATCTCCCTAAGAATGAGATTTCTCCCAAGATGCAACTTGGTCTCTTATATAGAGATGACTAGCGGACAAGCTGCCGCATTGATCAGTCAGACACGCCCTAACATATATGAATATTAATGGTAGGAAAACATAAAATCAAGATGGCAATTTCATTCCAAAACAGGAATTCAGAATGTGGTAAAATATTGAGCTGACACAGACCTCTAAATATAGTCCAGTAGCATCTATGTGTTGGGGCCAATTATTTACTCACTTGCTAACAGGAAGTCAGCAAATTCTCTGGTGGCCCCAGAAAAGAGGATCTGTATCAAGTGCAGCCAAGTTGAATTGCATTTGTTTCTCCCAACACAAAGTCCTGCAGTTTGGCAGTCACTTTAAGTCCTGAGGGGATTTTATATGCCACTGTCACTGAAGCCAAAGTGTGTATTCGGCCTCCTTGAATACAGACTAATGGCTCATGGACTGAAAGAGTTGCTGAAGACTGAGTTTCTAAATATAAACACAATAACATTTTGTGGATATAACTGAATTATCTCTTAACCCCTTAACTTGATATATTCTGCCAATTGCAAGGAGAGAAGGGTTGAATAGTAGCGAATTGGAAGTGATTTTTCTCAATTTACCATTTATTCATTAGCTTCACTTGAACATCTGTGTAGACAATGACACTACAGATTATAAATCACAAGAGCACATGGGTCATGAATATCATTTCCACCATTATGCCTGGGACCTGGTACAGTCCCTGGTGTATCCTTGCTGCTCAACAATGAACTCAGGGTGGAGAGCATGACACCCCATAGAAGAAGCGTGGCTGTGTGGCGTCTTCTAGTGTGAACTGTAAACTTTATCACCTACTTCTCTTCACACTCTGAGCAACCGACTCTGGATTAAGTGCTCTTTAGCAACACCATCTTACTACTCTCAGTGGCAAAATTGCACACTGCTGAAGAAAGGACACTGTTCTGGGGATAAAACTCACATTGCTCAAGAGTCTGTGGAAACGTGTTGAGCCTATTGCGAAAATATGTATGACAGGAATGTATGATGGACTGGAGGCTTGGAGGTAAATCAAAATTTTGTCACAAGTTGGTTAAGACAAGAAGTTCAAAAAAGAAAAAAAAAAAAAAAAAAGGAACGCAAAACAGACCAAAGCTGCTACTTCATTTATACAAAAATAAAATAAATACAAAAAATGGAAGGAAGGAAGGCAGGGAGGAAAGGAGGGAGGGAGGAAGGGAGAGAGGGAAAAAGGAGTAGAAAGTGCTATGCTGATTTGTATAAGAAGCAAGGAACTTAAGAAAACTTTTCTATGCCTGTGAAGAACAGCATCATGACTGCGAGTAACTCAGTAAAGTGCCAACATCTCTTCAAATGACTCCCTTTATTTCTAAGTCTACTTCCTCCCATGTAAGTTGTGAGTAGGAATTGTGTTTACCTCATGAGGCTTTTCCCATGATTTCATAGAAGCTAAACACAGAGCTCTGGATGAACCGTTTTTAGTTACATTGAGAAGTGTAATGGCTTGCTAAGTGTGTAAGATCTGGGTGAGTTTATCTAGAAAAGAATAATGAAAGGGGGAGGAGAGGGCAGGGTTAGGGATGGCAGAGGAGAGAGGGGAGGGAAGGACAGGACCCTTTCAAACCACAATGTTTGTATTATGAATACCCCCCCAAAATACTACATAATTCATAAGCGAAACACAGAAATATATGGAATTATTTCACTTATATATGGAACCGTAAAACATGTATACATGCATACATATAGATACACATACACATATACATATACATACATATATACATAGATACAGATATATACTTAGAGAGTAGATGGTGGCTACCAGGATGGGAAGGTAGAGAAATGGAAACACATTTGTCCAAGTGTAAAAAGTTGCCATAATGTAGGATGAATAAATCTAGAAAAACTATATACACCATAATGACTATAGTTAATAATAAAGCTGTACTGAAAACTGGGGATTTGCTAAGAGATTAGATTCCATATGCTCTCATCACACAAACAATAATTATTTGAGGAGATATAGTCATTATCTTGACTGTAGTAGTCATTTTACTACGTATTTATATATCAAAAATTGTATCATGTAACTTAAATGTATATAATTTATTGAAAACAGAAATATTTTTCTCTTTCTGTCTTTTCATTATTCCTTCCTTAATTCCTTCCTTCCTTTTCATCCCTTTCTTATTTGTTCTCTCCCTCCTTTCCTTTGTCCCTCCCTCCTTCCCTCCTCCATCCCTTCCTTCCCTCTTTCCTTTCTTCCTTCTCTACCTCCTTTTCCTCTCTCCCTTTGTTCCTTCCCTTTCTTCTCTCTCTCTTCCTTCTTTTCTGTTCTTCATCCATTCATATTTGGATCTTAAATATGAGTTGTTTTATTAAGTAAAGTTTACAGTGATCTGAAATTTGACAATATTTTCTTTATACTTTCTATGCTTATTCTTTCTTCCCTTTAGTGTGAAAAGTTTAGGAAGAATGATGTCAGTAGAGAGGAAGATAAAGACTTAATATCCTCAGACAGGTGCCTAAAGAGATGGAAACTGAGAGGGTGGTGTTAGAAGTTTACTGAGCTGTGCTTTACAGGAAAGCACTTTAGACTTTTGCAGACTTGGCTTGAATCCTAAATCAGCTACCTAGTAACTGTGCAAACTTGGTCAAGTAACTGTCTGCTCTCAGCTCCAATCACTTATCTGTAAAATTGGGTTTCTAGAAATATCTCTCTGAGAGATTAAAGGGAAATTTACATGGCCATAAGTTAGAAGATTTTATTCAATATCAACAAATACAATAGGAGTATCACAAATTGCATCTCGCTTTTCGTTCCTTCATTCTTCACAGCTTCTGCCAAAGTCGTGAAGAAAAATCAGGTTGACAAGCGATTTAGCTTGGAGGGACCTGGTAAGAAATGCATTTTGAAATGGGAGTGTAACTGCTCTGTGTTCAGGTTTTATCCTGGCTGTGAAATAGGTTTTATGTGAGAAAGAACCTTTCTGGGAAGTTCCCCTCTAAAAACCCAGACTTTTTATTCATCATGCTGAGCTACACAGCTGTGACAGCTGGACACCAAGGAAATGGTAGGCATGCTTTGTTCCACACTCCATCCAAAGTGCACCTGCTCACATTTCAAGCACTGTCTTCGAAGTCCTTCAAATCCTCATGATTTTGAACATGAAAACATGTATTGAACTGTCATACTCACTAATGACCAAAGGCAAATAAGAGGAAAATGAGAGCACGAGAGAGACCTGACCTGATTTTGGATCCTGACCAGATGGTTAGGGAGCACCAACTGTTTTAGCACAGGTCACACCTGCTTAATTAGCAGTAATAATAGCCTTTGGAAGATCACAGGGAAATTAAGTGGTTACAGATAAATGATCTAGCAATTCTGTCTGAAGTAGAGTAGGGACAAGATGCTATTTAATAACATGATCACCACTAGAATTGCAGGTTAATGACCTTCACTTTACCATTGAATGGGGTACATTCAGTACCAGGATAAAAGTAAATGGATTGTCAAACACAAATGCATACACTGGTATTTTATAAATAAATTATTATAGCACTAATTGCAATGAAATTGCTGTGTTTTAACATAGCCTTATGACTATGTCATCAGTGGCTTGATGCCTAGTTCTTGCCCAAAATGGCAAAACTGATACTGCCTAAAACTGATACTGCTAAAGCAGTTCCGAATTTACCTTTTGTGCATGAGTAGAGGTATATAGGAACCTCATCTATATAAATAAGGATTTCCTTCCTCCCTCCACTCGAGATATTTGATGAATATTTGAAATGGAGAACAACACCTCAGTGAAATAGGTAAAGTAGAACTCCTCTTGTATCTCAAGAAAAACTGTTAACACTGATTCAGTCTCTGAAATGATTTATCCCTTAAAGTTTAGATTCCCTCTCAAGTCATCTAATTTTAGAATCCATCATTTCTCTAGTACTGGATAGGTCACACCCTTGTCAGAGGCTAACCATATCTGTATCATTTTAACCAGGACAGTGCATCTTTTCTTCATATTTTCCTACTGTTCCATCATTTTAATATAAATGTCAAGTTTTCCTCATTGTTAATAAGCCAGGTCCATCTTTAACGCAGGACAAAAGGTGTAGTTCAGTTGTCCTGGGTCCAGGCTGCTGAGGGGGCTCAAAAGCATATATCCCTTCTGACCCACATGAAAGATGGTCTTTGCCAGTGCTGATGGTAGCTGGCCACAGGTGCTACTGCTGTTCCTGCCTCCCATGAGGAAACAGGAGTTGTGGGAAGAGAAGTCCCTGCACCCATCCTATGTGCCTGTTTCATCAAAGGAGCAGAACACTGCACATGGTCAAGCTGCAGGTAAGTACTGTGGGGGTTATTTCTGGCGCTACAGGGTTATCTCTGGCACTGTGGGAGTTATTGGGCCTTTCTAGCCTTGTACTGGTTAAATCAACATGTGTTTTAGGCAGGACATTTAGGACCCGGCTTATAGGGGCACCAGATTTGGTTTTTCCCTAAGGTGCCAAAATGCATTCACTGGTCCTGCCATTTATATGAAGTTTTTTGTTTTTTTTTTCTGAAATGAGTGAAAAATACCTAGACTTTTATGACTTTTGTGATATCGTAGAGTACATTCTTTGTCTTCCAGGAAGTATAGTTCCTGTTGAGAGAATTTTTTCTGTTATGAACAGTATATGGTCAAAGGAGAAATCTAGATTAAGCATTGAAACAATGAGGACTTTGTTAATGATAAAACAAAATTGTGTATGGAGTGTGATAATTTTCATGACAAGATGTTGAAAGACCAAAATTTTCTGACTAAGATTAGTTCATCGGAGATATATTTATGGTAGCATCATGGTGAAATACAAACCCTACTTATGTCTACCAAAATTTTCATATAAGATCTGTCACTGAAGAATAATTATTAGCTCAATATGGTCATATAATAAAACTTTCATTATCATCTTACTTTTTCATGAATACAGAATATTATATAACCCTTCCCATCTTGTTTCTGTCTCAAGGAGGTCTGGTCACCCTACCTTGTCAGAAATGCCACAGTCTTTGTAAGATCTGGTTGTGAGCTTCAGGCCACCTGTCCCCATTTGTGCCCCTATTGCTCTAGGTCAGCTATGTTCTAGCAATCCTCTCCCCACAATGCGAGAATATAGTCATGATCTACTTATGTGATTTCTTGGTTTCATGGTAGGACCATGATTCTCTGTGTTTCCCCTAGATCTTGAAATATACTATGTGAGCAAAAATATTGATTCGTTAAAGGAAGAAACAAAAGGAAAACTAATTCACTATTCACTACAATCACTAAAAGCCCATTTGTAATGATTAGTATAATTTCATATTTAGTTTTGTATCTTCTAACTACAAGAGTTTCTGCAATTACAAACCAATAAGTTACCATCTCTGTCCTCTAAATAAGTACAGTCTATTTACTAAAATGTATATCCATATAACTCTTTGCAGGTACTACATTGAAAAACACACAGGAACTCTCCAACCCTCACATGATAGGCAAGATTATCATCCCTATTTTATATATGATGAATTTGGAGCACTGACTGATTAGGAAGTCCTCCCAAGGACCATTCCCTAATATATGACACAGACAAGTTTCTGTTCCAGGTCACCTGGCTCCGCAGAATTAATGAACTCAAGATTTAACTTGAAAAATGCTGTAGCTCAAAGGAGGCAAAGGTCATGAATCTTCATGCATTATGACATCCAGAAATATTATCAGAGTAGAAATTGACATGGTCTAAAGGATGGAAGCCAGAGGGACAAAAATGAGTTGGTAAGGCTCTCCAGTAGCCAGTCATCAGAGGCAAACTGAGCATGGTGTGGCTGAGCAAAGGGTCAGGCAGACCACCTGAAGCTAACTTTACAGAGTCAGGTGTGGAGGACTTAACTGCCAATGCTAAAGAAACCTTCAGATCTTCTCAGCACCCCATATTTGCAGCCAGAAATCTCTGGTCATCTGGCCCACCTATCAGTCAAATTTTTGACTGAATATCAATTGAAATAATGACTTTTCGCTCCTCCTCAGGTGGGGAAAAGTGTTTCAAGTAAGGCCCAAGCAGCAAGTAGATGAACTCTGCACCTCCCTGATCATGCCCAGTTATACCCAATTGACAGAGGGTAGGGACAGGCACAATCCATCAAGGAACAGTTGGTTTTGAAAACAGCTTCCTTTCCTTTTTGCAAGGTGTCACTAGGAACGTTTCTTGATTTACAGTACTTGGTGGGTCAATGCCTTTCTTGATGGAGGCTCAGACTTTGAATAAAGGGGAAGAGAAATGCTTAGATATTCACCTTATTTGCCAGTGATCCCTCCTATTTGGTTCACGAAGTTGAAAACAAAAACTGGTTCATGTATCACTATTTTAATTAACAGCGTAGTTTGTCAAATTTTTGTAGTTTTGTTAAATTATGGTAGCAGGGGAGAGGGGGCCCACCTTAAGACATTGTTAAGTGATTCAATCCTTAGGACACTGCAACACCTGCTTAGTTATCCTGTGCTCTTTCTACACTTTTCAGGAGAGGTGGAAGTAAAAGAACCCAGAACCCTATTATTTTCATCTTCAAAGAAATGGAAGATGACAGGTAAAGAGTGCCTTAAGTAAACACTGAAAATTGGTTAAAATGTATCATCCAAGACAAGTCAGAGGAAATACATTTGTTTCCAGTGTTGACAGGCTGTGAATCTGTATTTAAAAGTTTCCAATGTATCAAGTTCAAAAAAAAAAAAAATCTAAAACAAAAACACAACTTCAATTTAGTATTGACAGTCATGAAGAAAATAAGAATCTTTAAAGCTGGCTAAACTGATTTACTTCTTTCCATCTAGCCTACTTTTTCTACCTCAACCTCTAAAAGGTGTTTAGACACAATAAAAGAATGTAGGACTAAGTTTCTTGTGAGCTTAAGTTTGAAAAAACCTAGCAAACTGCCTAATCCACATAAATTCTCGACAAAGTGGTCCTGCCTACATCCTTAGATTGGTCATCTTGGATTTTGGTCCTCTCCTCGTGGGGGGCGGTCTTGCTGAGATTAGTAGAAAAGGAGTAGCTAATTCTGCTCAAAGAAGAACAGTGACTAAGGATTCTCTGAGTCATTGATAGAAATCTCTTCCCTCAATAAGAGTGAAAGTTCAGGAGTCCCGATCATTCCTTGAGTTTTTTCAATACTCACAAATACCCAACCGAAATGGGAGGGCACATGTATCTCTGGAGAATGTGGGCAGCTCCCCGCCAACTCCAGACCAGCCTTATGTGCCAGTATAGGTAATGTCTCCAGACCATGATCACACTGTCCTGTACCAGGCAAAAAGCAAGTCTTATCCATTAATGTCAAAAAGACCTGATTTTGAGGTCCATGGACAAAACACTTTTTCTCGTGCACATTTTAAAATAAAATGGAGTGAGAAGACCTACTATGTGAGTCAGAAGTAAGAAATAAATGAGATAAGGTAGGTGTGGTGTGATACACATATATACTCACGAAGGTATGATTCTGTTTTTCTGAAAAACAGATGGTATTCTAAACCAATGGACCACCAGTATGCAAATGAATATTTTCAACACTCACATGGGAAGATCACATGGGAAGGCACCATTGCAGTGCCTGGCTGTTCTGAAGTATGTATGAAATGGGAAAATATGACATCAGTAACATCTCTGCAGGCATCAATGACCTAGGGCTTCTTCCTACCTGACAGCAGGCTTCTGGGGGAAGTGGGAGTCCACTAAAGAAGGAGAAGACTGGGTACACAGAAAAGCAGAAATTCAAAAATACAAACATTGCTTAATTTTGAAATATTCCACAAGTCATGCAAAGTGCAATATTTAAAAAGAGCTAGCTATTGCCATATGTTTTCTGATTCCCTCAAATGTGTGCTGAAATAAAAAATTACAAAGTCCACTTAATGCTATTGCAATATGGGGTGCTGAGAAAAATCAAATTCAAAGTTCCACCTGGACAGGAAAAAAAAATAAAAAAAAAACCCTCTAGCCATCCTCTTTGATGGGTAAAAATAAAGAATAAGAACCAGGAAGAGGAGAATGACCATCCAGTCCAGAGGGTCATTCTCTGGTCTTGATCTCTGAGCATCAAAGTGGTTTGCACCCGCTGAGACTTTGTAAAATACCCATATGTGGGTCTTTCTTTCAGATGGTGAGTCAAGAGAGCAGAAAAGGAAAACTGTGACTAGATATACATGCCTTGGAATCACACTGAGTTTGAATACCAGGTTGAACTCTAATGGACACTGAGAATGGGAGAAACTGAGCCTCTCTAAGCTCCAGTTTCTCCTAAGAAAGACAAAAAATACCACCTACCTTGTAAGACTGGCTTTCTTAGAGGAATGGTGCATAATAAATCCCAAGCCAAGGGCTGTACAAAGAACAAGTACTTAAATTAAAGATGTAAATGTTAATAACTGTAATACTTACAAACTTATGAATAAGTAATCTCTTAACTTTAACAGCCATAGTAAGTTATTCTTGTATACTATATTCTATAATTATTGCTATTAGGTATATTATTAATGAATAGTCATTATTATTAATAACCTTATCTGCCTTATCAGGCAGCATGTCATGGCAGTCCTGATGCTGCTTCCCCACACGAGAGCACCAACACCTACAGCAGGTTATGAACGTACTTGTATTGGGGCCTTTTTTGTGTTATCATATCACCTAATTTTTTCAAGAGAGGAAGAGGAGGAAGAAGTTAAGGAAAGACTGGAAGAGGGGGAGAGAGAAAAGAATGGATCAGGAGAGAGGCAGGATTTGGAAGAGGGAGAGGAAGAAAACATCGCTATTTTATTTAGTTATTCATTTGTTGCTTTTTGCCCCTGCCCTGGGGCTCGAACTCAGGTCCTTGGGCTTTTATGTGATCCTCACACCAGCATCTCAGTCATCTGAACCACAAGGGGACAGCCTATATCACTGAATTTAGTTATAAATATTATCCATGGACTTTTGGTCTTAATATCTAGCTTTCTGTAGAGTGTTAATGAGGTTTCATGAAACTGAAAGATGTCATTGCTGCATTTCCAGAATTATGACCATTCGTTTTAAAGTTCCCAGATGACTTCCCCTTCATATAATAATTGTTTTAATAAACTTCTTAGTTTAGAGCAGTTTTCAATTAAAGAATATTTGTAAAGATAGGTCAGAGAGTTGCTGTATAAGTCTTTTGTAAGAAATGATCTTGAGTCTTCAGTTTGGTGAGTGGTGACATTTGTAAACAAATTTGTATAATCGTATGCCACCCAAATGATGGCTGGCAGGGTGACTACTAGCAATTATTAGCAGGCGTCTCTTGATGGTACTCTGTGTTAACTAGATCCCTCTGAGGAAGCACACTGCTGTGCTAGGATGTGTCTGTGGAGAGGACTCTGGCCAACAGCTCATGAGAAGCAGAGTGCAGCCAGCAACCATTTGCATGAGCTGTGAAGTGAATGCTTTCCAGTCAGGCTTTGAACTGACTGAAGCTTTTATAAAACAACATCAACAAAAAGCTGAGACCTGAAAGACTGAGACAGGTCACAGGCAGATTCCTGACCCACAGAAAATACGTGATGATGCTCCCTGGTGGCTCAGGTGTTAAACCCACACCTAAGTACTCGTTCACACACAGTCCAAGGACCATGGTTCGCAGCCTGGTACTGGGAATAAAACTAAAAATGAACGGATAAATAAATAAAAGGCTTCTGCCTGCTTGCCTGTCTTCATTCCTGCCTGCTTCCTTCTTCTTTACAAAAAAAAAAAAAAGTGTGATGATGAATGTTGTTTCAAGTCTCTGTAATTGGGGATAATTAGTTATGCAGCAATAGAGAACAATACAGGGAACTGGGAGTAGCAATACTTGCCACAGTCACTCCCCTCCTGGCTTGTACAGCCCAGGGCTGCTGGTGACTGCAGGGGTCCATGACCCAGGCTCCCCAGACATTCCCATGGATGAAGGGCTGCTGCCCAGATCACAAAGATGCTAAATGGAAGGACAAACCATTTTCTTACCAGGAACATGCATTGTCCAAGTAGGTGAAAGAAAATTTCTAGAGGTACACCCTACCTGTTGGATACACCTCCCTTCCTGGATAATATTCATAGAAACTCACAGGACTCTGTTAATACCCAGACTGAAATCTCAGAGCTAAGTGCTGTAGCTGTAGGGTCTGATTTGCATTCATGAATATGCAGCTCCATGAGTCCCTGCTTGGGATATCTGCCCTATGTTGGGTGTCATTATTGTGTGTATGACTGAATTTTTCCTCCTATACTTCTAACTCTGGAAAGTCCAAGCCAAAGAATAGAAGAGAGAAGCCTCTCTGGCAAGTTTTTTTCTGCTGCAAATGTTCACACTGGCCTCACCAGTCCCTAAACTGGTTTCACTTCTATCTTAATTCTGGGAAAGTTGATGTGATTTTGCAGCTTCCTCCAGCCCTGACATTTCAGAGATGCTGAGTAAACTATTTAACAGCAGTCAATTGCTCTACTAATATATCACTCAGTGACAAAAACAAACAAGCTAAAATAGGCAGTGAAATATATGATAATTTGTAAAAGACAAATAGCTTATTTCCAGAAATTCAAGAGAGAGAGAGGGTGTAATATTTGATATTTTCAAGTAATAGTTTTCATTTAATGGGCACTTAACACGTAGATAAGAATCCTTTGAAATACACTAAGAAGATATCTGAGACTCATAGCAATTTTTTGCAGAAAGACATTTTCCATTTCTTAGAAAAAAATACCAGTCACAATGGATATATCATAATCACCACCAGCTTCCTCATTACTACTATCTTCATCCTCCTTTTGGATTGCTTTTATGAGGTCCAAATGATCTCATAGTACACTGGGTGTCACCTTGGAGAAAGAAGTAGGACTTACAGGCCAGGATCAATTTGCTCCTGACCAAGCTGCATCACCAGAAAATGAAATGCAATTTCCTCGCAAGTCCTTGCTCAGAATACCACTGCCTGGGCCGCCTCAGCAGCAGGAGACAGAGGTCATGTAGGTATAACATGTCACCTCCGACGCCGAGAGCTAAATTTAGTTCTGTGGGATGTTGCTATAAAAATGTCATAGGTCTCAAAAAGACAGTATATCATTTGTTAAACAGCAAGACTGTTGCTCTCAGATTAGATGAAAGAAGTAAAGACTCAATCCAAAAGTGGTCTGAGAAAGGGAAAGAGAACCATCCACCAGGCTGCCATTCTTCACAGACGTTATCTCAAATGTGGTCAGCTGCCCTGGAGATATTTGTCTTGCCGCTCATTTCACAGTCAAAAACTACTGAGATGCACCAAGGTGAAGTGATTTGCTGAGGTCATAAAGACAGTCCATTGGAGATGCTGAATTCAACATCAGGTCTGCACCCATCTCACTTCTGGGCTCTTTTCTCCCACTGTGGTGGCCCACAGAATGGGCAGATGGATGATAACACTGTGGGTTTAATTTCAGGTTTCTTCAGAAGAGGCTTGAGCTCCCAGAAGAATAATGGGGACTTTCACAAAAGCCTGCCCCACACTCAAGTGGCCTAGATTTGGCTTCGGACATCAGATATAAGATATGCATCTTTAAGTGTGTGTGGGGGTGGGTGGAGAGGGGGGGTCTCTTTCAACACCATCTGATTGGCAGGCCTTTTCCGCAAGGTGCCTCTGAGATGATGCTGATGCTCTCATTCTGTTTCAGTCATTAGAGGCACCACCCCAGATATGAGTAGATAAGCAATCCAAACATAGCAGCTATTCAATTTCTTCAACTTTAAGTGAAAATGGTGCTTATGTCCTCATTTGGATCCCATGAAGTTAAATGGTAAATATTTGATATAAAAATGATATAATGAAATGAAACAAATGATCATGCAAATCCCAGCGAAAAAAGCAGGACTCAGGACTGGTTGGGGTGCGGGGCGGGAAGAAGGGGAAAGGTGATGGTAAGAGGCACTGGAACCATGCCTGTGTGTGGCATGAATTATAGACTGAAATGCAGCTTCAGTGTCCCAAAGTGAATTGTGAACTAAAGAAATAATAAACAAATAAAAAATGTCCTAGGAGGAAAAAATGATCTGGAATATGACTACATCTAAAAAATAATTGCCTATAAGAAATTAAGATGTGAAATGCTACTCATTTTAATAATGTATGCCTGTTTATACTGATGTTCTGTATAATTTACTAATATAAATATGCACCCAGCTCTCAGGTTTATCTACATTTAATTGTGCTTCTTAAAATTTGGCACGAAACAACTGAGTCAGAAACACCTACTAGATTTATTCTAAAAATCATTTTCAGGGCCCCACCTCAGACTTACTGAATTAGAGTCAGAATATAATCAGGGAGATTTCATAGAAAACTGCTTTTACACCCACTCCCCAAGTGATTCTTTGATCTGAGAAATTGCTGCAATAGCTTCCAGTACATATATCAAGTTCTCAGCTATCATTTTTCATTTTTGTGGTGTTTCCACATATCTGGGCCTTGGGAAAAAATTCTGAAAGCTGTCACGTCAGGGTTAGGAGGTGCTACCTTTGTGTTGGATGCAGGTTTATCACAAGCAGAATAAGGAGAAGGCGGTAGTAACTGACTTCCATTTACCTTCTAGATTCTTTGGGTAGGTAGATGTGACAAAGACAACGGGACACGAATCCAGAGTTTTTATGAGTTCTCATGTTTTCTCCTTAAGGATAAATGAATCTTTAAAAATTGGTTAATGAAATTTTAAAAATACATAAAACCCCAAATTCACTCAGTTTACCTACCTCTCCGCACATCTACCTGTCACAAATATCTCCTCCCATTTTCACAGAGACAAAGAATAATATGGATGTAGCTGATGAAAGTTTCCAACATTTCTCCGAACATACTTTCTTGGGTGTAACTCAGGGTGATGTCTTGTGTCCATCACAGGAGCACAGGAGTAAGATGCAGCTAAGTTAACTGGGGAGCCTCAACACATGGTCTGTTAGAAACCTCCTTATTACTCCATATCTGCAGAACTAGGAGGTGAGACCTGGGCATTTACTTAATAAACAATATTACTGGAGTCTTCAGAATGTCTAGTCTTCTCTAAAAGCAATAAGAAAATGCAGTTGTTAAGAAAAAGAATTCTAAAATCAGCTATAACCTGGATATTCATAGCAAATGAGCCTGGGTTTCTTCTCAGTAGAGAAAATTACCACAAATACTTGATAGTCTTTACAAATTACAACATAGTTTGTGTTATTTTAACAGGAAAATCTTTAGATAACCCTTATTAACGTGTCTAATGTAGTTTTGTAAAGGGAGATGATAACACCTCCATAATTTTCATGGAAGCACATCTCTTTTTTTCTTTTTCAAGGGCTGGTTGCCTTAAACCAAAGGCTTAAGCAAAGAAGTGATGACTCTGTCATCTGATTAAGTATCCCAATCTGAGTATGTATTTTTCAAACATATATCCAATAAAATATAGTCACTGATGAAAGTTTTCTTTAGTATTGTCAATCATGCAAAAGCCAAGGTTTAGGTATGTAGATTATGTAATTTGTACCCACCCCTGTATTAAGGTGAACTCCTCTAGAAAAAAGGAAGATGTTTCCTTAATATTAACTCAATCAATTTGTACCAACATCCTCTATTGGGTAAATATTATTGCCCATTTTCCATAGGTAAGGTTTTGAGACATAAAATAAATTCCCTTGTCACTTTACTAGTAGATGTCAAATTGAAATTTGCACATAGAGCCATTAAACCATCATAATGAACTTTAATTAATGAACAGGCACACACACACACACATATATCAATGTGACATAGTTAAAAGGAAAAAAAGGCGAACATACCAAGTGCTCGCTACAGAGAGTAGATAAGATGACATGAATTTTTGATATCAGTGCTAAGTGATAAAAAATCTTTCTGGTCTCATTTCCACTAGAACACAAAGAAGTGGAAGCACTTTAGTGATGAATACAGAGCCTCACACAGCATTCGTGCCTTGTCAGCTACCTTGATCTAGGAAAGCTGGACCCAGGGGAGAGACCCTCATGATAATGACATCTTGTTAGGTAAGCACACCACTGTCACATACTTACTGGAGGCATGAGCTCAGACAGGGGAGAATAATTGCTTTCCCTGAGGATGAGGGGCAGAAACTAACCAGATTTTCCTTAAAGGATTGGAAAGATTACCCTCTCTCAGCAGGTCGCAGTAGGCATACTCCTCAGCCTCTCCTACTGAGATCTTGAGTTGATCTGCAGATCAGAGCTTGGGCTCACAAACAAGACCCCGCTTGATGTTTTGCTCATTGGCATTTGATATATGTTATTTGCCTACTCTGTACAGTCTAATAGCTAACAAAAAATATATATAGGGTAAGGTCTGACTTGTATATCTTTCCTTGATTCACTTGATGAGGGGTTCTGGGATTAGATTGGCCAATGTGTCAAGAAAGAATTCTTGCGTGTTACAGTGCAGTTTTCTAAGTTTATTAGAGAAAATGGAGGAGAAAGAAAGCAACAGCAAGAAATGGAGTTTCCCAGGCAGAGAGGGCTGCCCCAGTTGCTGAGATTACTAATTGTACACCCCTCCTTTAGCCTGAGGAGGGGCTGTTGATAAGAATGGAGTGCTTTTAACATCAAAGTGCAGGTCATCCCTGCAGGGGGTTCCAGTTGAGAGTAAGAGGAACATTCTGAAAATCCTCAGTTTAGTTCTAAAAGCCTCTGCTGTCAAAAAGAATTCCATGTCCTTTTGTTCCCTCCTACAGGTATCGCCATCCTTCATATATCCAGCTTCCATGTCCATCCAGTGCCATGTTGATTTTGGAAGCTAAATGCTGAAAATAACTTTCCCCCAATAAACTCATTTTGTTTTTCTCCGATAGTTTCACAACCACTGTTAATTTATCTACAATCTTCTGAAAATTCTTTATGCAAATGTAGACACACAGGAATAAAAATCTTTCTTTTCCTTTTTCATGAAAAGTAGTATGCCACATATCATCTAATATTTTATTATTTAACTATGTAATATAGCTTTTTTTCCTTTTTTAACAAAAATATTTAGCATATTTTAAAATGTTTATTGTAACATTTAGATGAATTGTGATTTATTTAACAAGATTCTATTGATGATAATATGGACTGCTTGTGTCTTAAGGATTTTAAACAATACTGAAGTGAATATCGGAACCAGAAAGAGAAACGTGGTGACTATACAATTTAAAAAAAAAAAAAAATTAAAGTATTCAGATTAACAAAAGCCTAGTGACAGTTGAAGCAAGGAGTTGAGAGCTGTCACTGTGTCACCTCTACACAGCTGATCAGGCTCCCCTCTCCAGCCCAGAGCAGTATACCACAGTTTTGGCTGCTGTAACCACACATCTACCACCGATAGACTAGCTAAAGTTAACTGAAAAATGACCATAAAAACTGCAGCAAAATGCATCTAGTCCATCCCATAGACTCCTACGACTCTACACACAGGAACACATAATGCTAACATCTTTGGAAACTTTTGCTGAGACTCAGCGCTGGACACTTCCCATTGGAAGCTGTGCATAAGCTAGTCACCCTGACTCTTTGAGACCATACCCTGGACAGTTGCATGAGCTTGCGGAGTTCTTCTTTTGGTATATTTAAAAGCATGTCTTACCACCACTGATTACCACAGCTGCAAGTTTTACTTGTAACTGTGTATGTCATGAGATGTGTGAACAAACTGAGCATTCGAAAACCAACATGACTTGTAATCATTGATCATTCACCACTGATCATGACAAATATCACAATTAATAATCCTGTATGTACATCATTTACTTAGGAGGAAATACTGGATGTAGATTTGCTGAATAAAGAATAGATACATCTGTTATTTGGAAAATATAGTGACAATATTTTTCAAAATGGAAGAATAATTGAAATTAGAAAACCAGTGCATCCATAAAAGATCATCTGGACAGAGGCCACTCCCTAACATATATTCTCTACTGTTTAGGGACAAAAAGTTTTCATGGTTCTCTCCTTAGTAATAAAGGCAACTTAATTCTTAGAAAGTAAGGTGTCTGATCAACTTAATCTACCTAGAATAATTAAAATGTCAACTCTGAATTCTGAAGTTTAGACAATTATTTCAGTGATTAAAACGATGGTTTCAAATTTACTCTACTTAGCTACTCATGACTGGAATTAAAGTCAGTCTTCTGAATAGAATAATTTTATCTCTATCTTAATATTCTTAAAGGGAAGTGTGATGCTGTTAAGTTTTCTCATACAAAGTCACAACCACCTCACTGTAAAGATGTGTTTAAGCTTAAATACTTGCCCCAGAATATGCCAAGTATTATAGAGAGGAAACAAAGGGTGATTTGAATATTCAGATCAGTGAACAAAATATATACGTTTAAAATAAAAATGATTAAGAATTCACCATGAATTGAGCTTTCAGTTTCACATATATTATTATAGAAATTACTCCACTTATGAAGTAATTCTTTTACAAATAGAATTTTCATTTTTGAAAGCCCTATCACCTTATAAACATTGACTTCTTCAAAGTGTCTTCACTAGACACATTAAAAGGTCTCCAAGTGAATAAAAATGCTCGGTTCATTTCTAGGAAAAGACCAAATTACCATATCACTGTGCCCCATAGGAATCTAGGATACAATGCTTGCTTACCCTCTGTGAGAGTCTATGCTTCTAACCATCAATGTAGAGCATGTCTAATGAGAACAACTACTACAACATCTTGGAAGAGAAGGAAGACTAAGAGCAATGGCATTTTTCCCCTGGACTTCTTAGAGTGACAAGAAGTTATTATATAACATTTGCCTGTACAAACAGGTGAGGAAACCACTCATGATATTATTATAACCCCTAAGAGTCTCTACCTATTTCCAGGTACTGACCACTTACTAAAGAACAGATGCTCAGTTCTTGCTATTGCTCTCTACTTTCCTTACTTAAAACTCTGTATATCCAGAGGTGAACCCATTGGTTTTGATGAATTTATTGGGTTTCTTTATCCTTTGTTTTGTGAATGACCCTCAGGTTGACTGGGAGGCCACTCAGTTGAGTGATAGAATCCTTCCCACACAAATCATGAAATCATTGACTGAAAGAGACTGATACAATGAGAGACTGAGCCCCTGGGCCTCACTTATCTCTTTCCCAAAATGCATGGTACTTAAGAAAACATTAAAAATGCTGAAAAATAACTTCTACGTTTTGACCAGAAAAAAGGGTGCAATGTCTGAAAGACATACAAGAAATTAAAAAAGGGAACTGGGGAAATGATGCAAAAGACTCTTCTGGTGATTACATGATTAAGAATCACTAGACAGAGAGGACAGTGAATATCATGAAAAGAGAGGAAATTAATGAATAGAAAACAAAATGATTCCCAAAGAAAGAGACCGTAGAGAGCAAATGGTCTGACACTAGAAGAAATGAATTCAATACCATAAAAAAGAGATTGACTGCATCCAATTAAATAAGATGAGATCTTAGCACAAATGCTTATGATTCTCATAAGTAAGAAATGAGGGAATTAATTGATAAAAGTCATAAAAAATAAGCCAGCATTCACAGTAAAATTGCCTGGTATTCAAAATGTATGTGTTAAAGGTAGGATACAAATTGATCTGGGAACTGCTTAAAACCCAAAGCAGATAGTAAAATATGACTAGTTACAAAATGTATAGTATTTACAACATAATAAAACAAATAATTGAAAAAAGAAATTACAGCAAGTCTCATTATTAAAGCTGAAAGAAAATGCTCCCATTCTCATTAGAATAATAGACTCTCCCATAGCCTATAATATGCATCAGAGGAAGGTTTGTTAGCACATACCCCAGGAGAAGCATTATTATTATTTTTTAAAGCATTTATTCACCCATACCTTTAATTTCCAGTAGCTTTATGATTCTTGATGCTGTGCATTGATTTTGTAGCCTACCACTTTACTGTATTCATTGATGAGTTCTAGAAGTTTTTTGATAGAGTTTTTAGGTTTTTCAATATATATAATCATGTCATCTGCAAATAATGAGAGTTTTACTTCCTTCTTCCCAATTTGGATTCATTTTATTTTATTTTCTTGTCTAATTGCTCTGGCTAAGACCTCCGGTATAATATTAAATAGCAGTGGTGAGAGCAGACAGCCTTGCCTTGTTCCTGACATAAGAGTAAATGTTTTCAATTTTTCACCATTAACTGTGATGTTGGCTGTGGGTTTTTCAAACATGGCCTTTATCATGTTGAAATATGAACCGTCTATTCCCATTTTATGGAGGGTTTTTATCACAAATTGGTGTTGGGTCTTGTCAAAAGCTTTCTCTGCATCTATTGATATGATCATGTGGTTTTTCTCTTTGCTCTTGTTGATATGGTATATGGCATTAATAGATTTACATATGTTGAACCATCCTTGCATCCCTGGGGTGAATCCTACTTCGTCATGATGGATGATCTTTTTCATGCATTGTTGAATTCAATTTACCAATATTTTGTTGAGAATTTTTGCATCTACTTTCATTAGAGATATTGGTCTGTAATTTTTTTCTTTGTGATATATCTGTCAGGTTTTGGTATCAGTGTAATGTTAGTCTCATAAAAAGTATTTGGGAGAGTTCCCTGTCCTTCAGTATTTTGGAAGAATAGGTGTTAATTCTTCTCTGAAGATCTGGTAGAACTCATAGGAGAAACCATGTGATCTTGGGCTTTTATTTACGGGGAGGCACTTGATTACTTCTTCAATTTCATTGCTTGTGATTATTCTGTTCAGGTTTTCCAGTTTTTCTGGGTTCAATTTTGAAAGACTATACTTTTCTAAAAATCTATCCATGTCTTCAAGGTTGTCTATTTTGGTGGCGTAGAGCTGCTCAAGTGGTATCTGGTGTAACTTCTCCCCATTCATTAATCTAGGTATGAGAGTTTTCTCCCTTTTTTCTTTGTGAGTAACCAATAACTTGTCAATTTTGTTTATTTTTTCAAAGAACCAACTTTTGGTTTCACTGATGTCCTGGATTGTCTTTTTGTTTTCTATTTCATTTATTCTTGCTCAAATTTTTATTATTTCCTTTCTTGTTAATTTTTGGCTTTAATTGTTGAAGTCCCCCACTACTATTGTGTTGCTGTCAATGTCTCCCTTAAGGTCAAATAATACTTGCTTGATATATTTTGATGCTCCTTCATTTGGTGCATACATGTTAATAAGCGTTATGTTTTCCTGCTGAATCGATCCTTTAATCATTATATATTGTCCATCTCTGTCTTTTGCTATGCTTTTTAGATGGAAGTATGTTTTATCTGATATGAGTATAGCTGTTCCTGCTCTTTTGAGATTGTCATTTGACTGTAGGATTGTCTTCCAGCCATTGTCTTTGATTTTTTGTTTATCTTCTGGAAACAGGTGGGTTTCCTGAATGCAGCAGAAGGTTGGGTTATGCTTTTTAATCCATTCAGCCAGTCTGCAGTCATTTGATCAGTGAGTTCAATCCATTAACCTTTTGGGTGACTATTGATATACAGCTGCTTAGCATCATTTTATAATTAATCTTTTGTATGTTGCTCCAGATGATGACTTTGTTCTCTTTCTCTTATTAGGTCGTATGAGTTCAGTTATGTTTTGATTGATTTCACCTTTTGTTTTCTTCTTCGATTTCTCCCTGGGAATGTCTTTTGATGTTACCCTGAAGCTAGCATTCACAGTTCTAGGTTTACTACCTAATTTTATTTGGAAGCATAGAAGTCTTCCACTCATTCTAACTATCCACATTTTTGTTCTCTTCGTCCCCACTTTTAATATTTGCTGTTATACTGCTTTCTTGTGTGATTTCTTTATCCTTTATAGTGCATCCTTTAATATTTGTGCAAAGATGGTTTTGTGGTGTTAAACTCACTTAACTTCTGTTTGTCAGAAAATGTTTTTTATCATTCCTTCAGTTCTGAATGATAATCTTGCCAGATATAGCATCCTAGCTTGCAAATACTTTTCTTTCAGCACTTTGAATATATTATGCCATTCCCTTCTGACCTGTAGAGTTTCAATTGAGAAGTCCACTGACAATCTGATGGGGGCTCCTCTGCATGTGATATGTTTTTCTCTGGCTGCTTGTAATAGTCTTTATCTCGTATTTTTGACATTTTTTTGACGATGCATCTAGGTGTGTTTCTGTTTGGGTTTCTTTTATTAAGAACTCTTTCAGCTTCCTGGATTTGGAGGCTTGCCTCATTCTTCAAATTGTGGAAGTTCTCATCTTTTATGTCTTCACATATGGTTTCTGCCCTCTTTTCTCTCTTTTCCTCTGGGATCCTTATGATGCGAATGTTGCTCCTTTTGGTGTTATGCCAGAGGTCTCTGAATGCTGTCTTCGATTCTTTGAAGTTTTTCATCTCTTTGCTGGTTTGCTTGATTGAGTTCCACTGTCCTGTCTTCCAGATCACTGAGTCTGTTGGAAGCTTCATCCACCCTGTTGCTGAGTCCCTCTACTGAGTTCTTTAATTCAGCCATTGTGTCTCTTACCTTTTGATGTCGTTTTAATTCTTCTCTTTGTTTCCTGACATTCTTGTTTACTATCTCTACTGATTTCTGGATTCCCATGATTATGTTAATCACTGTTACCCTAAATTCCTCTTCAGGTAATTGACATATGTCTGCTGTATTCAAATTTTCTCCTGGGTTTTTGATTGGATCTATCATTTCACATATATTTCTCTGTGCCTTTGTGCTATTCAGCAATCTGTTTATGTTTCTGAGGGTTTAGTTTCCCGAGTGTTCCATGGGTTTGACTTGCCCAGGATTGACAATCAGGCTACAGTTTTGCCACTCCCACAAGGTGGCGCTAGTGGGTAGCATTGAGGTTTGGGACTGACTTCTCACTGCAATCCATGTGGGGGTGGGATTTCGGTGGACGGATGTGCGGTGGGCGTGATGTCTGCTGGATAGAACCCAGGCTCTGGCGTGAAATGATTGCGGGAGGAATTTGATTGGCTGACTTCCGGTTATGGCCACATACAGTGCAATTTCATCACATGGGCTCCAGCTCAGCCCCCGGTGTGCAGGCCCTCCTTTCACCCCCTCCCAAGTTGGCCCTCTGTGGCTCCACGTCCCAGTCCCACCAGGCCCACCTTTTGCTGCCTCCAGAGCTGGTCCTGAAATCCCTAGCCTTTACCTCACTGTGCATCTGGAGACTCCCGAGCTCCACCCCAAATCCAAATCTGCTGCTTAGCTAAAAACCACATTGGTTGCCCTCACCTACCATTATTCTTCAGCTGTTCTGTCTCCAGCTGAAGTGCCAGTCGTTTCTTGGTGTTTGTCTCAGGAAAATAGGTGATTTTTAAAATTTTTTTTAGATGTTTGTGGGGAGCAACCTGAAAATGCATCCTATTGAGTCACCATTTGGAAATCAACCTCCTGTGATTCTTTGATTTTGTGATAGTTGTTTTGAGGGAGAGCACAGTGTCTTCTCTGGGAATGTACAGTGTTACTCTATTTAAAAGTCCCATTGACTCTGCAGTCAGCGCAACAACCTCTCTTGGCCTCAGATTTTCTGTAGAATACATGTGATCCCTTTTAACTGTCACCATGGATTTATGATCTGAGAGGCCACCTCCAAGAAAATAACCAGGAAAGTGTCTTCAGTCTCTTATAGGAACAAAGAGTATGTAGAAGGGAGATGATAGAATTAGAGAGCAAGCAATAATGATAGCAAGAGACATACAACCATGAGGAAGAGAAGGAGATCCAGAGAGAGAGAGAGAAGCAACGAGGCAACAGTAGTACTAGTCCAGGGATGTTCCTTAGCTAGAATCACTTGGACAACAAAAAGGAGTGTGTTTAAAATTATGATGTTACAATGAAATGAAACTGAGTTCTGTATGATAATGACTGTGATATTAAATCATGCACACTTTTTTTTTTTTTTACAAGTAAAATCAGGCAAAGAATAAAACATAAACCTGCTATATATTGGTTGAATAATGACTGTTTTTATAAAAAGCAAAATAAAGTCATGACAATTCAGTCTCATTGTTAGGAAACCTCTGGAGAATAGATCAAAAGAGAAAAAGGTAAAGATATGGGTACATTTGTCTTGCTGGTTTGTCTCGAAGTTGAGCGTTATAGGTGTGGACTTTGCTAGTTTCCCTCTCTGCCTGAACCCCCCAAAGCTCTGTTGATAGCAAGAAGAGAGCTCAGAATTCTGTATTAACGCTCTATATGGACTCAGCTCCAGTACACGCAGGAGGCACCAGATGGCTCAATGCAAGAAAGAGAAATCCTGTTTGACCAGAGGAAATAACCCTTCCAGAAAAATGACCTCTGGTCATAGTTAGCATTTGACTCAGTGTGTGATTCCTGAATTTAAGGAATTTTTTAATTTGAATACCAAACTATTTTGCAGTGAGGAGAAAAGAAATGTTGTCTTGGGTCCCGGTGTTCAATAAAGAACTGAGGTCAAAACTAAAGGTTCTGTCTCCATAATGTCAGATTACTATTATTGTGGTAGAAGACCTTTTCCCTGACCCCAGAGTAAAAGTTAGTCTGCCAGGAATTTTCCACGGTACTACAGAGACTGCAGCGATGTCCTGTTATCCTTGACTAAGGACAGACAAGCATAGACTCCCTACTCTGCAGCCTTACCTAAGTGATAATCAAATGACCAGATGCACTTGCTAAAATTCCTTTCAATCCTAAGGTATAAGGTTAATGTTCAACCTCCAGATATGGAGTTCATGAGTCAACCCAATCTAAAATTTCTCAATTATCTTTGTACCCACTGAAGCCCCTGAGCCATAGGGCTGAAATGTTCTAACCACCCCCAAGCTGTGTCATAATGTTCTAAGTGTGCTGTTTACTTCTGTTGGAACTGGCTTGTACAAGGACCCTGGCTCCTCCTTCTGTAGCTGCCTTGGTGTTTTCTCCTTATCTGAATGCAGGGAGTAAAATGTGGAGGATCTATAAATACCACCCTTCTGTAACCCCAGCCAGGGCCGCAAGGTTTTTAAAGAGACGTGAATCCTCTTTGCAGTCGCTGGCTCTCCCAATAAACTCTTCATTTCCTTCAAACCAAATTTTCTTGGTCTGCAGTTGCTCCTGACACTGGGTTAGATCACAACAATAAAATGTGCCAGTAGAAACCCCACATAGCCAAGGAGATGAATCATTACCTCAGAGTATAAAAGGAGCTCCCCTAATCCCTTCCTTGCTCAGCTTTGGGTAACAATACCCCTGGGCCAGCACTGGTGCTTGCAATAAAGTGCCCTTTTCTCTACCTTTGAGTTCCCAGCTGTCAGACTTTTCACCGTCTGGATACTCTGCCATACATTATTTTCTCTTTATCAGAAAAATAAATATCTAGGAGATGTGAGCAACAGTAGACAATACCAATCACTTTTAAATTCAGAAATACAACATAAGATGAATTACATTCTGGTTATGATATTTATTTTAAAATATACCAGAAGATATTTGACTACTGAACTTAGCATTTATGATTTGATGATGAGCTTTAATCACATTTCCTCCCACATACTTTTCCCTTTTAAAGGGAATTTTATTTTATTTTACTATGGACTCCTTTTTGGTACATTCAAACAAATCTTGGTTCAATAAAATATTTAGTAAGTGCTGAATTGCCAACTTAGTGCTTCTGCCCACAAAGAAATCTTGATTTAAGTAAATGTACTTTTGATAAATGAGTTCTGCCTGAATGACTTATTGACTTAGTGTGGAAGGGTCCTACAATTGCATATTACTATTGAATAGCTCTGTTTTGTATTTGGATCTTCTATTGTAGACTGAGAAAATGTAAGTTTTTTAAATTAGAGACTAGGAAATAATTTTATTTGTGTAAGTTGACACTCTCTGACTCAAATAACAGAAAATAAAGTAAAAGTACTTAAGATATAAAAATTGTACTTACATCTGAATTTACAGAAATTATCCATATCTGCTGAATGAAAGAGAAAAAAATCACACCACAATGAACTGAGCTTACTTAACTCCAAACCTAACTGTGACTCTCATATCATGAACTTTTTGAAGGAAACATGTTCTGTTTTAATTTTGTCAGCCTAACACTAAGTAAACTATTGTAAAGCTTATAATATCATGGACAAACTAGCATTAAAACAATAATGGGGCATATAATGAACTAATAAATGTTATGCTTCCAAATATAGAGAAAATGAAAATTAGGAATCTCTCAATGAAATTACATAAATCAGCTATAATATTTGTTGTCAAAATGGAATGTGAATTTGAAAAGACTTCTAAAACTTAAAATGTAGGGAAAAACCATATGTCAGGTGGGGGATGATGCATGGTGATAGATTCAGCAAGATTCAGACCACAGAAGGCTTATATGAAAAATAAACTATTTTTTTACAAAATTAATGGCAAAAAATAGTATATATAATTAATATATTAAAAGTTGTCATATATGTGCTTCATCTTAATCCTAATTCTAATGAGAGGGGGTGCTAACAGCATATTTGATTACACTCAGAATATATAGTAGTATAAATCATTTTAGAAATCTGAAAATCATTTTGCGAATTTTTGAAAGAGACATGAATTAGATAGTCATACTGACCTATTTATCATTGAAGTAATAGGATGTCTGGTATTTGTTTCAAGGTAGTCAGGGATTTATGGTTAAATAATCACAAGTTGACAATCATCGGTGCTTAGTTCCAATATGAATAGAAAACAGTATGAAAGGGAGGGACTCAGAAGAAGAGGCTGTAGATACAGTTGCAAGTTAAAAGATTTATTTAAATGTTGGCTTTACACCTGTAAGAAATTGAAAATCATCAAAATTTTTAAGTTGGGAAGTGATAAAACTAGATATGGTTTTGTAAAAGAAGAGTCAATCTCTTAAAAATGAATTGGTGCATAGTAAAAATGAAAAGGCTCCTGCAAAACTCCAGGTAAGTGAAAGCAGTGACAGCAATACAGATAAACTGAACAGATTCAAAACCTGGTTAAAAATAAAGATGGACAGCTAATCAGCAATTGGCAGCATATTAAATATAGAGAACTTTGATGGAAGAGATGGTAAGGATAATTCCTATTGTTCTAATGCACACAATTGAATATTGGTATGGGTATCATTCATTAGACAATGGAAGCTCACCTGTTCCAGGGGTATTACCCATGAAATTAGTTCTGGACATAGAAAATTTGAGGTTCTTTTGTAACATCCCAGTTGATAGGCTAAGTAAACAGCTTTATATGACAACATGAAACTTAGAAAAAGGAGTTGGAATCTGTGTTAGAAATAAAAATGTAAGAGTTTCAAGATGAGATAACCAAAAAATGAATATAAACAGAGTCTGGGCTTGATCTCTAAGAAATACCAGTCCTCAAGGTCCAGGTCAAAGACATTTCTCTCTAGGTCAGTTATTGAAGGTCTCTGGAGTCATTGAGTATCATTATGAAACAAATATAAGATGGGTAACTTATATGTATCATCATTTAAAATATATACAATGATGAAAGACAATTTAATGATACACTAAGTAAACTGGAATTCCAGAGAAATGCTTCTCAAGAAGAGCTGAACATTTTTGACTAATTCCTTCTGTGAAGGTATTTGCTGGTCCTGTAATGACGTAAGGATCATATTTGGCCAGTCATGCTATCTTAGAGGAGTGAGGAACCAACAAAACTTTCACTGTCATGTGCACCTTAGGTGACCATCTAGAATCCTGAAGAAACTAAACCATTAACCAGCTGGTACCCTGCTTTACTACCCTTGGGTGTGCATGGAATGTGGTAGGACTAGATCAAAAGTGTTCTCTTGTTTAACTTTAGAAGCAAATTCTACTGTGAGTAGAATCTGTGCCTCAAACGTTCATCTGATATTGGCATAGGGATATTTGCCAGAGTGGAATCCATAGGGGTTGTTAAAAAGGGAAGAGTTAATGTCAAAACATCAGAGAAGCATAACTGAACTTTTAGGAATTAAAAGTTATCAGGTTATCAATCAAAAGAATAGGAGGAGTACACACATAAGGAACAATGACAAATCAGACATGCAGTGAATCTTACTGCAATTACAATTCATCCCTCAATAGTTGGAGGAAAGAACAGACCCTCATTTATCTAATAGAGGAGAGAGGGGCTATCTTTGGAGGAAGCCATCATTTGAAGTGTCTAAACTTCCATTATACACAATATCTGATTAATTTTTAATTACTATATGTGCAAAAAGGAAGAACATAATTGATTATAACAATTAAGAAAAAATACAAGAGAAGTAGACTCATAGATGACTCACGTATAGTCAGATGACTTAATGGGATAAGCTCTAAGAAATGCATTGCTATGTACTTTTGTCATTGTGTGAATAGCAAAGTGTGCAACCACACAAATAAAGATGGTGTTGCCTACTGCACACCAAGGTTATTACAACAGAGCCTATTGGGACCACTGTTGTAGATGTGGTCAGTGGTTAACTAGAATATCATTAAGTGATGCCTAACTATATTGAAACTATCATATGAGGAACTTAAAATAATTATGGCTGATATATTGAAGAAAGTAGAGAGGGGGACCCAGGGGACAGAAGGTAGAGGTTGTCAGTCAAGAATCAGTGGACATGAAGAATTAAACGAACACTTGGAAATGAAAAATTAGATATCTGAAAACAAATGAGTTTCATTCACTAGATCAGTAGAAATATGGAACAGAAATAGTAAACAAAGTTTGTACAATATAAAATCTCTAAATTAAAAGACAGAAAAATAATAAAATAAAGAAATTATGAAACATGTGGAACAAATGAAAGAAAAGACTACACCAGTATAGATTTACTGAAACTGAAAGGATACTCAAAGGGTATAAAGAAAAGTCTGTGCCAATAAAGTTGATACTATATAAAATGGTTAAATATCTTAAGGAAAAATATTTGTCAAAACTGATGAAGAATTTTTTAATGGGAATATCTATGACTTAAATAAATTAAATTCATAATTGAAAACAAAAAATAATGTATTAACAGCAGCCACAATAAAATAAAAAACTCCCAGAGAAATAATAACTACTGGCTAGTTGTTCTTTCTAGAATACAGAAAACTAGAACACTTCCCAACTGAGGTAAGACCAATATTTATTTTAAAATCTATAAACATTATAAGAATGGGAATTAAAAGTCAGTATCTCCCATAAATATACACGCAAAAAATGCTAAATGAAATGCCAACTAATACTAGTAATTTATGCCATATATTTATCAAATCATTTTTACTCAAGCGATTGTCCCATTTGAAAATTTGTTTAGTTAGTATTTTAACAAAATTAAGGATAATTAGCACAATAAATGCAAAAATTGCTTGATGACATTCAGTACTCACACATATGAAAATGCTTGACACTTGGAACAGGAGAAACTTCCCTGACATGATGAGGGGAAATGACAAAGGGTTTATGATAAGTGCCATATTCAATGGCAAAATATTGAAAACTTCTTTTCAGATTAAAAGCAATAAAAAGAAATAAATGCACACACATTTTAAAAGAAGTCATTGTTGTTCATCACCGTCATTCTGGGACTCAAGACTGGATCTAAGATACAGATTTTCAGTGATTCACTTATCTTGACCTAAGATGGCATGTGAGAAGAAAATATAGGAAATACCTTTCTCTCCATCAAAATTCCAGTGGATTCTTAGAAAATAGTGAAGTTGCTTCAGAGTTTATTTCATGTATGAAATTGAACACAGAGGATTATAATAAAGAATGATGAAAAACTCCATGGGGGCAGATGGTGAAAGGAACCTTAAAATACAGACTTTCTTGTCCCATCATGAATGTAGTTATAAATACAGTTTTTAAAGTAATTTAAAAATCCCAGAGCAGGGATAAAGAACAAAATTATATCAAAAAATACTTTTCAAATACAGTAGGCACCGATTTTCTAGCAACTAGAGAAAAGGTGCCAAATTATCTCCATAATCACTGCTATTAAACTATTCCAACATAATATAACTAACAAAATAAAATGTATCAAGCAACAGAGATGGTCTCTCCTAACAATTTATTTCACTAAGACATTGACCTAATATTTCTGATGTGTAATACAGGAGCGACTAGAGTGCAGTATTCAGTGATAGCTTCCTAGAATTGGAGAAAGAAGGTAACTTTCTGTGGTTGGTAATTATTCCAGCCTTCTTTGGGAAAGATCCCAAGTTTAATTTAATTTTTTAGCATGATATGCATGAGGCAAAACATATTCATGAGAGCCAGCTGGCATTTTCGTATCTGATTTGGGGAAGATGTTTTTATTGCTAAAAACTTGGTTGCTGTTTTTCACATTAATTTTGATCATTAAACATAGGCGTTTTGATTTTTGGATCCCTGTCTGTCTTGAAGCAGGAAACTCAGAAGTCTCTCTACGTATATTTTTTCCCCGCAAGAGAAATTGTTTCACAAAGGAAAATAAGAAGAGTGGTTAATTACTGTAGGCTAGGGAGTCTGTATATTCCAGTCTAGCTGGTCACTCACGATGTTAATATTAAAATATGACTTAAACACTGTATTTTGTCATGTGCAATATGCATACTTTTTGCCCAAATTTGTGAGGGAAAAATAAGGATGAGCATTATATACAGGCAGTACTAATTTAGCATCAACAGAAGTGATTTTAATTCTTTTACTTATCTTTGTGAGTTAAAAGTTTAACTTTAGAAATCAATAACAATATCCACATACAACACTATACCCTGGAATAGCATAATCAGTTTTGTTGAACTTGTAAAGAACTTGCAACAAAAGCAATTTGGCCAAAGATTCGACAAAATGAAACAGAGTGACATGTTGCAGTCGGCAGAGTAAGGACTCCGATTTGATAACAGGTGATAGATGGTTGATGCTTGACTTTATCACCGTAGGGTGAGCAGCACATTCCTCTTTGCACACTTTAGGCGGGAGCTAGTAATCTTGCTGATGTTTTTACAAAAACACAGATATGGCAAGTTTTAAGCAAACAGTAATTAAATAGGCTAAAGAGAATGTCCACAGAGCTGCAGAGACACTTTGACTCTCTTTCCACACAGTGTCTTCATATTGTGTAGGACACAGGGAGAATCTGTCCTCGTGCTTTGTCATTACTTGTTACATAACATTTCTTGTAACAAAATATGTTCAAAATAATTGCTGAAATTCCTTTATAATACAAAAAAACAAGTACATAAACATAAACAAAGTCTGAATCAAAAATTAAGATGAAAGACTCTTTTTTTCCTGAATGCTTGGGTCAAAAACCTGAGCACATGGTCTACATAGCAACAATATAGTAATCTCGTTACTATGGTAGCTGGGAGCTGTCAGAGAGCTGACCGCCCAGGTCTCGCCGCTTCTGTTCTCGTTCATGGCAGCACAGTCTCCATTCAAAAGCCAGAATGAGTTTTTAAGGCAAATAAATTGCATTTGCAAAAGTCAAAAATTGGGGAAAGTCCAAGTGTCCTTCA
Organism: Solenodon paradoxus; assembly: GCA_004363575.1. NCBI lineage: Eukaryota > Metazoa > Chordata > Mammalia > Eulipotyphla > Solenodontidae > Solenodon > Solenodon paradoxus. The sequence continues at coordinate 413,067 of RJWH01000356.1, read as the reverse complement.
ATGACTGAATAGTTAAATAAAAGTGGTCCATCTATATTACTTAGCAAAAAAAAAAGAAAAGAAAAAGAAAGATAAATGCACAACTTCACTGAATCTCCAGAGAATTAATGTTGTTTGAAAAAATGCCAATATGTCTCCCAAATTATATACTGCATGATTCCATTTATAAACATTCCTAGAATGATAAGATTAAAGAAATGGTGAGTGATCTATGGTTGCCAGGTTTTAAGAAGATGAAAGCAGGAGGGCATTTGCATGTGACTATAAAAGGAAAGGAGGGATTCTTGTGGTGATGGAAGTGTTCTGGATTTTAACTGTTTTCTATTATTTTGCAAGATGTTAGCATTGGCAAAATTGGGTCAAGTGTGCTTGGGTTTCAGAATTATGTTTTACTAATACATGTGGATCTTCAATTACCTTCAAAATAAAAAGATTTCAAAATAGTTTATTTATATGTATATGTCCACCAGGGGATGAAATATAGAAAAGGAAAAACTATAAAAATATCAACTAAAACATTCTATGGAAAAATCTAAAACCCTGAGTTCACTTATTCACACAGACTCTTGTATGTATATTTGATTAAAAGTCTTGCCTACATAAAAATAAATATTTGGGAATATACCTTTGAGCACCATGTCACCTGAAGGATGTTACTTCTCAGAAGCTTGTATCTTGTTTTTTGAGAGTAATGAAAACTTTAACTTGGCAGTGTGCCAATATGACTAATTTACTAGAATATGATGGAATGTGTAATTTAAAGAGAGAGCATGTAAGGTGCGGAATAGTTTTAAGATCTTCTTAGTAAAATTGGAAAATAGATGATACTATAATCAGATAACACAAATTCCAATCACTGACACCAATTTATTGAATAAGAATTATACCCATATTTGGAATATTTCATTGTTGAGCTATTGGCAAGTGTTACTGAAGAATGTTGTAAAAGAAGTACGTTAGCATCATATTTAGTCATATTATGGCATTCTTGGGAGTTTCATTGCAATACAGAATGTGGTACCTTTGGATTTGTAACCATCAATCTCCTTAAAATGATCATCTAAGAAAACATAAGCTACTTTCTTGAAAGACTACATTTCAAATTGTAAGTCATATTTCTGCTTCAGCTTTCAGAAATCTTCAGTGGTTACCACCTTAGAATCAGACTTTTATCTTCGCACAACTTTGCTACCCTTGATACTGTCTTAGTTTTGTGTACTGGGGATTTTTTTTTTTAATTTCTGTTTCTAAAGCACATCATCTTTAAACTAGAGATAATAGTAACATTTATATCATAAGGCTGTTGGAAATAATAAATAAGATAAAACATGGAAAGCTCTCACACAGAGAGAAGAGTGTGATGGATAGAAAAAAGTGAAACAAATGTCAGTGTTCATTATCATATAATCAATCATCCACCTTGGTTTCTGATCTAACTAGGGCTTTATTTTTTCTAGAGGAGATTAGCTTGATGCCTTAGGAAGGTAGGCCTAACTTGACTTTTCCTGAGTGAGTCCCTTTGGTAGATGCTGCACATTTCTGAAGAACAAAGCCAATCCTGCCATTCAAATGTCTGAACCAGGGGCTGGAGTAGGAATCGAAGGATAATGTATTAGCGAAGTGGGGAGTCAGACATGTTCCAGGTGACTTATATAAATCTGACCAAAGTTAGTGCTAAATTTTAAGTGGTCTCAAACAATCAAAAACTGTCAGAAAATATACTCACAAAGAAATCAATGTGAAGACTCTCACTTGATTGCTACTTGACCTGGAGTTGTATTTAAAATATTACTGTTCTCTTTAATGGTTCTCTTTGAGATCTTGATCTGCTGCATTTTTAGATTCAATCCAATCCATTTATTTCTGTATACTTCAAAACAGTTGTTCCCCCATTACTAAAGGCCATCTACACATATCTATTCCTCAAAAAAACCTGACTGCTACCCCACATAAATTTTTATTTCTAAGATTACTAGACCAGCTAATTTCAAACTCCCACTTTGGCTTCCATATTTCACCACAAAGCCTTGACTATAGCTCCATCCTTTCCCTGTTAACTTCCTGGTTCATGGTCCTACCCACCTTCTTGTTTAGTTCTCCAGCCAGTAGTTCAGGCTTAATTTCCCTCCTCTGGTTACTACAATAGTCACAAATTTCCAGTCTTCTCTCTCTCTTCCAAACCCATTCTCCATACTTTCATTAATCAGCTTACTATATAACAAAATATGATGAATTTGTTGATCTAAAAGAAATACAGGGTTCCCCATGGTTCATTGTAATTATTGTTAAAAATTGGAACTTCATTTGATTATAGAGGGAACAGGCTCACTTTTCCTGCTGGAAAATTCCAGGAGAATATAGCCATAGGCATGCTTGAAAGCCAATTTGTGACAAAAAGGTGGACAATTTCAGAGGGAGTTAACCTGGCGAAGATATTAACTGAGTTAACACTGAAAAGTAGAGAAGAGGGCTGGGGAAGCTGACACAGAGAATCCAACTGTGTACAAACTGGTCTGAGAAGAACCTCTGGATTCTGCTTTGCAAACCAAACAGGTAAATTTCATTCTACAGTTGACTCTTTAGAAAACCATGACAGACTCTGCATCCTGTGATTTAATTAATAATTTATAATTTGCCAAAAGTCTGTCCTATTAATTAAACAAAACACCCCATCTCCCTCTGAGAGCCCCGTTAACCTGAATTATGGAAATTCTGAAGTGAACTCTTTATAACACAAGTCTTTTCCTGCCCTCTGAAGCTGAGTCTATGCCAGAGATTTCCTGCATTATTTCAAAGTTGTATCCAAGCAACATCAGGTTTTAGTAAGGTAAGCTCTGTGTCTTGGTACAGAGGCTAGTGAATTTAAATTTATATTGCCTTTCATTGAAACAGCTACTTAACATGCACTAAATGTATTTTAGGTACTAAATTTAAATCAACATATGATGCTTTATTTTTTAACTCCCTCTTTGAAATTTTTGTGAATATTTGCATATTTTTGAATAAAAAGTATCAAAATAACTATCTTGGAAAAAACTTAAGCCTTTCTGTTACATTGGCATGATATGCTTTAACTAAAGGTATACAATGTAATATCGATATTAACCAGAGAAAAGAAAAAAGATGAAATATTTTACTAAGAAGTGTAATTAGACAACTAAATTTAATGTTCAGGTAAGAGCAGAAGGAAGACAAAAATCAGTAAATGTCAGAAACGGATTTAGACAGAAAACCCTCTGTGTACGACATGAGCGTCCATATATGGAGGAAACAGTAAAGTGAGAGAAAGAATACAGATAAGAGAAATATCTGTGAAAAGTAAAATTGGTATAGATAACATGATCTGGGCTGTTACTAGAATGAAAGACATCCAGGGTTTATCTCCTCTGAATTGCATTTTAACTTCCACTTCCTGAGTGAGAACAGAATAAGAAGTGGGAGGAGGGGAATGACACACCTGGCCAAGAGATGTGTTGATGCAACTGTATTTATTTTATTGATTTAATAGTCACAATAGCTTTGTGATTCTCTGACTCAGAGAATTGCACTGGCTGGTTGGCTGGCCACCATATTTTAGGCATTTCATTAACTTTGTGTGAGTTCATATCTCAATTCTGTACTTGTTACTGGGGTGACCTTGAGCAAGTTACTGTCTGTCCCCTTGATAACTGGTTTCCTTGTAAGTAAAATAGATACTCTACTCTGCTCATCTATGTGAGGATTACATGTTAAGCTTTGCAAACATATGTAAAACCCTGTTTTTCCTGGATGTTTTCTCAGAACTGGCCGTCTTGTATTATCATGATCATTGGCATTGCGCCTTGACAAAGTTTTTAATGAGAATGCTGATAAGTTTTAATTTTTGACTCTTCTTTACAATTACATTTCAGTCTGTTAGCTATTTCTTCAGGTGTGACAATGTCCCACTTCCTCACCATATCTATTCCTTCAGGAAATATCCTTGATTCTTCCTCCTTTTTCTATTTAACTTCTATTTATCTTTTATCCTCTTTCTAGCTTCCTTTATTTATTATTTATCAATGCTGTGTTTTCCAGATCTTAACTTTGGAGACAACCAATTTACTGTTCAGACCAGTAAGCCTAGACAGAAGTTAAACATTTACAGGAACTGATTCTATCCACTATCTACATTCCAAAATTAATGAATATCTTGTATCTCCCAGAAATGCCTGCCAAGAAGCAGCAGGACAAAGTCTCCTGGTTGCAACATTGTTGCAATGTTCACAACTTTGTGAAGAACTTTAGTTGACTGAAGAACAGAGTTGCTGAATTTAAAGGCAAGATTGGAAATAGCTTTCAGAAGTTGATACTTCAAGATGTGAATTTCCTGTCTTGGCTGGGTGAATTTGTTTCTATTCTGTGTGAAGTGAGATAACAGAGCCTTGGGTGTGTTTCAAGTGAAGTTCTTTAAAGTCTTCCAGAAATCTCAAACCTTTCCAGGAAAAAGTGCAGCTTTTTAAATGATTCTTCACTTCCACCAGGGCTCTTTTTTCATAGGTTTTTCATTACCTCCACTTTCCCAGAACAATAGTTAGTCTTTGTGTTAGCAAGGCTGACATCTTGACCACTTTATTTTCCTTATGGTTGGTACTCACATCTTTGCTTTTAATTAAGGCAAGGAAAAGTAGATGCCCAACTCCACACGGTTTCTCAGCATTGGACTCCAGAAGCCAGGTATTAATATTGTCTTCCAATGAGATGCCTCAGTGGTTCAACTGTACTTTTCCATTTTCTCAAAATACTTAATGATATATCCCTCAATACAGAGGGGCAAACAAGCTGAGCTATTTATTAATATCATAGACATTCATTTCAGATACATTTCTGAGTTGGATTCAATTTAATGCCATTATATTCTAATTTGGGTTAATCCATTCCTCCCCATTATCATTCAATTTAAACTGTAATTTAAAATATGCTTCCAGGAAGCACCCTGATAAGCTATGAATTGACTTTGAGGTGATTTTTTTTTTTTTTTTGCATTCATTTTATTTGTTGAAGTCCTATTCTTGGCAGACAAGATTCTCAGTAGCCAGCATACCCCAATGCCTGAACAATGAGGGACCGTAAGAAATTTTAATTCAGTCAAGGGGATCAAAGGTGGCAGAACAATAAAGTAGAGGAGTTTCAAATATTTAGCTTATATGTGGCTCGTGTATGAATAAGCCTTTTAATATTTCAGTTCTTTACTATTTCTCAAAAGATGAAGCACAGGAACCAGAGCTGAACTGTTCTTCTAATCACTTCATTATTCCTTCATTGTGTAAGAGTAGAGACAAAAAGGATAGAAGATTCATAGATAAAATTCAAGGATTTTGTTGTTCTTCTGACATAAAATCCTGAGTAAAAAGAAGGAAAAGACCTGAAATGCCAGAGGATTTAAAGATCCAAAGAATCTTAGAGCCAAAAAGTCTTGATTGAAACACTGTTGAGTCACTGTAGTAATTATTCAGATTCTGGTACTGTGCTGAGGATTTAAGATATCCCAAACTCTCTTTTCAGAGTATAAAGTCTACAGAAGGAAATAAGCTTAAACTATAAAAATAATCAGTATCCAGAAAAAGATGCAATGACAATGAAGATAAAAACATATAAAGGTATTGAGAGGGGGTTCCCTGGCAAAATTACATTAAACTAGATAAAGTCTTCTTATGCAAAGTGTATTCATGTGCAGATACTACATTTTCATGAAAGGTGCATATTAAAATGACAGTTACACTAAATGTAATGCCAATTCCCAGTCTTCAATGTACCTTAATTCTAATAATGATGGGGCCTCTGGAAAAGGTTAATAAGCTCACTGGTCTCTCATCAGGATGAGCGTGTGCTGTACTTAATACTAGATCAGTTAAGTGTAAATATCCCCAGAAACAGCCTCCCAATAGAGAACATACTTCACCTTCATTGCTCTGCACATTTGCCAACTTGAGACACTCCAAGAGGGCAGTCCTTTCCCATCACCTAGTCAAAGCTTGCTCATCCTTCAATGGCTAATTCGAAGTCTAATTCCTTCAGAAAACTTTCTCAAAACTAAACCATGTATGCTTTTGGAGAAGAGGAGCTATGTGTGACAGAAAATTAGGACTTCACCAAATCATCTAATGGACATTCCGGGTACTCACTAAGTAGGGCAACAACTAATTTTGATCAGTGTCATGTGAATACAAATGATTTACACTATGTTTAAATTTGACTTGTAAAAATACTCCCATATTGTTGTTATCAGTGGTGAATAGTTAATAATCACAAGGTATGTTATGTTTTGAGTGCTTGGTTTATTCATACATCACACGGCATACATAGTCATAAGTAAAACTTATTGCTATGGTAATCAGAAAAGTTCTTAATCTCAAATATATTAAAACCAGAATGAAGCAACTCACTAAAAATTCCATGGCAAAATCTCAGAAGGGCAGAGCAAATGGCAAGGAGTGTACAGTTTGTGATGGGAAGTCTCCAGTGGTGAGTCTCAGCAAAGGCTCCCGAAGATGCTAGTGTCCGTGACTCCAGTACGTATCATTGGCGTCTGTGCCACTAAGTACATGCTTTTTGGCTTTGGTTTTTATAGTATTTTTCAGTGAAGCTTGATGTCAGCCTTAGCACATTATTGGTGGCAGAAGTGTAGTTATCCGTCACCAGAAGGTATAGTGTGGTGCTCTCAGCTGCTGCAGCAATGCTAGTCATCTGGCACAGAGGTGACTTGGCACTAGCTCTTAATTCCTCCCTTAATTTACCAAGCTTTTGTTAACCTAAGTACTTCCATTTTGCTTTTGTATGTAGTAGAGTCACCTGTTTCCCTTTCCAGTTCTGACATACACTACACATAACTTTTTGTTCTGATGATTCTCCTTCTGTTAAGTCATGGGCGCTCTGAGGCCAGGGTAGTGATATCCAGGTAGAAGAATCTTGGAAGCCTTAGTCACTCAATAAAGAAGTGGTTCCCAGAAGAAAACATCCAGGAGCAATTTCCAGTAGGATTTTGAATGAATGAAAAATGAGCTCTGAATATGATTAGCTAGCTGAAATTCATTTATTGTCTATTTTATGGGAATTAACATTAATTACCCTGACGCTATAGATGTTATAAGACCTAAATTATATAGTCTTTAAACTAGACATTTTGGGGTTCAGTGAAGGAGAATGTCCAGTGGCTGTTAAAGTGGTCACAAGAAACTCCATTATAGTCATGAAACATAAAATGGCATAAAGTACTTGTTAACTTCCACATCAGAATAAGAACAGACATTTTAGGGAGAATTCATTTCATGGACAAGACATTTAATAACATATTGTTAAATATATGAGAAGAAAATGGATATGTTGGACTGTTTACAATATCAGTGAAAAATCAGCAGTGACACAGTAGCTCTCTGTCAAGCCAGCACTAAAGTCAATGATTGGGACTTACAGAGAGATGTATTTGGGTTTCATACAAGCCCTTTTTTTTGGTAGCAAAATTTATCTGGGTCAAAGATTACCCCACTACTCCAGTGAGTAATGAGATGTCTGTATTTGGAAGCATTCAGATGTAACTTCAACATTGAATTATCAGGGACGTTTTAGAGGGATTTAAGGTTGCACTAAATGCTAATACTACTACTATTTTAAAAACTGTATACTAGGAAATTTAACAAAATTATATATGGCTTTTGTAATAAAGAGACAATTTCTTCCACTACTGTTAACTTCAACTCAATTCCAAATCACCCTAGTCCATTTCCTACAGATACTACGAGAATTTGTTAGCATCACTCAGGATAATGACAGTAAACCCTCCAGATGTAAGACTATGGGAGGAGAGTCTCTCAGAAATGTGCTACTGGTCTGAGGAAAACTGTGACCTACCTCCTGGGAGAATAATCAGCCTAAAATTGTTTTATGTATTATAAAGACCCAGGTTAATCTTTTCCCTTCAAATTCTTTCAGACTCTACAATGGTGGTGGTGAGTCTAGTAACTATATACATATATATACACACACATATATGCATATATGTATATATGTGTATATATACATGTATATATACATGTATGTGTATATTATATATATTTATGTGTGTATATATACATACATAGAGACACAATATATATAAAGACACACACACATATATATGGCTAACCATATGCACTGTTTAAAATGGGACGGTACCATTTTTTTCATATTTCTCAACCATCCCATTATTTTAATATAAATGGTAATGTCATCCCAGATTTAATAAACCAAGCCCATCTTTCATACAGGCTAAAAGGGGAAATTGAGTTGCCACATACTCAGGCTGCTGAGGGGGCCCAAAGCAACTTCCAGTTTTGCCCTACATGAAAGACGGCCCTTGCTGGCACTGACTGCAGTGGGCCACAACCACCACTGCTGCTCCTGCCCCAGTGAGGAAGCAGGAACCCAGGAAGAAGATTTCTCCCATTCCTAGGTGCTTGTTTCATTAAAGTTAGCAGAACACTGCAGTGTGATTGAGCCACAAGTACATACTGTGGGGGTTATCTACAGCACTGTGGGAGTTATTGGGCATTTCTGGCACTGGAGTGGTTAAAGCAGCATGTGTTTTAGGCAGGACATTTAGAGCAGGGCTTATTGGGGCACCAAATTTGTTTTTAACTTAATGTGCCAAAATTCCTTGTACCAGTCCTGGCTGTTCGTATGAAGTAGCCCCTGAGTCACACATCATGATTATTTGATCCGTCAATCAGCATCACTAGTACTTACTTGTTGCTGGCCTGGCTGCTCTGCTCCTGCTCAGATTGTTGCACCTCCTCCCACTCTCCTAGTCACCAATGCATAACCCATTCCTTTCTTTCCATCCCAATGTCCCATTTTCTCTTAAGGAAATATGGTCAAACTAATATAGATACATACGAACTAATGCCTTCTCTATGGGTCATTCAAAGCCATTTGCAAGTGATTTTGGAATATTCTCATTCAATGCCATCTGATATTTTTAATGAACCACACATTCTGACAAAGTTGTCTTTATTGGATAATTTCCCTACATCTCCATGTTTCAAGACTGATCTTTTTCTTTATGAGAGGGGATGAAAATGCCTGAGAGATTCCTGATCTCCATGAGCCTTTCTGATGACATGCATCTATTTCTACTATTGTACACTTTTTCTATTTGAATATTTTGTCTTTGCTTACAAAGGATAGATCCATTTTCTGAAACTATGATATTGCTCTGCTTCATTTTTTTCTCTTTTAAACTGACTTTATTCATTTTCATTCCCTTGTTATTTACAACAAAAGAAACCTCTGACTGTTACGGTACGTGGCATATTGTGAGGGAACAATTCATTTTACTTTGGAGTTCAACTCTATTATTGTCATATTTATACATCAAAGGTTTATCCAAATATATCAGCCTGTAATCTCTAAAGACTCCCTGCTTCTTACAGGTAACTAATCCCAGTAAGAATGAACTAAGGATCATAGGAGGAAATATTAAACCTTTCCACTTCGACTACAAAATATATATCCCTGAGAAAAGACACTGCTTGACAATTTACAAATCTCTTTAAATACAGTATTTTTTAAAAAAGCTAATAGGAAGAAGTCAGGAAAAAATGAGTTTATTGATGATTCATAAAATGTGTGTATGAGCGTGTGTGTATATGTGTTGCTAAATCTTCCTACTAATGCATTGTTAATTGAACTAGCCTCTTTTGTCTTTGTTAAAATGAGTGATAATGGATTTTAATTTCAGTCTTTTTCATGATTCAATAGCATAAGAAAAAAATGTCTTTCTTAGCTACTAATTACAGTTACAGTTCATAATATAACCATGAATAGAAATCCCAGTCATATATTTATATGTTTTTCTATTGTGAACATCAGTGTCTTTATGACTCTTGCCTTAAAAGAGAGTATAGTGATATCATTATTAGAGTGTAATGGAATACCTGTCACTTACTAGCTTTGTGCTTTAGAAAACCACTTAGCATTTCATTTTTTAAATGTACCATTAATTTACAGTACTATGGGGGTTTTAAGAGAATAGATTCATAACTCATCACTCTGTGTGTGTGTGTGTGTGTGTGTGTGTGTGTGTGTGTGTACACATCTTGCCCACCACCAGAGTTCTAGAGCCATTCAGCCTTGATTTGAACCCCAACATCCATGTTCTCTCCTTTCTTCCTCCTCGTCTCTCTTGTAACTTAGGTTTTCATTTCAGAATCTAACAGTATTTTGCCATGTTTTGTTAGTTCATGTGCTTTGTTTCTATATTCCACAAAGGACCAAAACCATCTGGTAATTTTCTTTCTTTTTCTCACTTACATCACTTTGCATGATCACCTCAAATTTCATGCATGTTGTCACAAAAGGCAAGATTTAACTCATTTTTAATAGTTCAGTTGTAGTCCACAGAGTATATAAAACACATTTTTTCTAATCTGGTCATCTGTCAATGGCCATTTAGGCTGATTCCATGTCTTAGCTATTGTGAGTTGTGTGTCTATGAACACAGGGGTGCATATAACTTTTCGAAGTTATGTTTTCATATTCTTCCAATAAATAACTAGAATTTAAATTGATGGATCATTATGACAGTCTTATTTTCTTTTTTTTTTTTGATGAATCTCCCTACTTTTCCATAAAGACTGCATTAAGTTACATTTCAGTAAATGAAGTTTCCCTTTTCTCCACATCTTCCTGTACATTGCTATTTCCAGCCTTTTTGATATAGGTTATTCTCACAGGTCTGCGGTGCCATCTCATTGTGGTCTTAATCCACATTTTCTTTCGGTAACTGATGGTCAGCATTTTTTCATGTGCCTGGTGACCATTTGAATGTCTTATTTAGAGAAACATCTAGTGCCTGCTCATTTTCTGGCAGGGTTGTTTGTTGTTGAGAGACATTCTTTCTATATTTTGGATATTAACCCTTTGTCAGACTTAAGATGCGCAAATATCTTCTAGTCAACAGCTTACATTTTCATTTCTGTGATGGTTTCATTCACTTCATAGAAGCTTGTGAGTTTGATGTTAGTTTGCCTATATTTGCTTTTGTTTCCCTTGCTATTGGAGCAAGTGCACAAAGACATCTGTTATATTGTTATAATGGAGTGTATTTAGTTCATTTTTGATTAATTTTTGTGTATGGAATTAATTAGTGAATAGTGGCCTACTGTTTTGTTTTGTTTTTTCATGTGGCTATCCAGTTTTCCCAACACCATCCATTGAAAATGCAATTATAATGAAGATTGGGAATTCAGTATTTTTATTGCAGTTTTTTACCACATAATTATCCTATCTACAACACTGGAATAGGTATAATCAGTAGAGATGAAGTTTAGAGACATAATTTTGGGAAATTTTTACTACGTTGACATAAAAAAGCAAGGATGAATAGAATGAATCCGAATGAGCTATCAAAGAAGGGGGAGTACAAATGAATGTCTTTAAGGGAGACTCCCAAGTGTATAGTGAAGAGAAGTAAAGCAAAATGCAAAACAAGAAAGTCTTTGAGTTTTGAAGGGTCTGGAAATTGAAAAAAACAAAAACAACTGTTATATTGATTCAATATAAATCCAATGATAGTCTCAATAGGAATTTTTGCAGGAATTGACAAATTGATTATAAAATGTTTATGGAAATACACAAACAACTCCATGAGTATTTTTCAAAAGCAAATTAAAAAAAAAAAGACCAAAATTGAAGGACTATCTGAGATCAGAATGTCAATTATGGAAATCAATAAGGAACGGGATTTTTGTTTTTATAAATGGTAAAATAATTGAATAGTCATATGGGGAAAAAATTAATCTTGACATCTACCTCATACCATATACAAACATTAATTTTGGGTAGATCATAGACCAAATGTAAAGGCTAAAACTGTAAAACTTTTAGGCATAAACAAAGGCAGAAAAGCATTCATGACTTGGGATAGATAAACAGTTCTTAAAAAGGACAGGAGAAGCAATAACATAAAAGAAAAAAGATCTCATCAAAATGAAATTTTAAAACAGCACATTAAAGAGAATGAAGAGAATGAATACTTAGGAATTTAGATAACATTGTAGAAAAATAAATTTACAATTGTAGTATATAGGCCAAAAGATAAAAAACAGGTGTATTTATAAGGATTAGGTGGTGTAGGTATTTCATGCAAATGGAACTGCATGAACACAGCTACAAGGTATGAGTATCTGAGGGAGGTTTAAGAGTTCAGAGATTTTCATATAACTTGACATGACAGGAGCATAGTATACCTGTGGGTATTGTATGAGATAAGAACAGATGATGATGTAGAACTTGATAACATAAAAATAATTAAGACCTTAACAGAGATGGGGATTTTTTGAGAGAGTTGAAAAAAGTGAGCCTCATAACTTCACTAGCATTTTAGAAAAACCATTTTGACATGGTGTAAAAAATGGATTAAAGGGTGAGTGACACTGATGGCAGGGAAATCATTTCTTTCAGAACAAGAAGCTTAATAAACTTAAAGTTTGATAAACATGAAGTCTGATAAAAAGTCAAAGTAAGGCATTTCCATGTTGCCCCCCCCCCCAAAAAAAAAAAAAAGAAAGAAAAAAAAGGAATGAATGGAATGCAGAGCTATTGAGGTGATAGAATCAGCAGGAATTTTAGCATTACTCACGTCAGGGAGTGAGGCAAAGAGAGTAGGGTCACTGTGAACAAAGAATAGGGTTGTTATCTAAGGTAATATTAGAGACCTAAGGACATGTTTAGGGAGTAGTCAAGATAAAGAAGTTCATACCGAAAGTAAGTACATAATTAAAGTGGCAACCTGTGGTGTTCAGTTTGGGATGTATAAGGTCAGTGTTGGCTAGGGGAGCAAAAAGCAATAAATCTGAATGTGACTTAAAGGGCAGATGTAGTAGAAACCAAGAAATGCAGATGACAGAAGACCTTTTCTCAAAAGAATTAAACAGTCTCTTCTGCGGTTCATTCACACAATGGTACCATAAATTGATGACCACAAAACTTGGAGAGGCAGTCCAGTGCTGGATACCTACCAAATTTCAAAATAGTATCTTCAACCTTTCTCTAGATTTCAACTCCGTGTTCAACAGGCATCTCAAACTTTACCCATGTCCAAATCTAATTTATAATATTTGGCCAAAGTTATTACTTAAAATATTTTATAACAGTATCACATGTTTCAATTCATCAGAAAAAATGTCAGTTGGATCAAGATAGAAACCATCCTTAATGAATTGGATTAAGCAAACCAGTTGCTATTATTTAATGACTAAGTTTCAGATCTGATTAAAATCAGCTTAATTCTCAAATACTTGTGCTCTTGGTCTCACTGATGACACTATTATCTAGTCAGCTAGATAAGATAGCCTAGCATTATCTTCTATGCTCCCATCTCCCTATCAGCTTTTCTAAGTGGTCACTGGATCTGGCCAGTGCTAAACTTGAGAACCTCTCATTAATTTTGCCTCTTTTCTTTATGACTATGTCTGTATGTGTGGCTTTAATAGACTCATCTTGATAACCAAAGTAACTTCTCAAATAGTATATCCAATCACTTTGCCCATTTGTACTTGTTCGATCCTGAAGTGCTTTTCCAGACCCCACTCTGCCTAACAGATGATCATTCACTAATCAGGATTTAAGCAGCATTATATCATCTATATGACAACTTCCGTCATCTTCCAAAGATGATTCTTTACTTTTGGATTCCCACACTTTTACAAACTTTTTAAAGCTATTACTTGTCTTCACTACATATTAGTGACTATGTCTATCTACCTCATGCTTCCTACTTTATTCTACAGCAAGAGATAATTTATAATTATTATATATTTACTTTCTAGTACACACTATATCTAGTAGATATTGAAGGCATTTATTTTTTGAAAAGGAAGTAAAAAGGGATGGAAAGGGAGAAGAGGGATATGAACTTTACTTTCCCTTCAGCACACACCCCGCAATATCATAGGATGCTAAAAATATCACTCTTGCTATTATTGCTGCCAAATCTTAAATTTAAGGTACTTAGGTTAGTTAATATACATGAGACAATTACTTTATACCTATGCCACATCCATTATCAACTCCCATTTTACAGTGTTCTGTTAGAAGAAAGACCAAAAAGTTATTTCTAAGGGGACCAACCTTTTCACAGAAGCTGAATTAATCTATCTAGTGACATCATCTTCTCTACCCTTTAACAGTATTTTGTTTAATTGGGAAGATAATTTTATCAATAATTCTAATACAGAATCAAATGCTAGTCCTAGGACCAATTTAGGACCAATACAAGTCCTAAATTACATGTATAACTTTGATCAGACATTCCAAGTAGTAAGTGTACCAAGTAAGGAAAAGAACATTTTCATAGTTCAATTAATATAGTCCAAATTAATTCACTAACTCAGATTATAAAACAACAAAGAAAAAAAAAATTTAGCTTGACAATGATGCTGATACCATTTGCTCTTCATCAGGTAGTCCCTAACATTAGAATCAACTCACAAATATAATGATTGAATGCTAATAATTTCCCATTTTCTTTCTTATGTCAACATGAAATTTTCTTCTCAAAAGGGACTATGTGCCATTTCTATAAAAATTAAAGGTTTATTTCCTGATGAGTTTAAGTGTAAAGAAAAGGTTTTCATATTTTTAATCAGTTTACTAAGCAGCTTAAATTGATAGATTTTATATCAAGGTTTTTGAAAACAAATTTAGGCTTCTTTATTTTTTTAAGGAAAGGTGCAGACAGTAATGAAGGTGGGTAGCAGGAAGGCAGGAAGAGGGAAGAAGAAAAAGCATTTTATTTCCACTTAGTCGTTCACACTTGTGCAACTTTATAATACTGGGGTAAAACAAGGAAGAATTCAGTTTGCTTAAATAAATTATTGATTTAACAAGTCACAAAATTCACTAATAAATTACTAGTATATGTCTTGAAACAAAAATATAATTAGCAATCTCTTCAGAAAGTATTATCATTTCTAATGCTTTAAAAACAAGTAAAGTTTAGTTTAGAAGTGATCACTTTCTTAAAGAACTTTACCTTGACTTTTGTCATTTTTGGTAAGCAAGAACAAAATTCTTGATGGAAAAACTGTCGTTAAGCTACTATAAAAGATAATTGCCCATCTTCTGATATATATTCTCACTGCTTCTTTTGACCTAATTGATGATATCATAAAGTGTAGGGAATTTGGCACTTTCCCAGTAAGCAGGTTTCTACAATTTTTATCATTTGTGCTAACATTTATTCCATTTATTGAAAGATTGAGCAAGAGAGGATAATAAAAATGAACAAAATAGATACAAACCAAACAACCTCTAATGGGATTACTTTGCAATATAAGCTTCATGATAAGAGGGAAGGAAGGAAAGGAATTAGAAGCTATGTTAAAGGACCAGTCTATCCAAGAGAGACTGGTGGCATTCTTGTTTCTGTCCACGGGGTAATCAGATGAGTTTGAAACCAAGCAAAATCCAAACACAAACGTTTTGAAATTATGCTTGTGCTTTATTTTCCTTTTTTGAAGAAATGTCTTTAAAGATCTCCATTATTATTAGAATTTAAACTGTTATGTAAGTGACCAATTTTGTTTGCTTCTTTTGTGCTAAACACCAAGATAACTCTTTCATATATCAAGGACTCACCATAATCCTTTGAGGAGTTAGTATTATTATCCCTCAATATGGCAATTAAAAAAAAAACTACACAAGTCTTAACTTTCCTACTATTGCACAAGATATTAATGACAAAACCAGGATCTAAGAATTCGTTGTGGTCTTAAAAGATTCCTTAACTTAATTCTAAATTGTTGTTTTAACCGTGTAGCCATATAGTGTCATACTCAACTTTTCTCATCTCCCCCTCTATCCTTTCTGATTGTCTCATTTAGTCTAATTTAAGAATCCACCTAGATCACTATATTTTAAGCCTCCTGATATCATTTCACTCTATTTTTGTGTATTTTATTATGCAAGGTAATGGGGAAGAGAACATCACTCTATGAACCTAGGCCTATACCAATTGCTCTGCCCACTGGAGATGCTGAGAAAATGACAAAAATCCTACTTTCATGTGGCCTATGGGGCACTCCATGTGGGCAAGCATAGTGAAGACTTTCAGACAAAGATCACATACCAGTTTTATCCCTTTACTGGTCTCACTCAGGATCTATTCCCTAGTGGTGGGAAAAACTGGTAAAAACTAATTGCTAAGAATTAAAGGCAACATCAGAAATACCACTTACACATAATTTTCTTTTTATCTTTTCCATGGTTCCAATCAGCATACTCTCCAAGGGTCCGTCTCTGATCCCGATTCTGTTATCTTTAATTGTTTATTGCTTGCTGTCCCCCTAAGTCACAGAAAGATGATGAAAACACATTCCTCACTGTTTACCCATCTCTCATGTTTTTCTAACAGCCTTCTGATCTCCAAATTCTTCACCTTCAAACCAGTTGAACTCATTCTTCAAAATGTAGCACAACTATCTTCTCTATGAACTCTTAAAAATGTCACACTCACGAAATGCTATTGTTCTCCTTTTCTGTATTTTCACTATAAAGTATAATATCTCTCTGGTGGCAATTGTCAAATAGATCCTTTCTTACTTTGTTTATATCCATCATGTTTGGAAATTAGCCAGCAGATCATAGAGGAGGAATTCAGCAGGACTTAAGACAGTGATCCTTGAACTTTATTCTGCCACTGGAAACAAAATGGTGCCATGATAAAGAGATTTGAGTCTTTATAGCTATTAAAGAGATGCTGACAGATGATTTTCCTTTCCTGATCCCAATTCTCACAGCCTTCTCTACCTTCTTCCATTTTCTTCAGTTACCAATGAGGCTAAACTTTACAGCCAGGTGATGAGTCTTGATGGTGCTCAGACATGGAACCCAGAAAAATATTTGGGTAAAAGAGGAGAAAATCACTACATGTTCTCTGCCAAAGGTGTGAACTTGAATTGGATCTAAGTATTTTATTAACTTCATGGATATTTCATGCCTTAGAATGAATGGCTAAAGGTATACTCTATGCTTTTAAAGGTTAAGGCAAACTGCAGCTGAGAAGCCATTGAAATAAACATTAGCAGAACATATCTGCTACGTCTTTACTAGTTCATGATTGCAAGGAATTAGTTAATTCAGCTATATCGGCTATGGGAGCCACAGGAGATGGTGCCACAACATTAATATTGCAAAACACTATTCAATATCTCTAGGTCCCCAAATAGACTAAATGGGGCTAATGATTGTTAAGATAGTGAGCATAACCGCTCCTTTTCTAAATAGGTCATAAATAATGGTTAATAGGTTTCATTTCTTGAAGGCCCTATTTTAGTTTACATTGTACAGTATTAACTACTTTAACCAAGGGTATAAGTTCATGGGAGCAAATTTTGTCAAGGTGATTTAAGTGTCAACATTTTAATTTAACTTTAATTTATTACTCCTTGAGTGAGAATTGTCATGCTCATTATGGGATATTTTAGGCCAATAAATGTTAATACTTTGGGGGGAATTAGGCAAGGTATTTGTTCTGGTGGTTAAAATGAGCATATTTTTATGTTTAGTAACTCCATAGAGTATAAAAAATACCTTTTTTAAATTTATAGCAAACCCTTTGTATAAGAGTAATGGGAGTTCAAACATTGATTAAACCATGAAGCTTTGCCAATTGGTATATTTCTGTGTAATTTAAAGCTAATTCAGAACTTTGGTTGTCATGGATATATACTCTAATACAAGTTATTTATATTTTTATCTGATTGTTTTGTTATCATTCTAGTTAGTGAAGAAATTGAGCCTGCATGATATTTTGATTACTCTTGAAGAAATGAACATATAAAAGCATACAGAGACTTCCTTTAATAAATTTGCAGTGTACATATGGACCTTATGTACATATGCTGACCAACAGAAGAACATTTACGAAATAACTGCTGGTTAGTTTTATAAAGTCATTAAAACTAAGCACATAAGCAAGTCACTCATAACTTTTTAATGTCTTTGAACCTATGTTCTATTGTTTTTTTTTCTGTCCTATTCAAAGGTGTAAAAATCTTCAAGGAGATTACAAAAAATATCTTGTTTCAGAGATACATGTACCTTTTCTCAATAATGATCATTTCATTTATTATCTCTTTTTATCTGTGTAGCATGTGATATTACAATCAAAATCAATCTCTTGTTAAAATAAAGTCCTAGCATTCTTCATCTAGGGTGGCATTTTGCTTATAGGTGAAGAGGCGTGAAAAAAATGTTCACCATACTTAGTGATACCTTGGAAATAATGTGTTCTGTTACTGTAAGCTTCCAGTAATTAACTGGGAGTCAACCCCTGTATTTCAACAGATATTCATGGACTCAGAAGTAATAAAGGGACTGTTCCCATAATGAATAGAGTGTGTTAGGGTATAATTACCAAAGCAGAATCCTAGACCTTGATGATTTTTTAATGAAGAGAAGGATGCTTTTATAATTTAGAATTATTCATCTCAAGGGCTCATTAGCAATCACATTCTAAAGTGCAGCAAAATATATCCAAAGAAAGAAATGTGGTAGAGTTAGTGAGTGTATAATTCCAAGAGTAGAAATGGCAGGATTTGTAGCTCTTGCTATAATATTCTTAATCAATATTTTCCACATTGGTCATGTGTTTTCTTCTCACGGGTCTGTAAAATGTTAATTTTTTATGGGACCTCTGAAAACTGGGAGGATTAAGATAACAGCAGTAGTACTTTCAGTAGTTTTCCATGCTTCCATGTTTAACTCAGAAAGAGTAAGAGAAGTGTCTATCACTTTGAAAATCTCAGAAAACTCAGAGACTAACAGGTTTCTGACCTGATAAGAGGACCAGATCGTCAAAGTGATATTAGAACTCAAGTCCCACAGTCTAGGAAGTTATTCCAAAATAGTGAAATAAGGACTTTGTGAAAAGGCTGATGTCCCATAAAGCTATGAGAACACGAGTAAATATGGTCAAGATCAAACATTGCAAGATCATAAAACTAATGTTTGTAAGAATTTGAATATTATCTATTCAAAAAAGGCTAAATTATATCAAAATCAGCAAATTTATTTTACTTTGATTTGGGTATAAGTTCATGGGAGCCCTATCCCATCATTTTCTCTTCAACTCTGTAGTAGCCTTAAAAAACAGAAGTGTTAAAAGATACAGAAACTGGATTTCAGCAGCCTATCAGCTACTAAAGGCAACCTACCAGAATTTGAGTTTTTCAAAAAGTTCCATTCCCAAGAATTCTCCCTTTGTAACCAGTCTGACAGCTTCCTGAAAAAGACCCATTCAAAGAGCTTAACCTTTGACAGTTCTCAGAACTCACTCAGTGGAGAAAGTTCTAAATCCAGAATTTGTTAATAAAAAATGAAATTGGTTAACATCATAGCTACATAAAGAGGAACTGGAGTAAAGAGCAGGTTTGTCAAAAAACCTCAAAGAAAGATCTAGAAAATCTGATGACAACAGGAAATTTGAAAAGCTCCAATATATTCACCAGAAATGTGAAGGTCACATACATGTGTTAGTTAAATTATGCACATACTGAAAAAGACTGAGAAAGCCCTGTCTCTCATTTCTCTCTGATCTGAGGTTCTGTTCGAGCAGGAGATTCAGGATAAGATAGAGCTGTGAAATACTGTATCACTGAACACAGCACAGAGCCACCTGACAATGTCGAGAGGCTTTCTGATTTAGTCTAGTTATTCGCTTACTATTATTGATACTGATAAGAGGTTTAAGAAGCCACCCTCAACAGGAAATAAAGACTTTACATAACTAATCCAGGGCACTCACCAAACAAAATATTAAGACAAATGAAAGTAATAGAAAACAGGAACGACAGCGCATTCTGGAGGGGCAGAATCAAATTTTCAATGTCGCCAAGCTGTATTATTTTAAATAATATAGTCCAGTTTCAAAAAAAATTTAAAAGACATGGGAAGAAACAGAAAATCATGAGTACAACACAGGGCAAATATCAATAAAAACAGTGACTTGAGGAAGCCCAGAAGAGCTATCATAAATATGTTAAAGAATGAAAGGAAATCATCTCTACTTAATCATATATCATTCAAGTCTCACAAAATAGACAATGTCAATAAAATAGAAATTATTTTTAAAAAAGTAAATGGAAGTTTTGAATTTTTAAAGCATAGTATCATATTCTATAATAATAAATAATATAATTATGTGGGAGGGGAGTACAATAACTAAAATGAAAAATTTGCCAGAAGGAATGAACAATAGATATAACATCACAGAAGATTAAAATTGAAGACAAGGCAAAGGGAAGTACACAGTCTCAGTAACAGAGAGGAGAAACAAGAAGAAAAATAAAAATATTCTCAAATACCTGTACAACAACACAAGTGCACCAATGCACACAACAGGAATCCTGGTGGGGGGGGGGGCGGAAATATAATGTTGGGAGAACCAATGAGCAAAAATCCCCACGATTTGCTAAAAACATTACTCGTAATGCAAACTGCAAATAGGATAAAATCAAGGAGACCCACTTTTGTTATGGTGGAGCCTTCAGGAGGCAAGAAGACTGACAGCCAGGCACTCAAAGGTAGAGAAAAAGATACTTTATTGCAAGCACCGGTGCTGGCTCAGGGGTATTGTTACCCAAAGCTTAGCAACGAGGTGGGGAGGGATCTAGAGGAGCTACTTTTAAGCTCCTTTTATAATGATGCATCTCCTTAGCTACCTGGGGTTCCTACTGGCAACTCTTATCAATCATGTACATTATGTACAGCTGTAGAGTAGAGGACAATGCTTGTTTGTTCTTAGTCAAGGATAACAGGACATAGCTGCAGTCTCCCTAGAACATGATGTAGCTACAGTCTCCATAGCACAATGGAAAATTCCTGGCAGGCTAACTTTTGCACTGGGGTGGGGGGAAAAGGTCTTCTACCACTCTTTCAGAAACATAATAAACAAGTTATTGAAAGCTAGATGCAAAGACAGAAATCTTGAAATCAAGTGACAAATGAAAAACATATAACTATACTTCAACAAACTTAAAATACTGTTTTAAAGAAAAGTTTTGAAAAATAAACCCACGGTTACAATCATATGTTTGAAAAGGGACTTATGTTCATAATACATAGAAAAGTCAGATAACTCAAAATTTTAAAAAGAACAAATAATCAAATTAAAGATGAGTAACATAGTTTAAGTCTTTTTTTTTCCCAAGAAGATGTGCAACTAGCCAGGAAATACATAAAAAGATGCTCAAGATCATTAGTCATTATAGAAATATAAATCAAACCATAATAACATGTCGTTTCACACCCACTAAATTAAAAATACCAATATTAACAAGTGTTGGCAATGAGATCTACAAATTAAAACCCACACTAGCAGGAGTATATTGTAAAATCATAAAACTACTTTGGAAAACTGTTGGATAATACCTTAAAATGTTGTATAGATAGTTTTCATATAACTTGACAAGTCTACTCCTGAGTATAATCCCAAGAGAAATGAAAACCTATTCCCACACGAATACTTGTATGCACATATTCATCACAGAATTACTCATAATAGCAAAAAAGAGTAAACAACCAAATGCCCACTAACTGATGAATAGATAAACAAAATGTAGTATACTTATGTAATAGAATATTATTTGTCAATACAAAGGAATGAAGTATTCATGTATGCTACTCCACAGGGTACCTGGAACAGATGTGAAAATAACCAGCTACAAAAAACCATGTATTTTATGAATCCATATATATATATATATATATATATATATATATATATATATATATATATATAATGCCCAGAAAAGACAAATGCATAAAGACAGAAAACAGATTACTGTCTGCTAATGCTTTGGTAAAGATGAAAATAGGGTAATTTTCAGTGGGTATATGAATTCATTCTTGGAATGAGGAAAATGTTCTGTAATTACATAGAGGTAATGACTGTACAATTCTGTGAATATGATAAAATGATTGAAATATTTACTTTAAAATTGAGAACTCAACATTATGCTAATTATATCTCCATGAAACTATTATCAAATAAAAGAATCCAATAGGCCATTCATGGGTTTGTCTGGTCATTTTCAGTTTCTCCAGTTACAGAAACTATGCAGAATAAGTCAGAGAAAAGTAACCCAGACAAAAATAAAGAGTATATTCTTGATGAGAAGGCAAATAGTTATGGATGTCTTGCTAAAAGTGCTCTCTGGCACCTCTGCTGAATAGCTTTGCTCTTTCTACCCTTTCCGTGAAATTTACAGGTAGAACTAGATTTTAGAATTTCATTGAAGAGACATCTTTCCTCTACGGTGAAGATTAACAACCAGCTGCTATTGATCTTTCTTACATAAAATAAAAAGAAAATGTATAGCTCTCCTATAAAACTACCTGAATGCTTTCTCTAAAAACATATTCCATATTTGATCTCAAACCACAAACAACTGCTTTTCTTATAAGATTTTCTTTCTCAGCATGAAAATGAACAGCAGGAGTATACTTTTAATTAGGAAACTCCCAATGCAGTCAGCAACTTAAACTCTCAAGAGATACATGATTTCATAACATCATACAATAAGAGGAAATGTGCATAGAATACCCTTTTTCTTTATAACTGCAAATTCTGTAATTGAGATACAGTGTGAAACTTAACTGAAGGTTATACTTTTAAGTTGGCAGATTAGAAGCAGCTATGACATGACTTTTAAAGTAGAGATGCACTTGGAGTTCATTTGCCTGGTTAATTTCCATTATAATAGGGTCCTAGGAGTGAGTGCAGAGGGTTAAAAAAGACTCATTACCAAGGAGTCACCTGATACAACCCTAGTGAAAATACTATATTCTTCCCTTTAACATTATCTTCAATCTTGATTCATTCTCATTCAAAATAAACACAAATTTCACCTTCCCCATTATTTTTAACTTCAGATCTATTTCATAATAACACTAATGTCCAGTCTGCCAATATATCCATTTTTCTTTAAAGATAAAAATAAGATTTTATTTTTGGTGTTATGGGAGCTAAAACAGATACCCAAATTTGTCAGCGTTGGTCTACTGTGGCTGCACCTCTCCAACACAGAGAAGCCAAGGACAGTGGAGGACAAGCCTGCGGACAAGAGATTCTTCTAACTGTACCCCTTGCCCTTAATCAAAGGCGCCATCTGCCATTGCCTGGGACTCTACCCCTCCCCTAAAGCAGAAGTGACCATTGCTCCCTTATCCCCTCTAAGAATGTAGTTTGGTTGGGGAATCTAGAAGCTAATCTGTACATAGTCCTCTCTAGCTGGGAAATCTACTGTTTTGCCACATTGGAATCACCACCTCTCTCGCTGACACCACAGGCTTCAGCAAAGGGTATGTGTTTGGTCTGCCCCACTACTGCAGCTACCACCAAACACATTCCCCAGATGAGTTATTAAACTTGAGCTTTTCTCTTACTAATAATGCCTGATGTCTAATGTTAATTTGTTTGTTCAGCCTGTGAAGAACCTAGAAGAACTGGGAATCTTTTCTTTTTTTCTTTGAGCCCCGCACCCCCACCAAACCACAATAAACTGGCCAGAATGAATTGGCTCACAACTTCAAGGTGATCGTAAGTGGATAGTTGAAGTTTTATAATTATTGCTGGGAACTCAACTCTCTGAGATGAGCATTATTTTAAGGAAATAAAACAAGTGAATGGGGATTAAAGAAATTAGAAAGAATGTGTTTGGGATGATCTAAATGGTGCAGAAAATTTATTGGAATTACAGATAACTGCATCTCTCCTCTGATTTCGATAAGGTGTGGAAAGTGAGGTGCAAATCATAACTCCTTAGAGTAGATTAATTTTTGTCATGTTTTTAACCACAGCATAAAGATGTAACATCAGGAAATATCAGCGGGTACCCACTATTCTAAGTATTATCAAAGTTTCCAGCTTTATTCATTAGCAATTACATCACAGTGAAATCCAATCTCAGACAACACTGCAAGGAAATATCAAGGTTTAATACACTATCTTCTGGTATCTTTCAAAAAGAAACAATGACCAAGGCCATCTTTTTAATTTTTTTTTTAAAGGAAAGGTACAGGCAGGATTGAAGGTGAGTAGGCAAACAGGAAGGAAGGAAGAGAGAGGAGGAAAAAGAGCTTTTACTTATTTATTCATTTATTTTTATTCAGTTGTTCACATTTATTGTTCCCCACAGCCCCAGGTCTTGAACCCTGGACCTTGGGATGTATGTGGGACTGCTTTGAGGTGTGCTAGACCGCTAGGCCACCAGGGCGCATGTCATCTTTTTTGATTATTATTTTCTATCATTTGATTGTTGCTTCTACCATCTTCTGAGAAGAGCCCAGGGGTTCCATGAATGCCTTCTGATTTCTCATTACCATTTTCTCAGACTCAAGTGAATACATGGTGATCAATTCCTGCTAGTCTCAGCGTCACAACAGGCATGGTGAGAAGTAGACCGAACGAGATGGAGAAAGATCTAGGCAAAAACTTTGGAAATAATGGAGTGTTCTTCATTAGTACTTTAGAAGCCATCTTCCTTGGGCAAGATGTGCTATCATAAAGTAATACTCTAATATTCAGAATATAAACCATTTTGATCAATCTGTATGCATCGACATGATAGTTGAGAGAATTTTTGAAAATACAAAGATGATATAAGTGAAGAACCAAATAAAATAGTTCTAAAAATAGACTATTTAAAAGGAAAGGAAGGTAAAGATGATTTCTAGCATGAAAAATAGTGAGACTGACAGGCATTGTGAATTCAAAATATTAATTCAATGTCAAAAGTCTTTGACCTAAAGGCTATTGTATTTGCCAGAAAACCCAATTATGTATCTCTCCCAAGAGAGTAAAAACTCATTGTTAGCAAGGATTGTGTCATTTACATTTGTGTCACTGAAACTTTCTGAATGATTAGCATATGTGATGCATCCTAAAAAGATGAAGTGCGGAATATTCAAAATATTAAATAAATTATATGCATATCCATCACATAGATTTAAGAATATCAGAGATTAATCTTTCTTTTCAGCAAGTTTGTCATAGATAATAACGTGATCTTCACTCATAATTGCCTTCATTCCCTTCTTACAGCTGTTGGAGAAACAATATCTACATTGAATTCAATAAAAAAATTTTCAGTGGGAAGATAGAGGAGTGAAATGATTTAAATGAAAAGGAAGGGAAAAGATAAGACTGGAATAAATGAAATACCTTAGGGTTTGGGTTAGTATCGTAAAAAAAAATCAAACAAGTCTTTAGTGTGTCTATGTACAAAGAGCTATAACATACCCACAGAGAAATAACAACGTCTTTAGAAATATAATATTGTCATTGGCGGCTCAGGTATGAAGCATTTGGAACGTAGTCCATATAAAACCCAAGGACCCATTTTCTAGACCCAGGACCTGGGGGAACAAGCAAGATGAATAAATTTAAAAAGTGCTTTTTTTCCTGCCTGCCTGCCTGCCTGCTTTCATTCTTGTCTGCTTTTCTTCCTCCTTTCTTTTTTATAAAAAGAAAGAAATGTAAACAGATGACAGAAATGTTCCTCTCAGGTAGGTACAGCAAGTCTTTGAATAATGTTGCTTCAGTCGATGCTGTTTCCAGTAACACTGGAAAGAAAAATAAATGTGGAATTTATTCTCCCCATGTCTTTGTGTTTTCTCTAAGTGCTCTGGTCTCCTGGCACATCTCAAAGATGTGACCATATGACCATCAGGATCGTCGATGCATCTCAACTAATGACGAGTGAGACAGAGAGGGAGAGAGTGTCCCGCCATGGAGTTGGAAGGTGTCTTGTCCATGGTTGGTTCCCACCTCGCATCTTGAGCTGCTGGGATAGGTTCTGCCACCCACCACCTGAACTGAAATAAGTAGGTTGGAAACCGATTGTCCTTTCACATTACAAGTATTTGGGTCTTTATTTAAAAGTCTGGTCATGTTTTTTGTGGCTAGAAATAAGCCTTAGATACTTATATCAATTAGCCTATGGTATAGTTGCTCTCCTTATAAGCCATTTTGTGTAATGGTCCAGTTTCCAAAAACCAGTCTTTGACATCAAGCGAGGGTTTACTTGTTTCATATGGTTAAAGGTCCACTCAGCTAACTGGGGTAAGTGTTGAGACTTTCAGGAAGAATGTCCCAGTAGACACCCTACAATTCTTAAGAGTTGAAACCGGGAAGAACTGGAGTATCTCCAGGTAGGCTGTGGGGGAGTGTTCAGGGTTGAACTGAAAACATGGTGTGTTCAGGCACACGACAGGGAGCTGGCATGTGCTCAGACAATGGAGGAGGAGGGGACAGAATTTAAAACTGGGCTGGATGCTGGGACAACATTGCTCAACCAGGACAATCCAGTCAAACCAGGACATATGGTGACCTAAAGTAACAGTAGGAGATCCTTAAAGTAACTTCCACAGAGGCATATGTGTGGAGGGTGAGCTGTGTCAGGGTGAGAATCTGTAGAAAGACTAGGAGAGAGACAGCATAACTTGAGGGCATGGGTACCAGAGATTGGAGACAAACACTTCACAGCACTAGTCTTCATACTCATCAACTCTATTTCTGTATCAACCTGTCCATGATTCAAATTCTTGGGAAAGACTCAGGAAACATCAGACTCTTTGAATTCTTGTGGTTTGGAGAGGGCGGGGCACCTCAACTAATCATCGAACAGAGATGGAGACAAGAGAGATGACCTCCAGAAAACATTTTTTCAGTGCATTAATGGTAGAGGAATGATGCTGTACAACACAAACACACAAAAGCATCAGATGTCAATCACACATATTTGGGGCAGGAAAACACAACTGGCAACGATTTATGTAATACCCTCCCCATGGACAAAGTTCTTTGTTGTGCAGGGTCTGTTCTAAGACTTATGGAGATAAACTCTAACCCTCACAACAACCCTCAGTCTCCCTACTTTGCAGATAAAGCCACTCAGGTATCAGGAATTTAGGGCTGACCCAAAGCTACTCAAGGACACAGCAGTACAAACAAAATGTGAATTCATATTCCCTGATGCCCTGCACCACTACTCCATCCTGCTCCTCAGTGTGTGCCTGCAAATCCAGAAGCCAGTCTCAACCTAAGAGAAGCTGTATAAAGGGAGGAAAAGAAAAAAAATTAAAAAGTCCTGAAACTATTTCATTATACCACCTTATTTCACTTACTGAAAGAGTTTTGAATTTTCATATTATGATTCAGACAATAATTCATGGCCTCGATTTCACTCACACTTGGAAGATTAAAAAAACCTTCACAGATGAAAGTTACATTCATAAAGATTCAGCACAAGTAATCGAGGTTTGAAGTTTTTTCAAAAGCCTACTCTCCTCTTCAAAATTAAGGGACTTCAGTGCCTAAATGGTATCAAAAGATTCCTTTTGTTACAAATTCAAAAATTAGAACTCCTTCCTTGAAGCAACTGAGGTCACTAGCACCTTGTCATTTAGTCACCACAATATTGAAAAGAGTCACATAATTGGAAGCTTAGCCAAGCATAACGCTCATTAACAGGTTATGGTACAATCAGATACCACTCTTAAATCTTGCTTGCAAACTCAGTCCATTTCACACTGCAAAGGATTTATAGTCTCAGAAAGGACAAAGGAACAGAAACCTCTGAAAAGAGAGTGTTCTCAATGGGTGAAATATCAATATCCTTTGAAACTCCAGAGATACGCAGGCTTCCATCCACTCACGAAAAGGCAGGTGGTGTCAAGTATGAGCTTTTGTTGGACTAGCCCCCAA
The DNA here is from genome assembly GCA_004363575.1 of Solenodon paradoxus. NCBI lineage: Eukaryota > Metazoa > Chordata > Mammalia > Eulipotyphla > Solenodontidae > Solenodon > Solenodon paradoxus. The sequence goes on along the minus strand of RJWH01000356.1, from coordinate 385,304 downwards.
ACCAAGCATATACATAAGAGCCAAGTTTATAAAAAATACGTCTAAAATATACTGATAAAAATTTTGCACTAAGACATTAAATAATCTACTAACTCTTATTTGCTAATGAAACTTTATTATGATATGTAACCTGTGTTTTGAAAATTCTACTTCCGTACCTGGGGCTCCAATAAAATGGTGTCATCTTAATGCACGACAGCCCTATGTAATGATCTCAAAACTTAATATTTACTCAAATTTTCTGTGTTTTTACCTTAATGCCTGCTTCATCATGGTCTCTTATGACCATTATATTTCTCTGTTGTGATATTCATGCTAAGGGACAGAAACTATAGTGCAGATTTAGAAGATACACACTTAGATAAAGTATGAGAGGCAAGACACCTTATTAAGGTTTTTGCCATAGAGGAAAAGTTTATCCATAAGGATTTAGACAGCAGGTATCAAGGTGCCCATGTTGCAGGAAGTTTGAAAGGGAGTCACAGTGGGGGAGGAAAAATGGAGGGAGACAATATTGTAATGACAGTAGCACCACTTCACGGTAAAAATGTCAGGTTTAATTAAACCTAGAGATGTCTCCCCAGAACTGAGTTCTTTATTGTTCTTTCTCTCATAGATAAACTCCTCTAGAATGAGAATCAAGATCCTATATGCAAGTGAAGTCTTCTGCAGTCTGACAAAATGCCAGGGACACCAGCCAAACGCATGTATGCTCCCTTTGTTACTCAGAGGCAAAATGCCTTGATAGTCTCCACATGCAGAAGAATTGCCTTCAGATTCTGGACCGGTCGCCAGAAGCACTGAGTAAGCAAGCATGAGTAGGTCTCAGTTTTGAGTAGGGAGGGAAAAGGAAGGCAGAAGTCTTCCTCAAAACTATTCATTTCTGTTGTGGTTGTTTCTTATATTTGATATTTCTACCTTTAGGATATGGAGTTTATTTCCCTTCTCCTCCATTGTGGGCCAGAATTAGAAACTCACTTGTAACAAATAGAGGATGTAAAGAGAATAATAACAATTTTCAATAAGATACTGGGGAGACAACAGCCTAGCCAAGTGGCTTAGGTCAACACCACCAGTATTGTCATGCTAATCATATGCATTCCCAATGGGATATGATGAGAAGGGCACTTTACTTCTGTGATATTTTTCTCCACATCCATCAGCCTAATCATGGGCAAATACCAAGCTCTACCTGAGAGACAATTCAGAAAACAACTGAGTAGTAGTCTTCAACAGTGTCAAGACCGCAAAAGAAAAGAGAGATACACTGTCCCAGAATGGAGAAGACCAGGGAGACATGAGAACGATAAACAGTGTCCTAGCATAGATTACGGAAAAGAAGAAAAGCATAATGAAAAAGTTGGAGAAATTTGAATAGACTGTAGCTTGGTTAGTAGTATTATACCAAAGTCAGTATCTTGGATTTGAGAATGTCCCATAGCTGTGTCAGGTGCTAACAAAAGGGCAAGCTACGTAAAGGGCGTAAGGGAACTCTATGCTATCTTTTCAGTTTTTTCGTTCATCTAAAAATATTTCAGTATAAAATGTTAAAAGCATTATAATGCCAGAAAGTTAAGAAGTGATCAAGAAACAAAAGAATGTGGCCTGTCAAAAGGTTCCAACACAGCATCCAAACTGCAGCGACGTGAACATCAAACTGTATAATATACTGGATATACTGGATAATAACCCAAAGAATAAACTAAATATACATACATACCTATATATATGCATATATAGGTATATATGTGTGTGTATATATAGCACCTCATAGTAATTTCCTCATCATTCTTTCTCTTTTATTAAAATTTCTCACAAATTATTAATATGTTTCTCTCCATAAAGTAGGCAGGGCTGTAAGATGTAACATACAATAATCTTCATCTGTCTTTGATGGAATTTGGAATGTGGTGAAAATACATACAAATTAAACCTGAGACAAACAAGTTGCTTCATTTATTTCAGTTTCATCTGCAAAATGGTAGTATTTTACAGTTACTGTTTTGTATTGAGAATTTAAAAAGTGATATATGAAAAGTATTGGTATAGCACCTAAGGGCATAAAAGGTCCTCAAACATTAATATCAGTGACTGAAGTGTATCACACCACACAGTTACTACAGTTCAAGACATATATTGGGTAACTTACATGTATTATCTCCTCTGTTCAGAGAACAACCCTGTGAGTGCAATTATTGAATAGCGTTATGGCAACTCTATTTATAATAGCAAAAACATGTAAAGACCAGTATCTCAGGAGAGAATTGAACTACATTGTGGTATATTCATATCATGAAATATTATGTAGCTGTTAAAAGTAAACAAGCAACACATCCTACAATAAAGGAGAACCACAGAAAACATTGCTTTTGTAAAGGAAGATAGACATTATGTGATTTCATTCCTATGAATTAGGAAACACTGATGTAAAATGATAGAAATGAGAACAGTTTGTGGTATGGGGAATAACTAGAAAATGTTTAAGGAAACTTTCTAGTGCGATGGGAGTGCTCTGTATCTTGACTGACAGGAGGTTTTCTGTCTGTGCATTAATCAAAACACATTGAATCTTATAGTTCTTTTTGTGCCTTTTACTGTTTACATTTTTTTCCCTGACAAAAAGATGATGGCAAGTTCTGAGGCATAATATATAACATAGTAAATAAGGTATCAAATACTGTATTTTTACATGTGAAAGTTGCTAAGGGAAGAGGTAAATCTTAAAAGTTCTCATCTCACCACATACACACGCAAAAAGTTCTGTATGAGATGATGGATGTCAACTCAGAGCACTATGGTAATCATTCCATAATGTATATTTATGTAAAAGCATTATATTCTATACCTTAAACTTAACAATGTTATATATCAATTATATCTCAATAAATGTGGGAAAGATGACTATGCATTTGAATTAATTAGCACATTGCCTGGCACATTATACTTAAAAATGGTCAGTTAATGTTATTTTTAACTAATTCTTGGTATAGAGGTGAGGGGAAAGCTTCATTAATGCTATTAAAATAATTGCTCAAAGGAGCAAAATAGAAAACCATGAATGCAAGCCAATCCCCGCTCCCTGCAATTTCTTTCATCCATAAATAATCACTGACCTATTCCCATACACAGTGGTTATTAAAAAAGTATTTTATTATCATTGGAAACTAAAGTCCTTCTATAAATGACATTTTTATCCAATAAAAGATAGGCAAAAATATATTGAAAATTAAAACTAATATTTACATCTCATTTCACTTTTCAGACATTTATTTCCTGAGAAGCAATACTCATACCATTCATATATTAAAAACATGATTAATGCCATTAAATCAGAGAATATTTTCAGTCAATGACATAAATGTAAAATTTATTTTCAAAAGAAGCAATTTGAGTCCTGTTACTCTCTACAGAGTGGGTTTTCTACTTTAGAAATGTCACATCAATTCTGTTGAATAACTTCAAGAAAAAAAACTGAGGAGAAGTAGAGACAGCAAGGAAGAGAGGAGGGAGGGAGGGAAGGAGGTAAGCAAGGAAATTTAAAGAAAACTTTATGGTTCTGCTTATCTATGCAAAAGCACAGTTTACAAATTACAAAAATAGTACTTTTAGAGACAAGAGGACCTGGCCCAAAAAAAGCCAGATGGAATACTTAACCGAATACTTTGGAAAATTGAGGAAGCATATCAAATCTAAATTTTTGTCTTGTTTTATAATACTTTATTATACATACAAATGGTAACTATTTATTACAAATGATTCAAACAATATAAAAATGTTAAAAACACATTTTGAAGAAAGTCATCTCTATCCTCCATGGTAAGATCTCAATGGCATGTGTCAGAAGAGTGTTAGATGGGAAAAGTCATCAAAGAAACTACCATTCTGAGGATTGGTTTGAAGATCTTAGATTTGTGATCCTATCTGAATTTGCGTGAAAAATTCCACTCAAGGATTCTCATACACTAAAAAGTCTTCTTGACCATCCAAAAGCTTGAAATGATATATGTTTTACAGTTCAGACTATGCACGTGCTTTGTTAATAGTCCACAATTTCCTTATGAATCCATGTCCCAGGGTGTGACAGCTTTAATGGAGAAAAAGGAAGGAGAATATTTCACAGTGTCAGTCAGTTCCAGCACCAGGACATTAAAGTTCCAGCACTAAGATGTTACAATTCTTCACCAGGACATTGCAGCAAAGCAAGCCAGTAAGGTATTGAAACAACTTGCTCTGACTCTACCACACTATCCAGCATAAAGTTCACACAAAGAACATGTATCTGAGATTCTGCTCTTGAAGGAAAACCCTAGAGAGTCTCCACTGAAGGTTATGACTTGGGATTTGTCAAAATTGATCATGATGATATGACAACACCCAATTTACCCTTTCTTATGTTGTACCTCAGGCATTTGAGATGCAGAGAAGTCATCAGAAGGTTTGGGATCATGCCTATCTTCCTGACACGTCAAACTTACAACTATGATGATTGCATACAGGCTCCTCCAAACGCTGCCAGGAAATCACAGGACTTGTGAGGACCATCATGAGAAGCAGCATCATTTTTCAAGAGCAGGTATGACAACAGATGTCAGCTACGGGCAAGATGTGAGAAAATTCCTAGAGCTCAAATCAGAGGAATGTTCACCTAATCAAGGGAGTGGGGATCAGAATGAGTGTGACTGAAATGCATCTGTCATTTGTTTTGTCCTCAATGATGATGGGAAAGGCAAAAATCAGAATCAGTCTTAACGTCTCACACTCTGTGAACAAGTCCAGTCATTCCAGAAATGACAGCACAGGCAAGTGCTTCATATAATATCCAGATCCAAGACAAACTCATCTACTATAGAGTACCCTAAAGTCAGTTAGAGTCTCCATTAAGATAGCTACTCCTTTTCAGATTTCCTATATGCAGTAAGGGTATCAAGCTGAAATACTGAGACAAGAAATTCCTAAAGCTTGAAGTTCATGTACTAACATCAGTGTGGTTTGATTAGATCTTCCACACCTTAGAAAATCTCAAGTTCATGTGGTCATTACAGTTCTGTTATTCACAATCCAAAGCCTTCTCCCCTTGTCATCTCAACTCCATTTGTTGCTTTCCATATGCCCTTTCTCCACCCAGACTTTACCCCAAAGGGAAGCTAGTTGAGTTTGAGACTATAACACTCCTAATAATGTTTTGTCACATGATTACTGGAGATAGGACATCCTTCAGAGAGAGACAGACATATGCAGTGATGTGAGCTGGTTCCTCAGATAAACTTGCTGACCCGATAGACTCTCATAGCCCTCGGAATGCAGTTATTCTACAGTTTTTATTGTGTCTGCCTATTCATAAACATTTAATGAGCTATACATTTTCCTAAATATAGTACCTTAATTTATTATGTTTTTAATTAACCATAAAATGCAGCTCTTCTCAGTACAATAAATTCCATTGCTAACTAAAACCTCCTACTTAATGATTTTATTTGAGGAAGAGCTGTATTCTCAATCATTTTCCCAACTTTCATTCCATATATATGTACTGATTTGAGCATCTCTTATCTTGCAGAACAGAACAGAGAGGGTCAAACTAATGGTGGTGACTGGCACTAGAAATCTGGTGGTGAACACAGTGTGATATGCACATTGATCAAGGTATGGACTTATTCTCTTGAGACATATACTACGCCAATTGTGCATTAATAAGAAACAAAAGAAACCACTCTTAGTTGCTGAAAGAAGAATTTCTTGGCAGCCATTTCCCCAATAGTCATTCAAAATAAGTTACATCCCTCCCTGCCATGAATATCACTCCTTTGTTATCAGCAAAACAATTGAGAGAAGTTATTGCTGGACACATTTTGGAGAATTTTAAGTTTAACGAAAACAGCAAATTGGTAAACCAATGAGAAATCTGAAACTGTTCATATGCTGTTCCACTAGATGACCAGGTTACTTTTAGGGAAGAAAGGTCTAGCAGAGGTAAGATGATGGTGTTAATAGGATTTGCTGAATCAAAATAAAATATGAGTCAACGAAATAAACTTTTTGCCACACAACAAACAGATCTGCTCATATACATGGCAAATGTGATACCTATTAGAAGTAGAGGAAAACAAATACTGATTCACTCTAAAAAGAAAGTGATAGATACCTGCAGCTGATACAGAATTTGGAAAACAAATACTGATTCATTCTAAAAAGAAAGTGATAGATTCCTTAGCAATCATTAACCATGGCCTTAATAATTCCTCCCAAGATAAACATTCCATTCCCACATATATAAAGTATTCGCTGAGCTTATAACATTTTGTCGCTTCCTTGTCCACAGAGAGATTCTGTCTCTCTGGGTTTCTCCCAATAAACTTGTCACATGCTATAAAAAAAATTGTCTTCAACCCAGAAATTTCTAAAGTGGAAAATAAATCATCTCATCTTTAGAAACTTCCTTTCAAGTACAGAAAATACATCCTGTATGTAGAATATAGGAAAGTTTTTTGACTGGGAATGAATTTCATGATCACTAAGGCTGATCTAAAATCCACAGTTAAGAAAATTCCAGTGAAAATCTTCTTCACTTACTTCCACAAAAACAAAGTAAATATACAGAGATATATGTATGAGTGTGCGCCTGTCTACATTTTTTAAATATCCATACAAGACTAATATCTTAGATTCCTACAGACTTTGGTATTGGAAACGGTCCTCTCAGGAGGTAAAATGTCTTTAATCTACATCTATGTCTAGGATTCTATATCCAAGAGTCTCTTTGGAACCAGAATAATGTATAGTGGATCAGATTAGGAGTCAGAAAAATGAATTCATTGTCCATTGGAGAACTGAATTGCATTTTAATAATTCACTTTCTGTCTCTGAATTTCAGTTTCCTTAATATTTCCTAGCTTTCTTCCCAGGAGGATAGTCAAATACTTTTAAAAACATGTAGTATAAGATACAAAAGATTATGATTACATGACTTTTCTGAAAATGAAATTTAAAGACCATTTGATTTGCGGCACTTAGTGAATTCACTTCCAAAACCCCATATACCAAAAAGCAACAAAATCAATTTACATCCCAAATAATTGGCATGTAATTCCTTAAATCATAATAGGCTTGACTCGTAATGTATAGTACCTGCAGCTGATATAGAACATATCTTTACATAATGAATACTCAAATAAAAGCCCACTTTTATTACCTCCTTTGATCATTTGATGACTGGCACCCTGAAGTTTCCTTAACAGCATCTACAAACATCATAAACCCATTAGGAAATGTCTGGAAGAGAGTGAAAAAATATGACTTTTTTAAAACTCTTCCCTGAATAACAGACCTGGGAATCAATCCCAGTGTAGAAGGGTGGTATCAACAAAGCTATTCTCATTAAGGATAGGAGGAAAGAGGTGCACAATGAAAATCATGATTGTTGATTATCAGACAACATGGGATCACATGTTGACCCACAACTGAAATAAACTGAGCATTCATATCCACACATATCTGAGGCACACTGGGTTCATTCATTCAAGCCTCTAGAGAGCATCACCCTCTGATATACAAATATAGGTATTTATACACCAGTGCCTGACTCTAAACTACAGGTAGACTAGTCTGAAAACTTTAACCAAATCATCCACATATTTGGGGAAATGATTAAAAATCAAAACCAGTGGTCAGATTCTGTTACTGATAATGCCAGAATATCCTCTAGCTATCATGCATTAGCAGACAGAGGAATAAGCAGGTTAAATTTAAAGCAGCCTGTTTTGAATCGCAAATCTGTCAATTACTGTGTGATTTGCATCTTACTATATGTTTGACTTTTCTAAGACATTCATCTGAAAATTGGGAATTATTATAGTAAAATACTCAAAAGGTTTGCATAAGAACTAAATTGATTCATACTGTCGTTGTAGCTGTTTTCAGTGGATGTAACACATACTAGCTATTGTTATTATTAACTTTATAACTTATAAAGCTATATTTACCCCTTAAAACTGTTAGATATTTCTTCCGTCTCTTCCTTAACATCTTTCCTCAAAAATTGTGTAATGAAATTTAGAATTATAAAAGTTTTAAAGTAGTCAGTAATATTTTTAAGCAAAATAAAATGAGCAGACAATAAAATATCCACTTATTTTTCCTGGGTTAATGTAAAAATATGTTTGTCCATAAGATATTTGTGCAGGACCTGGCTCTGCCATGGAATGTCCTATGTAATTTACTTAATTTTTCACTCCTGAAAATGGAGAAAATTAGATTTCTTGCTGTTCTCACATGACACATTAAAATCTAAAGTCTTTTGGAAGATTCTTTATCAATTGAATGAATCTCATTTAGTGTTCTAACACTTTCATATAGCAATATCACTCAAACAATTTTTCTAAAGGTGTGATTAAGCAGGGAGACATCACAATACCAGTGTACAACCTATGAAAGAAAAAAAACACAAGAGGTTGGATTTCATTACAACATATTATTGAAGCCTGTAAAAAGACTATATAGAGAATAAAAAAACAGGGAAAATATTTTCAAATACATATCTGACAAATGACTTGCATCCAAAATATACAAAGAACCCTTAAAACTCAACAATAAGAAACAAACAGCTCAATTAAAAATATGAACTCAAGATCTGAATAGACATATCACCAAAAAATACATATAGATGACAAATAATCATATGAAAATATGCTCAAGGTCATATTAAAACAAAAATGAGATTGCATAGCACACCTAATAAGATAAACGAAAATGTTGGTACACCCTGGTGGAGTAGAAGTTTGGTCCACCATCTTGGATGGAGTGCAGTCCACATATACTCTGAGGACCCAGGTTCACATCCTAGGGCCAAGGGAACATCAAAAATGTACAATTAAATAAAAAAATAAAATTTCTTCTTCCTTCTCTCTTCCTTCCTGCCTGTCTACTCACCTTCACTCCTGCCCTCACCTTTCCTTTAAATATAAAATAAAATGCAAAATGCTGAGAACAGCAAATGTGGCATAAAATTATCATAAAATTATAATCATCATAAATTATAATCATCATATCATCATCATTATACATCATAAAATTAACAGGGCTCCTCACTTAAATAACATCATTTTTGTGAGTGATAATCACACTTAAAATCTAATCTCTCAGTATATTCCCAATATTCAGTATTGACTATAGCCATCATGCCTGTATCTAAACCTCTGGACTTACTGATCCTACATAATTGTGACACTGAACCTTTGACAATATCTCTCCATTTCCTGGACCCTCTAAGCCCCTGATAACCACTGTCCCAATGTCTGCTTCTATCACTTATATTTTTTGTTATCTTTAACATAAAACATATAAGTGAAATGATATATGTCTTTCTCTGTCTTTCTTGTTGCACAGAGACTAATATCCTCCATTTTCACTCATATTGTCACAAATGGTGAGATTTCTTTCTCTTCGTGGCTGAATAATATTCCATCCCATTGTTTATACATATATGTGTGCTCACATACACACACAGCATCTTTGTCTTCATAATCCATTCATAAATATATGGACATTCAATTTTGTTCATTATCTTAGGTATTGTGAATAGTGTTGCAATGAATATTGGAGTACAGACACCACTTTGATTATTTCATTTCCATTGGGTATATCACCAGAGTAAGATTCTTGATCATAAGATAGGTGATTTAAACTTATGATTTAAATTTAAATTTAGTTTTCTCTAATGGCTATACCAATTCACATTTCCACTAAAGTGTAACAGTACTCCATTTTCTCCATATCCTCACCAACTCTTGCTATCCTTTATCCTTTTTTATCTTGTAAAATATCTAAGAATGGATTTGCTAGGTATCAGGTGTGTATTTATATTTTTTAAAAACATGCAAACTATTTTTTTCATTTCTTTTTTTTATTATTTCTTTTGTGTACATTGCCATATGCTTTTGTTTGTTGAAGATGTTGAATTTGCACCTTAGTCTCTGTGCATTTCACATCACAGTCATTGCCAGAGTTCTAGTGCCCTTAAGACCACCTCCTTTTTCTTTCCTGTTCCCTCCTCTCTCCTGACTCCTTAGCCACAGTTGCAAGTCCTGTAAATGTTGTTCAGAGTTGTCTATTTGCTTTGTTGCTTTATACTCCACATATGAGTGAAACTACCCCATACATCTATCTTCTTTTCTGGCTTACTTTCACTTAGCATAATCACCTTCAATTCCCTCCAGGTTGTTGAAAAAGACAGAATTTCGTCTATTTTTAATAGCTGCAGTAGATTTCCATTCACTATATATTCCACAGCTTTTTTTATCCAATCATCTCTTGATGGGCATTTAGGTTGTTTCCATGTCTTGGCTGTTGTGAATTTTACTGCTGTGATGATAGGGGTGCAGGTACTTTTACTAATTGAAGTTTTTGTGTTCTCTGGGTACATACTGAGAAGTGGGATTTCTAGACAAATGGTAGATGCTTCTTCTTTCTTTTTTTTTTTTGATTCCTTAAAAAAATTAAAGCTGAAAATTCTTCTAAACATGGTTCTTTTATTTTGCAATGCCATCGGTAGTATATGAGTTTCAGTTGTTTCACATCCTTGTCATCCTGTCTTTAAAAACGTAGTTATTCTAGTGGGTGTGTAAAGGAATCTTATGGTAATTTCAATTTGTATTTCCCATTTACTAATTATGCTTAGCATTTTTCATATGTTTGTTTTTGCTTGTATATTGTATTTGATCAAGTAACCCTTCTAATCTTAAGACTACATTTAATTTCTGGAAGTCAAATTATTAAACAATAAACTTAACTTTTTATAGAAAAGTGCAATGGACTTAAAGATTTTTACATATGTCAGTACCTATGTTATTCACATCTTATATGAGAATGATATATATATCATAATTAATAAACCACTATTGATATATTATTAACTGAGATTCACATTTTATTACCGTTTCCTTTGTGCTTACCTAATATAACAAACAAAATGTGTTTATCAACATCAGAAACAACATCATAATTATATATTTAACTAACATCAATTGCATTCTTAACATATACCAGGCATTACATATCACGCCATTCAGTTTCACCACAACCTTCCGACATAATGTTTTAGTCACTTTCAAATGCCAGAGAGAAGCCCAAATCTAACTATTTTAAGGTAAATAAAATAATAATAATAGCTATAACAATAGAGAGGTTTTAGCATCTAAAGGTACTGGAAAGTTTGTGTGGAAGAAAATCAGGAATCATATATTATATGCTCACTCTCTTTTCCTTCCTTACTTTTCCTTTATGATTTGTTCTTATTATTTTATTCTAAGAACAGGAATCTTCCCTCCCTGGGGTAGAGAAGATAGGCAATTATAGCTATCAAGGAAAATCTCCCTTGCTTTTTTAACAGAGAAATTTCTAAGCAAGTATCTTTTGATATTGCTGGAATCGCATGTCTATGCTTTAATCAACTGCCACATTTAGGAGAATAAAATTCATTTATCATGCAGTCAAAGACAGATGTCCAACTCTGAGGGTCAAAATATGGAGTTCCATGCTTGATTGCCCCACCAGAAATGAGTAGCAAATTGTGAATTTTTAAAAATCTAATGTCAGTTACAAGAAAGTAATGTTTATAAATTAGGAATATAAACTATATAATTCATACAACTTATTGAAAGTTATCCTTGTAAAATTCTAGAGTAGGATTTGATTGTAGGTCTGCTGAATTATACCTCTCAGCTCTAAATACCTACAATACCTACGATTGTATCTAAATACACTGCATTGCCTTCCCAGTCCTGATTTGGCAATGTTTACAACTTACAGGTATGATGCTGATGATAGCAAAACTAGATAATTAATACAGGAAAACACATGGTTCAGAATCTCATCAAATTATGGGAGATATCATAATAGAGTAAGAGAACTTATAAAGAACTTCTTGGATAAACAAAATTTTAAGAATGTAAATAAGGATAAAGGATTGACTAATGAGAACAGAAAATGTGATGTGTGTTTTTAGCTCCAGCTAGAGCATTACTTTTTATAAAATATAGATATTAGGGATAAAGAAAAGTGGATTCTAGCCCAAGCTTACATGGTGATTCATTTGTGACTATAGGCAAGTCATGCAGTATATTAAACTCATTTTACTCATTTAAAAAATTGGACACTAATAGACACACCATCATTTCACAGAATTTTCATGAGGTTCAATTTGGGGAGGTGAGAAGGAATCTGGTGTTGAAAGAGTGAAATAATGGTGGTAAATGGCAGTAAAACATTGTGAGGGTGATGTGATATATTGAGGTATGAATCTGTTCTCCTAAAACTTAAAGAGTGCTATAAACTAATGAAATATTAATGTAAAAATTAAAATGCAAATTGAGAAATAAGTATCAAAGTACATTGAAGAAAACAAAAACTATTTGAGTAAAAGAACATTGTTGTTTATATTACATATGTTTATTCCTGTGCATATATTCACAGTTATTTTCCATACACATTCTTTATAAAATCCTAAGGAAATTAAGTCCATATTACAACAGCAGCTTTTAAATAGCTGACTGAAGGGACAAATTTTATACTAACAAATAAAAATCCCTTAATTAGTATTTTATCCTAAGCTATTTTAATTTGATGAAGCGGCTTTTGCTAATCATTCCTCTGTTGCACAATTTTTATAAATTAAATCCTGCACCTCAAGCAATTTTTTTCTATTGCATTCAGGTGAAATATTTTTTGTGTTGTATAGTCTTTAGTAAGCAGAACTATCTTATATTTTTAACACCAGTCATTCATTTTCCCTGACTCTTTTCTTGTGTAATCTAAGCCATCTGTCCATTTCTCCTGCTGAGACAGGTCTTTTCTCTCAAATATCTCCAATTCTCTTGAGGAACCATCTTCCTATGTAAGCTCTGGTTGAGAATAAGGCATTGATTTATGCTTTCTTTACAAATAGAATTTATGGGAAAAAAAAGCAAAATGCCAAATTTTGTGAATAATTGGTTTGTAAAGCAAACCCAGAGGCAACAGGGAAAAAATGGAAAAAAAAAAATGTTTCTTCTTATTTATTTTGGGAGTTGCAGGAGTTAATGTCCAATTGTACATGTTAATATTGGTAGATAAAGGTGCAAAAAGAAAAAACTAAGTAAATCAAAGAAGACTCGGACTCCCTGAAGTTCAAAAACCAATAAATTGTGGCTAAATAGGACAATACATCTCTCCTATGCATTTGGGATATATTTGCCAGAACATCCTGAAGGTTTTCTAGACTTTATCCCACAGTAACAACAGCAACCGCTGAAAGCATTCTCTTCAGGATTCCAAAGCCGGATAGCAAAGGGCTGTCCTTTGACCTTAGAGCAATGATCTTCCTGTACAGAATCCCTGGGTCTTGGGAATGAATGAAGAATTGTCCATATTTCCTTGAGAGTGAGTTTCTTTCTGTTTGATGTAGGGGTAAGACTTTTGAAAAAAACATTTGAGGAAAATATAAAATCCATATAGAACGAATGACTAAAGTAGATCAACCAAGTCATAAAGACATAGAAATACTATTGAAATATCATAATAAAAGCATAAAAATGATTAAAATTGTTTTTTTCAAGGGGTGCGCTACAGCTAGGGTTCAGTGAGGTGGGTGTCTTTCATCACCGAGCTATTGATACTGTTGGGTTTGTTTTTTATGGGGCTGCATTATTTCATGATGATGACGGAAGGAGCAACAATATAAATAATGACAGTAAAAACAATATAAATATTTCTATAAAACAAAAATATTAATGTAGAGATGGTATGACATCCAAGTCTACAAAATAGTAATACTATCTTTCACAACTGTTAGTCAACTGAAGCGTCCTAAGAACTTTGAGTCCTATAGGTCAAATTTATCATTCTGTTTTTCATATAAAGAACTTGAGGTTCAAATTTTAGGGATCTTTTCCAAAGTCATCCAGCAAGTTGGAGATAGGGTAACTTAGACAGAACCTGTCTCCTGACTCATGTTCTTTCAGAATATTGGTCTGACAATATCGAATGTCTCAAATATACCAGTCACTGGAGCAAGAGAGATTTAGATTGAGAGAAAACGACTTTAACCAGTGAAATAGCAATATGATAGAGACAGAATCATAAGGATCAACTGATTCAATGAAGTTCTAAATAATAAATGGAAAAGCCATTAGTCTATTCAGATTTTGAGAATTTGCACATACTTGAAGTAGAGGTCTAGCAATGGAAGGATAAGTGTCTTTTCTTATAAATCATCTCTAGCCAAACATAAAAACACAAAAACATACACACTGAGGAGTGAGTAAATTGTGGTCTAACAGAGCAGGAGTACATCTTCGATTCTAGATTTAGAGCTCAACAAAGACATGTAATACATTTCTTTCACTAAAGTAAAACCAGTATATTTAAAAACCAATAATTTATTATATTGTGTATATATTATTTATCTATGAGAATTTAAAAACAGACCTCATAGCAATATCTAAGACTAGCATTTGTCCAAACAACTGGGCACCATGGTCTAGCTAAATTAACACATAATATTTAACCATAATGACTTTAGGAGAGGAAAACACTCACGTTAAAAACTGTTGAGGTTAAGGAAAGCTTCAGTAACAAATATGCAACATTTTTTATGACTTAACAAAACAGAGCCTCAATATTCATCCTGACTGAGCCTTAAGTGATATTTCAGGTTTATTCCTCAGCCACATGATTGTTGGAAGACTTAGGAGCTTTATATGTTTTGCTCCAAAATTCCCTATGACGTCATTTTCTTTAGTCAGCCAGATACAGGAAGCAGAGTATTAAATACAGTCACTTCTTCTAAACTGTACCTCAGAAGTACATTTCTTCCACTCACATTCCAAAGGCAAAAAGAAAATCACATGGCCATATTAAGAAGTATAGGGAAATATGATTAGTAAACAGACAGCCTATTGTCTGAAAGGTAATTTATTCAAAAAATGGGAATGCACTTTCTGTTGGCCATCTAGACACCTTAGACACAGAAAGAATCTCAGGAAATCACCAAAATAAAGTCATTTAATTGTTTACAAATTAGGCTTTGGATCAGCAGCACTACGTACGTGCTATTTTCAAATATATATTTCCACGGCTCTTGACTTATCTATCACACCCTCAGAACTCAGTGGCAGTATACAGAAATGAGTACTTGTTGGTGGTAAATTTAGTGTATTATATACAGGTGTTGATTTGCAATGATGTGGTCACTTATGATGTAATATTCCTTCAATAAAATTAAAATAAATTCAAATTCATGTCCAATCAAGAATAAATAAATATAATTTAGATTAAGCATAATTTTTTTCCATTCCCCAATGGAATCAAAATTTCTTCAAATCCATTATCTACTTCCAAGCAGGGGCACAGATTAATTCAAAAATCAATACCTGTCTTGGAACTTGATCTCAAAATTAGAGACCAGACTAGGATTTCCAAACTGAGCTTGGAAATTCACAGTCTGGTCTCAAATGTTTGAAAAAGTCATACTTATTTTAGCAGTCCTCCAGCTAATAATGTTTACTAGCCTTGAGTGAGCATTTAAGATAAGCTAAGTATCATATAGGTTAATTTTCCCTGTAAAGGAACACATAAAGTTATTTTTTACACATGAAGGAAATGAAGCACGGAAATATCAAAATTATAATAGGGTCTGACAGAAGTTGTATTTAAACCTAGGTAGTGTGACTCCTAGTCTTATATATTTCCTAACCTACAATTACCCAAGTGATTCTAATATACAACAAAGTCTAAAACACATATGTTGAAGATAAACATGAAAATTTTTCTGAGATTGAGCAGTTTTATTTTATTTTTATTAAAATTGACTTCCATAAATAATCTGCTACTTATGTTACTTGTCTCACTTAAATCTCCAGCCAAATGACTTCTCTGGACTCCAGTCTGTACATCCAGTGACCTATTCTGGATGTAACAAGAATGACCAAAGTATTATGTCCGGAAACAATCTGACAATCTTTTCTGAAAATGTGGTTCTTCCCCTAGTGTCACTCATCTCAACAAATGTTGATACGTTTCCCCGAATATCACAAACCTATACCTGGAAATCATGCTCAACACCTTCTTCAATAATATTTTCCATCATCTCCATGCAACTGTAATTTAGTTCTGTCATTTTCTTTCCAAAAATCCCTTTCAAAACCATGTGTTCTCTACTTCCATTGCCAAAACCCAAGTCCACACCACCGTTTTGCTTTAGTGACTTTAAGAATGTCCCAAATGGGCTCTGGCCTTTGAACCCACCAATCTATTTATCATACAATAGCAAGTGTGACTTTCTAGTGTGTAGTGGGTGAAGCCCCAAATACTTAATATTTTTCTGGAAAATTCTCACCACACCACCATATCTCATAAGCCTCTGCTCAAATCACTTTCCCATCTCTTCAACTTTCAGACTCTCCTTTTGAGGTTAAGAACTTTATACAAGTGGCCTCTAGGTCTGCACTTTTCCCTTTAATCCATCTTGGATGGTTACATAACTGCTCCAAACCTTGCTACCTCATCCACAAAATGATTCACTCAAACACCTCCACATGGGAGCTATAAAGAGATGAAATAAAATTAGTCATTGTCAAATAAATGGTTTTCAACCATTTTTTAAAAACTTTCCATCTTTCAAAATTTTATCCAAAGGATATATTCATTTTAGTATTTCTCTAATAGTGAGGTATTAAATATCTAGCTCAAAAAGAAACACTAAAGAATTTGTTTCAATTTATAAATTTATTAAAATTACAGTGTATCTTTTTCTGAGGGACGCTACAGCAGTTTTAAATTACTGTCAAGTTAATAATACCTCTAGGATTTTGTATCTTTGCCAAATAAAGATGCTGAACTGCTATAATTTTCAACACTACTGCTTTGTTTCAGAATCATTAAAGAAATTCACATGCCTTCATAGACCTTGACATGAAAAAAGGAAGACTTCAGATAAATGAGCAAGTAAAAGAATATTAACTAGTATCTAATTTGAAAGAACAGAGTGCAACACTCTGGAAAATAAATTCAATTTTCATCTTGGTGTAAAAGTTGGAGGCACAGCCAAGTTCTCATTAAAGTAAGATTAATATTAACATATGTTATCATTAACTTTATATATACATACTAAAAATATATAAAAATATGTATATAAATATTTGCATTTAATAACATTAACTTTAAAAACAAATGTATATTATAGAAAATCTGTATCAGAGCTCATCCAACTTGGTACCACAAGAAGGACAGTTTAGATCAATATAGTAGATGTGCAGGGAAATTCAAACAACAGCAAAGAAACAACATTGCTACTTATGTTAAATTTAAATTATTAGAAAATCATATTAAGATGCTGGCCGATATGTAAAAAATGAGTTTCTGCTAATAATTGAAAGAAGTGCTGATATGAGGGTTACTTAAAAATTGTCTTCAAGAAATTGATAGTTTGAACACAGTTTTCAAAGGTTTATAAAACTCTGTTGGTGGAATGTGTGTAACTCTCAATTGTGCTTACTAGGAAGAGTTTTAGGGAGTCAGGTGATAAGCTTATCAAGGACTATTGTACAAAGATGTTAGAGAGAAAGGACTGAGCATCAGCTGTCCTTAGAGGTATCACCGCTAAAATACTAGACTTTGGACTCAGACAAGTATTCAATTCTACCACTAACCCTTACAGATTGCGCAAAGTGACCAGTTACACAAACTTTCATAATCACCTGGATGAAAGGGATAATATCACCTACTGATTGGTTCATTTTGAGGATCAAGTATGATAATTACATAAAGTAGTAGAACCAGAATTCCAAATCAAGAAATCCGCATCCAAACCCCAAATCTTGAAAGGATGATGCTATACTCACTTTTTCACTGTAGGATTTGTATGAACACAAGTCATGTAGTAATTGCTCAGCACAGGCAGAAAGTATAATCCAAAAGGAGGGTTTATTGAACTTTTTTTGGACATTTGATTAAATTGATCAAGAAAATAAATCTCAGACTTTGACCTAGCATGTCAAAGACAGAAAATTGTGTATGAGAACCAGCAGGACATCAGGCAAGACTGGACCAAATGAAAGAAAAGTTAGTTGTATGAATAACAGCAAGACATCCATTTCTGGGAGGCACTTACTGAGATAACACGGTGTGCTATAAGCCCGGGATTTTTTTTTTTCTAGTCTTTTGATCACTTTACTCATCACAAACAAATATCAGCCTCTCAAACTAACACTAGCAGGGAGTCAACACAGTTTAGTCCACACTAGTTGATCCTCGCTTTGTGATAAATGCTGAGTTCTTAACACATTTAGCCTTAGAAAGACATTTATGGTTTACAAATCAACTTCCTGCTTTTATACTAAATTTTTAAAAAGATTTTTATCCTTAAATTAAGTTTATGTTTAAAAAAATGCATTTTAGTTACACTGAAGGAGACCACTATTTTAAAAGATTTTTAGGGTGCACCCTTGTGGTTCAGATGGCTGAACTGATGGCAGGGGTGTGGACCATGTGAATCCCAGAGAGCTGGGTTTGCAACCGGGGGCCATGCAAAGGAGGATCAAAATGACAAGCATATAAATAAAAAGGTTTCTTCCTCTTTGCCTCCCTGACTTTATTCCTGCCTGCCTGCCTTCCCCTAAAAAAATTCATAGATAAAACATTTTTAGAGCAGTATATGTTTTATTAAAAGCCTATAATAGTTTTTGTCAAATTTATTCACTATTCTATTTCTACTATCTAGTACAGTTTGGCACATAGGAGATATGTCGTGAATATTTGTACAATGAACAAGTGAATATATCTGTAAAATGGTGATCATCATAATATCTCTCTCTTATACTTGTAATGAATAAGATTACTTCTACAAAGCATTTTATTAAGCACCTAGTACCTAGTACACATTCTGTAAGTCAGTTATTATTATGATAAATGGTTTTGGTTAGAGATCCCAGTATGCAGTGGTATGAGATCATGTTTATGAGTGGTATAAATAGTTATATTACAGGTAATACTGAAGACTTCATTCCACTGGCAGGGAGAGGGCTCTAAAGAGGGAATGACATAGTCTGCCAGGCAGCAACATCATTTGAACTTCAGAGTGCAATGTGACTTATAGGAAACAGAGGTGAAAAGAACTCATATCTGCCAAGCCTGTTTCCTTATGTGTAAAATGAAGGTCCTAATGCTTTCACAACCTATATGATGACATCATGTGGATTAAAATAGGAAATGTAATTATTCCTGAAGATAAATGCCATGTGCTGTACAAAAAATATACATATGATGGTCCCATATGGTTGTATGCATGGCTATTAGCTAAAACTCAAAGAGACATACTCTCTTTAGTAAATTAGTCCACCCACACTGGATCTCATTTCTAGGAGCCTTTTGGGCCCATAAACAAGGATAGGGCTAAGACTAATATGGCAGTAGACATTTTTTTTTAATGAAGGAGGTTGACATGATGACCTGAGATAGCATAAACAGATGACAAAATGTATTCTCCATCGTTATTTAATTGAACTAATGGAAACGTGTCCCCTTGCCAAACCTATTAACACTTAGCAATAAAGTTATTAACAAGGTCCAATAACTGATTATTTGTCTTGTAATGAAAACAACTTGCAGATATTTCACCTTTAGGTTGAGTGTTAATTAGTCTTTCACTTAAATTTTGACCACACAAAGAAGTTGCTTAAAACTATTTGCAAAGGCAGAGGGTTGGGTACAGACCTCCTGCATCATGCACAGGGAAAGGACATGGGATGCAAATGTTCACTCCCAGCCACAGACATTACTCACCAGGCCTTCCTTATGTACTGCTGAATAAGTGTGGGTGGACAAGGAGTGGGTTTGAATATTTAAAGCCAGCCAGAGAATATACATAAAGAAAGTGCTACTAATTAAGGCAGATATAACTGCAGTTCTTCCTATAGACAGAAAGCATAGCATTGAGAGAAAGGTTATGAGGCTGGGTTTAAATCGCCATTAAAAAACTCACTTACAGCAATTTGAACACTGTGAAAATTCTTTAGTAACTATGAGCCTCTATTTTAATTTTATTTCTTTCCTGGATATTAATAAAAAGTCTTTGTAGAAAATGTGAAAATAAAGAAAATTAATAGACATACGTTGAAAAATAGTCTATTATGTGAAACTCTAGAAATAACCGTTCAACATTTTATATATTTCCCTGTAGCTTCTTCATGTAATGACTGTTTATATATAATCAGGTACTTGATTCATTTCATATATGATATACTAAGTATTTCCATGTATAATTAAGACTCAAACCTTACAAATCATAAAAAATGCAAAATAAGAATGTAACTATGTGTATTTAAAGATTCTCAAACTTTAAAATCATTGTCAGTTCCTATGTTTGACAATTTTGCATCACATCATGGTAGTCAACATAGAACAACTTCCATTTCCTTGTGTAAAAAAAAAATGAGCTAAAACTACTCTTTGAGGTGATGATTTTCCATGTCTAGAAATTTTTTGATACTCTTAAGTCTCCTGTAAGGGAGACTATACCATTTCTCCTTAAAGTGGAGTGATGTAAGTGCCTTGATAAATGGAATGTGTTGGAAGTGACACTGATAACTTCTAAAGATAGGTTAGCAAAGATTAAGAAGATTCTTCTGGTTTTCTAGGGATACTTGTGTTTGGAGTCTTCAACTACCAAGTAGGAAGTCAAGTTATCCTTAAAATTGTCTTGAGGAAATGCTTGTATGGAGATAATAGAGATTACAGAGAGAGATAGAGTGTGAGAGAGATTGAGAGAGAGAGAGAGAGATTAAGAGAGAGAGAGAGATTGAGAGAGATGGAGTGTATGAGAGAGAGAGGAGAGAGAGAGAGAGAAAGAGAGAGAGATGGAGTGTGAGAGAGATAGAGGGAGAGAGGAGAGAGAGAGAGAGAGAGAGAGAGAGAGAGAGAGAGAGAGAGAGAGAGAGAGAGAGAGGAAAGAGAGAGATTGAGAGACAGAGAGAGAGACAGTGAGGGAGCCTCAGCTCTTTCAACTTTTAGCTACTGAGTCTTAATTTAGGTAGCAAACGCATGAGTAAAGATCTTTGGTAAGAACCCAGCTCCACTACTATCTGGCTCCAAGGAGAGATGCCAAGTGATAATTCCTGAGTCCAGTCGGTCCCCACATTCATGAGCACATAAAGAAAAGCCATTCTTTAAAACTACTAGCTTGCTTTTTTTTTTTTTTACTGAGCAATAGATAACCCAGAGTGGACCAACAGGGCACTATTATTAAACATAAAATATCTAGCAGCAACTGTGGAACTGGGTTATGAACAGATTAAAAGGAACTTGAAGAGAGAATTTGTGACGACCTAATGGTTCTGTAAGAAGCTGGAAATAAGAGAATAAAATAAAGTGAAGATAAAGTTATTGAGAGTTGGATTTAAGAGTACTCTTTTATGTAATGGCAGAAAATTAAGCAGCGCTATTGATTGTTATATGAAAAACAAAATGTACAGAATGCACCAGAGGGTTTAGTTAACAGGGTTTCAAGGCAAAATTTTGAAAGTGACAGTTGGTTTCTTTTAGTTGCCTAAGATCAAGAGAGATGAATTTAATAAGGAACGTTAGTAGTAAGAGCAGATTGTGGAGGGAATATAAAGGATCTAGTAGTTCTGCTTCCCTGAATGGCACTGTTCCTCATTTCCCAGTTTCTCAGGGAGATGATGTTCAAGAGATGGCTCTAGGTCAAAGGCCAAATTGAAGCTGGGGCCACAGTTCCTTTGTAAGACTTCAGAAATATCTAAGCATCACACAGATGCCTCAAACAACAAAGACGCTCAAAAAATCATCAGTGCTCTGCTGTCTCAGGTCTTCTCAGACAAGCAGGAAAACGGCCACAAATGTCAGGGCTTTGTCCCACTGCAGTCTTAGAGGAAGTCCGAGGCAGAGAAGCTATTACAGCAACAAGATTTGTGAGAGCTGCACTCTTCTAATCGAGGAGACTCTAGTAAGTTTCATAGAAAACCCACGACAATTGTCAGAAAATTCTTGTGACAGACATACACCCACGTTTTTTAAAGGAACAAAGATTTTAAGAAATGAAAACAATATTTTAGACCCCCCAAACTAGTATAGGTACAAAGTAGGTTGGGAAAACTCATCTGCAAATTTCATGCACTTTTTTTAGAAAAAGACAAATAAAGGAAAAGATGAGGAATCCAGAGAACTGAGCCATGGGCCATGGAAATTTATTCTCAGGCACAAGAACTAATTCCAAAGCAAGGAACTGGAGACATATACTGTTTGATTTCAGAAGTTCTAAGAAGTAGTGACTAGAGTGTCTACAGTGGGTCTCCGATACCAGCCCCTCACAGCAGTCTTGCAGGGGGAGCAGAGCAAGCAACTGCTCTTAGTACAGAAGTCTTCCAACTGAGAAGAATAATACACAGAATTATACTCAAGAAATGAGAAACCACACTTGACAAGCTCCAGCCATACCTGAACCCAGTTTCGGTGATGAGATTCTGGACATAAAGCTTGAACCTGGTGATGCAATGATAACACTTGGGTGGAAATCTTAGAAGTTAGTAAGACTATTTTCTATTTGTGAAAAATGCATTATTTTGTCAAGAATCTGGCTTATAGTGGTTTGAAAATATGACTACAAAGTCTAACATTCCTCCCATCAGAAGATGGAGTTGCTTGAGTGGCTCCTTGATTTATTAGATTAAGAGAACGTGGTGAAAGTGATGATGCGGAGTGATTTCTGAGACGTTAGGAAGGGCCAAATGATTGCTGCTGGTACATTCACTCCGGGAGTGTTCACCTGGTAGACTGTAAAGATTCAGCCTACCCTACAGCCATCAAGTGAAAACTCCTTAATTTAATCACCTGCTCTGAAGATGACCCTAAAAACATACATTACCATGTCTCTTAATGTGACCTCCATAGGTACATCTGCAATGTCTCCTGGTAAGGGTTTACATTCTCTAGGATTCATTTTGATTAAATCTAAAATTATTTTTTATTATAAACTACTCAGTTTAACATGAATTTATTGAGCTCCTACTGAATGCTGAAATACATACAATTCTTAAGGAAACTTTGGGAATTATACTGCCACCGCACAGCAGCTTCTCCAGTCTACAGTCTAATTCACATAGTCCTTGATAATCACCCTTGTGTGTGTGTGTGTGTGTGTGTGTGTGTGTGTGTTTGGGTGAATAAATACACCGAGAAACAGAAACTGAGACATTTATTGTTTTCTAGATACTCATTCCCAGTGTTAAGAAGCACGCGTGCATTTTCTCATTTTAATAGTAACCACATAGTGAATTAGTTTTTTGGATTTTTTTAATGAGGAAAGGTACCAGCAGGAATGAAGTTGAGCAGGCAGTCAGGCAGAGAAAGAGAGAAGGAAGACATCTATTTAGTTGTTCATCTACAGACAATATGCGAGGCTCCAAAAACCAAAGTCCAAGATCATATAACCTTTCACAGGTTTGAGTGTCAAACTGGGTCAGACTGACTCCAATAGCCTACAACCTGATAAGAAAGGTCATCAATCTGTTTGAGCTCAGTTTGCTCATCTTGTAAACAGAAATAACAATAATCACAAGGCTTTCACTGGGTTCTTCCGAAGTCTGACTCTTTAGTCAAGGCCGGCAGCCTGTGCTCAGATCTCAGATCTACTATTTATCATCCTATTACACGTGAACAAATATCTTAGCCACCTGAAGCTTCCACAGTTTCATCAGTGAGAGAAGCACAGCAGCACTCTACGTCCATGGCTGCTGTACTGGCTTTATGAGGAGAGGGAAGAGCACTAAGAACAGGGTCGGGCACATGGAATATTTTAATAGAGCGTGATGGTAGTGATGCTGTGACTGATGAAAGTCTGCCAGCTGATTCATTGTGAATTTATTCCTGGATTTTTATTCATTGACTTAGCGTATATTAAGAGTCTTTTCTGTTCTAGGGGTTGAGAAACACATATCTGCAGATGTCTTCAGTCAAAGTAAACTGAAGCTCAAATGAAACTGGGGACAGGGAGGGATGCTGGAGAGGAGAGTGAACTCTCTGGGACAGGAGCCTGTGTGTATGCACCTCCTTGAACATCCTGCCTCCGACTGCCCCATGACTGCCCTCCTCCAAATGATGGCCATATGCTCAGCAGAGAAACTATGTTTGTCTCTTTTATCGTTCCTTGAATTTCCTTTATCCATTTACTTTAATAAAATTTTATCCTTTACTGTGTAGAGTTTCTCTGTACGAGTTCACAGAAGCCACTTTCCTCTACTTCACAAAGGTAAAAATTGTAAAGGCTAGGAAGAAAAGCCAATGAGGAGAGAAAGTGCCTCCCCAAGAAAAAGTAAGCCGACATGCATATTTTTTCTGGGTCATCTCCTAGTGACTTGGGGGCTCTGAATTAGGTAGAGGAGGATGAAGGACCAGTCAATAAATGAATCAAACTGAGGAGCTTCTAACATCCCCAGTCTGAAAGCTAAACTGTCCCAGAAAGTGATCAGACTCGTCTGTGAAACTAAGTCTACCCTGGAAACCACTTTCCATAAGTAGGAAAAAGCAGGCCAGACAATGTCTTTCAGAAAGTCATACTTTGTAAAGAATTTCTGGTGAGTGAAATGTCCAGAATAGTGTATAGCTTTTGGCTGACATCTTTGCTAAAAACACTTCTAAGATGTATGGCCTTGAGTGCAATTATTTACTGGCACACACACACACATACACACACACACACTCCACTAGGTAATTAGGATATTCTATAGTTCATTCGTTTTAGGGGAATCCATACCCTTTCAAAAATATTTCTTTTGTGCCTCTGACAGAGTCTTAATAGGGTATTTGGAAGCTGGCAAACATTTCTAACATCAGTCACTTGAAATATTCTTTTAACACATCCATCATTCACATACTAGATATATAGTTGGTGAAGACACTGAAAAGCTACTCTTAGTAAATTTCAAGTATAAAACACAGTATTATTAGTCACGTTATACTCTAGATCACAGAACTTATTCATCTTATAACTAAGAACTTGTACCCTTTGACCAACTATCTTCCTATTTCCCCCACATCCCAACCCAACAACCTCCATCCCACTTCTATGAGTTTGTTTATTTTTTCTTAAAGTCTGCACAAATGATATGGTACAACACTTTTTCTTCTCTTTTTTTTTTTAACAGTAATATTATTTTGCTTACAGTGTTATATTAATTTTAGGCTATTGAAACTGCATTTCAATTTGTATCTCATCCCACACCCACCACTAGAGTTCCAGGGTGCGTTACCACCACCTTTTCCTTTCTTTCCTTCCCTATTCCTTTTCCATCCTGCTGGCAACCACAGTCCTGTGTCCTATTATTTTTGTTGAATTTGTTAGTTTGTTTCATTTTATCATATTCCATATATGATTCAAACAATCCTGTATTTCTTTTTGTTTCTAATTTATTTCACTTAACATGATGCCCTCCAGTTCCACCCAGATTGTTGCAAAGGGCACAAATTCATTGTTTTTGTAGCTGCAGAGAATCCCATTGAGCGTATAGACCAGAGCTACTTTATCCTGTCACGTGATAAGTATTTCAGTTGTTTCCATGTCTTGATTATTGTGAACTATGCTGCTATGAACATAGGGTGCAGATATTTTTCCTGATGAGAGATTTTGTGTTCTCTGTGACTATGCCTAGGAGTGGGATCACTGGATCGAGTGGTAGATCACTGTTTATTTTTCTGAGCAATCTTCGTACTGTTTTCCAAGCCTCTGTTTTATCTTGAAACGTGGAAATGAGAATTATTCCCAAGCACTGCTGCTTTTGAGGATTAAATCTTGGCATAGGAATTGAAAAAAAAATAAGTGATTCATATGTGTGTCAGAGAATAGTACAATCATTTTCAAACCATCGTGAAGTGAGTGATACGAGTAAAGCTTGGGTACAGGTACTAAGAGAGATGCTAATCCTCTGCCTTCCAGAAACATCCCTTTTGGAGGGATGGAGTGTCAACTACAAAAATACCAAATAATAATGTATAACATAACAAATCAACAAGTTTTAGAGCAATTTTAGCATGGACCCATGCTTAAAGAAATCACAGTGTGATAAC
Organism: Solenodon paradoxus; assembly: GCA_004363575.1. Classification (NCBI taxonomy): domain Eukaryota; kingdom Metazoa; phylum Chordata; class Mammalia; order Eulipotyphla; family Solenodontidae; genus Solenodon; species Solenodon paradoxus. Next base: position 359,201 of record RJWH01000356.1, on the reverse strand, counting down.
CATAAATAATTCAAGCTTAATATTTATTTTCTCTGAAGCCTATAGATTGATGGATCCCAAATGTGAATCCCACTCTCAGCCTCCAGCAAACCTTCACTTCCCTCACATGCATGTGAGATGGTAGTGCGCTTGTGCTGGTTCTGTAAGTTTGGGGAAAATTGACAACAGTGTTCAGTCATTGCCACTGGAAGGAACTTCTGACTCCGGGCAAAGAGTGCATGTCGGGAGATGGTATTAATAACTTACAAGTAGAAGTAAAGCAACTCAGAGGCCCTCCCACCCCAACGTTGCTTTGGACTGATCCGAACTTACAGGCACATGGGACTAGCTCCACCCCTTCTCATTGTAGGATTTACCTATCTAAATGGATACACCTAACCCAGTATGCTTAGGCTTAGCCAACTAAGCTTTAGTCACATGTGATCAGGAGAGTCTGGATGAAGAGAGAAGGTCCTGTATAGCATGAAGCCTAAAGCTATGAGAGACTAGATAGATTGGATTTGAGATTTTGTGGACAAAGTGAATCTCGAACAGGAGGCCCCACAAGGGGAACATGGAGAAGACAGGTTCCAGGAAGCAGATCAACAGGCACCAAAGCCCAGCATCAGGAAGAGGAGAATGTGTACGGGGGAGTGTCCAACTGGGCCAGAGTATATGAGAAAATGGAGACATCAACTCCCACTGGAGATTGTGTAGGTAATATTTTCTCATCTCTCTGATTTCAATTCAGATATCATCTTCTCAAATCAGTTATACAACCATCTTTATTCTTGGTGTCACTGGGTCTCTTTTGTCTGCATTCCACTCTGGAGTGAGTTCACTTAGGAGGGAAGCACTCTTGCCCTTGCTCTTAAGTCCCCACAAAGAAGCCTGCAGATCCTAAGTTTTAAGAAAACATGTGTCAGATGAGCAGCTATTTGCAGTGGGGGCTTCTGGTCTTCCTCAATGGCTCTGAGTTGACAGGGCCATTTTCCCTTTATTCATGAGGGACTTGCAAACCAGTCATGTTTCCATCCATTGTGAAAGAAAAGCTGGAGCCAGATATTGAGGGGTGGTGGGGATGGCAAAAATCTAGACTTCATCCAGATGAAAACTGGACACAAGTTGTCCACACTAGGTTGTCAGGAGATCCTCCAGGTATGAAGAAGGAAGAGACGCAGAGATTGGGCAGACATAAATGCTGAGCCATTTCGAAGGCCACTGAAATCATCTAAGCAATAGTTAATGTTTCTCTAATCAAACAAATGATCTCATGAGTAAGTTTCTGAAACTTCTCCCAGGGGAAAAAAGGATGAAAATGTTTTGTAACTCTTCCTTTCCTTTCTCTTGCAGAGCTGACTGCCCTGCGTAGATACTCATCTTTCTTTAGATAATGTTTTGTAACCATACATGAATTGTGTCTTACACATGAATCTGTAACAACTAATCTCCCCCAGGAAACAATTTTGAAAAGAGCACAGTGGCAATGTCTCCTTGATCAGATAGTGAAAGCAGAATGGTTCTCAAATCTCCAATGACAGGCATTTTTCAAAGGCTGCCCCACTCCAGGTACCACTGAATCTCTGACCCAGATGAGCCCAGTCTTACCTGCTGTCACCAGCTCTATTTCTAGTCCTAAATATTTCTTCCCAGGAGACTGTACATTTGTTACTTTGTTGGTTTGTTGTGTTTTATATATTTTCATATTTTATATAAATAGTAGCACATGATATGCATTGTTTGGAAATTTTTTTTTTCTTTTATCCATAGAGTTAGATGTAGCTACAGTGAAATACATTGTAGTAGTCCATTTACCTTAGCAACTGCATAGTTGTTTCCTCCTGTGCTATACCACCAATTATTTAGCCATTGTCTTGCTGAAAAATATTTAATTCTAATTATTTGGGGGTTTTCTTGAAAAGTTACATTGGACATTCTTCCAGGAGATTCCTTAGGCAAGTATGAAATACCTCATCAAGAAGATAGATGGATAGATCGATAGATAGATCTCCTATAGCATAAAAGCATAAAACTACTTTTTCAAAGGTATATAATGAATACTCAACCTCAGAAAATATCGTCAACTTGCAATCAAAAAGGATTTTACCAATTCACATTCCCACCAGCAGTGTATAAGAATTATTTTGATTCTATAATCTTGACAAATGCTTGGAATTTCATAAATACAATTATTTCAGAATGGTATTTCATTATGTTTTAATTTACATAAGCCTCATAATTTGAAATAAACCTCTCATATTTGTGTTTCTTCTTTCTTGAAAGATTTTCATTATGTTGTGTGCCCTTTTGTGAACTTGATTTTTCATTGATTCATAGCAAGTCTTCGTAAATTCTTTATATAATTATTTGTCAGTTTTATTCATTTTAAATGCTTATTCCTAGCCTGATATTTATATTTAGATAAAAAAAATATTTTAAGCAAAGACAAATATCATTTTTAGGATTTGTGACTTTTTCTACCTAGGAGAAAAAAATCTCTTCAAATCCAGTATAATTGTCTCCTATATTATCATCTCAAAATTATAAATACTAATTATCATTTTTAGAACTTTAATATTTTTCAAATTTAATTTGCATCCACTTTTTTTTATCTCCCTCAGGAACTCTACATCTACCCCCTTCTTGTCTAAATCCTTACTCCTTATAAGATAACTTCACATCCATTTCCTTTGTGAGGCCTCCCCTATAACTTTAGCCCTGACTTTCTCCTCCCTGGACCCCTAACATCAGTCAGTGTGTTTGGACTTAGTTATTGCATAATTAGAGATTATAAACTTTAGACCTGCAGCACCAAGTTATATTTGGATTACAAAATGGATGAAGTGGAACTGAATAAGACAATGAAAGGTATAGAGACTGAAACAATTCCTAATAACATTGGCCATGTGGGCCTGTGGGCCCAGAGTTGCCATCTAAAATTATATAAATATAAATATCATTAAGAGTGTGTATGTCTATATTTTTAAGCATGTTAGAAAGTGCTTCAACTCATTTCAAAGCAATATGCTTAAAGCCAAACAAAATTCATGTCCATTCTGAATTCATGACTCCATGGTCTTCCATCGGTCTTCTTTGACTTATTTTTTTCCTATACATTCTATAGTTTTTAATCACTGCTTGTCTCCTAAATAAAAACTGAAGCTATTCGAGTCCAAATTCACATCAGTAACAATCACAGATTCAATTTCAGGGTAAAGCACATGATAACTGCTCAATAAATCCATAGTTGCACGTTGGTTGGCAGAAAATCTTACGACCATGCCTTTAAGCACAAGCACTCTACAGTATGATAGAAAGAAGAGATTTTAAAGATAATTCTACATGTCAAGTGACCAAATGCTTTTCCACCCAGTTTTATTTCTATTTGCAGAAAATGGAACAATACTTCCTCCCTAACTCTAGATTATTCCCCCAAACACCCAAGTTAGGAAGCAGTGTACTCTAAAGCTACTCTAACAGCATGGGTCTCTGTGCTATAAAGAGCAATGGTACATGTATCAGAGACGCACATTTTTCTCTAGTTGAGAACCACTTGATTAAGTCTACTCAGGCAAGCATATTGCTGATTTATTTAGAGTTGACTCCTTGCTATCTAAATATATCTATCCTTTTATACTTGGTCAAGTCATACACAGTTCATTGTCATAGTAAATTGACTTTGAGCTGGGGGTTGCATTTGCCCTATACTATCCTCCAATAGGGTCCTCCATCTCTCTGACTCTCTCTCTCTCTGTCTCTCTCTTTTAATCAGTAAAATAAGAATGATCATAATGTCAATTCCAATATCACAGTGTAATGTGAGAATAATAAATCTACCATCTAATTGAGCTGCTCAGATAAAATAAGATTGAAATCAAACCTGTAAAGCTATCTATAAATATAGGTATAATAAAATGAGCTTGAAGGTTATGAAAGCACTTGGGAAATGTGCAGTGTCACTCAAATATTATTTATTATCACTTTAAGGGCTCCTTTGGTCTGCCATGCCCCATATCAGGAGGGAAAATTTTATTTTAGTAGAATTTCCTTTCCCATTGATATGTGGAGTGGTTGCATTCTTTGAGGTTATAGCAGCCATCCTACCTTCCACAACACCCATCAGTGAGGAATCAGGGAGTGTACTGAGCTGAGCTGCATCACATCCAGAGGGAGAAGAGGATACTTCAACGTGCTTCAAGACCACACACAAAGCAAATAGTTAAAAAAGTCCAAGGGCAATGTTAAACACATTTCTCCATTCATGTAGGTTTAGAAGTCATCTGTTCCCTGCCTGTCTCTGTGGGATGATTCTGTAGGTGAACCTTTGAATACTCATTGTGAGCAAGTCTGTATATTTTGGATTGTGTCTACACACGTCTTGTGTGTAGCAATGTTTGTATACGTCTTCATGTATGTTCTACTTTTTGTCTGTCTCCATCTATTTCTGTGTATAAATATGTGTGTATAACCTGTGATGTGTGTATGATCTCTTCTGTTTGCCCATGTCACTGAAAATCCTGAAGTAAGACTGTGTATCTAAAAGTTTTTTGGGGATATGTATCTCCAAACATGTTCGTATGTCTTATCAGAGATCTGAGCATGTGGGTCTGTGTTAATGAAACATACTGAATTTTTCTGAGATGAGTCACAGACATCAAAACATTTTAAAGCAACACACACACACACACACACACACACACACACACACACACACACTGTTCACTGTTGTTTGGAGATAAAGCCAGGTTGAGAACCACCATTCTAATAAAAAGGCTAAAATTCTTCATGGAAAACTTGAATATACTTCAATGTTTTGCCTTTACTTAGATCACAGTGTGGTCTGAAAGTGTATCCAAATCTCACATGGAAAAGGACTGATCATCTCCTTCATTGCTGAGGAGGGAGGTTGGTTCCCTCCCTGAGTGGATCCTGTGAGACAGCAACCCCACTGTCTGAAAACAACTGTAGAGAAACTCCCCTCCCAGTCTGCCCTTTCTTTTCACACCTATTTGCGTTTATATATATAGCTCTGTATAATTAAAATGACAAAGTGTTTTCTTAATTTACATTTAAACTCTTCACATCCACTGCAGGCCTTTGGCAAACAAAGAGAGGATTTATTAGTATAATAAAACAAGCACTACATAAAATTTAAATGCATGTTTTGGAGCATTCTTTACATAGTAATGAAAATAGGAAGGACAGTAAATGGAACAAAATTGATAGCTTTGAAGGATGAGGATTTAAGAATAGGAGAGAAATAGGATCTAAAAGTTGTTGGGGCGGGGGAGCGGGAGGTAGGAAGCAGAAATATAACTGCAGATGTTTAACCCTGGAAGGCACGGTTTCTTTCATTACAAAAATACCTTTGCACTAATTACATGCCTACTTTCCTCCAGGATTCAGCATATTTACTACCTTAGTCAATGCCTTTTTCACTGTGAACATTCCAGGAGCCCTGCTGGAGAGGGACAGCCTGTCCGGTGCCCACTCAGCCCTCGCCCGCCTCCATCTCTCATACTGAGAGGCTCGTCATTGTCCTGAACTCTGGAGTCTTCCACGCATGCACATGGAAAGGGTGGACAGATTCTTGGCTAGGCAAGAGGGAAAACTATCCTCAGTTACACTATTGCATGAATCCGAGAACACAGCAAAATGCCAAATAAAAATTTGTGAAATATTTTACTATTTTAACAACCTGTCAAAACATAAAGAACTTTTCATAGGGCTCTCTCAGTTGAAGTCAGTACAAAGAATCAGAGGAAGTTTTGTTACATGAGCAGAGTTTCACAATGGGGATAGGTCTTAGGAATAAGTTATTATGGAAAAGCATGAAGATGTTATTTCTTTGGTGATGTCAACTGATCCCAACTACCTAATAAGAGAGGTATATTTGTCATACCAATTTCAACAATAAAAAAGTTCAAGAGGTCAAATGACATAGCAAAGAGCTGATCAATTTTAAGTGGAAAAGCCTGAGTTTCAGTTCAAATCATAGGATGTCAGAGCCTGTGTGCTTAACCAATATACCATTAACTCTCTATGCACTAAGGGCAAGATAATAGTGCAACTGAAAAGGAGGTATAGGTTTGAGTTTACTTCAAAATTCGTTTTGATGCATTTCCCTTTTACCTCATATCCTGAGTTACTTAGGTATATGTAAGAAGCTTATTGGGCCCACAAATTGAGGAATGCCTTAATCAGGAAGGTATGCAATGCCTTATTTGGGAATTTTTAAGATAAGAAAGATGAGCACTTCAGAGAATGGAAATGGGGCAAAGACTGGAGATTGTCCAACCCAGATCCGTCATATCACTGGTTTTCGTTGTTCTAAGGTACTTCATTTGGTCACAGAGCTTGTCAATGATGGAACCAGAACAAGAACCCAGGATTACTTTTTCCTTGTATTACTCTCTACAGTATATTATGCTGTTACTGTTGGTTTTTGATTTTCTGTTTTTCACTCTAGAATGTCTTAATAAAGTCTACATGGCAACTTAAATATGTGTATGGACCTCATGAATCTTTTGTCGAACCATTCAGACTCAAGAAATTCTGCTTTCCCTGATCTACAACAAATGTATCAATAAAAAGATCAGAAGAATTTTCTTCCACTGCAGAAAACAAGATGGAGTCTTTCCTTTTTTTTTTTTTTGCACATCTCCGCACCATATAACCTGTAAGTGTTTACAGACATTATGTAAACCCAATCACTAAGATAAAATGATGTTTAGCCTGCAGTACTACTATGACTTTTAACTTAGTGATGAATCTGTGTGGTGGAGCAGGCTAATAAGTGGCAGGTTCTCATATTCTGTGATGATGTCAAATTTCTGCATAAGAGGGAGAAAATGAAGCAAACAAAAATAATTAAATGTGCTTCCCACAAATAAACTACAAGTTTTGGAAGTTCCTACAATTTTGGTCACTTAAACAATGTCATCATTGGAAGTTAGTTATACAGACCGCTAAACTGAATCTGCTCTCACATGTACTCAATAGTTTTTACACTGACACATACTTTTATACTCCACCTACCCCACAACCCATATGTGCTTCCACCAGTCTTTCCATGTGTATCTAAAGGCAATACAAAAATGGCCATTTACTATTTACTATTGGAAAACCAGCGTTGAGCGTACCAGACATGGAGATGAAAGAAAACAAATGTCAGGTTTTACCTAGGCAATGATGTAAAAGTTCCTGTTAAGAAAGTAACTACACAAACTGGCAGAATAACTCAAATGGATGATATTTAGCTATTTACCACAATGATTGGACATTTATTCCAAATAAATGAATCAAATGTCAATATTTGCTATTAGTCATCTTTTATGAATATTTTTAGCAAAGAAAATTTCATAAATTACCCAAAATAAAATCAATTTTTTGGTGAGGACATTTTAAATAGTTTTTTAAACTACAGCAATGCTGGAAGAGTACTGGAATGAATCTCAAAGAATCAAAGACCTGCAATTGCTAGATTCGTGTGTGATTGGGATTTATATTAATCTATGTGAAACTTATCCTTAGGTCTAAGAATTTTCCCAACTATGTATCTATTGCTTCATATAGAAAACACTTTCTGAAATTAAAAAAGTCTTTGACTAAATATGAAAAGCAACCAAATACTAAACGGCATGATAAATATTGAACAATATGGAAAAATATGTAAAGAAAAATAATTTTACATAGTCATTGACAAATTTGCAGAAACCAATGCTTGAAAAATACTCTGTTTTATTCAATGTTAAATCATGTACAAATATAGATGCAAGCTTTCAAAATATATATTAATGTCATTGAAAAGTATTAATTCATTCTTTTCTTCTTTCCGTAGTATAAATATTTTCTGTTTTTACTGTTATTATCATACATGTGAAATTTGATAAAGGAAAAATGTACTGCATTTATTTTGTGGTCATTATTTTTACTGATTATTAATAAATTAATTGTGTTACATAGGAGAGGGGGCTATAAAATTGATGCATTCTCTAGTATAAACAGCTGTTGATTTATGATGTTTCACAACAAAAACTTAATCTTATAGTGCAATGTTACTTCAATAAAAATATTGAAAAATATGAAAAAGAAGAACTGATGTCAAGTAAACGGAGTGCACCATTGGATAGTAGGTAGATGGGCAGATGAAATTTTTCCATGTCTCTGCTTCTATTTTCCCAGCCTGTCAAACTCTCATAATGAAAATATGGTTGCCCAAATTCCTTCAAGATACAATGTGTGGGAAAAGGTCACTTTGTACTGGTTGAGGGGTGGAGGTGTGGACATTAATTTTAGTAGGAAGAAACAAGGAATGCATTAGCCACCATGCACAAAATGGCCACAAATTAAGAGATCCTATGTAGCCTACAATTGCTTTTCAGAATGTCGGTTGGCGTTCCCTGTGCCCTAAGTTACAACCATTATGTAGTGTAGGGGGACCTAGGACTTGGGGAAACTGCAACTCACTTTCTATAGTGCTTCTTGCCAACAGGCTATGCAGCTCTTAAGGAAGATTGCTTCATAGCAAAGAAAATAAAGAGAGAACCACAGTTAATTCAGTGGATATCCTCAAGAGCTCTTCACAAGCTTAGTCTTTGCGACTAAAATCTATTTGACATGCACAAGGGATGTCTATGACCAAGAAGTAATTGCCATTGTGACGTGAATGCTGGCTCTAGTTATTGGCTTCCCATGTATCACATGTGTCATGTTCTTTCTTTTGCTCGTTTCTTGTTATAGGGTGGGACAAAGACCTACTTCAGACATCTTAAGGCTCAGGAAGGGGAGCAGGGGATCTCTCCTATCTGACCACTCTAAAAAAAGAAGACATATCACAATAAACTAAATTCAGGCACTTCTAAGAACATTCAAAAAAAGATCCTTGCTTCCCCAAAACACTTTCCATATAGGAACAGAAATTGAAGGAATAAATTAAAAAGAAGTGACAATATTTAGGAACAAAATTAGCTAAAGTGTGTGTCAGCCAGGGTGTTTTCAACTGCAAGTCACAGGAAAGCTGATGGACAATTTATTAAACCTAAGGTCATTCACCATATATGTAATAAGTCACCTGTGGGAAGGTGGTTCCAGAATTAGTGGATGCCTCAGTATTGTAATCAGAGCCCACGACCTTCCATGCTTCTTGTGGGCTTTTTCCTTCCCAGGATGGCCCTTTGTACAATGTCAAAGACATTCAAAATGAAGAATGGGCAGAGATGACATCTGAGAGCACTTTCTTTAATCTGCTTTCTATTAAAGGTGACAATATTTCCCAAAAACCTTCTAGTGAATGTCTCTTTATTGTCTTTGTCTAGAATTGGGTCACTTGCACCCTGCTAAGTGTGAGGGAAGATTGGAGAGGAAATATCTAGACTGAGGTGTATAATTACAGCCATATCCCCTAAACAGCCCAGTATATTACACATATGTTGGGGGAAAGAGCAACGAATGGTTGGCGGGTAGCATGCTAACACTGACTCCTTTCAAGAGTACTTCTGATGGAACCATGGAGATAAAAACTGTCACCTGCAAACCTTAATCTTGGGTCCCCACTTTACTTATTAATCTGAATATAATGATAAGAAAATAAAAGCTATTTTCAATGAGTGTCATAGAACAACTGGCCTGCAAAATGGCTCCCAAATGAATTAGGATATCTTTAATGCATATTACCATACTAGAGGTTTCAATAGCCCTACAGTAAAAACAAGAGCAGAAAGTAATAATCCAGTATTTCTTAAATGTAGTAGATTTCTTCATTCTCCTTTATGAATTCTCTTTGCTGAGTATGTGCCCAGCATTGCTATTTGTTGCAGAGGTCACAGGAGAGATTGAGACACTGCTTCTGTCTTTCAAGGGTTTTTAATCACGGGTGGAGATGGTATGTGGAGAGGGCCGTTTAAAGGGATATTTGTTCGAAACAAAGAACAGTGTAGCAAATACAGATATGAGGAATGACATCTATCTTTATAGGATTTTTTTTTTTATCTAAAACGTATCAAATTAAATGGTATCCCATATTTATCTGGTGGATTATGTGGAACAGACATAGTCTCCACGGCCATTTTCCAGATGAGAAAATGGCATTTTATGTTACCCCAATGATTAAAGCCATGGTGATCCCTCAGAGTCTAGGGAGAAAGACCTTCCTATGAGCTGGCGGAGGAACCGTTCTGGAGGTCACACAATTTGGAGTCAGATAAGTTGACCCTTACAGCTAGAAAGTCAATTCCATGAGGACAAGGACTGTAACTCTCTTGCACGTGGCTGAATCATCCCACCAAAGCAATGAGTACTGAATAAAGGAATGAATGAAAGAAATAACACGTGAATGGAATACATCTGTGAAAATCAACCAGGTGTGGATTCCTACAGACTAGGGTCCATCCTGCATTCTCTGACCAAAATGGCAACAGCAAATTGTCCCCTGAGGGGACTTGAGTTTGCACAGCTTTGTCTTCCCCTTCTGAGGAGAGACGGGAAGAGTATTATTATTATGCTTTTTAACCAGCAAAAATTTCTCACACTCCCAATGCGGTCTAGGTGCTGGCCTGAGTACTTGACTTTTCTGACCTGGTTCAGGGCCCCTCATTGTCAGAGGAAGCCTTAGGCCAGTGAACTGACCCTGCCGCCACCCGGCCCGAGCAAAGGATGCCATCATCCACATGGATGAGGAAAGCCAATGGATGACTCTGACATGCGGGATGTGTCCCACATATAGTTCGTGACCAGGACAGACCCTCTGCACAAAGGAACAAAGGAGCAGCAATGGCTGAAGAAGCCCACCAATAACTTCAAAGGACAATGTCACCTGAGGACACTCTCTCCATCCTCCTTCCTCACCATATGGGTTTTTTCATTAAAAACCCAGGCCGCCAGCACAGTGGACCTGGCCTGGACTTCCCTCCGTCGGCTCCACGCCTTCACCTCTCATTAAATCTCGGCCTGCTGGCTCGCCTGGCTCTGTGGTGCGTTCTCTGAGCGACCCGAGCGCCACACTCATGTACCCCAGGACTGTATCAGGGGCTGCGTTGGCCCTGACAACCCTTTTCACTCAGGTCTCCAGCAAGAGAGGTCAAATGCACAAGGCACCCAAGCCCAAACCTCAAAAACCGCGTCAGCATTCCCTATAGTGGTGAGTTGACACATCGATCGGCCTGCTCTTTACTTGCACTCACATGTGCTAAAATGAGATCAACTCTGAAGACAACCAAGATGGAGTCTTGGTTTTTTCTCTAGAGCGGTCAGAAGAAAGATCAAAGGAACATGAAGAGCTGAAAGCAAACTCACAGCTCAAACCTCTCCTGCAGGGAAGAGAGGCCTGAGCAGGTAAAAAGTTCACCTAGGTCCCCAGGTAGGAAACATCAGCTCATGTTCCCTCCATCATAGTAATTTATTCATCATCTCCCTCCCTCAAAGGCCCCATGACAGCAGAGAGTCCTGAAACTTTCACAGGCTGCTGGCTCCCAGTCCACGTCTCCCCAGGAACAGAGGACTCCTTCCTGAAAACGAAAGCAAAACGCTTGCTGGGAGAGTCGAATTAGCTGTTCCTAGGCTTGCCCTCCAAGGCATAAGGTGCCCCTGGCTGCTCTGGAAGAGCTGGAGAGGCATTATGCATGAAGAAGATGGGTTCCTTGAAAAGCTTCCCTGTCAACTGTCATTTCACCATTTACATCTAAATACAATTGAACCACTCAGGCACTAACAGCTGCAATTCAAGAACAGAAAATGCCTTGCTCCTGTCAACAGGGGAGATGAACTTTGGAAGGGAGGGGGATGCCCCAGAGCCAGAGGGACCCCCATGCTGACCTTGTGGAGTGGCTGGTGGGGCTTTAAAGAAAACCACAGAGCTGCAACTAAGCCTGGGACAAGAGGGACAAGAAAGTGAGGACAGGGATTGGTCGAGTGGAAGGAGGGAAGGAGACATGCTTCTGACTTTGGGGGTCATCAGGAGAGTCAGCAGTTAACCCCATTCAATAGAAAATCTTACTCTTTAGTGCCAAACCCAGACCGTGAAATGTCACCTCCTTACGACTATGCGCGGCTTGTGAAATTCCTCCCAGAGGAAGTCTTCAGCGGAAACGTCCTGTCATTGTCATCACAGCCCCGACAGTGCAATGGCTTTCACTGTTTTCCTTTGAAAGACGGTGCACGGCAGACACGCGACTGGCCCCGTCTGTTCTCAGAGAGAGGAGGAGAGGCTGGGACTGACACAGACAGGCTGACCGTATTTCACGACGAGACAGAATGAGGGCTTTGGGGACACTCAGCAGCCTGGGCCCAGGCAAGTCAACCGCCGCTGTTGCCCCGGTTACAGGCTTTATCTAAAATGGGACAAAATGGACAGTCTGGAAATACGAAAACAAGCAGTGCCCTCCCGGACACAGTGGGACAGACAGGCAGCCTACACCTGCGTCTTTTGCCTCCCAAGGCTGTGTTCTTCCATGAGGGCAAGGCTTGTCTGGCCCCAAACCTACACTTGTAAATAAAGTTTTACTGGAGCACAGTGGCAGGCAGACCGCAGCCGCTTCCCAGCTGCACCCGCAGACTTGAGACATGGCTTACGGGGCCTTTTTTTTTTTTTAAGGGGAGAAGGAAGAAAGAAGCATTTTTGGAAGGAAGGGAGAGGGAGAAGAGGGGAGGAAGTACTTTCGTTTATTTTTTATATATTTTTGGTTGTCCCCTCCGTTTCCCAACTCAGCATTGGGTCATGAACCCAGGTGCTTGGGCTGCAACTGCGCTGGCGTGGCCGCTGAGTTACCAGGGCCTCTGGAGTCCAAAATATTTACTCACCTAACCTGCCCTTCACAGAAAAAGTGACTGATTCCTGCTGCATGTCCACCCTCTCCCTCCAAGGTCAGCACCGTGACACTTTTAATCCAGAAGCCCATTCTGACGATGCTTCAAGAGAAGGTTTGAAACAAACATTCGCTCTATTGCAATTTAAAAATCTATCATGATCCCAGGCATCCTCTGTGGAGTGACTTACTTGTAAGTCATTTCCATCAGCCTCAGTTCACCTGTTACCCCAAATGCTCCCTCTATTCAAAGGATAGTTAGTACTACCTGCGATTCTTTCCTTCAGTAAAAAAAAAAAAAAAAAAAAAGCATGGCTCAACATTTTACATTTCTAAATCATATCTACGAGGTACAAATTTACATCCTTGAATCTAACGCCACCCCACCCACCCCACACAGCCCTCTTCCCAGCTTGGGGTCTTAGTTCAGCCCACCTTTCTGCATTCTTCCCTGTGACCTCACTGAGGACAATTTTATTTTCTCTTTAGTGCAGACTGAGAGACTCTCAAGGGGCTGCAGAAGGGAGAGCATCATGTCCTTACCGCATACATTCAGATGCTTTTCTCCAGAGACCCCAGGAGTTCTTTTACTGGGGGCAGGAGGAGGGAAAGCAGGTAGTTTAAAGAAACCAGAGAGCAAGGAGAGGAATCAAAACAGAGTGAAAGGGAGGACTTACTCCTGAATTCCCAGAGTGATGTTTTCCTGTTTTCCCACCAGACAGCTGGCTCTATGAAAGAAAAGACCGGGCCTGTGCACCAAAGATTCAGCCTCAACCACAACGCCTGCGGGTTCTGACACTTTGTAAGCACACGTGGAAAAATGAATGAAGCTAAGTTGTTCCAGACCAAGGATTGAGAAGGTTAAATTTTGCCTTGAATACATACATACATATATATTTTTACCAGCAGTTACGACACTGTACCCAGGACCATTGCTTTCTCTTGAAAGGAAGCTCAGTCTGCATCTGAAAACCATAATTCTTATTTCAGGCAGTCCTAGCCAAGGGGAGACCTTGGGTTCAGCGGGGAAGAAGGAAACACTGAAAAGAAATCAATTCCACCATATTTGTATCTATGCAACAGGTTTTTCTTTTCAAATGAATTCTCATTTAGAGTCCCACCTTTCCTAAAAACCTAAAGTCCTGATAAAAATTCACTTCCCTTCCATTTAAATTGAATTCTCATCTTTTGCATTTCATTCACAGGGTTTGTTTGTTTTGAAAACACAGGCAAAATTGTGAAAGAATAAGGGCAAAGCAGGTCACACACAGGCAAGGTGTTAGGTAAAACTGAAGAGTAAAACTCAGTATTCCCTCCTACCTTGCATCCAGTAGTACGACAAAGCGTTTAGTATTTATCTGCCCCCATGTCTTGCTTCTACTTCATGGGGAATCTTCGGAGAGGTGTCTCAGCAGAAAAGCAGGCGACTGGACATTTAATCCATGAAGCAGGAAAACTTAGCAATGCCATCACTCAAGTCAAATAACCAGCTGAGCTACTGGGCCAGTCTAGGCACCAGGTGTTGTAGTAATGAGCCTAAATGAGCACAAATCATCAGAGAATGCCAGCCTGCTGGAAATTAACCTGCAGATTGGTCCTGAGTAGACACATCTGCATTGGGTCATTACCTGCCTTCTCTGGGGTCAAATCTAAGTTCACATCATTTACCATAATTCCTATTTACCGTCAGCTTCCAGCCATGCAAATCAGGTCAAAAGGTCTATGCCTCCCAATTTTAGGAACTCCTCTCCTATCAGTTGGAAATGTGTGGTCAGACAGAGCCATCACAACTCAGAGTCATTATATACACAAGAAGAGGTGGGCGAGATGCTGTTAAACTGAAGTTAACCTAAATAGCCATCAAAAGGTTATGGAAAATGATAAAAGCAATATAAAATTTGCACGAACAGATATCATCAGGGAGATAAGAGTAATAAACTTTTAAATACAAATATAGGTGTGTGAAATAATTTACTCTATCATAAAGCTGTTATTTCAAATATTTGATAATACATTATTGAATGCCTTCAATGACAGTACACTAAATTAATGATAATATTGGATATCTGTCTCACCAATTTAATGAACAGATATATGTGCTAGGATTAAATATATACAGATTTCACCGCAAAATAGGAATTAAAGTTGGATAGCAGGAGAAAATAGAGACTTGCTAACTTGGGATGTGCACATTTTTATAAAATAAATTAAAAGTGATATTGATATGTAATTTTTTGACGTAGCAGATTATAAAAATAATCACTGAACAGAATGTTTAGTACACTGAAATTACAAGAAATAGATAACTATTAACTACTTTAATTTTTAATTTGATAAATTTGATGTTAGATTGTGTAAGTTTAAGACGTATAGTGTGTTACTTTGGTAATTTACATATTATAATGTAATTAATTGCCACTGAAGCAATAGTTATCACATTGCATCATTATAGTGAATATAGTTTATGTGCATTTAGCACTGAATAGATTTTTATGACTTATTTACTTCTCCTTACAAGTTTGTACCCTTAAATGTCATCAATCTTATTCTCCATCTCCCATTTCCTGGTAACTACTATTTTACTATCTATTTTTTGAGTGAAAAGTTCCTTTTTATTCATGATTGGAGTATACCAGTCCCATGAACTAGTGCTGGCAGTCATGTAAACTGACCCCTCTTTCACAGTGAGATCTGATAACAAGTAACAAGGACCATGCAAATCAAATTTAAAACTGACGACATTATTGATATAAGGCAGGGTTCAAGCAAATGGATTTTTAACTAACCAATCAATAGGTATCCACAGTGCTCTTCTAGAATCAGCCTTTTTAGGGACAAAGGAAGCCAGCTGGGAAGAAAGAGCCTGATTCATGGTTGACAGTTGGTACAAGATCAGAGCCTTCTTCCCAATTCTACCCTCTTGGATTTAGAGTGTGCTCACTTTTCCCTTTTATTTAGGCCGCTGGAAGCACAGCAATAATGCATCTGCTGACCTTTGAACTTAAATGAGGATGATAGTTGGAAAGAAAGCTAGATTTGGCTATTTTGTCTGATTTAGAAATCAGAGACCCTGACTCTGTGGTGGAATGAGAGAGCAACTGGGATCTGCGTCCTAACAGACTCTTCAAATAACTATGTCACATTCTCAAGATGAAATAAGCACAAGATATTATATCTGAGGCCCCTCCTGATTTGATGATTTAATCACCTACTTTTCTGGACAAAAACATGACTTTTGCAATGACCATTTGTCATGTTTACTTAGGAGTCCACTGTGTATAGCCAACTATAAATTGATTAATAACTGCAAATCTTATGGCTCTGAGAAGCAACTAGCCCAAGACTAGTGATCTAGATAGTAGACACATGAATGATAAGATGTCTGCAGCAATCCCTTGAACAGAGTTTATAGCAAGTTTAGTTATAAGACCTGGAAACGACCCATGCTTGAACAGGAGCATGGATAAATTATAATACAGAGAGAATGTGGAGTAATCAGGCATAAAAAGAGTGATTTATTAGTCATGGAGAAGCATAGATTGACCTAAAAGCATTTTGCTAAGTGAAAAAAAATCAGACCTGGTGCACCCTGGTGACTCAGGTGCTAAGTTGGTGGCTGCAGCATAAACCATTTAAAACTCAAGGACCTGGTTCAAGACCCAGGGTTTGGGTAACAACCAAAATAAACAAATAAATAAAAGCTCTTCCTCCTTCACTTCTGTCCTTCATTACTTAAAAATGCTTCTTGTCCCTCTCATTTTCTTCCCCTCATTAAAAAAAAGTCAGAACCAAAAGTCTACATTGCATGACTGTATATTTTTGTGACTTTATGAAGAGGCAGAGCTGGGAGATGAAAACTGCTCAGTAGTTAGTAGGTGTTGAGGGAAGCTAAAGTGCTGACTACAATATAGCAATAGAGGAAATTTTAAGATGATGGAACTGTTTTTTTGTTTGGTTTGGTTTTTAGTACTAGAAGGTGGATATATGACTGTGAATTTCTTAAAACTCAGATAATAGTAGATCACAATTAACATTTAAAAGAAAAGTCAGCCATAATGTTGGGAACTCTCCTATAGGGGTACAAATCCAGATGAATTATTTGTATGACAAAGGTATCATATAACTTCACTGAAGAGGGTGGAAGAATAGAAGCAGATCTAAATAACTTGAGAAAATATTATTTGGCTGGATGCTGTAAGGTTGAAAACAGAAGGATCTGTACGAAAACACTACACTCTGGTTGGAAAATTTGTTTATCAGAGGAAGATAAGTTACCAGTTCTGAAACTACCTTACCTATATATGAGGATGTAACCAAAAGTAAATAAACAGTAGTGGGTGAGAACCAGTTTTTCACATTAGGAGAAAAAAGTTACAAAGAAGCTAAAGTGCAAGGCTACAATGAAGGTTGTATACTGAGCTAGATTGATGATAGGTTTCAAGGAAAAGGAGGACTCCCCTACTTAAGTGTGAGCCATACATGACTTCCATTCAAGGAACACAATCTAGAAAGGGAAACGAAAGAGTAACTGTACAGTGTAGAAACTTGCAAACACAACTCAACAAGGTGATTATCGACAATAAGAATTCATGTTAATAGTAGGTAGCTTTGACAACACTTGATGAAATGGCACTTTAGCTCTTGCTTTTCCTCCCTAACTATGAATCTGTAAGCATGGAAAATATCCAATATTTTTTTAAAGGAAAGGAGCAGGCAGCAATGAAGGTGAGCTGGCAGGCAGGAAGAGAAGAAAGAAGCATTTTATTTTATTTTTATTTAGTTGTTCACACTGGTTGCTTCCCCCCGGCCTGGGACTCAAACCCAGGGGTATGTGGCATGCTCCACTGGAGGCGATTGATCCAACTGCTGCTCTATCAGAGTGCATCCAATAAATCTTAATTGAGGGCCATTCTACACAATATCTGAGGAGTGCCCCTTTTAAGTTCCAATCTCATCAACAACAAAGGAAACCAGAGAAAACTGTCAGTCAATAGCAATATAAGGAGACATGACAACCAAATACTTGTGGGATACTGGCCATGATTCTGGAACAGAAAAGGTATGTCAGGTCAATGCAGGTAAGCCTGAATGAATGAAATATGGACTTTAGTTCATAATAATATCAATGTTGGTTCATTCATTGTTGACAAATGTACCATTTTAATGTAAGATTTAATAATAAGACATCTGGGTGTAGGGCAATGGGAACTCTTGTAACTCTATATCATCTCAGTTTTTCTGTAAATAATAAAAATTAAAAATTCACAAGACTATTCATGACAATAGATAAGTATCAGATAAATGCCAATTGAAAGATATTCTACAAATGTAGGCCCATGAAAGTACCCTTTAAATTCCCTTTTAAAGTATCAGAATGATGAAAAGCAAGAAAAGACTAAAAAGCTGCCACATATTGGAGGACTGAGGAGCCACCACGAAATGCAATGTTGTCTTCTGAACTGAATCCTGGAATAGAAAGAGGACAGCAGCAAAACATGCTATCAAAATGAAACAAAGGCTGTTGCTTAGTTAATAGTACTGCACTGATGTTAATCTTCATTTTGATAAATAAACCATGGCTTCGTTAAGATGTTAGCATTTCTGCAATCTCAGTGAATGGTAGGCAGAAACTACTTTCTGTACAACTCTCCCATAAATTTAAAATCATTTATAAAAACACAAATATTCTACAGAACACTCACATCTGGCTTTTTTCTTACCTATAATGTAAATAGGTTCTATTCCTTCATATGAAACATCATATAGTAGGTGTACTTTTGTCTCATATTTACCTCTTGAATATCTTCGCATCTAAACTAAAGAGAAAGACCTGTCCTCAGAGGAGATCATTAGTCTCGCTCTGGCATGTTGAGTCCTTCTTCTGTTGTCAGCTCTCACTTTTGATTGCTGCAGGAATGCTATAGCCAGAATTTCCCTTTAGAGAGGAGAGAGTCATTGTCTGCATTTTTAGCTTGCGAAATAATGTAGCGAATAAGATACACAAAAACATAGGACAGTATTTTCTAATTATTTTAGAAGAATAAAACAAGTTTGTCCTCAACAAGTATGGACATATGAATAAAAATAAAACTACTTCGTGAGTTAGGAATGCATATGATGATTGACTACAAGACTTTAGAGAAAAGAGATTTCACTAATAAGCATGCTTTGAATACTCAAATATTCAACAATTGCTATTTACTATTTATCCCAGAAATCAAATCCAGTCAGTCTCTTCCTCTGTCCTGACCCAAATAAGTCACACCAGGATTTAGAGCACTTACAACAAAAAACCTAACAGTATTCTCTGCCATTTGATAACTGACATTTCTGATTTGTTAGAGATATACTCTCTTCTCAGTCATTCCAAGATATTTTTTTCAAGATATGAACAAATATAGAAATCAGATAGATAAGGGATATTTTCCCAACTTCAACAGCATTAAAAGGCAGACATAATTCAAATCCAAAGTTCTTTGAATTTTGACTTAACAAGTCTTATGCATTTCAAGAATTTACATTTTCTGCTTTAAATACAGAACTTTGATTAATTACTTATATCAGTAGGAAAGTTATTCAATTAGTATAAGAAGATTCAAGTTCAAATTGGAGATTTAATTTTCAGGGCTATGATATGAAAGATACAGTGATTAAATTAAGAAGGAAAGACAAAAGTTTCTGAAACCTAAATGGGAAGAATTTCTGATTCAATTATTTAATTAAACTGCTCCTACGAATGATATAAAATCATAACCTCTGAGTAAAAGGTTGACTTTTAGGGTAAAGCAAGTGGATGATCTCATACTAAATGCTATTATCATGTTTCCTCCGTGTAACATGTAGCAACATACCAAAGGCATGAAATGAGATTATTTTTAAAAGGTGCACAACTTTTAATAAAGTAAAGATGAGTATAACTAAATAAAGTAGCACTTTTTCTGAAAACGTTTCTGGCAATCACATCTAACTGAAAACAGAGGGAAATGATCCAGCCTGGATGATGTGTACATTTTCAGGGAATAGGACTACATTTTTCTGCTCACTTAGAAGTGTACTGAGCACTTGGATTTTGAAGAAGATGGGGATGTAAAATAGCTGTTTTTTTTTAAAGAAGCTATTTAATTCCCAAAGGTCCTGCTTCAGAGCTTCTTCCAAAGCCAGAAGCCCTCATCCCACTCATTCTTTCTTTGATCCTCCTCTGGCTATAAAAGTGAGCTCTTGTGTGTGTGCACACATGTGTGTGCATGTGTGTGTGTGTGTGTGTACCCCGGTGCAAACAGAAATGCCTACTCATGTCCCTAGATGTCTAATACATCTTAATTTAATCAATAATGATGCCCAAAATACAAACTAAAAATAATAATTATAATTACAATAAAATACTATTACTTTCAGTTCCACAAAAACTTTTTCTCTCTTTTCTTTTTTCTATCTTTAAAAAAGGGAGGAATATAGGCAGGAATGAAGGCAGGCAAGAAGGAGGAGAGAAGTGGAAGAAGCAATTTATTTATTTAATTGTTGCCCCCTGACCCTCTGCTGCAAACTCTGGTCCTTGGACTATATGTGGACTGCACCTCAGGTACAGGCTTAACAACTGAGCCACCAGGATACCCTTTATTTTTCTTAACACTTGCATTGCTACCTCACAGAACATCTAACACCTTGAAGACAGCATATCAAAGGAAATAAAAACCTACAGGTGTTATCTAAGAAAAATTAGTTAAGACAGATTATATTTGCTGCAAATAGGGACATCATTTTCATTCATCCACATGCCCTACCTATCATGTAGAGAGATACATTCCCAGTCTATATTCCCTTCTCGTAACGAGGGCAGACTGTGACTATGGCAGAATGACAATATGTAGCATCTGAGGTTAAATATCAGAGACAATACATATTCTGCCTGGTTTACTTCAGACACTGGCTTTGGAGCTCAGCCCCAATTTGCTGTAAGAAATAGAAATAAGGTGCCCGGCCACCATCCCTGCTGAGCTCCCCCTGACACTAGTGCTAATTTGCCAGCCCTCAGAAGATGATGCTTACTCCCCAGTGAAAGTTTTCCAGCTGATGTGATGAGAGACAGAATACCTGCTCCCACCAAGCTCTTCCCACTGGATAGGTTCCCAAGTCAAAGAAATGACTTGTTGTTTTAAGCCACTATCTTTGGAGCTGGTGGTGGATAGAGTAACAAAAAACAGATGCACTAATTCATTAAGAGGTAATATTCAACAATCCTCTTTCCCAAAACTATTGCAAATACCAGAGAAGAGCCTTCTCAGCTTTGGGTACTGGGTGGAAGGAAGGAGGAGAAAGTGTCCTCCCTGTCTGTCGTCAGAGTAGCCTGGGGTATTCATTGGAATGTTTGCTACCCTTGAATAGTAACTAATTCTTGGAACCCAGTTCTGTACCCATATATAAAAGTGGCACCTAGTGACTAGCAATGGTCTCTAGTTAGGAAAGAGGAACAAGAGAACGTTTCCCCCATCCTCCATTGAGATTAACAAAGGCTCTGTGGGAGCCCAGCACAGATATTTCCCTCTCCTTTCTAACCGATTTCCAGAAGTTTGCAGGATCATTTACTTATGATTTTCTCTCCATGTTTTTCTAATTTCTCTTAGTCTACATGAGTGTGAGTGAGTGGAAATTCCTCAACAAAAGGAAAAACTCAAAATATAAACAGATCCCTGTGTAAATATGGACTAAAAATGACAAGAGGGAAAAAGAAATCAATGGATTTGAAGGCTAACGGACCAAGGTAATTTTGAATGAATGTACTTCATTATTAATCTAATCGATTATTAACCTTATATAAGACAAAATTATTTATCTAATATGAAATATTTCCTGTAGATGGAAATACAGCTGAATTTCCATTTCTTCACAAAGCACACTGACCCCCAATTATGTCTTCAAAATTGTTTGAGATTAATTCCATGTCATTTTACTGAGACCTAGAGATGTTTA
Source organism: Solenodon paradoxus (assembly GCA_004363575.1). Taxonomy (NCBI): domain Eukaryota; kingdom Metazoa; phylum Chordata; class Mammalia; order Eulipotyphla; family Solenodontidae; genus Solenodon; species Solenodon paradoxus. Next base: position 337,455 of record RJWH01000356.1, on the reverse strand, counting down.
TAACACTTTAGATATTCATTTGAGAGAAGAGTAATCAAATGTAGAATAAATTGGCTTCCAATTTTTACATCACATTTTATTTTGACATCCCTACCATACAATGACCTCAACCAATGTGCACCAGCAAAGATATCACAAATTCTCCAAACCAACTCCCTTTGGTTAATCATGTTGGAAAACAAGCCAGTCTAATTAGAGCTGCCTGTAATCCATAGGTCCACTAAGATTCCTTAGTGAAATCAAAATGAATGATCATTCAGTGAGAATGCCATTGATGATATGACCCAAGTAGTAGGCTTAGTCCTGTAATTCATCCAATAAATGGGTCAACTATGCATGAGAAACATATATACATTAAAGTCATTGTCTTTTGACTACAGCAGTTGTGTGACTGTATCTCTTGCCTCCGCCATTACTCTTCCCAATCCCTTTGCTGCTACGATTGTTCCAACATAGATTGCATTAAGTCAGTAACATCACAGGACAATGGACACAGGATGAAAATAATAGAAATCATAGGTATATTTACTTCTGAATAAAACAATAGAAATTTCCTTTTATTAAATGTTGATTAACTATGGCATTGGATGAATTCAGTAAATATACAACTAAAATAAAATGTAAGACCCAAATTCCCAATGTAGCATTTTAACTGGAGATGATTGGGAAGGGAAACATATCTCCTTCATGTTATCTGAGGAATGCTCAGTTGTGATTTGAAGATACTTCCCAAAGCTTACACGATTACATTTCTCTAATCAAATGATCCCTGCTAATGCAAATGGAGTTTTCATTATTTATGATTGCTTATCAGAGTTATAAAAATAAAATTTACTTCACTTTGGAATGTCACCATACACATATATATCTCCCATAGTATTGTCAATTAGTAGAGAGAAGTGTTTTTTCTTTTGAAGTCACTCAGATCATATCTTGATGAAAATCTGCAAATACAATGCATAGATAATTTCATTTGTAATCTTTTTGCCCCCATTGACATTTTTATTCTTCCTGCATTACAGTCTTCTAGAGTGAAGAGTTATACTGACAGCGATGGGAAATAATATATTGTGCTTTGTCAATTCAAAGAAATCCCAAGCTACTGAATGATAAGCAAATAGCAAAACATGTTGACAAGGATTAACATTCAGTTAAAGTCTAAGAAAAGGACCTGTGTATACACAATCACAAGTAGTGCAGATAGTATTTTAAAGGAAATTAAGAAAACAAACATTTCTTTGGCATGGTTTGAGCACATTAATATCTATACTCCTCTCAATTTTCTATCATTTGAAACTGATCTGAAATACAACACACTCTCCCTCAGATCCACTGGGAACCACGCATTGTCATAATGATGATTAAAAAAATTGCTCTGATTATAAAACACGTGATTGGGGACAAGATAAAGATAAATTATAATCCAGCATGGCAACCCCTCCAAGAGAAGGAAGAAAGGAAAAATAAGTGTTGAACACATTGCTCTCCCGTGGGATTACAGAATCTCTGTCCTTTCAAAACAGCAAAGTGAAACAGACACACTGTTTCCCCCTCAAAGACAATCAAATTTGCTTGTAAAAAGTTGACAAACTGCCCCGCAGTGGTTTTCAGAGAACCTAGACATATTAGTTGTAAAATCAGAAGCAATATTGCATAATGGTAAAACACAAGGCTGTGAGAATGACTACCAGATCAAATCTTGCCTCCGCCACCAACTGATTAGCATGAGTAACATTTGAAGAGAGAGGTTCCCCTACTATACAAAAATAACACTTTCCTGTGACACCTTCTGTAAGCAGAAATGGCATAAAATAAAGTAGTACTTGCCACTAGTTTATATGAGTTTCCAGTCTCTGAGAAGAGGAGGCAGAGTCATGACCCAGGTGGTCTTTCCCGCAACTCACGATTCAATATTATCAGATAATAACTATTGAGCAGTTATTAGTTTCAGTTTTCTTTTAAGCATTCTGGATCATCTTTAGTTATCTGATACAAGCAAACCAGATTGTATAAAGTATTTGAGAAGAAAAAAGTGTTGGTGATTCCCTCGCTCTTACCTGGAGAGAACAATGAGCAGGTAGATACCAGGTCCCTGATCCTGTAATTCCACAGTGTGAGCTGTGGGGTCATCATTCTAATTTCTGCCCCTGTAGTTATTGCCATGCTTGAGGATAGGTTAATTTTATCTTGCTCTCAATCAATGATATGCTTTATAGTGAGAGCAATGGGTTTATAATAATTATGGCAATGTTTATTTCCCAGTGGGTACCAGCAAATGAAATTGACTTGTATTTCAGGTCACTGTTAAATGATAGAAAATTGGGGCAAATAAGAATATAGGATGTGCTCAAATTACATCAAAGAAATCATGTGTTCTAAAAATAAACGTACTTTTAAAAACACTTTCAGAACTACTTATGATTATGTTTGCACACATCCTTTTCTTAGACATCGCTGGACATTAATCCTTGCTAACAAAACAGCTTGTCGTTACCAACTTGAGGTTGATTTAAAAAGACACAGCACAAAATATCCTTGCCCATCACTGTCACTGTAGCTCTTCACTTAACTCTGAACTTACTGAAGTAAAGACATCATGAAAAGGGAAAGAAAATTACAAATGTAATGAACTGTAAATTGTATTTGCAGTTTTTCATCCATAATGGTAGTATTAAATGCAAGACTTCCAAAGAAAACAGCACTTTGCCCCCTAAATGGTAAATAACATTGAATATATATATATATATATTAATACAAAGACATTCTAAGTTAAATGCAACCATAACTTTTTTAAAATGTATTTTGAACATTATAAAGGCCTATAATTTTAATTTGGTTTCAAAGAGACCACCTGATGAGAGAATTATAGTTGTGTAAGTTTGGGGAGGTAAATTAAAGTCAATTGTGATCAGTCCCTCCATGAGATGTGGTAAATACTTTCCCTCTTCCGATCATCTTCATCAGAATTTCTAGATTGGGAGCAATTCCTCCATTTCAACTCCCAAATGACCAAGGCTGAGTTTGGTTTTCATCCCTATATGTGTTATCTGAAGTTCTAAAATATGTCTAATCAACAACTAGTTTGTTGTAGGAACTGCTTCTCTAAGATTCGTATACCCACAGCCTTGGCTATAAATCACATACTGTAAGATATTACAAATGAATTTCAACAAGGCACTAACATACAAGACATGAGAATTTCCAAAGTGAGGTTCAATTCATCACAGGCAAATGTTAAAAGGCAATTCTGTGAATCCATTCTAGAACTTTTGGCTTCCTTAGCTAGTTAGAATAGAGAAAAAGTGATTAGCAAGTAGAATAAAGAGAGGATAGCGTCAGAAATATTTGAGACTTTCTTAAGAACTTTTGTGTGAATTCGCCCACCAATCAGAAAGAAAGCTTGATGATTATCGTTTCCTATCAATTGCATGAAAGATATCACCCTTTGTCTACTCAGTATTATTTTGTGATCAATGTGATTCCTACAAGGGACAGAAAGAGGAACCCAAGAAGTGTTAACTTATGAGATTTCCTGTAGAAGGCTGCTACTTTGTAATAAGCACAGAAGTTCAACGAATTCTCTGCCACCTATTTTATAATTCTTATATATTTATTTCATATAATTCAACCAATTTAATAAAAAAGCAGGTGGTAATAATATTTTATCATCTATTGTCCTAGAATAAAGAAAAAGTTTGCTCTAGCTATTGAAAAAAATAAATTCCATCTTAAACAAGATAGGGGCTGATGCCAAAATGTTTGACTTTAAGTATTCTTGCTTTTAGGTGGACATCCAATGTTTGGTGAAATTATCATAATATATGAGGCCAAAGATTGTTGTAAACTTTATTATTCTAGGGGATTTGTGATTACTGCTTACACAGATCAAACCAGGACAATTTTTGTGGAATAAAATTGAATGACTTGGTACCTGGACTAGATAAGAAATACACATAATGATATTATATGCACAAAATTCTCTTACTTGATTTATTAAGCAGTAATATCCTAGATTTTTTCCACAAATAATTTTCTCTTGAAAAGTGCCCTTTTTGCAAGTTCAAAATCTCTACAGTGGCTCAGAAAACTCAATTATTGTTTTATCTCACTTTATTTTTTTGACTTCCTAATAAAAGATCCTTAATAAGATAAAGAATTTGCATGTAATTTTTTCAGAACTTTGACAGTTCTGGGTCTCATTTCTTTCTAATGTCAGTGAAACAGAAAAATCCTTTAAGCCAATACAAATCATTTTTCTCACCTAACTCCTCCTCCTCTAGCGTCCATGTTGAAAATATAAAATATGACTGTGAGAGGCATTTCTTTTATAAAGTTGAAGTCATGAGGTTATTGATACTATCACTAATCCTAGAATAGTCTCTTGGTAGAAGTCGTGGCATATGATAATTGTCAGTATTTTAAATTAACTCTGGAGAGGGGTTTCTTATATTTATATGGTTTATTATTATTGAAATTACTCTTTTTTAGTGCTCTCAATATTGTGACCTATGTATACAGTTTATTTATCCTTATTTCTCAGTGTTTAGCTTTTCTTCACCTTCCTGGGTTCTCCTACAAACCTGGTCCCCACTGTACAGATATAATGCCACCCAAGAAGGCACAAGTTGGCAGAGCTGCAGTATCTCTTGAGGCTTTGTCCACTAGGCTGGACTCTCCAGGTTTGAGAGGCCCACTGTTCTCACTTCTCTCTTTTTCCTGTAAGCAGTAGTGACACATGCTACAATTCCCAGAACGATCTTGACATGTGTTAAAGAAAAAAAGATCAGTGACACTGTTAAACATGGCAGGCTTTATTCAGTACTGTTGAGATGGGATCTTGCAGTGGGGGAAAGAGATTGGGCTCACCTTCTAATACAGCATGGGTAAACTCGAATTTCCAGCCAGAGCAGGGTGGTGTCAGTGGATGAAAAATTACTAAATCAAACATGAGGAAGTAGAGTTCAGGTGAAAAGGACTTAACAGGAGTCTTGTTGAAGATGGGTTGGGGTGATCAGACTCAATGAGGGGTGTGGGGTAGAGAAAGAGGAATCCTATCAGGCAGGATTCTTTCTAAAACTAAATTTAACAAAGAAGTTTACAGAGGGGCATAGAATGTTTAGGCTCCTAATATTTGGTCAAGCAAAGAATCTTTACCACATGTAGAAGTATTAGTACAGCTGTCTCAGGGCCTTTCTGTTACACAGAGGAAGATGCAAAGTTTGAACTACCCCATTTCCTACATATAAAAGTTGAAAAAAATGCCTTCTTGTATCTTTAAAGGGAAAACTGATTTTTTTAGTAAAATGCAAGGGCTGTTTTAAAATAATTCAAGCTTAAAATCAAGCCAGCTAGTGACAAATGCTATATAGTCTGAGTCATTTTCTTCATCTTGCATACATTACTTATGAAAATTACTGGAAATGTGTAAATTATTAAAAATATTGTACTTATTCCACTCAATAAAACAATAGAAAATGGAATTGCATACTGATATAATTAAGGATATCCTATATAGCAAATAATATTGTGATAAAGAGGGGAGGGGAGGGGAGGGGAGAGAAAGCAAACCTCAGAGGAGACTATTTGCAGATTGCTGAGGTCAATTGAGAGGACTAGGAGTCAAATCTAGGGTAAGGGATCTAAATAATTTAAAGGCTTAAGAAAGAATGACAAGAGGATTCTCACCTTTAAGGAAGTTGTGGTGCAGGAAGGTGGGATGACATTGGAGAAGAAAAACTACTACTTCAGTGAGATACAGAACAACTGAAGAACTCAGGGAAGAAAAAGATCAATGGCAATTAAGGGACAGTCATCAGGAAAACCCAATGGAAAGGATTTTTTAGAGATATAAACTATGAGGAGTGTGTTAGATTTCAACTATGAAAAAGCACAGTAAGTTTTGTTTGGAGTAATTAGCTTTATTTGCATTCATTACTATAGTGGATCTAGCAAAAATTTTAACTACTTCCTCAGGAGATAATTTATTGAGTTTAATTAGGAAGAGTATAATTACAAATAATAGATTCAGAAGCTTAATTAGAATGCCCTTGGTACTGAATAGTATTCATAAGTAAATGGCGGTCCAAATATTTTTGCAAGCCATACGCTTAAGATTAAATGGACAAATTTGATAAGATTATTATTTATAATCACATATGAAAATATTACATAATCCTACAGTGTGAAATAGGGCTATATTATGAATAGTGAGCTCTCACTGTCATCTTACCTGTTAAGGAAAGAGCCACACATCTTCTCAGTGCAAAATTTATGGTATTGCATAGAATCCAAAGATTAGATTCTTTCTCTTTCTTTAGATATAGAGATGTATATATTATACATAAATTATATATGTAAGTCACATGATTTACATATATCCAGTTACTATGCAGATATGTTTTATGTATATATATGTAATGTCTTGGGGCATGGCAATGTTCTAGAAGGGATCATATGAGGTATAGAGCAGATTCTGGAAAGTGAATGAAACTGACTAGCCCAGGTGGCAATGTATCTGGCCACCATGATAGTTCTAGATTTCTAAAGTATATTGAATGAATTTACTAACCACCAGTACTTATATCATAACTTCCAATGAATTCAATAGTTTCAACATTTACCAATAATCTTTTTTCCATTTTTTTTTCATTATTTTCACTCTAAACACAGCATTGCTAAAGGTCCAATCTAGTATCGAACAGGTGGCTCACTGGAAAGGAGCAACCGAGTTTGATTCTAAATGGAGAATATCTTTTGAAACTGACATTCCAATTAAGATGGGTGGTAGGTATATAATAAGAGATAAAAGAAGAGAAACGTGTTATCAGTTCTCCATAATCAAGATATCTAATCAGTCCTGCTTCTTTCAATTTTTTATAACTTGGTTTGAAAACTGTTCCACTGGTTTGTTTACTCATTGTCTCTTATTGACTAGAATTGAAAACTCAGTCATGGTCAAGAACATGCTTGGTATTCACAGGGCTTTATCTCCAGTTCCTATGAAAATATCTGCCTCGGTTTCACAACAAATTTCTAAACACTCAGTAGAGTTGAACTCCTAAAAAACTTTTTAAAAAGAAAAGGAATAATTATATAATTAAATCATAGGAATAAAAAAAAACACCCCAAGAAATCGTGACAAAGACTTCAGTATCTTCAGAATCGAATGATGAAAAAAAAAAAAAAAAAAAGAAATAGATAATTGGAGTAATTTACAAAGAGAAGGCTACTATCCCCTGCCCATTTCTCACTTTGCCTCATACCTAATGCCATATATTATTAGTTACATTTAAGCTATAATCCCTACATCAGAAAACTCATCCTTTCAAAGTATATAATTCAGTGATTCATAGCATATCCACAAATTTTTATTCACAAAAATTTTTGCAAACATCAACAATATGCATTTCTAGAATATGTTCATCATCTCATTGAAACCCGTCTGCATAAGCAGTCACTCTTCATACTCCTTTCCCCCCACCAACCTCAATAATCACTTTGTCTATATTGATTTACCTATTCTGGACATTTGAAACAAATAGAATGAAACAATATATAACCCTTTGTGTTCAGCTTCTTTCACATAGTTTAATGTTTTTAAATTCATTCGAGTTACAGTATATGTCAGTAATTCATTACTTTTATGGATGAACAACATTCCATTGTGTTGGTGTATTGCATTTTGTTTATCCATTCATCAAATGGACATCTGGGTTGTTTCATTTTGGCTGTTGTAAATAATGCTTCTATGAACAATTGTACAAAAACTTTTTGTGTGAATGTTTGATTTTAGTTCTTTTGGCTATATGCCCAGGGCTGAAACTCAGGAATATATAGTAATCATATATTTATCTGTGAGATAAGTTCAAATGCATTTTCAAATGATGGCTCTCTTTTATATTTCCACCACCAATATAATTGAGTCCCAATTTCTGCACCTCCTGCCTTAGACTTGCTATTGTTCATATTTATTCTTTCATTACAGTCAAGTTAATTGGACTAAATAATTTCACTTTGCACATTTCTCTTTTTGCCATTGAGTTGTATGAGCTCTTTATATATTCTTGATATTAATCCCCTATGAATGTATTATTTGCAAATATTTAAATATTTTATCCCATTTCTGGTTTTGTCCTTTCTATTAATATATTGTTTGAATCACATATGATTTAATTTTGATAAAATCCATTATACCTCTTTTTTAAAATGCTGTCCTCTCTTTCTTTTGTGACTTGGCCATTTTGGTCTCATATCTAAGAAACTTTTGCCTAATCCATCATCACAAAGAGCAATGTCAACATTTTAAAGTGTTAGTAATCACATTACGTCTTTAATGAATATTAGTGAATTATTGTGCATAGTGTGAGACTGAAGTCCAATTTTGCTTGTGAATATCCAATTGTCTCAGTACCACTTGTTGAAGAAATGATTGTTTTCCCCTTTAAGTAACTTTGACACTTTTTGTAAAAAATCAGTTGACCTTAGATGACATATACTGTTTATTTCTGAACTCAAAATTCTACTCCATCGATCTGTGTCTATCCATGGTTTAGAATCATATTGTCTTAATCACTGCTGTATATTAAACACCCAATCCAAACTATTCTATCGTTTATACTGTTCTCACCGAATTGGTACCCTCTTTTTTCCCTCTTCTATGTGAATTTTTCTCGGTCTAAAAGGTCCATCTCCCTAAACCTTACTTTCTCTTCTGAGGATTCTCTCACAGCTCCAGAGTAAGTAAATATCGTTTTTCTGTCAATGTGTACTAGAGCTCCCAGCAAGCATTGCAAGTTAGCTTTCATCTTAGTCTCATATTCTTTGATTAAAATAACAAACAGCATTGAATTTGCTTTTGTAAATGAAGGAAATTTATTTATAGGGAACAATGATACCTCTCCAAATTCAGGAAGAAGTTTAGCATCTTGGTCTTCTAAGGAACTTGAAACAGGATCTAGATACCTATAGAACTTAGGATGCTTCTGTCTCTGTTTCTGTCTCTGTCTTTCTCCTCTCATCTCTATCTCTTCGTAAAGACATTTCCCATAAACAAATTTTTCATGAATTTTTTCTGTGCTACACCATTCCCATGACCTAGATTTACCTCTTGCATATCCTTTCAGTTCAGTTGTCTAGCAGAAACTCAGGAAATACAGCTTAAGGTATAGACTCTTAGAGTTTAACCTGATTCAGATACCTAATTATCTTCCTTTCAATAGTGAATTGATCAGGATGCACTGTTGTAAGTGACTTGTGGAAACTTTTAGGAAATGTGGGAGTCAAACCTGCATGTATTGTATGAGATACCAAAAAATGTGTTTCCTTAGCATGTGATAAGACAGTTTCTAGAATCGTTCACTAATTGTGTAATGAATATGCACCAATATTAAATTTTAAATAAATTTGTAAGCCTCTCCCTAGAGGAAACATTGTATTTTACTTCTTTATCCACTAATACAACTTAAGTGTTAAAATTTATTCAGTAGGCTGATAGAAATAAACAAGATAAAATAGGTAAATTTGAAGACATGCCTGTATCATAATAGTGGAATGGTTTGGAGTACAGTCTGTACAATCTCTCCATCCAGAAATTGGGGTCAAATGAAGAATTCTGAGATATGTATATGGATAAGGTCTTATTTAACAAACAATATAATCAGAACAAAGAGGAATCCAGTAGAAGCTGAATTCAGCTCCCTGCATTCCTTGTACTGCCTGGCAAGACAATCAAAGCTGCTCTGGGAAAGTAAGTCATGATAGCACTAGCGTTGAATATTAAAGCACAATACAGATGGTTTCCATTATTACTAAGTTTTCAGTGGACACCTGGAAAAAGAGTTGGCCTGGTCAGGTGTCAGCAAATTCACAAAACCCCAACTCAGGAAGACAAAATACTAGGGAATAAATATTGACTCCCCAACTCCTCTTTTTACCACGGTGTCTTATTTTCCTACCAGAAGAGAGCCCTTGTCATTCTGTCATTCATTAAACTAAAGCATGGGAAAAGGCAACACTTCATCTTTTTTTAATAGATGACTAGTACTCCATTTTGTGTGTGTGTGTGTGTGTGTGTGTGTGTGTGTGTGTGTATCACATCATCTTCATCCAGTCAGCCACTGACAGGCACTTAGGTTGTTTCCATATTTAGTTTTTATGAATATTGAATATTGACCATAGGGAAGAATGTATCTTTTCAAGTTAATATTTTTGTATTCTTTGGATATAGATGCTTAGAAACAGAATTGCTTGATCATATGGCTGCTCACTTTTTTTTTTTAATATTTGAAGAGTCTCTATAGTTTTTTTCCACCATGACTGCACCAATTTACATTCTCATCAACAGGGAACAAGGATTCTTTTATCTCCACACACTTGCCAACACTTATTATTACTAGCCTTTTGGATGCAAACTGTTCTTCCATGTGGGAGATGATGTCATCTTGTGATTTAGATTTGTATTTTCCTCACGTTAAGTGATGGGAAACATTTTTTTTTCATATATCTATTTGCCATATATTCATTCTTTGGAGAAGGTAGTACATATTTTTTTTTGGAAATGCCTAGTAGATCTTGAGTTGAAAACAGATGTTGGATTCCTTTTTTTTTTCCTATTGAAATTCTGAATGCTGGAAAGGATGGTTGAGTCACTATCAATTGGTATAAATTATCAGAGAACCCCACTGGTTTGATCATGGAGTATGTTCTTGCACTCTGTTTAATTACTGCTGGAAAGCAAGTAAGCTGATCTCCCAAACTGGGAGCTGGGAGAGCTGTTGCTTCAACATGTCACACTCCATTCTGCTGTCTGAAACTCTCTCAGGTAAATATGCAATGTAGATAAAAGCAATGTCTTTGATAAATGTCTTTGTAAATGTAGTTCAGTGCAAATCTTGGAATTCCAACTTCCATGCACATTATACCTTTTCTATACAGAAAACCAAGAATTTTAAGACACTGTCTACAGCTAATATTTTAAGAATTCACAGAACAGCTAAAACAGAAACAGCCATGTGTTACGGTATACTGTGGTTTTCAGTGAGACTATAGGAAGCATATGTAAAGACAGTTTACTTTGTTAAATCCAGTTTAAAGTCTATTTCACATCTATTTTATCACATAAAATAACACTATCAATGCTAATAGTTTGCATGCAATTATACTCAAATATCCTTCACTACGTGAGCCCTAATGCAATTTTGTTTATGGTCCATTTAGATCAAGTTGATTGTCTCCCTCCCTTTTAAATAGAAGGATAAGGATGGTTGATAGAAACTGTGCCCATACAACACAACAGCTATCAGTCCACCACAGTATCATGGGAATTATAAAGGGTATTAACCACACATGCACATTACAATATCTCAGTTCTAGCCTAACTTGGTGCATTTACTCTTTAGTTGTGTTTGATTATTCAGGGACTGCAATGTGACTATAATTATAAGTTTAATTTGCCAGTGTGGTTAAATGGCTAACAAAAATGAATAAATAAACAAATAAATAAATAAAATAGGAAAAGAAAAACTGTCGTTACAAATATAAAATGAAGATGATAATTCCCTTGGAGCACCTATTTGGGGAACAATTAATTACTCAGGCAGTATTCCATTCAAGAAGCTTGAAGAAATGTGTTAGGCAGGACTGGATGGTTAACAACCAGGGAATAACATGTGAGAAGAATTTTGAATGTGACAACAAGCGAGGTCACTGGATTCTTGCGTAATAGTTGAACAAGTCACTCCACCTCTATGCAATTTATGTAACATGCACTTCTGATTAATGTTTCAGGACTGGTATCACCTTATCTGCTGAGAATGACTTCCTCTTGCAAATGCACTCACTTATTCCATTCAAATATCATGTTAATAAACATGTCCTTTCTGATCTTTTCACATTGAGTTACCTGTATAAAGTCCTTAATGTATGCAATTCCAGGTCAGCAGGGTATTTTTTCCTCCCGTTAGCACTTTAAATAGTGCCGTTGTCTGTTGGTCTCCAGTTTCTGATGACAAGTGTCTAGAATTTGTATTTTTATTTCCCTTTATGAAATGTATATTTCACTCTCAGCTATTTAGTTTGTTTTTTCCCCCTCCATTTCAGCATTCAGTAGTTAAGCTGTACCTTGACAGATTTTCATTTGTTTATTTATCCTGTTTGGGAACCTCTGAACTTTCTAAATCTTAGAATTGCTGTTCTTAATACAATTTGGGAGAAAAAAAATACACTGATGTTTGTTTCACTACTTACTTTTTATCCTAATGTCCTCCATGATATCTTGGATCTTCATTTCATAAATGTAAAACTGGTTGATATTGTTCCACAGGTCATCAATGCTCAGTTCATTTCCTTGTTTTCTCCATATCCTTCTTTTTTCTATGTTCCTTATTACTTGGTATTCATGGGTGTTATTCATTTCATCTATTGAGTTCCTTTTTTTATGTTTCATTATCTCCCTTATACTCCTAATAGCTTTACCTATCTACTCATCATTTCCAAGTTACTTTTAACTGACTTATCAAAATGATTCTAAAGGTTTCACTTATTACAACATTTCAGCAAGTTTGTGAATTTCTCACTTCAGAGTAATATCCCTCCTCACAGTGGCTGATATTTCCCTTTTTCTTTTTGTATCTATCTTTTAAATAGATTCCTGACATCATGGGTGCACAACAGGGAGAGGTGGGCTTCTGCAACATTCTCTAAAAACCAATGACTTTGTTTCTCTCAGCAAGTTAAATAACTGGCACATCAACCTGATGTTGTAGATCAGCACAATACAGTCCTGCATCAAATCTGGACCACTGCCCATTCTCACAAATAATCTTTTATTGAAACACAGTCACACCCATATGTTTAGGTATTGACTCTGACTGCTCTGGGACTAGATAACAGAGGTAAGTCATTGTGACAGAGAGTGCATGGCTTTCCAAGTCTAAATATTTGATATATGGTCCTTTACACCAAAATTTCACCAATCCCTGTTCTAGGATATAGGTCTCACTTGTATTTTTGAGGGAAAAAACAGGAATATTCCCAGCTGCTTTTAATGCATACCCTTATATAGAAATTACTCTATTAACATGTCTCTAAGACCCCTTACATTTCTGAAATTATTTAATTCTAGGTATCAGTATGAAATATGACATATAAATGAAATAGTAATGACACAAAGTTCCCACTCTTCTATTGGTTAACTCATATTGATAATCTCACTCTTTACTAAGAAAAAAAAAGTCACTAGGGAGAGCAGGGATCCAATAAAAATAATCTGAATGATACTGGAGTTCTATGATTCAGAGTCTATTTGTTATATTTTAGCTTTTTTAAATGACATTTGTTTTGTTGATTTTTATTTCTCTTGCTGCGTCCCCAAAAATCTATTTTGCCACATGACTTAGAATATAGCACTTGGCCATAGGAGGTAAAGAGATCTTAAAACCAGAGAAGGCACTTAACCTAATTTACTTTAAAAAAAATGTGACAGGATTTTCAGATGTCAATTTCAGGGATTTCGGCCATAAAAGATGAGGGAAATGTTCATTAATCAAGCCCAAGCTGCCTATTTCTCAAAGGACTTAGAATAAATATGGGTCAAAACTTCTATTTCTTCAAAGTATATCTCACTAAGCACCTTGAAAAAGATTTTATGGGCAGTATTCCTGTATATTTACTCCTTGCACTCAAGAACATCAATCTCTTTAAATGTTAGCCAGAGATAACTTTAAATTGTGAAACAAGTATGTCTGATTGAAGGGTAAAAACAATGAAACACCAATTCTATTTTATGGGAATGTATTCTGTTGTAGGAGAATGGAATGGGCAAGTGAATTTTATGTTTTCACACTGTAATTACTGATTTTAGAAAGAGTAGTTCTAACACTTCAAATCTAAAGCAAATGCATAAGCAGAAAGGAACATTACCTTTTATCAGCACATAATAAAAAAATCAGATGGAAAGATCTGAAATATATATTAGACAGAGTTTTATATTGTATACATACACTACTACCAACTACCAATAAGATAAACTAAATATTACATTAGATTAATACCCAAAACATATGTACAAGCAAATATATTAAATATTAGTTTTCAATACTATTAATATATCTATTAATATACACACCAAACTTTATTAATCATATATTACCCTAAGGCAATAAAATAAAAATACTGTTGCTGAATTTTTTTTTCCCCTGAAGATATACACATGTTAGAAGCAACCAAGATAAACTTCAGTAGGTGAGTGGATAAATTAGCTGGAGCATATTCAAAAAATGGATATATATTGTCCATTACTTTACTCGCATGTGAACAGAAACAAAAGTATTTACATTAAAAGGTCTTTGTACATGTAGGTATTTATTTCATCTGTGTGTTTTATGTTATGCAGTTTCCAAGTTGTTTAAATATCTACTATTTTGCAGTAATTTACAGGTAATTAAAGTTTTTATAAATAGAATAGTGCGTCACTTCTTCCAGGATAGCTTCCCCCCACATTTTCCTTTTTCACTCTTTCTTAAAGGCAAAGGTCAATGGGCATTTAAGAAAAGCAGAGGCATTGTCTATGACCCTGTCTCCAAAGAGTGTCCCAGCTATGTGATACCATTCTTAAAGGAAGGAAACTGTGGGTTTCCAAAGATGAAATTGGGAAGCAAGTTGGGCAAGAAAAAGGACAATTTGACACTTGACTGAACAACACACATCACTATTTGCGAAGTCATGGACTTTATTTATAAAATAACTGGCTAGATCATCTTGAATACCAGGCAGCTTGATTTCTCTGTAACGGAGATTAAACTTCAAATAAGTTGAGTTTTAAAAACAAAAGTTATTTGAAACAGTATGTTTAGGGGCCATTTAACATAAGTTAGACTGCTTACTAGTCAAACAGCATTTACAGTGTTTAAGAATGTGGCCTCTATGGAATTCTGAGCTATACAATTAACCCTTAGATAATTCCTATAGAGCTATTTGACACCTGAATTGACAAATTATGAGTCAATAAATGTTAACCAAAGTAGTAGTGATAGTGGCAATACTGACAATAACAATAGCAGCAATAAAGTAATTATATAATTGAGAAGCCTCTCTATTTTACCACCCATTATTTGTAATTGTTCAAATTTGTTTAAATCATCTTCCAAGTACTCCATATATGGTACCAAAGTAGGGCCTAACTAAATCAATGAAGCAAAATTAGCAGATATTAATTGGCCTTTGCTGTTTTCTAGCATTGATAACCAAAGCTTTTCCTCATCCTGTATCTCCCATCTTGAGGTCTCTGTTAAATTTCTAGTTCCTGTGTTTCCAATCTTCATGTTCATTCCCTTCAAGTCAGCATGAACATTTGTCCCCTGATATCTTAAATATAGTTACTAGCACATATTACCTCTTGTTTTATTTATTGTTAATACCTATTATAAGTTACACTCTGATAAAATAGCATAGTCAATTAGATTATTTAATTTAAAATCCTCCCTGAATCTACCACTACAATATTATAACAAATATTTCATAACTATTATTTTAAATAATTTTGTGTAGATGCTTATATGAATACATGTGAACTATCATTTTTGTAAAAAGGAAAAATCACTATTTTTGTTCCTTTCTTCTGTCCTACTCCCCCATGACCTGCTAAAATTATAGTTATTCCCTGATATAAAGAAAAATATACAAAACGTATGATCGTATTATACATGAACTTTATCTAAAAATGAAAAAAGGAACTGTAAAATATTAATCTGCTAGGTTTTTGATAACCATTCCACAAAATATTTAAATGTAATTACTGATATTCACAACTTATTTTACATGCAACTAATTTTAAAATGCAGCAAAAAGACCAACAGATGGCTAGATGAGTATGTGATAAATGTTATAAAATGTCAATTGCATAACATAGATGATAAATATATGGGTATTCAGCATTCAGATTTTATTTATTCTTAAATTTTTCCATAATAAAATGCCCTATAAGGTTTAATAGTAAATCCCCAAGTGTCTAGAATACAAAACCTTAGGCTTTCTGAAGACCAGGCATGGCATTGTCACAATAATTTGATAAAGAGTGAATGGGTGAGTACACTGGGCAGATTACATAAAACTGGCTTGTCTATCAAGGGGATTACTGAGAGAAGCAAGATACTGGGAATCAGAAGCAGCCATACTTGTGAATTATCTTCAAATTCAGAGCAATGAAGTTTAATTTAGTCAGAATTAAAGTATAACTAAATGGGTCCAGCAAAATGGAGTTCCTAGAGAGGCGGAGGTCACACATGCTGGTAGCTGATAGAATTCCAACCAGCTGCTGTGGAGAAATCATACTTGCAAACTCACACACTTATTTGAAACTCCTGTTTGACTGACAGTTGAGCTATAAGACCTTTGACTCAAAAGCTGATCTGGCTCTTGGAGGCCCAGGGCGAAGTGTCCCAGTTGCAGCTGGACGGGAAGTTTTTTCTTTAAGGGCAAACTGAATGGTGAGCTTCCAAGGCCACTACTCTGAGCATCATGCTATAATGTTGAGAGTCTGGATTCGGCTTTTTACCTGAAAAATAAATCTAAGTTTTCTTTTTACTCAGTGGTGATTTAGCTTGATTCTTTGGAGGACTGATTTTAGGCATTGTATGATGGGTTGAGTGTAGGACAAATGTAGAGTTAGAAAAGGTTTCTTCCTAAAATGTGACTTTTCTGGAATTTCAAATAAATGCTTGGGCTACTCAGTTATGCTTCTCCAATCTGAATGGTTGGAATGTAAATATCACCCAACACTGTAAAATCTGCAGCATTACTAATAAGTTCACGGATCTCTTTTGTAACATGCCTCCTAGGATCCTGTCTTATCATTGTTTTACTTAGGATGCAGTCCAAGAGGAAAGGGGACCCTGAAACATGTTTCTGCAGTCAATTCTCTGTACAGCTTCCTCTCCTCCAACTCCCTTCCCTGAAATGTATCTGTATTTAGAATCTCTTATCTTTATTTCTTCTGCCCAGTTGATCACCTCTCTGTAATTGGGCTACACCTTTCCATACTTGAAGATTCCCTCTGACACAAAGTTTATACAAATGTGAAGCTCACCTCAAATATTCTCTTCACTCAAAGATCACATCTCTGGACTGCTTTTGGCCAAAGTCTGAAAAAATTCTTCACATATTGTAAATGGTATCATTTTTAATTGTGGTGGGAATTTAATTCTGACCACCATTACTCTATCATTTTCAGAAAAAGATAGCCCTATGCTCGCATATTAATAGCAACAAATCATACCAGTCAGAGAAACAACTTAAGTTCTGTTACTATCTGAGGTTTAACCTAATTTCTTTATTAGGTTCCCTGACATAATCAGGTGACCAGTCACAGAGTCACTTTTTGCGTACATGTTGAATTTCTCTCTCAGTGTTTACATAAAGTTAAGGCTCAAATAGTTTCCATTTAGAGGCTCTTGTTCTCTCCATTGGAGGACTCAGTTTGGAGAATTAGAGATTTTGGTACATATGAAAGAGGCTTGACTGGTCTTAAGTTCATCCATAAAAAATTTTATTTTGTATTTGTTTCATATTCCTGGTAACAAATTACCACAAAGATAGTGGCTTAAAATAGTACATAGTCATTGTCTTAGAGTTCTGCAATCAGAAGTCTGAGATGAGTTTTAAGAGGCTAACATCAAGGTATAATCTAGGGTGATTCCTTCTAGAGGTCTCAGGGAGAATCCCTTCATTGTCTCTTTCAGATTCTGGAGGCTGCTGACATCCCTTAGCATGCACCACATCACTGCTGTCTCTGCCTGCATGCGCATACTGTCTTCTCTCTCCTCCTTCCCTCCCGTGCTCTGTCCCATTCTCTCTCTTAACCCCACCCCCCCATTTTTAAAGACCCTTCCAATTACATAGAACTCATTGGATAATCCAGGATAGTCTACATATCTCAAAACCCTTAATCTATATAGGCAAAATAATTCATATGTAGATATGTATTGTGTGTATATATACATACACATATATATACATATATGGCAACATATTTGTAGTCTCTGGGAATTAGGAGATGTACATTTTGGGAGGTTCTTGTTCTTTCTACCAACATTTCAACAATATGAAAATTATTACATACTTTTTCAAATATGTTTGATTCCAACTCTATATCACTTAAAAACATACCAATAATAAGCAAATGCCTAGAGTAGCTTTAAATTAATGATATAACACCATTCATAATTTCCTTTAAATAACTCACAGATGTAAATGAATGAATCTTATGTCATTATAGGAGAACATTTCTCCCTGTAATATCCATCTGATACAATTTCAATGCATTGCAAATCGAACAGAAATTTTATATTCAAAAAATCTTTGATATAGTCTTAGGAGCAAGACCTAAACTCTGAGGGGGAGATGGCTATGCATATATTTAGAACCATCTGCTCTTGGGTTCAAATTCTCTCTTCTGCACAGAAACTTACCTAGTGAATGATTCAAACACTTTTTCTCAGGTTATGTGCTCTTCAGTTGGGATAGTCTTTCCTAACAGATTGCCATTGTGTAAAGTGCTTAATAATGTTCCCCACAGGATTTTTCTCCCAATTCTGCCATATGAAATTGATGGATATATGTTCATCAAAACCTCAGGGTAATTTAGCAGATTAAGTGCCATTTCTCAGGAAATTGTAAATAGTAAATAAAAACATGCAGATGGCTCCAAGTAGCTTTATATGTGCTTTTATTTCCTAACTATTCAAGAACAATATAGATAATACTCTTTCACTCTAGTTCTTTTTTTAAGATTTAGAAATTTTTCCTCAAGCTGGGATAAGACTTAGACAGATGAACTATCCTCTTTACTTGACACAGTCCTGGGTCTGAGGAATAAACAAAATGCCTTCTTCAAGGAATTTTAAGATGAAAGAAGATGGTTGAATTATACAGATCAAATACCTAGTCCACATAAAGTCAGGATTCTAAATAAGGTCTTTAAACGGCTCATCGACTCAAAATTATATCTGATTTTATGTTGCTATCTCAGGAGTATTATGGTTGACCTGTAACCTAGACCATAAAATCTTTCTGGAGAAAGGATGCTTTCTTCCACATGTATCTCCTAGCATAGGAATGAAAAAATAATAATAATAAGCAATGCCTAATCAGTATTTGTGTCATCAAGGTGCCATTAAGAGAATAAAAAGTCCTATATATAAAACTTATATCCAGCCCTATAAAGAAAATACAGACTAGTCAATCGGAGGAAAGGATAAAAACCCCCATCTAAACAAAGAAACACACAATTATATAGGAATATTTCAAAAAACACACAATTGTATAGGGATATTTCAACAATGAGGATATTTAAATTGCCAATAAAGTTATGAAATGGGTTCAGCCTTATTAATCATTAAATAAACACATATACAAAACCATAATTCAAAACATGTACAAAGCCCCCAGAAGGATAAGGTGATGATCACAGAGATGAAGATGATTATGCTGATAATGAGGAGGAAAAGAAAAAGAATTTTAAATACCAAAAGATAGCAAGTATTGGTAAGGATGTGAAGTAATTGTAACTCTCAAACAGCGCAGGATGGTGTATCAGTTGATATGTCCACTTCTGAATATTATGGTGGATTCATGGTACTGCTGCCCTTGTGTCTTTAACCGACCCTTTGTTAATGCTCTTTGCCACCAAGAAGCAAAGTATGTTCCCCTACCTTTCCATTTTGCGTTCAATTATCTAACTTGCTTAGAACAATGCTAACAAATTTTATACAAGCAAAATCTCGTGAAAGCACTTGTATAGTTCTACTAAAGCCCCTGTATCTTTGTCTTTGTAATAAGAACATCACTAGGCTAGACTTCTACAGAATAAAAGGAACATGGAAGTGCTCAGGCTACTCTTGTCCCTGTCAAATCTACCCTAAATTTGGCAATAATGTGTCTCCACGCATATGAACCAGCCCATCCATGAACAACAGAATCATCTAGCCAAACCCTAGCTAACCACGTAAATTTAAAAAATAAGTGCTTATTTCTCTATGATACTGGTATTTTACAGCTGTAATTACAAAAACATGTTGTGAACATAGCAACACAAAAAACTGTTTTACAGTATTACTGAAAATAATAAATATGTATACTTTATAACCTAGCAATGTACTGCTAGGCATCTATCAACAGAAATGCACCCATGGGTTCACCAGACAACATGGAACAGAATGTTTGCAATATTAAAACAACAACACAAAAATGTAGCACAAATATCTAGCAACAGTTGAACAGATGAATAATTTATGGTAAATTCTCCCAAGGGATGTGAGACAGCAGTACGAATGACAAATTAACCACCCACATTGTTAAGCAAATGAAGCCAGACACACAAGAAATTATCATCAATGCTATCTAAAACCAAGACAAGCAAAAATAATTTTGGAGACATGGGAAGGAAAGACACAAAATAAAGAGGTTTCTCTAATGCTGAAGATGTTCTATTTCTTGATATGGGTATTGATCAAGTGGGTATTTTCAATTTGTGGAATATCAGTGTTGGATTAAGCTTGTGTTTCACAAAAGCATGTGTTTTAACTTGCAGCATGAGAAGTATAAAAGGCCTTCCATGGTCCAAAGTGTTTGAGGGTTAGCGATCGCTTTATTCCCGCTTAGAGAGTTACCTTTCACATCTCTAAGCTCTGAGAAGTTTGACAGAACAGTAATGTGTTCTTTCTGTGTAACATCAATTAATAACAGGCTCACAGAAGCAATGCTCTCTGGCTATAGAAAACTTCAAACTGAATGATCTCCAAGAGTTCTTTTATATTGAATCATTTATAAAATCTGGGAGAAAAATTCTTTATATGGATTGACAATATGGCGAAGTTTCTGAGTGTGACTCCTAATTTATAAAATCACCGCTCTATGTTAGGTCTCAAGATCAAAGAATTTATGGCTCCAAGTCAAGCTCCCTGATTCTAATCTCAGCTTGCAATGGTCCATTACGATACTAGTCTAGGCAAATAAAAACGTGTCTATGCCTTAATTTTGTCATCTGGAAAATTGAGTCAATATTATTTGCCCAAGATCTACATTATGAGGATGTTATATAAACAAGGTAACAAATGAAACAACATATATCAAATGTGGCTCAAAATTTTCTTCATATCTTACAGAATTTAAGACAGAACGAGAAGCTGGGTTTGAAGACTGTAAAAACATAAAGAAATCTAGAAGTATTGACACATCAGACTTTATTCTCATTTCATACATGTTGAGTGTTGAAATAGGTAATTTTGGAATACATTAGAATGATCCTCCCTTTTCCTAAAAGCAGTAACTTTAGGACCCCTTTGATTTTTAAGACCATCCCATACAATAACTAATTTCAAATACAATTTTAAGAAGTCAGCAATAATTGCAAATATCCTGCTTTACTGTCTTTCTTTTTTTACATCACTTTTTATTTTAATAATACTTCACCTAAGGCATCCCCATACGAAATTAGCCTAATTTAATATCTCCTTTTCCACAAGGAAAGAAAACAGTTTCTTTCTATGGAATATCTCAGGAGTTCTCTAAGATTTCCCATGTTTTCCTTAAAAATATTGTATGTAGAATTTGATTTGGGGTGATTTATTTTCAGTGAAACCATCCATGTTGAATGACATTCCCCACTGTTGCAACCTCCATCAAAAAATCCTGGTGTTTACAAGGGTCTTCCTGACGAGCTACCATTTTTTCTGACCATGCCCCCACCCCGCACATAGCTGTCAAGGGGAAGAACCTAGTCCTCCTCTCATATTTCCCTTGCTTGTCTCAGGAAAGGAAGACAGTGCCCAGGTATTGAGCCAATCTATTCTCAAATAAAACCTTTGGGAAAAAACCCTACAGTTGTAAAAAGCTCTCCAAATATAAAATGCACGATTGATTTATACAGAGTCTATCACTGTTACAACTCTATAAGGAATGTTGTGACACTTATATTGAAAATTATATGACACAGAATAAAAATCACTCTTTGTGCAAAACTTTAGGCTATTGTAAAATATGCTGGATATAACCAGACTTGAGGAGGAACACATGTCAAAATAATGTACACCAATTCATCCTGGACCAAAAAAAAAAATTAAAGATCCAATAAGTGGATTTTTGTTCAGTGTTCCTGGAGAGTTTTGTTTGCAGAATTTACCTCGACATAGACTCGGTGTGTCCCATTATTTCAAGGCATAGCTTCCTTTTAGACACAAGTGTTGCATTCTCAAATGCTTACATTGTATTCTCACATTCTTCTGCATGTCTTGTCTTCTCCCACTTGAGCATAAACTCTTTGAAGATAAAGACTCTGCCTTAATTCTCATTTCTTTTGGTTTTTAGACAGAGCTTAGACTAAAGTAAGAACACAGTATAATTTATTGAATAAAGAAATGCATTGATGAATGAATGGACTACAGTGTTGTGTCTCAGATTATGGCTTTTTAAAATTGTGATAAAATGCATATTACAAAATTTACTATCTTAAGCAATTTTAAATGTACAGTTTATATTATTGTGAAACAATAATTTCCAGAGTCTTTTCATCTTGTAAATCTGAAACTAGATCCAACAGAAAAATTTCCTTTCTTCCTTCACTCCAGCCTCTAGCAAACCTTCACTTTCTATGAGTTTGACTACTTTAGCTACCTCATATGAATGGCATCATATAGTTAATTATCTTTTTTGTGACTGGCTTATTCTAATACAATGCATGAAAATTCATCCATGTTGTAACATATGATAAGATTTCCTTCCCTTTTAAGTCTCAATACTATTCCATTTATGATTCCAATACTATTACATTTTCTTTATCCATTCATTCACCAGTGAACACTTGGTTCCTTCTACCTCTTGACTACTGCATTATGTTACTATGACTTGAGTATGCAAATATCTACTTGAGATTCTGCTCAATATTTTTATATACAACCAAAAGTGAAATTACTAAAGGCTAGACTTCATTTTAGCCTAGATGTTTTTTACTCTGGTCTGTATTTCTTTCCATATAGTCATATTTTTCACCTGGGAGCACTTTCTTAATTAATTGCTTGCATCAAGGTCCTTATCTGAGGCTCTGCTCTCAGAGAACCTGAGCCAAGGCACCAAGTTACTTCTGATTCTAAGGCAACAACAACTTAATTATCCCTGGGTGAGTGGCATGGTTCTGAGTTCATTGATGTTAATTAAAACTAGGATGGAGTCAGAGGTTCTTAGAACACCGAGGTTTTCTATATTATATATCCTTCAAAATTGCCACACATGACAGTCCTATAGCATTTAATTAAATTGGAGATGTTTCCAATGACGTAGCATATCCAAGACCTTCTATTTTAATGTAAGCATTAGTAGAAATCAAACTTTCCTTGGGAATACAAAGATCTATTTATCCTTGCTTTCCATTAATATTAATAAGAAAGACAGACTGAATGAAACATATATAAAAATTTTAACTACTTAAAAGCAGTGTAAGCTGGGTTCTGAGAGAACCTCCCACTGTTGACTTTCTCTTTCAGTCTGTTTCCTGCAGCAGAATCAAGTTCTCTTTCCCAGAAATAAATTCCTTAATTTAGTA
The DNA here is from genome assembly GCA_004363575.1 of Solenodon paradoxus. Classification (NCBI taxonomy): domain Eukaryota; kingdom Metazoa; phylum Chordata; class Mammalia; order Eulipotyphla; family Solenodontidae; genus Solenodon; species Solenodon paradoxus. The sequence continues at coordinate 313,868 of RJWH01000356.1, read as the reverse complement.
GCACAATATGATGACCAATGATTTTCCTAGTTGTTATAGAATGGTACCCTAAAAAAATAAAAATTAAAGAAATTTAATGAGAATATATATTTTTCTGAGGAAAAGGAAAAAAAACGTACCCTGGCCCCAGTATCTCTCTTGACTTGATTTACAATATTCTCTACATCCACCTACATATAGATTTAAAATACTATTTTCCAGGGAGATCACTGCAGGAAAAGTTTCTGGACCTGGACAATAATTTCACATTAGAACAGAAAGTGATTAACAACAATGCTTGAATGAATACCAGAACTTTTTCTTTTGTTAAAGAGACTCGACTCAACATTGAATAGCATGACAATTTGGTTTCATCCAGAGCTATGGAGCTATACTTTACACAAAATAATGGATGAATTCTCTCAAGTGCAGGCTAGTTAGACTTTATAAACTGCATCCTTAATATAATGTTACCCAATTCAATAAATGAGCTAATTTGTGGTGATTCTTCTGGAAAATCACCCTCTCCTTTGACCCTGTGAATAAGTACTCCTTATATGCTGTGACTATGTCCCTAAAACTTATGTCAGCTTAGTTGTGCAAGTTGGGACTTCCACATTGGTGTGTGAATACTTATAATTTTCTCTCAGATGAGTTCAGTTCATTCATATTCATGTGGTTTTGCTTAAATCTCAAGGGTTAGTTTTATTTTGCAGTCAATATATTTCTCCTCTGAAAATACAATGTTGATTACCACATAAAACATTATTATGGTAACTATTGAATATGGGAAATGTACTGCTTGAAATTAAGTCCAGTGAAAATGGGTAGATAGATTAAATCAATTAGAATATCAATTACTATAATGCGACAATAGAACAGACTCTGTGTTCTAATCACATCTTCAAAAATTATCTATTAGATCTATGACCATAAGTCTGGATACCAACATCTAGCAAAGACACCAGTGACACTCGTGGAGATTGATAAAGCAGCTATGAAAAGCAGATCCCTACCCTTACTGTTCTTGTATGTTTGGTTTTTGCCTTACATTACTTGTTTCTAGTATTAGATCTTTTATAAGAAAAGGAAGAAAACAAAATCTCAACTAAACTGTCATTTCTGGGGTTTGTCTTGACTGCAATTGGATATATTAGCAAGAAAATTTCAAGAAAGAAAAATAACTTAGACCTCATATTTACTTTCGAATCTGGGTGCTAGACATAATTTCAACAAAGATACTCCATATTTTCTGCCATAGTGACTCCAAGAGAAAGGGGTCAATTATATGATGAAGAATAGACTTGGTGATAAACTATACATCATACACAGATGATGATTTACAATGATATACACCTTAAACCTACATCATGTTATCATGCAATACTCCTTCAACAAGAATAAACAGATTGAATGAGGGAAAAACAAAGTTCAAGTAAGCTTAACACTAGGAAAAGTTGTAACATCTGAGTTTTGTCACCACCTTCAACTCTTAGGTAACTCTTGAGATTGTTAGTACTTCCCTTTGAGGTAACATCAGATACTGAGTTCCATATCTACCAGTGTAGACTGAGCAAAGCAACAAATGCTGCTTATTTCTCCAAAGTTATAGATCACCTTAAAAATTGTCACGTGTGATCACAGTTGCACAATAAATTCCTGCTGCATAAAGAAAGAGGGAATGAAACTGCTGTCAGGAGGTGGCTGCAGGCACCCCCAGGAATCTGTCTCCTTCCATGCTCCCTTTCCTACTGCCTGACTTAGAGAGAGTATACCATGAGTCCTCAGAATTAGTCCTTTTTCTGTTCCATTGGACCCCAGTTAATTATTATAAATCATCTGAAGTTGTCCCTGTTTCTTGTACAGACTGTTTACCTTCTCTGGTCCCTTGTCCTCATTTCCAACCTCTTGCATGAGTTCTTATAAGATCATGAACTTCTCTTTTTGTCATACTCATGACATCTGTAAGAAAGCCGTTCAATACTAGGAACTCCTGATCAATTTATCTCCCTTATTAGTCAATATGTTGGCAGAGTGAGAAACCAGGTATATATTTCCACGTCATCTAGGCCTGGGATTGTGAAGGCAGATGGTGGAAGGAGAGGCAACATCAAATCAAAAGCCTGCACCCTGGGAGCCCACCGTGCCAACAAGAGCCAGAGGACAACAGAGGTCAAAGCACTCACGAGCACGCGGCGAAAGACATCAGAGCTGGCCTTTGGGAACAGCTAGTGTTGTGGCCAGGCTCTGGCAGGCTCCCTGGGACACAGACTCCTGCAACCTGAGACCAGGACAGAATTAGTGGATGATTAGTAAACTGAGGTTTCCTTCAAAAGTTTGACTATTTAATATATTGCAGGTTAGTTCATGTCACCTCCTTTCTTCATCTCCACCAGGGGAGTCCAAGAGTGCCCACTCGTCAAGCAGGGGTATTGTCCAGGGGCTTCAGTTCCAATGCTGCTTTCTTGGGCTATTGTCCAGAGAAATTCCTCGGAGCTGTCCTTAAACTCTTGTTACCGAATTCTACTTTGGTAAGTGTTGGTTATTAAAGAAACAGAACAGAGTATAGTCGTATGTTTTTGTGGAAGTTGATCTTGAATAAAACAGAAAACAGCCATATTGCCTTATGAGAGGAAAATGGAAGATGAAAGGAAGAGCAGAAGGGTCCGGTTTCGGAAATGACTGAAGAGAAGACTCAACCTTAGGTTCTATTTGGCTTCTCACTGTCATATGTCCATATGTCATTTGTTTGCAGTTAACTTTGCTTAGAGAATCTTTGAAACTGAGATTATGTCCTGTGACACATGACACAGCAAGAAAGGTTTGAAATTGATTTCACAAAGGGGTCTAAGAAGTGTGAAAAGTGCAGTGACTAAATTCGGGATAAGCACATTCTTCATGATCAAAGAAAAGCACGTGCAGCCTTTAGAGAACTGCCTCAGAAAACCACGGCAAGGAATGACCTGCGAATGCAAAGCTATTCTTTAACTATGTGCCTAGAAACAAAATGTATATTAATCTGGAACAAAAATAATTCTTTTCTGGAACAAAACAAAATATAATGGAGTGGATGTCATTTTGTTTACAAACCCAAATAAATAAACTAATCAGGTATATTAAGTGAGAGAAATTATTCCAAGGAAATGAGTCCTTTCTCCTATAACTTAAACAGGGCTTTCTTGGACTTTTTCTGGGAGGGAAAAAGTCCAAGCAGTACGTGCAGAGAAGATATTAATGTGAAGTTTAGTGAGGTCAGTTTGTGTAAGAAGATTAACTGTACCCTCTTCTCTCTATGCACCCAATAAGCTTAACAGAAATCTTGTTTGTATTAGGTGGAAGGATGGAGACTGGTCACCGAACCACGTGGAGAGAAGAAACACATATGGTAACCTACAACCACCATAATTATGAATAAGCTATAATATGCTTTCAGGCTAAAAATTCTGAAGTAGCTAAAATAAAAGCTATTTAAAAGAAAATAAAGGTGCATTCAATTCCTGGTGATCCGTTGTGTAAATGTATCTCTATTCTTGTAACAATTATGTAACTTCATAAGGTAAAAGATTTTTAGATAAATAAGAAACAAACCAAACAGTTCAGCCCTGGTTAATGCAAATCTGTCCTGGGGGAACTTTTCTGAGTCTGTACGTTAGATGTGAGGCTTTCTTCGAGGAACAGCGATGCTCATCAGCAACATGCTGAAGGAGACTAGAATGAGAGGCATACTCCGCTGATAGACAGCATTGCCTCTTGTAATATAGTTCCTTGACTTTAAGATAAATATATATACACTGTCAATTCTGACTTCTATACCTTTCTCTCTGAACCGAAAATACTCTCCTTAACTTAGTGCAATGCAGGATGGGCTGTTTTAAGCAATGGTGAGGTATGGAAACTGAAGTGACTAAAACAGTAGTCGTAACACGACGTCTTATTAAGTTGCCTGTGTGCCAAGGGGAGGGCCAAACATTTTAAAAATCCGCGTTCCTTACCTGTGGAGATCATCTTTTTGCTGCAGTAATGGCGTCTCACAATTTGTGAGTTCTTAACTTCTTGCATCTTTTATCTGAATTTTTGCCGCATGCGCAACCGCTGGCAAAGTCATTCATTCTAAATCATAATCGCCAGTTTTCAGGTACCCCCTAAACTCCCCCTTCTGGCTACTCTTTCATGAATGTATTGGCTTTCAAATTAAAATCAGTTTTAACTTCTCCTTTATCCAATCAGTTGCCAGGTTCATTTCAGTAAACATTTTTTTTTTTTTTTTTCCAAAGAAAAGGTACACGAAGGCAGGCAGGCAGGAAGAGGAGGAAGAAGAACTTCACTTATTTTATTCACTTGTTCACCATTGGTTGTTTCCCGGGTGCAGGTCTTGAACCTGGGACCTTAGGATGTCAGTGAACTGTGCCTGGTTTAAACCAATAGACCAAGGCATGCTTCAGTAAACATTTACTGGGAGCTTATTATGTGTTTTACATGATGACAGGCAGAAATACAGTTTCTGTATTGAACTTCAAGACACTGTTATCCTTTATACTACTACCTATGGTAACAATTTTCTACTTGGGCTCTGTCTCCTTCCACTCTTTGCCTGAAAATTACACTTACTGGTAGATATTTATATCAATCTGTTGGAGAGCTAACATCCATTTATGCTCATCCATTAGGAGGATGTCAATCTAGTCCATGACCTTAGTAAAGAAAGAAATATGCTGTGCTAAGGGGCCATATCATTTCCTTGTTGAAAAAATGTTGTAACTGCAGTTCCCCAAATAATCAACAATTAAGTAGCAGAATTATAAAACATAATAACCCCTTTGTTATTTCTGGAAAGATCATTGTATCTAAAGTTTAGTTTGTGCAATCATGTACAGTATATTTATAGTGCTTTTAGTCAATGTTAATGTGTATTGAACTTGCCTCAGCTATTTGCAATTATGCAACATAACATATGCATCAGTGACCATTTCTCAAGTCATCTTCAAGCATTTCTATTAAGAGAACTGAATTTTTTAAAGTGGGGATCGATTTGTAAAGAAAGAGTAAAAACAGTGAAGTCCAAGCCAGCATCTATAATCTAGAAACCATTTTAATCTAGCAAAACTTGAACTCTGTTATGAATGGAAGCCCTTCCCATTAACATTGTCCCGTCTTGGAGGAAAAAATTAGATAAGTGAAAAAAAAAATTCTCTGCTTACCACATAGATACTGCTCAGCCTTGCTGCACTTGCAGAGATATTGAAATTAAAATGTTTAAACCTGCAGGCACTGCTCTCACTTCCTTCTGAAACAGGTCTTCTGGCATGTGCTTGTATTATTTGGTTTGTTTTTCATATTTTATTACAGTTCTAAGTGGCCTTAAGGACAGTATTCATTAAATGTAGGCAGTTGGCTTAGAGCATTAATCAGATAGAAAGTATTCCACTTGGAACATAATATTTCTTGCCTCATTTCATCTTCTCTTTCACCTTTGACCCTTGACTTAAATTAATCATAAACTCAGACATGACCACAGCGGGAAGGTGGCAGCTGCATTTTTCTGTTCAAGGGAGACAACAATACAGAAACTGGAGCTTGAAGACCTGATATAGGTACTAGTCTCTTCTTGAGAGTATTATCCTACTCAGTGCCCTTTCAGATTCCTGTCTGGCACAGTAAAACACACTATGGACTCTGTTATGAATTAAAGGATCTTGGAGCAAGACTCCAAATTCAAATTTCTACTACTTCACTTATCATATAACCTCATGGTTACTATTTAATTGCTTGAAACCCTATTTTTATCATCTCTAAAACAGCAGGGATACATTCACATAAAATGAAATAAATCTAATGCAAATGACTATAATCTAGCACAAAGCATTTGCTCATTGGTGTTAATGATCACTTTCTTGTTTATTCTTTTTTAGGAATCCTTGGCTATAGGAGACTTAAGGAGATCTACTCCAAAGCTTCTGAACAAAGGTGGGCTCAGTGGGACACCCAGAACTGCTTATATGGAATGCATGGATTTTATTCTATATACCCTACACAAGGAATTAGAGATTATGTTTACTATATGCCTAACAATACTTCCTGGTGAATTTGATGGGAAAACTTATGAACCACATTTTCATTACTCAAGTCCCTTTTGCAATAGAACCTCTGTTTAAATAGTTAAAATAGTAAACTCATAATGCCTTTTGAACCATCTCTGTCTACATATAACAACTTTAATAATTGATTTATTCTACCAAAGTAAAATTTCTCTCTAGCAGTCCTCATTCACTAATGAAAATTTAAACCTCTAGAATCTTGCAGGAAAAAACTTTAATTTCCCTTTGTCTCTGACAGACATTCATCTATTTGAAATCGCAGTTGTCTCCCATGTCACCTGCCCTCCAGACTAATGTACTGCCCACCAAATTGCCAACCCCCCAATCTAAAAATCTAATTATTGGCAAATACGGTCTATTGCTAAAGTTCCAGCTTCCTACACACTTCCTGGGCTATAACCTATGGACCTATGGACCACTTTGGAATTTTGCATTGACTTACTCCAATATCTCTTTTACTTCGCAAAGAAGTATATATATATATATATATATATATATATGGGGAGAGAGGAGAGAAAGAGAGAGTAAGCAATAACTATAGATATGGTTCCAATTGCATTGATCCGATTTCTACTAAAAAAGGATCTTGATTTTTTTTTACCATCTTCTCAACCATCTCATGAACTGTTCAAATTCAATAAATGTCTTTGATTATGACCATCTAGCTTTTAGACTTGAGATAAGAGTAAGCATATAGGGCACTGGAAGAATTGTTTATAGCGGAGATAACTGAGTCCCTAGTTGGTGATATATGTCTCACCAAAGTTTAAATCGCTGGTATATATCTTAATTTTCTGCTACAAAAACTGAAGAAAAGGTATCCCACTAACACGGAACAGATTCTTAAACCAGCAGCTTCTATGCATGTTTTGTTCACCTTCCCAGACTCTGTTCTTTTTCACTACTGTTGCCTTGATTGGTCTGAATTTAATAGTTAGATAAGATCATTTGAACTAAGGATTCATGTATTTTTCCTGTGGGTTTCTGAATGAAAGTGGCACATAGTGGCAAGGTGCTGAGTCTCCTTTTAGGTTAGACTCGTGCTCCCCATATTTTCTGCCAGGCCTTTGTAGATACCTTTGTTTGCCATGCTCCCACCTCCTAGAATAATATCACATCTTTTACAAACACTTTCATCTCTGTCACTTCACATGAGATTTATGTCAGTCCTATAAAATGGAAATGGACTTATATAATCATATATATGTATTTTTTTGATGAGTATAAATATACATCTAAGCTCCCTAACATGTGCAGGAGAAAATGAAGACAGAGTAAGAATAGTATTGCTGGAGTATAATGTGATGGTTTTAAAAAACACCAATTTTATCAATTACTAGCTATTAACATGAGCAAGTTATTTTGTATCCTAGATATTTTGTTTCTGATGTTTATAAAGATGAAATAATGCTTATTTTATAGCATTTCAGAAAGGATTAGATAATTAACATGATTGTTAGCATAGTTCCTGTTATATGGCAAATACTTAAAACTGGCATTCTTAAAATGTAGCCACTAGATCCTAAATCTCCCAGAATCTAGTGTGGAAATCTTCCCATTGTGTAAAATTGATACACTCACTCTGTGTCAAGTGTCTCCTTAATTCCCAGTTTCTGAAATTTCTCAAAAGTGAATGTCTTACTGGGCTGCTGCTGATGGTTCACTCATGAGTAAACACTAGTTGTCCCACTGGAAGTTATCAAGATCCTACCTGACCTCAAGCGCTAGTCTCGATATCTCCTTCTATGGGACGTGTGAAGGACACCTTATCTGAGTGGCGACTCGCTTGGGCACATACTCAGTATGGATCCTGCTCAGGACTGCATATCTTCTGACTAATGTGCCTCAACTCTTAAAGATTATACACAAGAATAACTTCCTAAGTTAATCAATAACTGGTTGAGAACACAGCTGATCTTATTTTCACATCTGGCAAAATCCTTGAAAAATGCTTGTAGACCTGAGAGGGTATTGTGAGTGACTTTTCCACCACGAAGTATTCAAGCTAGAAAATGTACTTGTTCCCAAAATCTGGGCCACTTACCTGTCCTCAATCTCAGGCAGTCAAGTTTCTGAAGATTTCAGATTTTCAGTTCTCTCACTTGTTTCTCTATTTTTGGTAGTTTTGATCCTGTCTGAAACAGGATCAATTTGAGGGCTATTTGGCCACAGATAATTCAGGCTGATGGAGCAGAGCTGTAGGCATTTTTTGAGACAATACTTTCTTGACAGCTTAACGTTTTCTAATAGAGGAGTTTCCGTTTTATAACAGAAGCATTTGAAGTTTGTCAAAATCTGGAAATTGTTTCACCTTCCTCAAAATCACAAAGATACATTTCTGAATCCATCCAAAAGCTATTGAATCATATCTTTTGATCAGGGCCAGGAATTTGCCTTTATAACAAGTGATACACGCTGAAGTTGTATATGAACAGAACAATTTTATTAAGAAATCAATAAGGAGATATAAGTGAGAGCTTGATAAATTGGTGTGGAGATGAGGGGAGATTTAGACTAACTCCAGCAACAGGTTTTGAACACCACAGGTACCATGGAGAATTCGGAGTAGTTTTCCTAGGCTCTTGATGTGAGCTACTGAATGAGGCTTTGGACATGCAAAGAACTTGAAGAGTAAAACAAGATAAATAAAATTAAATATTAACATGAGTAACTGAGATGATAACTAGTCAAAGAGTTTCAGTGACAGGTGAGACTAGTATGGAATCAATTACCTGAGAGGAATAATGTGATAAGACTTAAAATGGAGATGAATGGATGGGTGAGAAAAGGATTTTGTAAAAGAAAGGAAAGCAAAAGGGAAATGTGAGGAGAAATTTAAAAATAATTATTTAGGGATGATGATTAATTGGATAGACAAATAAGGAATTTAGACTTCATTTTTTTAAGGATTAAAGACTTCACAAGGTCTTCTGAGAAGAAGCATGGCAAGATCTGAATACAGGATTCCAAACCTAATTGTGGTGCCCTAGGTCAATAATATGGTTGAATCTCAGAGTATTGTGAATTTGGCTTGAGCATTTGACCCTCACAGTCCCCGTCATCTCATTTAAGATTCGGCTGTAAATGTTGAGACTATTTCTCAAAAGGAGAACTCAACTAAACTGAGACAAAATGTGACATTTGAGATAGCAACCACAATCCCTAGAAATCTAGGGGAGAAGCTAGAATAAAGAGGATAGTTGCAACAAATACACTAAAAATTAGAGACCTGCTTATTTGTGCTTGTCTTTCTAGCTCAGTCTCCTTGAACTGCCAGCCCATTCTGGAAATCCAGATAGATTCTCTTCAGCTATTTGTTGAGTTGGAGCAACCTACAAGGCTTAGTCCCATGCACTACCGCAACTAAATGAGAACTGGCAGCCTCATTCATTTTAAGTTAGCCTTACACAGACTCACCCTTTTTCTCAGGGCTTTGAATTACATTTAATAATTCTTAAACAACGTACCAGATCATGTAGAAAACCCACAGAAGATTAAAGAATTGTTCTATTTTTTATAATCTTGTAATACCAGAAAGAAGAAAAATATTCTTTCTCTTTCTAATCCTCAATGAAGTTGATATAATCCTTCCTATTTAATTCAGTCTCCGGGGGTTATATTAGGGATTGCGATCATGCACGAAACCCATGTGCAAACTGCCAGCCAGAAGTAATAAGGGAAGTGTTAGGAGTCCTTACTAAATATGCCAGAGGTAACTATAAGTCTTATCATGTTGGAAGGAAAGCCTATACCCATGTCTGTGCTTTATCTACACCTTTTAGCATGACCAAGATGCCATCTCATCTCTAGCAGAAGGATACCATCAGCATTTCTCCTAGAGTCTTATTTACATATCACCTCATCACACTCTATACCAAAACTGAACGGAACTCTATGCTAACAAATACCAGACTTGGTGATTTGCTTTTTTGTTTTCTTAAGTTTCATCATTGGATACACAGATCACCTATTTTGAGTGATCCTACCTCTAGCTTCAGAGATAGACGTGTGAAATAGGCATAAGTCAATCAGTACAGTTCATACCTCAAGACATAAACCCTTGTTTAGAGTTTGTAATGGAACTCCAATGAAGGCAATTGTTGCTAAATACAGAACTTGGTTGGATGGACAAGAAGATCTGATTTTGCTTTGGCTTGGATTTTAATCCATGATGATGTGGCTTGAATCTGCTACTGTAGCATGAATCCCTGTCATGGTAAACACCTTCTGAGGAGACCAACACAAAGATGGATCCCAGATATGGAAATTGCATCAATGATATCATCTAATCTCACAATCAAGTTATGTTCTAAGTCAATCTAAGCCCACACTTTTCCATTGTCCAGTTTATGAGTAAAGATGTTGTTTTATGCTTAACACACTTTTAGCATCTTCATTCAGAACATTTGCTAGTGGTATGCAAAAAACTGCACTGTTTAATGTGCACCAGATAAAATCTGCACATCGTTAATAAGCATAAAAAACAAGATCGAATTAGGGTTAGTCTTCCTGAGAACAAGGGTCAGCTCAGTACACTAGAGCCTCCCTGTCTTGTGAGATGTTTGGTAACAGCCTACCCAACAGACTGAGCTCTCTCAGTCACCCTGCAGTGAGACCGAGCTCTGCTCCAGCTGCTGCAAGCAGGACTAACACAAATCACTCAGGACCAGGCTACAAAACATACAAGCAAACATGTCAACACCCAGTACAACAGCAAAATAAAGTCTTCAGAACTCTAAAATTCATTGAATCTTGAAATAACTTCTAGAATAAAAACTCCAAGGCACATTGCCACAATTTTCCTCTTCCTTGTTATAAATAAATATATATATGCATATAAATATATATTCTACAAAACATACCTACATAGCTTCATATATAACATTATATGTAAATATATAGTCATTATATATATATATATATATGGCTATAGTATTAACAGGGAGAAAAATTCTAAGTCTAATTATTCAAATTGTGAGGGTCATTTAATTTAGAATCCAACTATGAATTCCCTTGAAATAAGCTATCTCAAAGTGAAAAAAAAGAGGGGAAAGTGTTACAGAACACAGTAAAGCTAGAGAAACCCACAATGTATTGCCCAAATCTATTTGTGTCATTATTGTCAGGATATGAAGTTAATAATTCAAATACTGAGGATTTATGCAGACTATCATAAAAGGCCAAACATGTGCTGTACAATTCTAGTAAAAATAAAGCTCAAATGCACATTATGTTCCCAAATTCTGCACGCTAACTTGGGATTTTGTTTAGGATTTCAAAGAACCTGTACAGCTAGGTTTCCCTGCTAATTATCTCAGATTCAAGCATGAAGAGAATCAATGAGGTGACCCTGAGTCACAGAAAACTTATTTTCAGTCTCCCGAGTCAAGTGCCAAGTTCACTTATCCTCCATCTATGGCATTTGGGAAACATCCAGGGATTGTCTATTTAGACAGCAACTCTTTCAGCTGTACTTGTGGCTATGTCCATTTTCAGTTGTTCAAATATTATCCAATTGTTAAAGTTATCTAATTTTGGTCATTAAAATATTCATTCGTTGCTACATAATTAACTTATTTGTATTAAACATCTACTAATGGGAGTAGGAGGTTCATGGACTAGCCTAAGTGGTTTTTAGACGCTGGTTAAGTTTTTAGTGAGAAATAACTGGAGTTAGACAGCTTCATTATTCAAAAACACCTCCAATTGTTCCTTCACAACCTCTTACTGCAGCTTGAATCATATAAATATCAATTCTTCAAAAATATATAAAATGAACAAGAGTATACAAATGACTGTAATTGTGCTGATACAATGCCCCTTTAGGAAGAGGCAACAAAATAGATTTGACCGTTCTTAACTTACTGTAGTGAAATTCTATTTTATTTGCGCTGGATCCTTCTTCAGTTATCCAAGGGTTAATCGTCACTGAAATTTTGAAGATTTGAGATGAAGGAGTCATTCTTGATAGCAACAAAGAATACGAGAAAAATGGTCAATTCAGAGAATGAGTGAAGCAAGGAGAGAATATTCCTTCCTTTTTCCTTCTCCCTTTATTTCTTTTTCTTTTCACTTTTATTTGAGATGTCTGTGGATGTCAGGTAGGCAATATAGACAAACAAGCAGACACACAGGCAGAATTGTGGGATGGATCACGGCAGAGACACAGGTGTGAAAGTTCTCGGTGTATCAATGGCAGCAGGAGACAAGAAATATTTTTAAAGTGAAAGATGCTCAGAAAATTTCTATAAGGTAGATTGTATGTTTCCATCAAGAGAGGAAAATTGGTCCCAGGGAAATTATTTAATTTTCCCTTCAATGCATAGTCATTGATAAAATCAAAACTTCATTTGAATTTTAATTCAGTGTTCCTTTCACTGAGCTATGTTGTGCTTCGTGCCAACAAACATTTTGTTGAGTGTTCCTATGGGCTCGGCATATATAAGCTACATAGAGAAATTACAGTAAGTAGGAGTCACATGTTTCACTTTGAAATTGTGTTGCGTATACACAGGCTGATTGGTGCTCCTGGAGATAATAATCCCAAGTCTTGGAAGCACTTAGTCCAATTTTCACCCTTATATACTCCAATAAAATATACCAATCCTATTAATCATCACTTTCTCTGGCTAGCTTTCTCATAACACTAATGATGATCATTTTAAAACAGGTATTTTTAAAAATAATTTGACATATGTTAATTATCTTGTGGCACATAGAAGAGTCATCAAGGAGAAGAATTCTACTTCAGATGTTCTTAACTGACATCCTATGAGAGATTAGAGGGGCATTTATTGGAAGAATGAGAGAATATGGCTATATTAAGTGTTGTAAGTGATTAAAGTATATAAAACAACAGAAATACTAATAATGTGACTAATGGGTATAAGTTTTGGTTTGGTTTCAAAATCTATGAGCTTTAACGCAGAAATTCATTGGAGAAACAAATTATACCCACCATAAAATACCAGTTTACATTCTTCATAGGATGTCAATAAAGTTATTTCTCCTGAGCTTTGCGGGGAGGGGGCGAAGAAGACAAATTAATGACGACTCAAAAATTAGTGCAACATCTTAGCACACCATCCTCCCTCAGACTCACTGAAATATTCCTAGTTTAGATACTTTAACAATTCTGCACTGTACCTGAATGGCTGAAGTTTTAAGGGAAGTCTCTAATCTTGGCAAATACTCATTAAAATGAAAGGCCATTGGAGCGCCTGGAGGAGAGTTCTATTCAGGAAGCCAATTAAGCTTAGTTCCAACCCATGACCCTATCTGTTCAATACATTAAGACTACTATACTATTCTCTTTTACACTTTTGTGATCTGAAATTCGTTTTTACTGAACGTAATATCCATGAAAACAGGAAGAATTAAGCTATAATATCAGCATTACCTAGCCAAAAATTATTCCTAGGGAAGGAGGAAGTTAGTTGGGTCATTAAAACCTCCGGATGAAACAGCCAACTGCTGGGGATGCATCACCAATTTGAGGATAAAAATGAATTTTCCCATGATGGTGTAGTACAGAAGTCCCTCCATCACAGATGGGAGATCTTGCTGAGAATAGCACAGTGAGCTTTTGAGAGAAGCGACATTTACATAATAAGCTAAGAAAGACATGGTTCCAAAATATACACAATGATTTCTCTACCACCCAAGAACAGAGAAGGGCAGGTTGGAGCCAGAGCTAAGGATATGGTAGATCAAACTTATCTTAGATCCAATCTGAGCTTTCAGTTAGTACATAATGAATCACCCCCAAACTCCAGCTCACAAATACTTAGCAATACTTCCTCTCCATCTCCTACTTTCTCTCTAACCCTCCATTTGCCTGAAAGTATTTATGACTATGTCACTTTTCCTTAGCATATATCCATTAATAGCTCTCCTTATTATTTTTTTCATTCCAAATTTTTGGTTATCTCTCTCCTTAGTTCTGTGGACAATGCTGACCTCAAGAACTGACTCAATTGGTAGGAACAAGATGAAAACAATATTCATGGTTCACTGACTATTTAACAGTCCAGGCTATGGGATACAGATTTTTATTTAACATCTATTGCAGTGGATAAAGCATGATACAAGTATCATTGTCTGTATATTTTAAGATGCAATTTTTTTTTTTTTATTTTTTTGATGTATCTGTGTAGTGAGAATAGTTAAGACCCTGGCAGATTTCAAATATACAATACAGTGTTGTTAGTTATTGCTACCTTGCTATACATTAAATCTCCAGAACTCATTTATCTCCTATCACTGAAATTATGTATCCTTTGGAAAATACTTCCTCCTGTAACCACCATTCCACTTTCTGTTTCTATGAATTTGACTGTGATATGGATTCTTCATAAAAGTGAGATCATGCAGCATTTATTTTTCTGTGTCTGGCTTACTTCACTAAGTATAATGTTCTCTGAGTTCACCCATATTGTTGAAAATCCCAGAATTTTCTTCTTTTTTAAAGCTGAATAGTGCCTGTGTGTGCGTGTGTGTCTGTGTGTGTGCCTTTATTCATTGGACTCCGATATTCTTTACTCATTCTACTGAGGATGAACGTTTATCTTCACTATTTTAAATAATGTTGTAATGATCATGGGAGAGCAGATAGCTCTTCAAGAACTAGACTTCATTTCTTTGGCAATCTACCCAGAATTGGAATTGCTGTATCATAAGGTACTTTTGTTTTCAATTATTTGAGAAACTTCCATACTGCTGTCTATAATGGCTACACCAATTTGCATCCTCAGCAGTAACAAAGTGCTCCCTTTCTCCATATCCTACACAACACTTGTCATCTTTTGTCTTTTGACAAGTAAGAGGTAATATGTCACAGCAGTTTTATTAACATTTCCCTAATTGATGATGAGTACATTTTCATGTACCTATTGGCTATTCACATATCTTCTTTTAGGAAATCTCTATTCAGGTCCTTTGTCTATATTTTAAACAAGATTTTTGTTTTGTGTGTTTGTTTGTTATTTGGCTATTGAGATGTTTGGCTTGAGTCCCTTATGTATTTTGGATATTAACCTATCAAATATATGGTTTGAAGATATTTCTCCCATTCCTTAAGTGGTCTCATTATTTTGTTAATTGTTCCCTCTGCTGTGTTCAAACCTTAGTTGATGCAATGCCACTTGTCTGCTTTTGCTTTTTTTGCATGAGTTTTTGGTGCTACACCAAAAATGATTACCAAGACCATTGTCAAGTAGCTTTTCTCTACATTTTCTTCTATTAGTTTCATAGTTTCAGGTATCACATTTAAGTTTTTAATCCATTGTAAGTTGATTTTTATGCGTGGTATGAGATACGAGTCTAGCTTCATGTCTCTAGATGTGAATATCCAGTTTTTCTAAACTCATTTATTAAAAAAAAAAATCGTCTTTTTCCATGGTTTGTTCTCAGTATACTTATCAAAGATCTGCTTTGTTCTCAGTATACTTATCAAAGATCTGCTAAGCATACATGAATGGATGTATTTATAGACTCTGATTTGTTCCATATGTGTGTGTGTGTGTGTGTGCGCGTGCACGTGTTTTTCACGCCAGTATCATACTGGTTTGATATCTACAACTTTGTAATATATTTTGAAATCAAGAAGAGGTGTCTTCAATTTTGTTCTTTCTCAAAATTGCCTTGATTCTTCAGGGTTTTATTTTTTGTGATGCCATATGAATTTTAGAATTTCTTTCTACTTTTATAAAGACTGACTGGTATTTTGATAGAAATTTATTGAATATATACACTTGAAGGAGTCTATGTGGAGTCTGCTTATGGTACAGACTTACAGAAATTGGATCTGTAAATATCAGACAAAGAAACTTTAGGGTTTTCCTTTTCTAGTTGCTCCAGTGTCATTGATTTCTCAAATTCAAATTATGTTATTTCATCACCAAATTCTAAAGAAAACAGGCAAACAAGTAAACAAGCAAACAAAACACTGTTCTACAAAAATATATAGAAGAGATCACTGTGAGAGATAGTGTCACCTTTCCCAAGTATATGTTCTCTGTAAAGCACACTGTGCTTTTTTCCCCTAATGGAGCCCTTTCTATGTCGAAGACAGAAACTAGATGCTCAGTGTAGCTCTAGGAAGAGGCTAGACCCAACTATAAAGCAGTCTTATAGTAATTTTTTATCTTATCTTTTCTTGACACATTTAAACAACCATAAGGTACCTGTGCCTTAGATCCATCCTTACAAATTTTTCAAGCAAAAGATAAACAAAACACTCACAGGCTACTTATTCAGAGAGAAGATAGAGGTGAAAATACTATGCCTTTGATGAGAAAACTCAGAAATTCACTCTTTTTAGCTAAACATCACAATAGCTGTTATTTTTAGAGCAATTTCTAAAAATTATTAATGTATGATGGTAGAATCAATAAGCATATTTTCACCTTTCTTCCTCCCTCCCTTGAAGATACTTTTGAGCACCTACTATGTGTTAAGCATTGCTAGAAATACAATGGATAAGGCACATCCTCTGTCCTCAAGTACTACAGAATCTAATAAAGAAAAGGAAATAATAGAGAAAAATGTGATGCAAGACATGAAAGAAATAAAAGTGGATTATGTGGGGGTAGGATGGTCCAGAAGTGGGAGATATCATGTCACAAAATACCACGTTTGAACTATTAGAAGACAGGATTAGGATTGTTAGCCCCATTTTAGGTAAAGCAACTGAGATTGCAGGAAGTTAAATAACTTGTTCTCAGTCACATATCTAAAAGGGAGGAAATTCATGCCTAAAATCTAAAATCCACATTCCTCTCACTCCATGTCGTCTCAAAAAAAAAAAAAGCATATTTAAAAATGCTAGTTTTAAGACTACCCAAAGAGAACAACACATCATGTCTGCTCCCTGCTCATGACTAGTTAAAAGGTCTAAAGCTGATCAAGTCTGATTTGTGGATTTTTAATCTCAAGAGTTTATTGATGGAGGCATAATCTCAAATTTTAACACCAAATATTACTATTTTTCAGTGCAGGCCTCTTCTTCAGTAGATTTTACATAATCACACTTTGCTGCCAAAAGGAACAACTTGTCATTCCATAAATAGATCAATATTTATAGACACTGTCACTGATAAGATCCAGTATCCAGTGTCCCATCTGTATGTTGGCACCAAACCCACCTCATAAAACCAGCTGTAGGCATTTCTCAGCTTCTCAATGACACAGAGGCAGATACAGCTGAGCAATATTTACCAGTATGCCTAAGCTGACACAGCTAAGAAGTGCTGAATACGGAATTTGAGCAGAAATCTGAGTCTGAATCCTTGCTTCTTCTACTGCATCATAGTTCATTATATTTTTATATTTTAGTATCTTTGCAGTTACAGTTACAGGTAGAGATTTTAGATTATTTATATTTGGGAGTCCAGAATCCCCATCATGACTTTTTATAAAACTGCCTACTTCCCGAGAAAAAAATAACTGAAAATGACTGTTTTCTGAAACGTGACACTTCATGCCTGAACTCACTGTCTTTTAAATTAAGCAGCAGGACTGTCATAGCTGAGCACACACACACAGGAGACCCAAGCAATGTTCTTACCTTCGTAAACTGGACTCCTGTGAAGATATGCGGGAGCAGTCAGCTATTACTCACATTGTGGTTTTATCTTCAAGATGTTCTGGTTATAATAATGTCTCAATTTAAAGATTTGTTTACGTGACCTGAGCTTAATTATGTGAACCATTGACCATTTTTGCATTAGCTTTCAAGGAATGAGTTGAAAGTGGACACAATTTTACCAAAAGAGTCAGAATAAAAGGATAGTTTTGCAAAGTACATTTTAACAAAAATAAATCAACTTGACCTGTATGCTGTAGACAATAATTAATTGGTGGAGAAAGTCAGTGTTTGACAGAAGTCCCTTCCTACTATCATTTTAATGTTCATTCACTAAATTTAACTCTTAAAGCAGAATATAAATAGTAGCAAAAGAAATATGAGATTCACAGTGACTTAGAAACACAAATGAGTTCCATATAATATTTATCTGCAGTTAAGGGGGGTTTGATGGTATATGAACAGAAAGAAACAAACAGGGTATTCCATGGCATCAGATTTTCCTTTTGTGGGGTGGTGGGGTGGGGTGGTCATTTTTATTTACCTAGCCACTCATGGGTAATGAAAGAGAACTGTAAAAAGTCTGTACTTTTTTTTTCTCCTGTTCTATTTTCCAAAAGTTAGATTTCAACATGTAGCTGTGAGACATATTTAGCGCTCCTGAGAAACATGCTGCTTATGCATCTAATATTCATCATTCTCATCATTTCCTAATGATTCCAAGGACCAGTTTTTACAAATGGTCATAGTTCTCCCACATGATTGTTGGTAGACTAATAAGCCAGGATATGTAGAGCACCTAACCAATGACTCTTGAAAGAACTGAGAGAAATTATTTCTATGATCAAGAGTTTGCAGAGATGCATGAAAATATGTCCAAAGTGCATTCTTCGGGATTTAATGCCAACACAGTCTCCAGGCTCCATGGCATCTGATTTCTGTCATAGGATTCAAAACCTCATTAACAACTTAGTCTATGTTTTCTCTTTTTAAAAAACATTAATTTTAGAGTAAGTTTAGGGTTTACAACAAAATTGAGAGTGAACTATAGAGATTTACCATTTAACCTCTACTCCTAGACATGCATAACCTCCCCAGTATCACCATATCTCACTAGAATAGCACAGTTTTTAACAAGGATGAATCTATGTTGCTACATCATAATCACCCATAGCCCATCATTCACATTAGGGTTCACTCCTGGTGCTGTACATTCTATGACTTTGGAAAATGTATAGTGGCCTATGTACATCATTCTATATACAGAGTGTTTTCACTGCCCTAAATTTTTTCCTTGTTCTGTCATTACCATCCCCCCCGACACAGAGGCAACCAGTGATCTTTTTACTGTCTATAGTTTTGCCTTTTCCACCATATAGCTGGAATCAGACAAAGGTTGCCTTTTCAGATTGGCTACTTTTACTTACAAATAAGCACTTAAGTTTCTGCCATTTCTATTCATAGTGTGATAGCTCCTTTCTTTTTGACACAGAATAATATTCCATTGTATGGATGCACCATCGTTTGTATGTCCCTTTACCACCTGAAGGATATCTTGGTTGCTTCCAAGTTTTGGCAATTATGAATAAAGCTGATATAAACAGGTATGTCCAGGGTTTTATATAAACATAAGTTTTCAGCCTTGATCTAATTTTAAATATTTCACTGGAACATTTTGTCTCTAATACTAACACTATTCTCCCCTGTATCCATGAGGGTCACCAGCAATCAAACAAGTAGTTTATGAGAGTCTACAAGGCTGCAGGGTCTTTTCAAACAGAAATTCAGAAGAGCCACTTATCAAATGATTCCATTAAAGGATTTCATGTGATGTAACCTACCATCTTTTCATTCCTTTCCTGGAAACACAATCTAATGACGTTATTCTGTACCATATTCTGAAAAGGGGGTTAAATTGCAGGAGGGAGCTAACATCTCAGGAAGAGGTCAAACCATGACTGATGTCCTTTTTAGCAATTTTAGGTCCATTTATTGTCCTAAACATTAATTTTTCATTATTCTAGCAGGACAATGTACAAGAACACACATTAACGTATTTCAAATATTTGTTAACATGAGATTCTAATAAAAATATCCAAATCAATGCAGGTTTACTGACATATTGACAGTATTTCATGACATGAAGCAGCACTTATCCTTCAGATGGCTGTGAAGAGAAGAATACAGACGACAGCCAACAATTTCTTTTAATGAGTGGAGAAATATTACTGTATCTCTACTCTCACTTATGGGAAGGCCAATTAACCTTAAATGCAGAAATTACAGGGGGAAAAATGGATCAATGTAGAAGTTAGGTTGAGATAACTGGAAATTTTCTTATGTTCTTGGCATCCAATTATTTATTTGAAGAATATAGAAAGGAGTATTCTCTCAGTGTGTCCTTCTAAGAAAACAATGGCTGCATATCAATACAGAATGTGGCAGGTGTAAAATGAAAGTGTGGAATGAGTTGGTGGAAGAATCTCTATAACGCTGTTATGGTAAAAGGCAGCTGAAAACCGTTTCATAAGACTCAACTCTTCCTGAACATTTATCCTTTGTTACTCCAGCATAATTTGAGTCTACAAATTTGTCACACACACACACACACACACACACACACACACACACACACAGGTATAGATGGATGTTCACACACATGTTTATACACTTTTTGAGTAGGAAAAGAAATCCACGGCAGTTAGGTAATGGTACAAATGTCAAGTAGTAAGTGTCCAAACTGAACTTTTAAATCAAAATTAATCTGATTCCAGAACCCTAAATTCTTTGTAAAGCACCAAACTTCTTTGTCATCTTCCTCCTAGATAGGCAGTTGCCTCAGACCCTTTGCTTCACCATGTCTCTGTCTACTGCAGTACATTGACTCTATTCAATGCCAGCAGATGTAATGTTTCTTCTTTTCACGTAGTTCCTATACTGTGTCAAAAGACTCCCAGGCACCACCTTGACATTCATGGGCATATGAGTACCTTTATAAGGTAGAAAGCTTCCTTTAAACTATCTCTTGGGTTTGAAATACAATAAATATACATGTTACATAGCATGCTCTTCTTTTGAGGGTTCCCAAACTGTTCTTTAATACTTTAATCTCATCTTGCCAACTAAATTTTATCCAGTTTTAGCCTACAAATAACTCCCCATTGCACAATCCTTATTATAGTTTTTGAACATCTTCGAAGTGCAGTTGGGGAGGGGGATGCTGTGGAATCTGAACAGGGGATATTAAGCAAGATTCAAGAAAGAAGTTGTTGAAAGAAAATCACTAAATTCTTCCCTCAGGATTTTCATGTCATTTCCAATTCAACTAATAATAATAATAATAGACACCTGTTAGCAATTACTGCATCCAGTCCTATAGTAAATATTGTGCATGCATGATTTAATTTAAAATTCATGTAAGTCCAGGAGTAAAAACATTACTATACCTTTCAAATGAGAAAACTCGACTCATAGAATGAAAATCTTAGCATTGTAAATGTTGCTGTAGGTCATGCCAGCCCTTGAAAAAGTCATGTGCTTACCACCATGCTATTTCTCCTACACTGATTATCATTGTCCTCATAAACCATCTCAGCTGTGATGACTCCATTTCTTTTACCTGCTGAGACACCACTGGAGTATAATAAATCAGTTTTCTTCAGTCTTAAAATGGGACTGGAAAGGCTGTAAGAAAGGAGATTGAGCGAAGGAATAAGATGATCCTGCCAGCTGTTACCAGAAGCAGAGATTCAGGTCACTAGTAGATAGTTTTCAGATTCTCAGCCATGCCCCTGACTCTAACAACAATAATCAATGGGTAGGAAACACTGACTCCCAGCTTCACTAGGCTCTTGCTCTTCAAGTTTCTACTTTGTAGCTTCTCTTTCTCTTGTTTCTCTCCTAGAAATTTGTTGAATGTTTGTTTCAGCCTGTATTTCACCCCGATGTTTACCTGTGCTCTAGGTATGGTCCTCAGACCAGGAGCATTGGGACCACATGGAACCTTAACAGAATTGCAGATTATCAGCCCCAATGAGAGCTGTTAACTCAGAATCTGATGTTTAACAACATCTTCCTGTTCCCTTAAGGGAACAACATTCCTTTCTGATGCTATGCATAACGAAGTTTGCGAACATTGCTCAACGCCTACCCATGACATCCTGCTTATTGTATCTCTCTCTTATTCATTAATTCTTGTTCTTTCTATTTTTCCTCTCCTACACCCCTCCTTCTCTACAATGAAGTTAGAAGTAGGAGAAGAAAACGGTCTCTTTCTCTATATGCCTCCAGTGAAAACACTTAGTTCAAACCTTGGTGTGTGTATGATGAAAAGTAATCTTGTGAGGAATTTGTAGAACTTCTCATTCAGAGTTAAAAAAAAAAAACCTCTTTTCCAGATCTTGAGAGTTGACACTTCAGTATCTGCCCTGTGTCACCCATTCTAAAACCTTGGTATTCATATGTCAGGAGCATTTCCCAGCTGCTTTATCTAATCAGTTCCAAGTGCATGACCCTAGACTCCAACCAGAGCAGTTCTAAATACAGCGACCCAGTTGTCCACCATTTTACCTTCCATAAACCCCTAACCAGATAACTTTTCTCAGTTATATTTCCCTCCAGACTATGAAATGATTTCCCTCCCGACTACTTCCACTGTCTGTAACAACTCTCGGAGAATCACTCTGTAACCCTTAAATGGCCGGCTCTCGTGGCTTCTTCCAAATTCTCTATCATTTTGAGGGCATGTGAGGGCGGATACGCATAGTACCAGGAATCATACTCCCCTGTGTCCATCCTTCATTCAGTCTTCTCTTCCAACTACTATGATGATTTTCAACAGCTGCCTATAAAGAACGCCTATGTGGTCATGCTGACTCAGTCTCATTAGTCATAAGAAAGAGCAGTTACTCGCCAGCTTATGTGTGCATATGTGTGTTTGTGTATGTAGGTGAGTCCCAAAGATTTATCACTGCCAGCACAGACTTGAGATCTGTCAGGAATTATAAAGAACAATTCTCATTATAAACTTCAATTTACCTTCCTTCTACTCAGGACCTCAAATTGCATTAGTGTATAATATGATAATCAGAAACCAGAGGTAAAAAGGAAAGGCTACTTCAATTGAAGTCACGAAGGCAGGAAATTCACTGCTCTTTGTGGGATAGATATTTGAGAATGTGTCATTCACATAAAATGTGCCTCATAATCCTTTAAGAAGAGAATTGGCAGTCATCCATTCATGTGGTCTTTGCAAATTTAGAAGTTTCTCTCTCTGAAGGTTTACTCTTTGAGATGAAAAATTGGGGGTAAGGTAGAGAGGAAATTCAAAAGACGGACCGACTGATTAATTGATAAAGGGGAAAAAAGACGTGAAAAGTGGAATGGGCAATAGCTCTCTGCAAAGCAGACAGTGCAAATAAAATAAATGATGTTTTTGTACGGAAGCACACATATTACCATCTCCTAACATGCTGATATCTCGAAAT
Organism: Solenodon paradoxus; assembly: GCA_004363575.1. NCBI lineage: Eukaryota > Metazoa > Chordata > Mammalia > Eulipotyphla > Solenodontidae > Solenodon > Solenodon paradoxus. Next base: position 290,724 of record RJWH01000356.1, on the reverse strand, counting down.
CAGTCCTTGTGGAACAGAACTTATTTTAGAAGATTCATAATACTGGTCTTCTCCTGCTTTACCTTTTATTTAGGTACAAATTTGCTTTTTTTTTTTTTTTCATGGAGGTAGGAAAAAAAAGAAATCCTCTGTTATATTGATTTTGGTCATTGACTTGATATAGAGATTCTTCTCACCAAATGAAGAGAGCAATAAAGTTACCCTGAATAATTTTTCCTGACCCTCTTGTAGAGGAATCCTGAGCTTGTCTCTTTCATTGCTCAAAGCTAAAATCAGAGATGTCTTCATTACAGCAACAAAAATCTAATTTAAACTGAATCTTCAGGTCATCAAGCCAAAACAGCAAAACTATCGACTGGGAAAATACCTTCAGGTAAAGCTGTATCTAGAAGTTAAATAAAATCATTAGGTATCTCACTCTTTCCAATCTTTGCCTCTACGTTTCCTACTTGGGCAACACAATGGGTATATAAAAATTAGAAATGTAAGGATTATATATATTTTATGTTTAGAGCGTAGTCTTGCTATCTGTAAAATTAGAAAAATTAAAACCACATAGAGCTTTTGTAGGAAGAGGAGTTGACATACAACTTAACTGTGTTATGCATAAGAATACCTATCTTCCCAGATCAATCCCTTTATTTCCAATCACATCTTCCTAGCATCAACACAGGACTGGAAAGCTCATCATGTGGGCTGTTTTCTTGGGTACTGTCCTTGCCCTGTCCTACAAAGACTATCTCCTTTCAGCAGTCTCTTATCCTACAATAACAGTCTAAATGGATTTCATTTATGAATAATAACATTTACCCTGTGTTTTTAAACTTTCTCATGGCTCTTCTAGATTCTACTACTGGAGGATTAGTACCTGGAGGAAAGGCATCTAATTCAGGGCACTGTACCCATCCTCCACTATGACTACAGGATAGTGCGATTGGATACTCGAGACCCTCAGACATTGTCCCTACACTTTTAATAGTCATCTGTAATATGAGGTCAATTAATCCAGCCTCATAAGTCTGGTATGAGGAAAGCGTAAAGTCAAATAATTGTTTTCTATAAAGACAGAATCCAGCTTTGCTATATTGCTATTGTTTGGGTTGTCATTACTGTGAGTTCATAATGGCAGGCATAGAATGACAGATTAACAGATAATGTGATATAGACTAAAGTGTATCAGCCATCACTCAGGCTCTACCTCTGCCATTTTCCATATGATGACATGTCAAAAATACTGCCACGATAAACATTCACTTGCTAAATATCCTTACTCAAACTGAGGAAAAAGTCCAAGGTTTTACTTTTAAGATGTGCAACTCAAGTTCATAGGGAAATGTTTGCAAGTTCCTTAAATAAATATATGCAAGTAGCGGAACATATGCAGATTCTTTTCAGCAATCCTTCCTCTGTTTCTGGACTCTAAAAAGTCTTTCAACTTGACTCAAAAAGCAGATAGAGTGGGAAGCGTGTTTGAGATCCCTGCTTAATTCTAGGAGACTGTGTTTTCTATCTTTCTGAGTGATGTTGTGGATAAGTGACAAATTCACCATTTTGTAAATATGGGAAACTAAGAAAGAAAAGTAACTTTTTCTATTATCAAGCAATGAGTAGGAGAGAAAAGTATCAAAGGTCCCTTGCTCATCATTTATCTTCTAACTAAGTATATCAGCATATAGATGTCTCTATATTTTAAGCCTTTTATTTGCCTATTGCTGTGAGAAAATATTTCTAAAATATAGTAAGTCACTAGAATAGTCAATCTGGGATGTACATGGGAATAATTGAACATAGAAATGATAATGCAAGTTTTTAACCTAGAAACCAACAAACAGAAAAACAAGATTTTTTAAAAAGAAAGATTTAAAATAAAGGATCACCAAAAAAAAAAAAAAAAAAAAAAACAGTTTGAATTTGAAACCCTGGTTTTATGACCTTATAATTGACACACTTTGAGTATTTTTTCATTGGATAGAGGTAAATTTTAAGGATGGGTATTAATAAATACTGTGGGTATGTATGGATTAGTATAGGCAAATCATGCATAAAATGAAATGATATGTGCTTACTCTATGCTTAATTTGATAATGGACCTCATTTAGAGTAAAAAGCATTCTCTCATTAATTGTGTGCAGACAAGAGTGAGTAGAAATAGTGGTGATAGAAAAGTAATCTGGAGTTAAACAAGGTTGATTTTGGGAACTGAGTTCCATCATTTGTTAAACAGGCATCCGTGTTCAGAATTTTCAATTTTATTTTTCTCATCTGTGAGAAAGTGAAGTAATGGTAGTATCTCTTCTTGTAAGATCATGAGATAAGCATCATGCCTGTCACATAAAATGTACTGAATTATGTTGGTAATGTGTATTTCAATAGTGATGATGATGGTGATGATGATAACAGTGATGATGGTGGTGGTGGTAATGATGATGATGATGGTGATAATGATAATGGTAATGGTGATGATGATGATGATAATGGGGTTGTGCGACAGTAAGTCCATAACCTTTAAGAACTATTTTTTAGAGCATGGGAACTCTTAGACATATTCTTAAATGACTTAAAATGCTGTAGGTCTTATTGAAAGTCCTCTATAAATCATCAAAAGCACTCATGAAGAGTTACAGAGCCACAGAATTCCAGAGCCAACCCATGTTAAGAATACAAGGAAGTAATCCAAGCATCTTCATCATGAAGTATGGAAATCGAGGGTCACAGTCGGGATAGCAGTGCTTCTGACTGTAGACTCCTTGTCCAATACTCTTTGAACTGTAATACTTTGAAAACTACTCAACTGCTCACCATCCTATGAGCTATAACAGACACTTTGAGAGATGAATTTAGTAGAATTAGCACTATAAGTATTTAAGTGGAATCAGCCATAACTGAAGTAAGTTTTAAAATGACCACTAAGTGAAATGCAATGAGAATTGTAGCCCTTTCTCTGTTCAGTCTAAAGAATAAGAACTCAAATGCACACTTTTGCGACAACTCTGGAGAGCACATGGCTTCTCTGGGTTCTTCATGAGGTATGACAAAGTCAGGCAGAGATCCTCTAAGGATAGTAAAGAGTGCTAGAGAAAGTCTGAAAAGGAAAAGAATTGGTCTTTTTATAAGGTACCATATATGCTTTTTTCTACACTTCTCAGAAAATCAGTGACAAGAGTTAGATGGTGACTTGGTCTGAAATGAGATGGGGCTGGTCCAGGAATGCTCACCACTACACTATCAGAACTGTGAACCAGCCATGGAATGCTGCATCTAAAATAGCATCTTTACAGTAGGAGTTTGCCATTCCTAAATGAGTCTGGGCAGAAAAGCATGGCGCAGTTAAGAGTATCTGTGGATAGGTGCAATGAGCAGCTGGCAAACCAGGGAATAGACACTGAACGCTCTTTGCTTGACACCCTAGCTAGAGTGGTAGTGACTGTTTCTTAGCCTCAGGTAAAATATTCAAGACTTACGTTCTGCCACAGAGAGAAACATGTCGCTTCCCTCTCACCTCAGCACTGCCTCCATCACCTCCCCCTTCTGTCCTGTTAGCCCCATGATGAAGGGAGCAGCCTGTCTGACTAAGCCTACTCTTTTGCTTTCCGTACAGTTTCCCTGGTACCTGATGAAATGATCAGTGAGATTCTGCTCACCTCGGTAGGCCTCCCGTCCTGCTTGAATGAACACCCACAAATCCGAATAGTGTTAAAGGATATTGATGAAGTAGATGCCTTTCCAAGACTGATGGCCCAGGAGGAAAACAGAGATCATGCATAGCAAGCAATCCAGAAATCTCCCTTGATGTTCAAGAAACCCTTCAAACACACCAGAGCACAGAGACAAACATCAAAACTAATGGAGTGTTTGTAAAGAGATACGCATTTGCCCAGAAAAGGGAGGTAGGAATGAAGTGGGAAGCCAACAGAAGGACTTCGTGTTATTTGAGAGCTGACAGCATGGATGGGGAAAACAAAGACTACCAGTCTGAAAAATGGACAGGATCGTCAGTTGAGAATGCAGTAGACATGACATTTTTGACTGAGGTACATTCATTTCTCATCCGATTATACCCTCCTTTTCCTTGGTGAAATAACTTCTCACTATTTCTCTTAAAAGGTTGCTGAGGTGGGGAAAGACAAATCCTGCCTGAATATCAGGCATTTAGCTGTCACTCAGGAATGACCAGTGAGAAAGGCAGATGCCTAGGGCCACTGTGATTGATGTAGGACTAGGCACACGACCCAAGTTAGAGCAAGATGAATCTTTGAGACACGCAGATCTTTAATTACAACTCCTTGTTTAACTTAAATAAATGTTCCTAGAAAAGCAGAGGCCAAGTGAAGAGTGGACATGCAAGAAAGAAAAAAGAAAACACACAAAACAGTATTAAGAGTTAAAATAGCTGAGGAGGCTGAGAGACGATTCTCTTCCTCGGCTGTGTCAGGCAGCTGTGGCATAACACCCTTAGAAAATTAAATAAAACCCATGTTCTGTCTGAGAGGGGTCCAAGAAAATATTTCACAGATTTGAACACAAGGTCTTACGGCTGTACCCTTGATTTGTGTTTTGACCCTTTGTTTCCCTTGCTATGCTGTTTACCTTCTGGAAAGACTCAAGGTAACACACATGTACTCACCAGGCAAGCACTAGCCCTGTGAATACCTCTAAATGTTGCTTGAAAAATGAGACAGTTCAGTCTTTAGTTTATTTCTCTCTCCTCCTAACTTTGTACAGGGTGCAAAATGAAGTCAACTGGAATTTGTAACATTCTGTGTGGCTAACAGTTTCATTGTATAAATTTCTTATCTTTTAGGTTGCCAAATAGTTCAACTGACATAATTCTAGTTGTCTTTTTTTTCACTTAATATAGATTATTCTTCATTGTTTATCTAAAACTATTCAAATCTGTATTGAATTGCTAAGCAAATTTTGTTATGTTTCTAACTTAGGACCCAGAGACTTCATAGAAGATAATGCCGATGAAAGCAAATTAATTTATAGCAAGCTGATCAAGTGAAGGTATCTCCCTATTCCTCTAAAAGCTATTATTCTGACCTATATTTATTCTCTTTTCCAAAATTACTGTTTCCCACAGGGATCACACCAACAGTAATGAAAAATTATTCATGTTAAGAAATTAATATGCTCCATTATAGGTTATAAACTTGTATCTCTTCATTACTCATGTGCTTTTGATAAGCCTGACAAATTTTAGACATCTATAATTTTAAATAGAGCAGTTTAGTTTCTTTAAGTTACAATAGAAAGAATTTATCATTATTAGAATGGCTGAAAAAATTCACTAATCTCCAAAATATCATGCAGAAAGTGATTTTCTATCTGCTTCCATCATTCCTTTAGGTTTTTCAAAAAGGAAGGGGTTTTTTTCCCTGAGGCCTCCATATCTAGACTTCAGGCAAATACCTCATAAACCATCAGAATTGTACAGGTGAGATTCAGAGATAGTTCCATTGTTATGCCCATGTTTGCCTTGGCATGAAAAGGTTCATTGCTATGGGCAGAAACCATAATCAAAGAAAAGAGAAAACACTTAACATTGCAGTAAGACTTGCAGTGCTGCCTCTAGAACACAGTTCATTTTCCCATCAATTCGATGGAGTCTGTAGAATGGAGTATTTCCCTTTTGCTCCTTCTCTCTATGGTACCATCATCTTCTTGCCAAGCAGATGGGACAGGTTTGAAAATACTGCAATTAAGAACCAGCAAAAGATGTTATATTTATTTCTTCTTGATTTTATCTACCTATTTTAATTGATCATTTCTTAATACTGTTATCTATTTCCCCAGTGTGAATTCATATTCAAAATATACCAGAGAGAAGCATTTGTAGGGATATGATATTAAACTAGTCAGTCCACAGTGAGATGGCCCAAAGGACCCTCAACATGGACAATTTTCTAATAATAGTACATTATGCAGGAGAGAGTAATATATAGAAAACGACATGGATAAGCTGAGAATTCCAAATGATGAGACTCAAAAAACCTGAACACATCTGTATTAATAAATATCCTGAGCACTCAGTCCCCACTCCAACCTACAATTTCAGGAATAAATAGAGTCTGACTGTACTCAAACGTGTTCACAGCACTATGGAATGGAACTGTGAACTTGGGAAAAAGGAAAAGATGATGGGGGCAGATAGGCAGGAACCAAAGGATTGACAGTAAATATGATCGTGATGGAAAATGCACATCAATCTTGTCTTCTACCATAGTACATATTCCTTATTATAATAATTATGCATTTCTGTATAACAAAACACTCCCAAACTCCATGATTTAAAGCATTTACTGGTTCACAAGTGAGGTGGACAAGTCCACTAGCCTGGGCTGGGCTCACCTGTCCCAGGTCCTGTTTCTGCATTTGCTGTCAACACCAGAGTTGACTCAGAGCTGACTGAACCAAGACAGCTTGGTGGGAAGAGCTCAGTGCACCTGCATAATCTGTTACTCTCTATAGGTAGCTTGAACATGTTCACATGATGGTAGGGGTGAACTTTCTATGAGCAAAAGCAGAATCATACAAGTTACTTGAAGGCTAGGTTCAAATTCAGAATGAAGTTTCTTTCACCAAATTACATCATAACCCAGCCCATTTTCAATGGTTGGAGACGTAGACTCAGGAGGAGATGCAAAATCCTGAAATCAATTATATTCTGATCTAACACAAAAATCCTCTCTGCAAGGCAACATCAAAATCCTATTGAGTCCAGTCCTTCAAGCAGTCACTCCTAACTTTTCAATAAGTAACAAATTTATCACTGACCAAAAAAGACATGATCTAGTATTAGCCTATTTATTTATGATGAGAATAACCATAAGATTTAACTGATACAACCTAATAAAATAATATGCACTTAAATGATATGCCTTAATCACTTGGTAAATTAGGAATGGTCAAAAAATGGTTTTTGTGTAACCTACCTAGAATCTTATTTTTTTCATTTCTAAAATATATATTTTTGAATCATTTACTTTAATATGTACTGTTATAAGTACTTCTCTTTTGATCAGCAACACTAATAGTTGTGTATGTGATCTAAACTTTAGGTTTACTTAAATTAGCTTCTGTGAGATAGGAAATATTCTTTTATGATTAAAAATATGAAGATAAGAGAAATTTAATTACCTTTAACTTCACATATTTAGTAAATGAGGGGTCTGCAATAAAATTCAAATACTTAACTAGCAAAATTAGCTTTTATATATTCTATATATTGGGAATATTGGAAAATAATTATACTGAATATGGCTTATATAGTTAAAATTTGCCCTAGAATTCTTTAGTTAAATGTTTAAAAAGATTGATATTGAAAAAAAAAGGTGATGCATAAGATTATTTATAAATGTTGCACCAAAATATCCTTTGACTAAGCATAGAAAATGTTTTCAAATTTTCATGAAGTCTAAGATATGCTCTATTTGGAATCAAAAGCCACCTTGCCAAATTCAGGAATTCAGCCTCAGCATTAACAATATCTTGAAATTCTAAAAATTGGTGCAACCAAGAAATAATGCAATTACATACTACAGGAGGGGAAACTGCTTTCTAGTCCTGCAGGCATTTGTTTCTATACACTGATGTAGAAAGAGATGAATATTCTCTTAGATCTTAGAGGAAATTACCTGGGCTTACTGAAATTCAGGAACAGTGCTCCAAATAGTCAGATCCTGTGGTCATGCACTTTGTCTTGAAATAAACCATACAGCCAGCGATCACACAGCTTGGTCATGGTCTTAATAAGGACCTTAGGTCAAAATTAATGAATTGCACCTTGTCTCCACAGTTAGCATATTAGAAGGTGAATTAATATCAAATATCAAAAACTGGCAAGAATACTTTAGAAGCTAAAAAGAGAAAATTACTAAGTTTTATGCAGAAATAAAGAAATTAAATATGTCTGTGTTGAAGATGCTCAACTTTGAGAGAAATTGAAGAAAAGGCCTGGAGACTTAGTTGGACTAAGCTTATTAGAGATTAAAACTGATCAGCAAAACATTTGGTTATTTTCAAATTACACTCATCATCTTCATTACCTGAATCATTCTCCTGTGTAAGGAACTGTGCTCGTCAATTTTCATAAATATCATGGTTATCCTTAAAATCAGCTTTTGAGATATGTACATCATTCACAGTTTATAGATAAGAAAATTGGGAAGTATGTAACCAGGATTCAAACTTAAGTTGCCAGATTCCTTGCTTCTGAAATCTGATCTCCTACTGCCCACATCACAATGTCCCTTCCAGACTATCATTCAAGAGAATAAACTGTGTGGACAGCTCACACCACTGAGCACATGACTGGTCACTACCTTCTAAAGAAGAAGGTGCACAGAAATGTTAGAGCATTCTAGCATTTAAAAAACAGCAACAACTAGGAAAGGATTTTGGCAGTGTTGTCCTAAGCAACAAAAATAATGATAGTCAAACAAATAGACTTTTTAAAATGTTGGATGAAGTTGTATAGACTACAGGATTTACAGAGAATATATTTAGCTGTCATTAAATAGGTATAGAGTTCTTAGCCATGTGGCATTAGTCTACATTTTATTAGGAGGCAGAAAATTCCTAGGAATAGTAGTCATAGGTAAGTGAATTTTACATAACACTAGGAAAAAAATATATTTAAAAATACAAATTTGACCTTGCAAAACAGACTATTTCCTGTTACTGAGAATATTCAAACTGGCATAAGAAGACCAAATACCAACTACCAAACATGAGTTGGAAAAAGAGAAGATACTCAAACCAAAATAAGCAAAAACTCAGCTATACATGCATTCATTCACTCGGTAGATTTAAGAGTTCATCCTTGGCTATTATAGGTAGTGATGCAGTAAACATGGGTGCATAAAAGACATAAATACACCAACTGTCTACACCAAAAGTCAGCAGACATTTTCTGTAAAGGGTCAAATAATAAATAAGTTGGGTTTTGTGAGCACATAGTCTGAATAATTTCTTAATTTTTCATTGTCTTATAAAAGTGAATCTCACCTCATGGGCTATAGTTTACCGCCCCCTCTCCCCCACCTACAGAGTGCTAACCCTTTTCAGTTCTGCCCACAGGGACAGTCCACCCTCATCCCAGACTAAGTCTTGTATGCGCTACCTGAAGATTCACTAACATCCTCCTCTGTAGCCAGTTTCATGCATATACTTCGGGTCATTTGTGTGTGTATTTCTTTCCTAAAGCAAGTCAGAGAAGGTGAAGGTGGTCTCTTAGCCATGCTTCACTTTGTACATAGAACAACCTCAAAACTGTAGAAAGACATTTTTGTTTTTTTCCTGTGCATATTCTATAATTATGGTAAATATGTATATATGTATATACATATATATATTAAAATTTACCATTTTAAAAGTACATTAATGGTATTTATTAAATATACTCATATGGCTGTACAACCATCACTACCAACCATCTTTAGAACTTTTCCATCTTCCAAAACTGAAATTCTATGCACACTAAACAATCCCCCACTCAACCCTTGACAACTACTAGTCTATTTTCTATCTCTATGATTCTGATTACTTTACATACCTCTACAAATAGAGTCATACACATGTGCCCCTTTCTCACTGACTCATTTCACTTCGCATAATGTCCTCAAAGCTCATCCAGCATGTCAGAATTTTCTTATTTTTAAAAATCATAGTCAAATACATATAGCATGAATTTACCCTATTAACAATTTAAAGTTAATTGCAGTATAGCTATATATATGTGTGTGTGTATATATATATATATGTATATATATATACAAAAAAAACTATGAATTGAACAGGCATTTTTAAATCAACAAATCTAAACATATTTCCTTTATTTTGAATCATTTTGGTAACCTCTTATGGACAATCCAGAGGAGACTTCATTTCAAAACACTAATATACTTTAATAAAGACTGAACCTGGAGTAAAATCTATTTATTTTGCACATTTACTTTGGTATCATAGGGGTTCTTCAAACCTGATATGTCCACAGGAGAAAGCATTCCCTCCCCTCCCAGTCCATTCCTCTATTAATTTACTCCTTTATATTTGTCCTACCATTTATCATGTATCATAAGCAAACCAATCTCCAGTTTTATTAAACTTTAAGTCAACTTAGCCCCTGTCCTTCCTTTATTCCCCACAATAAACCCATCATTAAATGAGCTAATTGCACCTTAAAATGTCTCTAAATTCAGAAGTGTCCTGCTAAGATATTGCAACTCAAGCAGGTCCTGGTCTCTTACATCTTCCAACAGTCTTCTCTGGTTACCCCAATTCCAGTAACTCTCTGTTCTGATCCCTTGAACTCATAATGTGACATTCTCTTAAAAAACTGCTTCTTCAATACTGGTCCTCAAAGTACCTCCCATATGAGTTAACCTGGTTTCCAAACCTGAATAATTAAGTCCATGCATTTAACCTGCCACTGAGGACCAAATATACCTTCCCTGTCAACGTAAGCTCCTCTCTGGCCACCTCTCCACGGATAATCCTTGATGGATCAAGAGATAATCTTCTAGAAAGCCAGTCTATGAGAGGCATCAAAACATATTTCAAATGTTAAAAAAAATAGGGAGTACCAGATGTTGTTCAAAAAAGTATTTTTCTAAGCTGTTTGGGTGGAGGTTGACACTTCCAGAAGACAAGCTAAACTATAAAATATGGAAGCTAAACTTCTGTAGAAGGGAATGCACATTTGGCCTTCAAGTAAACGGATTTAAATACTGAGACTGAGCGTCCCTACAGACATCCTCTTGCTCCGTCATTTTCTTAAACGCTCAGTGTATCCTTTTAAATAAAGACAGGAAGTGCATATTGGTTGCAAGGAACACTAAGATATTTGCCTTCCCAGACATCCTTCTGTCCTGTCTGGTCTGATACAGTTTCACTAAAAATCTCACCTGAAACAGGCTGAATCTTTTATAATGTGGTGCCTCAGCTGTGCTGTTGGTGTCCTCATTCCTGGAATCCTTTCAACTCCCTCACTTCCCACCTCCCACCCTGCTGGCGCCCATATCTAAACTATCTCATGCTCATAACTGAACTAAAAAAAATTTTAAAAAGCGTTTCTGCTGCCTTTGGGCAAGTTTTGCTTCCTCTGCAATCTGCACTCAGTTCATACCTTTATAATATCACTTACCATGTTGACTTTTAATGTACTTGTTTACAAGTCTGTTTCCTGTGATAATCTATGACTTACTGGAGGGCAAGTAGAATTTCTTATTCATCTTTGAATTCCCAGTTCCTAGCTCACTATCACTGGAGATTAAATGTTTGTTGATTTAATTGAAGAAGGTCTTTAAGAGAGAGAGCGTCTGGAATGCATTCTCTCTCAAATTTTATGAAATGGGTTCCAGTCCCAACTGAGTCACTAGCAGGTGTTTAACCTTAGGCAATCACTTTACTTCTGAGGCTTAGTGTTTCTGATAAAATGAGAATAATGCCAATGGTTCTATCTAGCTCAAATGGCTATTTCAAGAATAAAATGGGATAATGTGTAGGCGAACGCTATAAAAATCAGGAAGGCACTCTACACACTAAATTGTTCTTCTCTGGTATTTAACATCATGCCAGCATACCATTATATACTTGTTAAAATAAATGATGTTGACCTGTCACTGATTAACTTCTATGCTAGGGCAGATGGCATTAATGCAAAATTCCAAAAAGTGCCCAAAGGAGATAATTATTTTCCCTGTAATATTGGCCATATCCTGACTCTACACAATGCTTGGGAAGGATATCAGTCAATATTTTCTTGGAATAATATATGCCTAGAAAGCTGATGAGTCAATTTTATTCTCTCACAATAACAACACAGTTTCCCTCTTTCATGGCATCTTTCAAAATAAAGGAATTGAAAGAGAAAATGTGACAAGAATATGCATATTAGAAAGTTGATATTTCAACACATCAGATATTCTCCAATATAATGGGTACAAATTAGCTTTACTTAACTTATTCATCATACATCTCCAATTACTTATATTTAAAAAATAAACTTACCCCTTATGATCATTAGCAATTTGATTTCATGGCTCTTCATTTCATAGCTTATTGAATTTCTCTACATGTTAATCAATTTAGTTCACTTCTACAAATCCTCTATTAACAATCTTGAAAAAGGGATCTGAACAATTTGCCATCAGATTACATAACTACCCTAAAACTCTTAAAGTGTAATTAAATATGTTTAAAATTAAATAAGTAGAACATTTAATGATCGTGTCCCAGAATATTTTGGATGTATTTTCATAATGTGCATTACTGTAAAAATTAAAGCATTTTAGTTATTTAGTGGGGAGATATATTAAAGCTATGCTTTAAATTATCTTAAAGTTAAAATGTAGTTACTTTTAAAATAGGATCTTTTACAAAATCTCATCAGGCTCAAAAATTCCAATGGAAATAAAAGTCTGTTTTACACTTTGGAACCCATAATTGTTATGAAGGAACAATAATGAAGGTCACTGGAGTTCAATGAGAATATTTAAACTGATTGAAGAATTTTTCCATGGAGGTTAAATGTGTTACAATTACCACTAGTTTGTAGGAGCATAATTTCATGTAGTTTTTTCTTTTAATAATTCGCAAATGTTTTGAAATGTTTATGTGTTCCTAGAAAAACTTGGAAGCATCTAGTATTATTATTCCTGGAAAAGAAATGACCACTGAACATTTCAACAGAAAGTTCCTTTATGAATCTTATATACCTTATAAAATTAAAGTTCTCAAACATCCTGATTACCCTAATTACTAACAGCATCAACATCATTTTATAGCATGCTGTTTAAGTAATTTAAATTTTTTTGGGGGGGAATACAGTGAAATTAATGAGAAAGTAAGATGGAGAGAGAGAGAGAAAAGAGGGAGGAAATCGAGGATTTTCAAATATCCAAAATGTTCTCAACATCGTGACAAACACTGAGGAGAGAAAGGAGAAGAAACGATTGTATAACATAGTCGGAAAAATGAGACTAACTATTCTGACACAATACATGTCATTACGTACTAAAGAAAGTGCAGTTCCAGAACTGCAATTAATGAGCAAAGAAAAAAAAAGAAGCAAGATTAAAACATCACAATATGACAACACTTATCACACAAATTCATATAGTCTCCAAATAAAGATACTTACATAGAACAAATCATGAATACCTCAAAAAGGCGCTATCTATACATTATATTTTCTGTGAATACAAAATACATACTGTATTTTAGAGATTTCATATGAAAAATAGTATAAAATGGCCCATTAATATTTTATATTGATCACAGTTTGAATAATTTTAATTTTTCGTACATATTGGATTAAATTAAATGCATGATTAAACTTATTGCCTCTATGTCATTTTAAAGGTGATGAATAGTAAATTCAAATTACATATTTGGTTTGCATTAGATTTCTACAAGGCACCACTTATCTGGAACTGCTTCCTTCTATGCATGTAGCAATACTAAATACAAAACACTAACTTTCAAAATTCAGGAAAGGAAAGATAAGACTAGCGATAAAAGAGTAAGAAAAGTTATTATATATAAAGTTATTATATATAAACACAAAGTTGCATCTTGGATCTCTACAACAAATTTTTCTTGCATAATTAAAATTTTATGCATTTTCACCTAACTTCTCACCCTGACAACCACCATCTATTCTTGGTTTCTAAGAGTTTGACTCTTTTAGATACTTAAGTAGAATTCAGCAGTATTTGTCCTCCTGTGAATGAATCACTACACTTAGCAGAGTATCCTCCAGATTCATCCTTCTTGTCACATATGATGTATTCCCTTCTTACTTTAAAGACTGAATTTTGTATTTATATAGCATGTTCTCTTTAACCATTTATCTTTCTATGAAAATATGTCATTTTCACATCTTTGATCTTGTGAATAAAATCAAAATGAACGTGAGTAGTAATAATTCTTTGAGATTCGAATTTCAATTCTTTTGGATGAATACCCAGAAATAGGAGTGTCAGATTTTATGGTGGGTTTATTTTTGATTTTTTGAGAGATTTCCATACTGTTTTCCATAGTAGTTGCATTTTACACTCCTACAAAGACTGTACAAGGATTCTTATTTCTCTATGTTCTCAACACTTGTCTTTTAGATAATAGGCATGAGACGCTATCTTACTGTGGTTTATATTTGCAGTTCCCTGATGATTAATAATGTTGAACATCTTTTCATATAACTATTAAACATTTTATATCTACTTTGAAAAATATCTATTCAAGTCATTAGCCTATTTAAAAATTGTTAGTTTTTTTTTCTGTTGCAACATAGGAATTGATTACATGTTTTATAAATTCAGCCCTTATTAAATACATGGCTTATAAATGTGTCCTCACATTCTAAAACTTCCTTTTCACTTTGTTCATTGCTTCTTTTCTGGGTAGAAGATTTTCATCTGACATAGCTACAATTGTCTAATTTTGATTTTGTTGCTTCTGCTTTTGGTGTCATATAGATTAAATTATTGCCAAGACTGATATGAAGGAATTTTTTGTGATATTTTCTTCTAGAAATGTTATGGTTTCAGGTTTTATATTCGAATCTTCAATCAATGTCATGTTAATTTTTGTGACTGGTATGAGATAGGGTTCAAGTTTTATTATTTCATTTGTGAATATCCAGTTTTGCCAGCACCACTTTTTAAAAATAATGCCCTTTCCTCATTGAGTATTTTTGGCTTTCTTGTCAATTAGTTGACTATATGTGTGTCTTCCCTGGATTCTCAATTCTCTTTTACTGGTATATGTGTCTGTTATTATACAATAACATACTAGTTTAATTACGAGAGTTTCGTCACACACTGTTTCATTTAAAGAGTTAATACAAATGTTCTCTTACTCTTCCAGAATACTGAAACACATTTTATGAGACAAAAAGAAAACAACAGGTCAATAACTCTGATGAGCACAATGCAAAAATCCTCAACAAAATACTGGCAAGCCAAATTCAAAAGCACATGAAAAGATTCATGCATCATGACTAATCAGGAATGATTCAACATATGATATGATAAAACACATTCACAGAATGAAGGACAAAAATTGCCTTTTTCCAGTTTGAGAGTCCACCAAATGCTTAGCATAATGAATGGGAAGAGAAAAATCAATATGCATATTTGCACAATTTCAGAATAATGAGAATACTAAAATATAAATGTCACTCAGAATGCAGGAACTCAGAATGATACCAGAATAGAGGTAGACTTCAAGTCAAATGATGAGTAACAAACTTCCCTAAAACCTAATGGCACAAATAAATAACCATTTGATTTTTATTTGATTATGCCTACTCATAATCAAATGGCAGTGTTTTATGTTTTATGGATATCATGATATCCATTCTCTCATATGATTTAGGCTTCAGAGAGGGGGTTCAAATAGCTAGAAATAGTCGCAACACGTTAGCTGGGTTATAGGTCTGGGACCTTAGCTTTTGCTGAGTTGTTTTAATATATTCTATTTCCACAGTAGAATCAACTAGAATAGAACATTTCAAAATGGTTTCTTCATTCAATATCCACAATCTGAGTTGGATTGCTGCATCAGCTGGGTGCAACACAAATACCCTTTTACAGTCAGCCTCTTCATAAGGACACCTTGGGTTTCTACATAATGGGGTAGTCCCAGAGTACTTCCTTAAAGCACAGTGTTAAAGAGGAGTAGGTGGAATTCACAAAGAGTCTCATGCCCTCACTCCAGAATTCCCAAAACATTTTCTGCCACACTCTATTTGTCAAATAAGTCAGACCAGATTGAAGGAAGGAATAATTAGACTGTACTTCTTAAAGGAAGAATTAGCAAAGAATTTGCAGTCATATTTTAGCATGTAATTTGAAAGAAAAAGCTTAGTTTAGTTTTATATATTCAGCTAACTCTCAATCAAATGTGAAAATTGACATTTAGCAGATAAAATGACTGGAGTTTTCCCAACATTTTTCAGGAATCTATGAAAGTGCTAAAATCCTCCAAAACAAAGGAAGTCTGTCGATAAAGAAGAAGATACAGAACCGAGGGAAGTCTAACCATGAAGCAAACCTAAAATCTGCCCAGATTATAGTAAGTGAATTGAGTCTCCTAAAGAGAGGGTTCCAGGAAAATAATAATTTCGAATGTTTGAGGGTTTGGGGAAATAATTTGATCAATAGGCATTTAATAGACTCAATGGAATTCATTATTCACAGATAGAGCGAAACACACGAGACTGATCAAAATAAGGTATTAAGAAAAAAGTTTGCATAAGGAAAGAGTATGATTACGTACCTGCAATGAGCAGCATTCACGAAATAATGCATTCAGTGAGTGTTTATCCCCAAAATATTTGGGATAAATCTATTGAGAGAATGAACAAGTCAAGTGATAATGAATATGAATGATCAAATGATATATATTTATCATTATAATATATGTATATGCATATATGTGTTTATATAGATATACATATATATCAGAGGAGACTGTAAATTAGGCAAAAGAAGAAAATTTGAGTCATTATATGTTATTTAGGAATGAGATAAATTTTTAAATAATAAACAATCATAACAGAATGAGATTACCTGTGGGGAGAGGAAACGTAAATAAGAAAAAGTAGAGAAGGATTTCCTATAGTTATAAGAATTTTTACTTTACTACGTACGCAAACGGGAAAATGAAAAACATACTGATCTATGACCTGTTTTTCTGCCCTAGAGTTTAAAATAGCTGACATATTTGAAAAGAATTAGAAAGCAAAAAAGAGAAAGTTTTGATATAAATTGGTCATGAATGATTTAATGTGTTTCCTAACCAAAGAATGGTGGCAGATTTCTATACATAATTTTCCTCTGATAGGAAGAAGTCTAACCCTAAAAGAAAAAGAAAATCAAATCCAGATTTAGATAGTGAGATCTGTATGTAGAATTACAGGTGTGGAAGGTTACAACCGTGGAGAGAATCTAGGCCGAATCAACAACTCTCAACAAAGTCAGTGTACTTTTTGATGAAATAGAACAATCATCAGTGAGCCCACGTTGTTGCCAGGTGAGAGAAGAGGATGCTGAGGAATTAAGGTCTCAAAAGATATTTGTGTTTGCTGTAATTCTGAGAAAATGGGCCTGAAGAACAAAAGCCATTGATTGAGAAGCCCTTTCAAATGTGTTAGAGATAAAGATGGAAAGTGTGGGGCAGGAGGCGGGCAGAAGGAAGAAATAAGCTATTACGGGTAAGCTGCAGGCTATGTGTATTCATGATTTGATTAGTTTTATGCTGAGTAATGTTAATGGATTGATGTGATATAATTAATTATCAAAATGTAGAAATTACAAAGTGATTATAATTAAACTAACAAATATGTGGGACAAATGAGATAAAGGAAATAGCATGCATACTTCATCCATGAGACTATTACTCAATGAATAATTAATCAAACACTTCAAAAATGATGGCATTTGTACGAATTCTTCCCACTGTCACCTTTCACAGCAGGAATAAGGATACTACCAGTGTGCATTCACCAAGCAACTGATTTCTCCGCTCAGTACAGAGAAATCTTTATGTGGAGGTAGTAAACACAGAAGTGAAAAGCACTCCTGTCTGGCTGACCCCATTATTTATACAGCACATTCAAATCATAAGCTTCTTGAACAGTTTGGATATCTTACAGCAGCTGGTAACAGTTTGTGATCATGTACTGTGTACCAGGAACTTTGTACATAGTTCCTTAAAAGATTAAATTCTCTTAGAAATTCTGTAGGGTGCTTTATTCCTTCCACGTAATTTCAAGAAACAGGTGGAAACTGAGACCCAAACAGTAGGTAACTTACCCAAGGTCTCAGAAGTCAGTGGTGGATTGGAAACCCAGTCACCTGGATGGAAAAGTCATTGTTCTTTTTAACCACCTCCTGCTGCTTCCCTATAACCTTGACCTCCTATGATTTTTTAATACTTCTTTAACTCATCTTCTAGAGTCTCTGAGGTAGACATCCAATGGCTGTAAGTTTAAACTGCTGACACTAGATTACCTGCTCAAATCAGGGCTCCTGATAGCTGGCCTCTCTGAATCTGGAGCTGAGGAAGCAGAGAGGGTCCGTTTAGGCTGTACCAGGAAGCAGGTGATAGAACATTCTGCAGTGGGCAGAAAGAGTTGATTTGTGTTGTGCCTTGATTAACCAGTGTCTCTCTTCTATTGCCATAGTATAATGTGAACACACATGTGTTCTGTGTGTCCTGTCTGTGGTGAATGACCTCCTGTCCTGGCTCTCGAAAACTGATTCAGATCTTCCATAGAAAAAGTTTTCTTCTCCCAAACTGCATCTATTAGCTCATCACTTTTGGTTGTTTTAGTTCACACACAGGACATTCCTGGACCTTTCGCTGATTCTGGGTTATTGTTGATTTTTGTTAGGTTGGTTTGGGTAGTTTTTTTTTTTTTCCACGGTTCTTAAGTTTGTTGTTGAATTCTACAGTGTTTTCCATTGTATATTGGACACAGTGAAGATTGAAACCTCAAGGGGTCAAGCCAAGGAAAAAAACAACTGATATTGTCATCCAGTGCTCTCTGAGAGCCACTGATAAGAAAAATTCTAGAGAGAAGAGGGTTGCAGGTGGGCTCCATTTAACCAAAGCCATACAAGCAGAGACCAACACAGAGATGGATGCTGGAAGGATGATGAATAGGAGGCAACCTTGAAATGGAGTACACCTGGAGAGAAGAAAAAACTAATTCAAGTAGCTAACTCAAGGGATGGGCTCATTGCTGCTTTTGAACAACAGTGAAAGTTCAATTAGCAACTTTAAGAGTCCATATCGATGGAACGTAAACATATGATTATTGTTTCTGTCGCTTTTTACTAGATTGTATGTGTAAGATCTGGAGACACAACAGCCTCTGAGAACCATGAGGCGACAGCCATGGGAAGAAAAGTTCAGGACACTAAAATGACAGAAAATACAAAGAGAAAGATATCTGATGGCACACTAAGAAGCTGTGCCAATTGTGAAATGCTGACATCAATAATCCTTTGTTTAAGAAAAAGAATATTTCAAATGTTTAAGGCATTTCAAGAACTTCAGTGAAGATTTCTATGCCTTACGTCAAAGAAGTCCCTAACCTTTAATATGTTATCATGTACTCTCTGATATTAAGGTGATATTTTTCTTACCCAGAAGACAATTGTTAATTGGTTATAATTCAGAATAAACCCGTTTACTCAAAATAAAAATACACCTCCCCATTTTGCTTTTTATTTTCTTGTGAGTAGGCTTCTGAGTGCAGCAGTAATCCCTTTCTAAAAGAAAAAGAAAGTATAAGGACTCTGCCACATCTTTAACAAACAAACCCCAACTGAAGTACTAGTCAGTAAGAGAGATTCCTCACCTCCTGGCAGTGGAAGAAGAAGGAGATCCTTCAAGGATGAGGACAATTGGGTTCCTCCTCTCCGAGGAGAGCTCATCCCTCATTCAAAGACTTCTTGATACCAAGTTGAATTTGATAGTGTGAAGTCAGGCTACATTTCTGGAGCTTGTAAGAATCTTAGAAGCAAAAATCGATCTCCAGGTTACTTAGGGAGTCACCAAGATACCTCTTTGCATAACCTCCCAGAAATTATACAACGAAAAACTCAAGAGTAAGGAGTACAATCAAGAATTTTGGTAAGATGCATCTGCCTGGGGTCTGGAAGAAGCCCAAAATCTGGCACAGAGGACTAGTTCCTGTTTTCTCTCAAGGGGCAGAGGGCTGTCTCCTGCCAGACCCAATGAGCTAATCCCCTGCAACATTCTGCCCACACTGGGATGAAGCCCCTTGAGAACAGGGCTTCTCCCTCTCTTCAACGCCTACCCCATATGCTGTTTGAACATAGTGTATACTCAAAAAAGAGTTGCTATTAGATTCGAAAGGAATGAAACATTAGCATGTTTATTTTGTTTTTTCACCCAGCAAGAAAAACTGAGAGATTAGCAATTTTAAAGGAAAAAGAATGTTGCTTTTTTAAAACTTTTTTTACATATTTCATATTTAAAAACTTATCAGTCTTGAAATAAAATGTATATGTTTTATGTGCATGACCAGCAGTCCTAATGCAAATAACTGCTCTAAAGTGAGATAATTTTATTCTCCAACCACATTGCTGAATAGAGAAATCACAAGTATTACATTTCTGCAGCAAATATTAACCATTTTATAAAGAGGCACTAAATTAATATTTTATCAGAAATCAGCTAAGTATTTTTCTTCTACTATTTTTTTCTTCTATGCAGCAATGTTGTGTGGCTTAAGAATCAGTCTGAAACAGATGCTTCATTATGTCCTTCCCATTTTTCCAAATTACAATTAATTGATTCATGGTATAGAAGCTACTGAGTAGTTGCCACTGAAAAATGATTGATTTTGAATTTCTCTCAAGAAATTTCCCTTATATTTAATCTGTATTAACAAAGCAGTTGTCCCTTGGTTAATTCAATTTCAAAGTATTTACATCTGAAGGACTTTAGAAACATTACAAATCTAATTTTGAAATATCAGCTTTGTTCCCTAGGACAGGTTTTGTTTTATTTTTTTTTCTTAATATAATTTTGTTAAGAAGTGAATATTGTTAAAAGGGACTTAAAGACAAGACTTACAGTGTTTTCCCACTTATTGAAGGCTAGAGACCAAATGACTTTTGTTAAAGGATTTTTCTGTGCATCACTTTTGCAAGTCTTACCTAAAGTTGAACATATCTTTGAAAACAACTTTTAACTTCTGCTGGAAATTAGAAAATACAAGATTATCCCTCTCTGTGCTCATCAGATTAAAACATCTTTATAAACCACATTTTTAATATTAATTCAAAAGATGTACACATTACTTTTGGATGGTATTGATAAATCGTTTACATTGTCCCCCCAAAATTAATAAATACACTGTCATTGCATCCATTCCATCTTTTACCAAATGTTTATTAAGCATCTGCTATGTTCTTGGTAATATTTTATTCTCCAGTTAGTTCTCCAAGCATAGATTATGGTCTGTGATGTATAGGGGAAAGCAAGTTCTTCATCACAAAAAAATTTAAAAAGCAGTAAGCGAAAATGAGTCCAACTCCGCAATCTTTTTGTACTATTTACATGGTCTGTGTCTGTGTGTGTATATGCATTCAACTTGGAGAATTAAATAATAGTTAACATTTCTATATGAAATAAGACAAAAATCTATTGTCAACAAATTACTTAATGTGTCTAGATTTCACTTTTACCCCTGTAGACAAAGGGAAAACAGTTCTTCAAAGTTATGTGATGACTAGAGATAATCCCTTTAAGCACCTATCACCTGATGGGCAGAGTCTCACAAAATTTTAGCTATTTTTGCCTTAAGTAAGGAGGAATGTTGCCTGATTTCAATTCTGTTGCTGATCTCTTGAAATGGGTAGGAGGAGAATCATTCCTACTGAAAATTCATTAAATTGAATGTATTGGATCAGCTTCCTGTAAGAAACACTTCAGTCACCTCAGAATCAGAAGTGAATCCAATTATTCATTTACTGATGAAAAATATAAATATGCCTCCATCCAAGACTGATCCTAACGGAAACATACTCAAACAAAATATCTTACGCTGATATTTTGCCTTTCGTAAATCTTCCTGCAAAGGAAATTCAGTCCTCCCAATAATTTTTGCATCTGATCTTAATTTCCCACAATCGCTTAATGAGAGAGTGAGGATATATTATTCAAGAAAAAAAAGTTTTTTTTTTTTACATCAGAGAGAAAAGTAATACCATGAAGATCAATGGCATGTCTTCCTCTAAAATATTTACAAAGACACACATTTATCCCATGAATTTAAATACTGCTATTCTAACAAATTTAAAGCAAAGATTTTCTAGTTTTTCTTTGTCATAGGACTGAAGGCAAATTAGTTCCTCATTAAGTAATGAGGAAGAGATTTTGAATCAAGTTGCTCAGTTTTCAACTGAGACAGGACGTGCCAATGAAAGATGTTTTATAGAACAGTCACCTAAGACAGAAGTCAGTCACTGGGACACAAGAGTAAATAATCCACTTACTAACATTCCATTCTGTGTCTCAAATCCATGTTCTTATTTTTTAAAAAAACAAAGATATATATATATATATATGCATATACATGTATATAAATGTATACGTGTACATAGGTTTATATGTTAAACTTCATTTCACTAAAATAAATCATTTGATTTCAAAAAATTATTTTGCTGTTGCTCTTCATTACCTCTGAAAAGATTGACTGAAACGACTAGAGAATTCACAGATAGGGCCGGAGAGCTATGTGTGAATGAGGCAAATTCTGAAAATAAACACAGAGATATTATCCCATGAACACACACATACAATCTTCAGATAATAATGGATGACATTTAATCTGCCCTTTATAAATATCATATTCCCCAAACAGCAGCTGATACCCTGCATAAACTTATTTGGAGGAAGATATATTTTGTATAGCAGCCTCGTATTGATGGATTAACTCACATGCAAATTCCTATCAAGAATGAAAGCAATTGCAATCTTTAAGCTATCTTTTAGAAATAAAAATAAATTATTCAAAAGATAAAATGATATCATACTTGGGCAAAGGCTCAGTGCTCTACATTTGAATATATTATTAATATTTCTGAAATGATTTTTCTCTAGAACCAAAGACAATATAAGGCTTCCTAGAATGGACGTATCTACCTTACTCATGGCCCACCCAGATTATGATCTGTCATAAACATAGAAGCCTGTTTGATAAGAGTCAGAGGGATAAGTGAGGTTTGCATGTCACTAGCATTTGTCTGAACAGTTTTCTGAGACTGAGCATTCTTTTTTCCGTAACCTGATTAGAGCTTAATACTTTCCTGTCCAATGACTCATAACACTCAATATTTCCCTATTCTTATTTCTACTTAATTAAGATAATTTCATAGAGTTAAAGAATAAATAAAAGTCTGATTCTTTTCACATTTAATTTGAATATTTTGTGTACTTTTGACAGTTCAATCTAAATTCCCTTCCCCCACTATAAATTATGGGGCATATATTGCCATCTAGTGTCCTAAAATAGCACTTCTTAAAAAAAGATAATAAAAGTTTTACAAGTAGGTAACTTGGATTTGGATAACATATCAAACATCTTTTAGCTAAAATTTACAAAACAATACAGAAAAATGTCTTAAGTTCAATGCTTTCATTATTCCAACAAGAAGATTCAGAAATGTCTATATTTTATTAATTAGGAAGCATAGTGTCATCATCTATGACCCTGGTACTTCCACTTAGCATTCAGCATATTTAGCATGTTGGCCTCAATCCTCAGTTTTATGCACTCACGATCACAAAATGGCTGTCAGTGCTCCATGCATCAGTCACAACCATGTCTGAAGGAAAAAGGTAGAAAATCTATGTGCATCTTTTTCAGAGAACTCATATCCCCCCACTATTGTATACTTTGCCTAGATTAGAGCACATATTTATGTCCTAAGACCAAGTAATACTGAGAATATAAGTATACTATCTGGTATTTTCTATCTTCATATTATGGACTCTTAGCAAAGAAGAGCTAGGTATCAATAAACTGTGTTGGAAACATAGTAATGAGAAAAGAGGGGTATTAAATATCCAAGAAGCTGCTTCAGTTGAGGTACTGCAATGAAAGAGTTTTGCTTTTCAGATTTCAACAATCTACAGAAAGTGTCCTAGATATAACACTAAGGTGTATATACTGGGGAACTAAGGAAAAAAGAGAGATTCTAAATGAAGTAGACCTGGAAACCCAGTGAAAGATTTTCTTGGACACAATATTGACCCTGAAGTCTTCAGCAGAGTACTCATGCATATTTTGACAGGAAAAAAAAAAAATCATAGACTTACACAATATCATTTTGAGTAAGAACAATAACAATTAAGATCAATCAACTCATTTAATATAGGGGATACTTAATCTACAGAAAGTAAATGACTTATCCAGTGCCTCCTATTGAGATAATAGAAAGTGGATCTAATATAGATATCTTAATTTCAACCCAGTTTTCTTCCAATGACTTTACTTCTGAAATTGTATAGGATATGTGCTAATATTTTAGAAACTGTATGAATGTTATTTTTGCCATTTAGTGGTGGTTTAATCCAGAATGATAAACAATGTCTTGGAATCTTGGGTCTGTCATCTGCCATATGAGACTATAAATAAGAATTATTTCAATGGAAATATGGAAAAAATAAGTACAGACTCTACAGCACGGCATTGTAAGTCTGTATGTAAGATGCTAACACATGCTAGTTATTTACTGAGCCAAGATCCTATTTTCAGGAATGTGTGTGGCCCTTAAGGATTCCATCATAATTTAGAGCCAGTCTAATTTAAGATTAATCAATTTTCTTGAAGTTACACGGCTTAGTATAAGAATTTGTCTCTGTAGTCAGATCATTCCATCACCAATGCCACCATTTTAATTTTTATTGTCCTTATAAATAACTAACTTGAAACTGTCATTTAACCTTCCTTTTCCCTTCGGGGTCTACAACTCCAAAAGATTATAATGAAATCATCTATCTCACAGAACTTTTACAGGAATTAGATGAGTTAATGTCTTTAAAAACCTGGATAAATGCTTGGCAAATAGTAGATCCTATGTAAGTATTGCTTTTGCTTTTCCGTGTTTCATAGTATAATTAAATGTGACACCATCTCATGGACAACTTCAGACTAGCTCCAGAAAGGATATTCCGAACACAGCTATTGGAAAGAGAAGGGGAGGACGGCAGAGGGGAGGGGAAGGGAGGAAAAGAGGGAAAAGGAGCAGAGAGGGGAGGAGAGAGAAGAGGAGGGGAGGGAAAGAGCTTAGAAAGGCAAGAAAGCAAGGAGAGTGGAAAACTTTCATGAAGTACAATCTCTCCTGGTTCTGGAGTCTCCATTCCCACAACACACAATATGTCATGGGGGATGTTAATTCTGCTTGACCTGTCCAGAGGTGTCTCCTCCATTCCCACAACACACGATATGTCATGGGGGATGTTAATTCTGCTAGACCTGTCCAGAGGGTGACTGCCCAGGAGCACTATCAGTTCAGGTTGTGTCTGAGATACCACTGCTTACTTAGATCACTTCACTAGATCCATGAAATCTGAAAAATGCCCAGACTCTCAGAAAGCCTAGATACCAGCTGGGGAAATGCAAACCCTTCCTAAGATGAAAGGAAGCAAGCAATCATCAGAAAGCTCATTTACATATACAAAGAAGTATCAGAGAAAGACTTGGTGAAACTTATCCTTGTAGGAACTAGAGACTTTAATCCCTGCCAGCTCAGAAGGCAGCTAAACACCAGCTCTCTCTTTAAAGATGCACGAGCAGCACAGCTCCTATTCCAAGTGTAAAAAACACACTGCAAGTTTATGATGGCATTCTTCTACATTAGAGTCGGGGCACCGTTACAAGGATTTCGCAAACTCTTTTCTGTGGTAGGGTCACCATGAACAGGAGTGAAATTGAATGGCGGCCCATTTAACGACAGGAGTCCCAGCCGCTGGAGGTGGGGAGAAGCATGTTTCATGTCCCGCCACTGGCACGTCCCAGGATGCGGTAGAATTTCTGTATCTCCATTATTGTCAAATGAAACCTGATTTCCTCCTCATTTTCAGTATTTTTCAATAGAAAATATGAATGGGATCCTTTCCTTCATGATTTTAATAACTGGCTGTTCCCCAAATAGTTTCACTGGAATCATCACCATCTTTGTTTCTGACTGCGTTTGTGCTGCAGCGACTGAGCTGAGCACCTGTAACAAACACTTTATGACCCGAAAAGCCTGAAATCTCTCTCCCCCTGCAGAAAATAAAATGTTAACCCCTAAATTTAAATAGACCAGGTGTCTTTCATCCAGAAATTAGCTTGTTTCAGAACTGTTTCCTAAGGAAATAAGTGAACAAGAGAAAAAGAAACCATTTAGAGCCAGAGATGTACATGGCAATGCCGTACATGACAACAAATTTGAAAACAAGTTAAAGTGCAAGAAACTAATTGATAAATATATAACAAATCACATACAAATGTAGATGACATATTGAAATAACCACATATTTTTTAAAGCTGAAAAAGATGAGATAGATCTATTCAATTTGACACTGAAATTCTTCAACAGTGATAAAAATGGCACCTTTTATTGAGAGATTATCATAGTTCAGAGGCTGTCCTAATCCTTCAGCATTTATTATTATCCTCAATTTTTAGATTAAAATATTGAGATTCTTATTCCATTCTTATTCAAGTCACACAACTTAAAAGTGACAGAGCTGAGATCAGAACACAGATGTACCTGCCTGCTCAAGTCCAAAGGGAGGGAGACACAGAAACAGAGGGGTAGCTCTTAGTAGATAAGGGGTTACAAGGAGCTGCTGACCCCTTCAAAACACTCTCTAAAACTATAAAAACTACTACAGAGGAAACTTTTCTCCTGAACTAGTTGAGAGTAAGTTGCTGTCCTGATGTACCCACATTATTCCTAAAAGCAGAACATTTTCTGACCTTTCCATAACACAGTGATTACCATTAGAGCTAGATTACACTGGATTACTGCCAGTCTAATTACTTCCATATAATTCTCAGATACCAATTACTTCAAGAATGGAACAATTTTATAGCAAAAACATCCCACTGAGATCTATTTATAGTATTTTATCGTCATGTCCCTTTCGACTTTGGAATATTTCCTCAGCCATTCCTAGATTCCCACAATATTCACACCTCTAAAGATGTCAGACCAGATATTTTATAAAATGTCCCTCATGAGTATGTCTGCCATGTCTTTATGATCAGATGAGATACAAGTTTGGGTTCATTTTCTGTTCTTTTCATCAGAATGATTCCAATTTGTCCCATTCTTGATAATACTTACTTCGCTCCTATAAATGATGCTACTGATTAAGTGGTGATTTTCCACTGTGAAGCTAGTCTTCTTTTCAAGCATAATATTTGTGAAGATTTACTTTGAAACTATCCAAAGATTATGTTTCTCCTCAAAACTATTTGTTTGCTTATACATGGTTGGTCTCATGTTTCCTATGTTATGCAATGGGTTGTAGCCTATTACTAGTATTATTTATGTTGATGCTCAAATTGTGCTCAAATTAGCATAGTCTCTCCTAAGATATCTTATTGCCATGTCTCCAACTGTATTCAAACATTACTTTCAGGCACAAAAAGATGTCCTTGGTTTCCTTTAGAGGAGAGTACACAAAAGACAAGGTATGGACATAAGTGTGTTCATATTTATGGATTTCTCACAGCTCTTTGGATAGAGAAAGGGAATACATAAAATTAAACAGCACACACACACACATAATTTTCATTTAGTAGTTCTGACACTTCAAATTCCAGTCTATCAAAACTGAAAAGCTTCCTCTCAGTTTTCTCCTTTTTGATTATCTAAATCTGTTCTCTGAGAAGTGAGAAAATAGGCCCTTTAATTTACTTTTTTTCCTTTTTTGTCTAAGTCTCCCCGGGTATCACTCACTAATCTCTCACCTCTTCCAATGCCCACCTTTCCCAGCTTGGGCTCCAACACATTATTGAGTAACCTCAAAGAGGGAACCCTGGTTTATTTGATGGAACCCTTGCTCATTTAATAGCCAGGAGCCTGGTGGGTCTCTCACCCAAACCAATGCACACACACCCGCCTCACCTTGCTTCACTTCAGTCTCCCTGTACCTGACCACTGACTCTGTGCTTTCTCTTCCCTTTCAGCACGGAAACTTAGCTCATGCTGTGCAGTCTAATAGCTTTAGGATTTAATTGCTCAGGACAAGTGAAGGAAGGAAGAAAAGAAAAAGATGGCAAAAATGAAACAAAAAAAACTTAATACCAAGTAGTGTAAAGAAAAGTTGGCAATAGAACGTGGGACTGTATGTCCACAGCATGGAAATTCTCCAAGAGCTAATAAAATAAGAATTTGAAATACTCAATCTAAAACAAAAAGAATCAGTGTTACTAGCTATTGAAACATTCGCTAAAAATGAAGAGATGGTTAGGGAGAAGAGAGCTGCTAGAATTGAAGAAAGAAAAAATAGGTTTTATGAAAATTTAGTCTTAGATAACTTTGATTAAAGAAGAGCTATCTCCCTTCTAGATACTGTGCATTACGGTGGTTATGTATTTTGAATTTTCTAAGAGAGTTACAACTGTAAATAATTCTATTCTTCTCATGTAAGCTTGTTCGCTAAAAGCACAACCAAATCCCCTCTTAAGGATTGGTAAGACTTTGTGTGTATCTATGTGTGTGTGTGTGTGTGTGTGTGTGCACACATCTATAGCTGTATAACAGAAAAAAATATTTTGTTAGACAATAAGATCCCATTCTTTTTGTTTGGAATATACAGTGACATTCGCATAATTTTATTTGACAAGTGACTTTGGGGAAGGATTACACAAATACAGTGGAAATATAATGATCTAAGATGGTCTAGATTACTCAGCATCTGTATCACCCACTGCTCCATATTTGTTTCATGATAGAAACACAACACAAAGAACCTATGCTACTTCCATAGTATTTATTATAGACATTACAAAGTAATTATAGCCTCCTTTTACATATTAGGCTGTTTTATTAGGTTATTTTACATATATGCTGCCAAGTAGTGTGTAACTCTAAAAAACAGATACTCTTATTATCACTTACCAAAGAGGAACACGATCTGGTCAATGATGCAGCATTTCTTTTTAAACAGCACAGTTTCACAGGAGAGAAAGGACTGTTACTCTGGTCTATTCCAGCACTACTGTTCTAAACTTCATAGAACACAACCCCACCATGTTACCAAAAGAAAATATAGAATTTGCAAATCTTAATGCCACTAAAAGCAAATACTATGGGAAAGAAAAAAAATCAAGCCCTCATAGAAGACTGCTATATAGTCATGTCTTGTTTTGGAAGAGAACACGCAAGCACTCTTTAGTTAGGATCTGGAGGCCTGGAATCACAACTATGTATAGTGGCTAGAAGGCGACCCCAGCAGCAGACAGCCAGTGTGAAAGCCCCACTCATCAACTTACTTAAGGCCTTAAGCAAGTTATTTAATTTCCCTCTGCTTTATGTTTCTCATCCATAAGTAGAAATAGCCATATATATCTGCTTCCTTAGGACTCAATGAAGTAATACTTAAAGCTGTAAATGCAGTACCTAGCGCATGGTATATACTCAATAGGCATAATCATTTTTATTGTTACTATTGCAGTGGTTGATGATGTCGTTATTTCAAGGCTTCCAGACACACTGTACAACTGCTGATTTCTTCCCCTAAGTTAATTGACATGAGTGTTAAAAGCTGAAATGTGAGAAATGATACTTCCTTACAAGAGTAATAAGGATTTATTAAACCCTAGTGTATATAATCAATTAGTTCAGCTACTGTGCAAATATAACTTGAGCTCCTCCTCTATGTCACGTGCTATCCTAGGCATTGAAGATCCCATGGGAAAAGACAACTGGGTCTCTTGACTTTATTGAACATCCAGGCTGGTTGCTGTCAAGTGTGCTTCATGCCACGAGTAATAAAGGAAAGTCTGAGATGGAGACACAGTGTCCTTTTTCAGCTATTGTGACTTAACGAGAATATACACCTGGTCACCCAGATAACTCAAATATCTTTTTCACGTATATTTTGTCTCCATTCCTGGTTTACAGCTTCCAAAAAGTCTTACAATTTCCTAATTGTTGATGGCTGGTGTTTGGCATCTGAAGTAGAAGGTGGTTACCCTGTGGAATCTGATGCCATATCTGGGTGGAGAGTGACAGAATTGAATCGAGTTATTGCACACCAGCAGAGTGTCTGAGAATTGCTTGTTTGTGCAGGGAAACCTCCACACAGTCACCCTGGAACTGAGTCAATGCACTGGCATACGTTCCAGCTGGAGACATGAGAATCACACATGACATCAATGACATAATGTTAAATCTTCAGTACAGGGGTCCAGAAACAGGTTAGCCTAAATGAAGAGAGGGTCTGTCTCTGGATAAAGTCATTGAAAGAGGAACAAACAAACGAACAAAAAACTATTGAATAAAACAGAATTCAGTCTGACAACTCGAAGCATCCAGAGGGCTCACTCTTAGAACTAAATTTTTGCTGGTCAGTATGAAGTAATTCAGATACAAGTATTAACACACACAATGAATATCTGTTGGTATATCTTACAGTTGAAGAAATAAACACCTATTGAAGTCCTTTGTTACTGCCTCCTGATATGTATAATTGTCACAAATGTAAATCTGATCACCCAACAACTTTTTTCTCCTGGCTTCATGAATATGACTAAGTATCTTAAGGGTCTAGTAGTGGTTTCTGCTGACACCAAGTGCTTTAACTAAATTAAAATCATGGCTTACTGTCTGTCTTTGAGATGATTCTAAATTTCAGAGTCAAGGAAAGTTTTCCTACTTGATACCAAGCAATGTGTCAACAATATTCACAAACTTAATTTTTAGCTATGGATTACAATTATATTCCTTTGACAAATAAGGAAGCCAGAACTCAAAGAGATCATCAGTTGGGCACCTGGGTAGGCAAATTCAGTCCTCCTGACTACTAGTCCTTACTGTCTTCAATTCATCATCAATCCAACCACAGCAGTGCTGAAAGTGTACACCACGTGGACATTATTGATAGAATTCCAGAGCTGACTTTATCCTACAGTATCTTTAATTCTTCATTTCCACATGGACAATATAGAGGCAAAATAATATTTACAGATGAGGATTGCTTAACTGTTATATAAAATAATTCATTTATGCTACTTCTCACAGTGACAGATGCATAGTAGATACTCAACAAATAGCAATTGCTATTCTTTCTCAAGGGAAAATTAAAGTTATTTGAGAATCCAAACAATAAACTTCATAGTGACCTTACTGAATGACCTTACCTTCAGAGTTTGCCTGGGAAGGGAATGACGTGGACTAGAGAGCACTGGCTATCTGTAAGAACATGGCTGACATATTTCAACTTGTGTTCAACACCCAGAAGACCATTCTGCGAACTGACCTTGGACAGCATGGCTTTTTCTTCATTTCACTGCCATTACCCAACAAATCTTTGCCCTTTATTCCAGGGTCAGACCCTGACTGGGATACTGGAGAAAGCATTGACCCTGCAGTGGAAATTTGAGTGAATGATTGAGTAGTTTAATTGACAGCCTTGTCCCCAGGCCATAGATTAAGTTGACAGATCATGATTTTATCTCCTGTCAAAGAAGCAACACATGTTATACTGCTAAGAAGTAAATCCAAGTTCTTGTTATTTGCTGAAGGAAATCTATCAATGCTTCAGTTCAGGGCATTAAAAATATAGAGTAGCTTAGATGTGCAAGTAGGAGATTCCTTTGTTAGCCTAAAACAAAAAAGGTTCAAATGCAAAATGTACTAACTATTTAAAGTGATGCTTTGAAAGTCAAGAAGAAAAGGAGAAAGTGGAGGAAGAAGGAAGAAGAAAGTGGAGAGAGGAAGAAAGAGAAAAATTAAGAGAATTAAAATGAATTATTTTCTGGCAGGCAGGACAATGTTAGTTGTCTCATATTTACTGTAACATAATGTTTTCAGAGCTCTGAGGGAAAAGTTTTCCAGATTTAGATCAGAGGATTTTATTTGTTCTTCCCTGGAGAGAGCCCGGTATGTTCTAAAGGATCAACTTGCATAGCGTCTTTTGCAGACTCAACAATTCAGGTGCCAATACAAATATTTTTTAATTAACCCAGTGACATTTTTATAAAGAGCATGGGAAATCCTATATTAAAAGTGCCAACTTCCACAAACCACCCAGGCCTTCCCTTCAGCCAAGAGCAGAGCTGAGTAAACAAGAGCATTTGATGGGACAGGGTTTGGAGGGTTCTTTCATGTGGGAAGCTCAGGAAGATTTATGGGCACATCCCTGACCTCTTCTTCAGACTCATTTTGATCTCATCTATTTCAATTTCAGTCCTGCAAGAGACTTCTTTGATATTTCCATCAGGATGAGCATGGGCTAATATGTTGGCTGATAGAACTTGCTGGAACCATGCAGATCGTTGCTGAACTGTGAGCTTCCTCAAAGGAAAACAACTTTATTCCTCTACCTCAAGATACAGTTGGGTGAGCTTCTGCACTTTGTGGCACAAAGGGGACTCTTAGTTTAGGAATCAAGGCCCATTTCCATACACTGATCCCACCTCCTCTCCACCCGACATGTCCCTGTCCTGTGCACAGTTCAGCTCCACTGTCTTCTGTCTGGTTCTTGAGTGTATCAAACTCACTTCACCCGGGTCTTCTGCAGTCTCTTCTCTTCCCTGAATGTTCTCTCTCCTACTCTCTGCACTTCGCCACTAAATCCTCCCCTACTTCTAGAAAATGATCTTACAGTCCTCAGCCAAAATTTCACTTCTTCAACAGGGATGTCCTTATGTTTCAATATGACTTATCCTTTGTCATCCCTTTTTTTGTAGCTTATATAATATCCAACCATTTTTAACAGCTCCTTTATGAAATAGATCCTCTGTGACAGTTACCTCGTAACTATACACATAGGCTTATGTCCCTTTGCCCAGATTTTATCATTTAGAAGGTGATTCTTGATCAAAAAGGTTACTCTCTGAAGAAATGACATTTAAGCTAAGAGTGTTGGATTATTAGCTAATTGAAAGGGCCTCTGCGTTTATTCCAGACATAAAAGAATGTATGAAAAATTCCTAAGGTCGGCAAGAGTCATCTGAGAAGGATTAACATTCCTAAAATGGAGAAAAGGAGGTTGTAAATTCAGCATGTATTTATTTTCCACATCGATTTTAATTTTTTACTTCATTCTACATAAAGGGGCAGAAAGGAAAGGAAGTTATTTATGTGATTTTTTTTTTAAGGATGTTCTGTTACTTGGTGGTAGCCGTATTGGAAAAGGGCAACAGTGAAATATTTCTAATTCTGTCTTTCCCACCAAGCCCAGTGTTCTGCTTTGCTTTAGGTCCTCATAACATCTTATATACTGGAGCCTGAGCAATATCTTTTATAACAGGTTCCCCAGTTTCCAACTGTGTGACATGTATCCCTCCTTCTCATCACCAATAATACAATACAACATAAATGCAACACATGAAATTCAACATACATGGAAAAACATAAGCAAAATCTTTCAAGTTTCAAAGTTGATCTAGAGTAATATCCTGGATGCATTGCCTACCAGCTTTTTGACTATAGGTGAGTTATTTATCTTCTCTTCTCCTTAGATCCATCGTCAGAAAAATAAGGATAATATTCACTGCTTTGTAGGATCCATTAACTCTGTTATGTCCATAAAGCGTCTACTGTAAAGCTTAGATATATCAGAGGAATATAATAAGCAGTTAGTCTTATAGTTTATTTTTTAATCCCTTAAAAGAGAGGATTGTATACCTCCTCTGATTAACATGATTATAGAGGATTAACCATGGATTTGAGACAAATTATTCCACATAGAAGTCATACAGATTTCCACAGCCTGCTCAGATAGTAACTCTGCTTTTCTGTCCTGTCTCCATAGTCCAACACTACCTTTCCCACTCTTCGTATTTCTCGTCACAAGTTCCTATCTTTGTTACATACTGTTCTCTCTTTACGTAAGTCCACCCCTGTTTTTCTAGAAAATGCCAATACATCTTTCAGGATCCAGAAATATTTACTGTTTTCTGTGACATCTTCTCCAGTTATCTTCGAGAGAGTTAATCACTATCCTTATCTCTAACCCCACAGCTCTTTGTCAGTAACGTATGAGGTTTCTTAACAAGTTGTTTTGTATTTTGTTTATTTACATGACTGCCTTAAATTGAAAATATTCTGAAAGCAGGAAAACAAGGACCTCCCTTTCCCCACATTGATATTCCCACAGATTAGTACATACTCATCATGTAAAATGTATGCTTATGCTTATTTGTATAATTACGAACATTTTTTAATATCTCAGAGAGCCAGCCTTTATAGTTGAATCAAAGATGAGAATTAAATATAGACAATAGCTGGGGTAGAGCTCAGATATTTAGGCCTGGAATCTCTAAACTATCATTGATTTTATAATCACAAGGAAATTCCCTGTCAGCCACAGTTGTTTCATTTTAAAATGAAGGCATTAATAATTTCTGTCTCAGGATTCGTGAGGCACACAAATGAAATTAGTTTGTTATTGCAGACTCTAACACAATGCAGATATTAGTTGTTTTAACATACAAGCTCCTATATATTTATGGAAGATGTCATTTAATTAGGTCACAGTAACACAGAGAAAAGGTTAAACAGAAAAACAGAAAAATATGCATTAAAATAGACATAGAAATATAACAGCAATGCCATATACAAATGATATAATTAGCCAATTCTAGAACAACTAAGACTAAAACTATTCCTGGGAGCTGAAATGGTCAAGGGTGTCAACAAGCAGAGGGAGAATTCAAATACAGCTTGCTGATAGGGTCCAGGTACTACAGCACAGTCTGGCTTTCCAGACTAGCTGACATACATTCTCTAGGTGTGTCTGCTGCTCCAATCTATTCAGAGTGATGCAACTGTGCAATGACAGAGCTCACATCCTTAGAAAATTATTACTTGAGCAATGTCACTATGAAACCTGAAATGTAGTTAAAAAGTAGTTGGGGTAAGGATATCAAGCATTTATAAACTGGAGAAATGGTAAGCTGAATAGAATCCACACTTGCTAACTGCTTCTGAATTCCTCCACAGCACCCCTATGTCTCCCTGTCTTATCCACCTGTCTT
Source organism: Solenodon paradoxus (assembly GCA_004363575.1). Taxonomy (NCBI): domain Eukaryota; kingdom Metazoa; phylum Chordata; class Mammalia; order Eulipotyphla; family Solenodontidae; genus Solenodon; species Solenodon paradoxus. Next base: position 255,968 of record RJWH01000356.1, on the reverse strand, counting down.
TGGCTTAAAGACAGTTTCTGACTCCACTATGTTGATGGCATGGGGAGCCATCCTACCATTCTGTTGTCCTGTCTTCTCTCAGGAATGTTCCAACCCATTCTGAACAGTGGTGAGTTTTTAAACAACTTAGTCTGGGATTTGCACGCACATGGCAAGTCACACTGCCACAATGAAAGGGTCTGTGTCAAAGAGTGAACCCCCTATAGGGTCAAAACTGCATCAGGAGCTAGTTGAGACTTTTCTTAGGAGCTTAAATGAAAAATATGAACATCTTGGATTTCCCGACTTTGGCCCTCACTCACCAATCAGATCTCTTCCAAATCCCTCCAGTTTTCTACCCTGCAATTACAAACATGAAATTTCCTTTTCTAGTGCTGTTTGACTAGAATGACATTCCAACCCTTCACAGGAAATCTGTATACGTAAGAAAGCAGTCAATATTCCTTGGTTTTTTTTTCTGCTCAGAGCAATGTTCTTTCCGGCAGTCAATGTACCTGTCAATCACCGACTCAGAGGCTGAATACAGTGAATAAACATAGACTTTAGAAACAAAAAAGTGACCAGAATAAAAACATTAAAAAAAAATACTATTGGAAAACAGTTTTCATACTACAGTAAATGTTCTAGTTGTTGTTTTTTTTTTTACTGATCACATTATATTACCATGAAACAAACTTTGGTTTCCAAGACCCAGGAAAGTTGTATGATGTTTTTAGAAAAGTCACTGTCACTTAAAAACAAGGTCAACTGACACATATTCTTTCTTGATTTGTTTATTCTCAGCACAGAACTGTTTATAAAGTCACAAGTAGCGATTGTGCCTTGATAGTGTTAAACAGTTCGTACATTATTAGTCCCAATTGGATCAAGGTCTACATAACCCATGGTCCCACCATCGGCTAAATCTACCATAAATAGCATCAACCACTTTGTTGTTGCTTCTTTAAAGCAAATAGCTTTAGTGGGTGAAAAAGATCCTTATTTGTCAGTCACTAAAGATGAGACGACATTGTAGCCCATGGCAGAATTAACGTAAAAAAGGAGTAGCTAACAGAGCTGGGCACTCATATTTAGACACCATCCTGTCTTCTGTATGTATTAGATCATTCCATCAACACAACTGGCCTGCCTATTTTAAAGGTTCATTTCCCCAATCAGTCCTCATGCTCTAAAGACTTTGGATTCCTTTAGGTTATTCCTATGAAACTCTTGTTCCCACCACAGGACAGCCCTACCACTAAAGCTCTCCATTCTTAACCCTTCTTTCCCTAGAAAATTCCTACTCATTCTTCATCTCCCCTGAAATATCAGAGACAATTAGTCCCATCAGGTATGCATATCCAGAAAAAACTCAACATCTCCCTTTGAGCTTTGATCACAATTAGATTTTATATTATAGCTTGAAAATTTCTAGGAAGAATTTCCTCCCCCAAGCTTGATAAAGCTCCATTAAAGTGATTTCCTTTGGAGAATAAGCCTTTATTATTATTTTAGTTCTTGTTCAATGCCTTACAGTTCAATGCTTTACAAAGTTCTTTGCATGTAATGGGCATGGGCACTCCTTGATTACTGGCAACGAAAAATCTAACATTTCACCATTTATTCAATACCCTTGGGTACATTTAGGCGGAATGAAAAGGTCAAATGGTCCTCACTGATGACTTCGTAGTATTGCTCTGAACAATTCCATGTTATACTATTTGAATATGTTTAAATCCAAGATCTGATGAACTTTTGGAGTCATGTGGCTTATACTAGAATCCAAGCGCTGTCACTTCCTGCTTCTTAGGCTTTTGACAAGTTACTTAACCCCACTGAGCCATACTTCACACTTGTAATATGAAGATAATAATAGCAGCTACATGCAATCATTATTTAATCAACACTTATTAAATTAGGACTGTGTGCAACATAATTTGCAGGATGCATTTTTATATTGGATCATTTGAAATTCAAGTAAGACTACTGAGTTTGATATTATTCATTTTACTGATTGGGAGAAACTAATAAACATCATAACTTCCCCTTCTTTGAAATATTCAGCCATAGATCTGCCTGATTTGAAGTTATTTCCACACAGAGTGTTTGTTTTTTTAAATGTAGATCCTGGATATAAATTGAAATGAACAGTTATTGCTAGAAGACAGGCACAATGTATAAGAAAAATTACTTGGTAAGGAAATGTATCGATTATAAAAAGCAATGTTATCCTTTTCTGTGACCATGTCTTCTTTTATCTGTACTCTCAGGGCCACTTGGCTGGATAAACATTGTTCCTTCTTATAGTTCTGCTTAAGTTCTATATGTCATATATGTTCATGAAAGTTTATTGTTTCTAGCAGAGATCTCCATCATTCTTCTTTGAATATAATGTATTTATCTTTATATTAATAACCATAATTCTAAAATGGACTATAAATTAATGATTTACATGTTTTCATACTTAATACTTCATCTGTACCTAAAAATAATAGTTTTGTTTCATATCATCTACTGTCTATTTTCTTCAATGTCCATGGTTTTAAAATAGTCATCATAATTGCTATTAATTGCTTATGATATAAATACCCCTGAGCATGTTATTCATAGATAAAGGCAGACCATTAGATCTTTGATCGTATGCTAAGCTGTGCCTATAGACAGTGAAGCTCTGAAGACTGGCAAAGAAACAGTACCAAGGAACGATGAAATGAATGGAAATTTTGAAATTGAAAGAAAAATGAAGAAGGTGGAAAATACAGTAGTTCTGACTGACCAGAATAAAATGACTTTATTACATTACCAAATCATCAGCTGAATACACTAGAAAGACCATGCCTCAGGTGTAAAGCCCTAGAATAAGGAATTTTCTAGACTTGCTCTAACAAGGCTTAAAAATTAAGCCTTAAGAGAATCAGCGTATCTATCAGGAAATTAATAGCTTTCCAGAACAAAATTCAGCTTTCTTTAAAAAGAAGGAAAACCAGAGTTGCAATAATTTACAACTACATTTTGCATGTATGACTAGTGAAGTGTGAAAAAGCACATCAACTTAAAAAATAGATGCATCCATAAACAAAAGTAGTGCCCTCTAAGCAGTAAAATATCACCATACTTATGTCCATATATAAGTATACGCATTTGTCAAATCTCACTGATTTGCTCTCTCTTTGCAATTATGCTATCCTTTAAATAAAATAAAATGTACATAAGTTTAGTATAATTTGATTATTTTTACAAATTTGCATAGTCATAAAACCTTCACCTTCATTAAGACCAAAGATTTACATCATTTAGACAGTTTTTTAATATGTTGCTGGATTTGATTAGTTAAGATTTTCTTGAGAATTTTTACATCTATGTTCATGATAGATATTTGTCTATAGTTTTAATTTACTAGGTTTTGGTATTAGTTTAATACCGGTCTTAAAGAATGAAATAGAAAATATTCTTCCTGGAAGAAATTATAGATTATAGCAGCATTTCTTCCTTAAATGGTTAATGGGTTCACTGCTAAAACTAAAAGTGATATCTTTTCTTTATTGGAAGATTACTACTTATTGATACAATTTCTCTTATAAAGGTTTATTCCATTAATCTCTTTACTCTTGTGTGTTTGGATTATTGTTCCTTTCAAAAAATTAGTCCATTTCAACTGTCAAAGTTTTCAGCACAGGATGATCATAACAGTCTTTATTATGCCTTTAATTGACCAAGGGATCAAGAGTGATAATCCCAATTTCCTTTCTTATAATAGTAATTTCTGTATTCTGTTTTTCTTTTTTGGAAGGATGGGGTTAGTCTGTCTAGAGTTTATGAAATGTAGTGACTTTTTCAAAGATTTGGTTTTTGTTTTCAATGATTTTCTCTACTGTTTTCCTATTTTAATGATCAGTGATTTTTATCATGGCTGTTCTCTGATTGCTTTAGTTTTATATTAATTTTATTGCTAAAGTTTCCCAACATGGAAGCTTAGATAATTGATATTAGACTTTTCTTCTTTCCTAATCTGTGTAGTCAGTGCTATAAATTTCCCTCTCCGGATTTCTGGTGCACCTTACAAAATTTCCTTTGAGAGACTGTATTTTCATTCCATTCACTCAAAATAGCTTTTGAAACTTCTTTTTAGATTCCTTATTTGATTCTTTGGTCATTAGCCAGTGAATTATTTAATCTACATCTAGTTTGAGATTTTCAGTCATCTTTTAGTTCATAATTTCAAATATATACATGTGTGTATATGTATATATGTATGTATGTGTATATGTATGTATTATGCACGTCTTAAAAAAAACTTACTAGCCTTTTCTTTTAATAATTTGTTAAGATATGTTTTATGGGCCATAGTATGATCCATCATATGCATGTTGAATGTGAATTTGGAAATAGGTATTCTGATGTTGAATGAAGTTTCTGTAAATGTCAATTAGATATTGTTAAATAGTGCTATTTAGTTCAACTATTTCTGTACTGCTTCTTGGACAATGCAAGCATCTTATAGCAGAGCGTTACCAACTTCTCCCTCCATTCCTTATAATCTTGCTACGTTTCATTTCACAGTGTTTATTCTTTGCGGTAGTTATAGGTGTCAGAGTTTCAATTCTACTAGTGTCCTTTTATTTGTCTCCTTTTATGTTTTTTGGGTTTCCCTAGAGATTAATTATTAAAGTCTGAGTCTTGAAGTTCTTTTAGCTGTAACCCACTGATAATACACAGCAGCCCTGTTGATGTGCTGGTAAGAAGCAGGGGTAGAAGAAATGTGTTCGATAATCTAATTATTAGGTCAGTCTTTTAATGGGCTAGAGTCCTTGGAATGTGGCCTTCTCAAGTGCTTCTCAATTCTTGTTACATAAGTGATGCCAGAGCGCTAGTAGAAATTAGTAGAGAGATTGTGTAATTTCCTTTCCCCAAAGTCGGGTAAGGATGATGAAAACTTTTGCCTTAGTGGATAAGTTATTACCACAGACAAGTCTCTGGGCTTATTTTAAACATATTATTTTTTTCTGCTGACCTATCTCATTAAGTGTAATTCCCTCTAGGTCGATATATGTTGTTGCAAATGGAAGGATTTTTTAAAAATAGCTGAGTAGTATTTCATTTGTATATATGCTACATCTTCTTTATACTCTCATCTGTCTATGGATACTAGGGAGAAATAACAAATATCATATGATTTAACTCAAATGTATTAGTAAGGAAACCAAACAGACAAATAAACCAAATTCAAACTAAAATAAATTTCGTTCACAGATCAAATTAGTGTTTACCAGAAGGGAAGAGGGAGATGGTGAGCAATTGGATAAAAGCGGTCAATTATGTAGTAAAGGACTGTTGGTGGCAAACTTAATGTATTCGATACAGATTTTTTTCCTATGTTTAGCATTTTTAAATAAAGCAGAAGCTATTTGAGAAATCACAAACATTAAAATTGTTAAAATGAAATTGGCAATATCAAGTACTAATGAGGATCTAGAAGAATTAGCACCAGGAATGCAAAGCACTTTAAAAACAGAGTAGTAGCAATATCTCAAAACATTTTAAGTTGATATTTGTATGAAGTTTTTGTGCCTTCACAACATTTTTAACTAACTAGTTTGTCAGAAAAGTTTTAGGTTGCTTCCAAATAGAATCTTTTGAGCATGAATAATGCTAGACACACACTTTCATTTTGTTTTTATGTTTTTCTTACTTGGCAGTACTTTTTCTACTGCATTTTGTATTCACTGTAGTTTAAGCTGTGAACATACGTGTGCAGGGGTCCACTCCCGACACTGTTTCATTGATCACTTCAGTCTTTCCAGCACAGTGTCACCTGACACTTTCCTGCTGTGTGTTCTTCAAGCTACTTAATCTCTCTGAGCGTCTCTTACCCATCTATTTTACAGGGATAATAACAGTACCAAACTCATGAAGTGATTATGAAAATTAAAAATTTATTACTTAGAAAGGCACTCCAATACTTAGTAAATATTCAGTAAATGTCAGTGATTATTATCCCATCACCCTATCTTATCTTCAAAGCACAACTCAAACCTCCACTTCAGGGATGCCCTTTGAGCCCAGAGTTTTATATTAGCACTACATCTCTTAAAGTATCTCTTCCTCTCTATTTCTATCTTGCATTTATTTTCAATGAGTTATTCTATATAAATGCAATTCCCCCTAATAAAACCTCATGCTCCTTAATAAAAATAATTTCCTTTTTTTGTATCCACTGCAATGCTTGTCACATAGTACATATTCAATAAATCTTTAATCATTTCATTTCCATCACAAATTAAAGTGATATAGCAAATTTAATGAGTATCAACTTATAATGCTTAATCAAGTTCAATTCACAAAAGTCATAGAAAATTCTATTTCAAAATTTATTTCTTAGCTTTTATTCTCAGGAGGTAAATCACAAGTTAAAAATGAAGAAGTTAAATAATAACTTCATCTACTCATTTCCATTAGATATGAGAATTGATTCCACTGTGGATTCATTTATATCACACAGACAAAATAAAAAAGATTTCAAATAAAGAGATTGTTTTTATGTTGTTATTGTCTTTGGTACACAAATATCTAGGCCAGAGTATCATTTCCAACTACCCCTCATGTTTATGAATCACATAGAAACTCTAAGGAGTACAAACACTCACAAAGAAACATTATTTGTATTCAAACATATGTTACTCCCCAGCTTTTCATCTGTTTCTTGACTTAAGAATCTGTTCAGTTCACATAAAAAATCACCATGTTAAGATGGTGATTTGGAAGGCAGTTATACGGAACAGCTTCTGCTCTATAATTGAAGATACTCTTCTTCTATCACATTAACTCAAATCTCTAAATCCCATTCACTGCCAATTTCTGAGACCAGACCCACAATATTTCAAAGCAAAATATAAGATTATGCTTCCACTAAAGAAACAGAGTTAGAGCCCAATTTTTACTTTATTTTGTTTAATTTTTCAGTTGAAATATAATTATTATTTTTAAAACATAGAACTGTTCATAGAAATCTAACTGAAAAAGTATTTACAATATATCTTCTGAGTATAGGTCATTGATGGATTTGATAAGAATTTTTGCCCTTTATAAGGTTTTAGTCAGTTAACAAAAGTGTTCAAATGCATCTAAGGAAGATCAAGCACACTATAATAAAATTCACATAAGAAGCACAGTGCCACATGGATAAAAATGAGAAAGAGAGCTAATTCACTCAGGAGAAGGGGACTTGAATCAAGATATGCATTACGGAGGAAGTGACACTTTTTATAGGGTATTTAGACTCAATAGCTGAAGGTGGTAAAGGAAGAGTGTCCAAACAAAATAAACAATCTGTGTGATCTTTTTATTGCTGGCTAGCATACTGCCACTCTCTTCCTGGAAAAATAACCCTGATTTTCCTTTGAATACTAATCTCTCTTAGTCTATTTTTTTGTATTGGGTTTGATGTTATCGGTGGCATGTAACCTAGGTCTATCATCCCATTTTGCTGTGCATAATGATTGGTTTAGATACTGGTTGAGGAGTTTAGAACTTTAGGACATTTGTTTTAAAGACTGAAAAGGGAAATATGCTTTGTCAATGAATATGAGTATGGAAATATATGTCTGAGACTGCTGTCTTCTTTGCTCTAGATAGACCCTAACACTAATGTTAGCAGAGTTATACTCAGGCGCAGAAGAAGATTGGATCCTAATCATGTCATTTGAACTTGATATCAAGTCCACATAGAATGACAGAATTCTGAATTTTCTTGTTATTTGAATCAATGAAATTCTACTTCTGTCCAAGATAATCTGAATCAAATTATCTGCTGTTTCTAATATAAAGGGTCTGAATTGATTTTGTAAACAAGTGCATGAATCTGGAAAATCCTGTGTGGAAGTAATATCACTCTGGGAAAATAAAGTTCTCTACTGTATTGCTATTATCAACAACTATCAACATCCTGTACTTTAGGGAATTGGCATTTACTTTAGTTGCTAGACCTCCCATATGCACTTCTAGGAAGTAAATCTTAAAGAGAACAAAAAATGAAGCAAGGTGATAACAGGCCATTTGCTATGATTATTAGATTTCTCTTGCCTACTATTTCCCCATATGCATAAATGAGTTGCCTCTTCCATATAATACATAGGTTTAATGGCAGAGAAGTCTTCATTAATGTAAAATTTCTTACCCAATCTACTTCTATTGTATCAGAAAGAATCTAAGCTGGGGTTGGTGATGAGGTTCGATGGTGGTGATAATGATAGCAATAAAGATAATGCAACAGCTACCGTTATTGAGGATGCTCTATATTTCAGAGTACTACATGTATAATTCCCTCACATCTTGATAAAAATACTGTCAGTCATGTACCATTTCCCATCTGTCAGTTACAGAGATGAGAAAACAGGCTCTTAAACATTAATTAATCCGTTCTGATTCCCATTGTGTCAGAGGTCAAAGAAAATAAAATCTATCTAACTCCAAGTCCCACTCTTGAGACTCACCTTAGCAATAATCTGTGCATTTATAATGTAATGGGAGCTTTAAGTGCCCAGTAAGAACTTGTTGACCGGTTCAAATGAAAAGGATGTCCACTTACTTTCACTGATATGGAGACCAACACACAATTTTATTCAGAATCTAAGGTGACTAGGCTAACTAGATGTCTAGCAAAGTCCAGAATCTTGGGGGAAAACATCCATTGTGATAGAGCAATGGGTGTTTTCTCTCTGTAGTTGGAATAAATAAACACGTTTCTATTCTCACTGACCACATTTACACAAAATAGATGAGAAGGATAAGATTTATATAAGTAAGGTACTCTGAGAAATAGACTGAGTCAGGATGAGAATCTGACCACACTGGAATGACCCTATTTCTCAAAGAAAATAAATCTGAACCATAACTAAGAGCCAGAAGCTAGGGGTAGGGTACAGAACTAGGTAGTTGGTGGGAAAAACCACTACTTCATTGAATTTTCCTAAGGCAACATATGCTGGAGATTCAGGAAGAGCTACTTCAACAAAGGAAATAAATCAGCATCTGCTAAAAATCAGTTACAACTTGGAGTTCAGATGCTTTCTCTTTATTAAAAAAAGGTCAGCGTGTTCAACTACTCTTTGGTCAAAAGTATTATCCTGATTTTAGTGAACAAAGAAAGAACAGTTACATAACATCCCACTAATTTCCAAATTAGCAATATTCAAAGCAGTAATGAAAACATTAATACATTTCTAACTTAGAATGTGATTATATCACAACAGACACTCATATTACTTGACTTAACTATAAAATACCCCTACCTTCAGGTGAGGAGTCAAAACATGACACAACTCAAAACATACACATACACACCAGGTATTATTCCATCAATAAACACATAAAACTTATTTTTAGCATTTTAATTTTACTTGTTGGTATTGTAGAAGAGAGGAAGCTGCACCCCAGTTTCTAGCCACTGAGGACCAACAGTGGCCACCCAGACACCAGGCGCCTTACAGTCTAGACTGGCTGGAAGCTACTGACTAGATAAAAAGGACCTCTTTCTGAGAATGAAACTCTATGTGTATTTTACAATTATGTGAATCCTGTGTGTTATCCATGTGAGGAATTCACAAATGAATAATTGAATTCTGTCTGCAATTCCTGTCCTAATTCACAGCTTCCCTCTCCCTCACCAATAAAAGTGTATCCCAAAAGTATTTCGGGGCTCGGATTCTACACCCAGCCCATGCATAATAAAGCTATCTTCACTACTTCTAAAAGAGCACCGTTTGGATTTGTCGGTTAAGAGAGAGAGAGCTATTACAGTATTATTATTTTATTAGATATTTTGTTTTGGTAGGTCAATTAAATGAGATATAGGATAGTCTCTTCAAAGGAAAGAGAGGAATTAATCTTTATGCCTGATCATCTAATTTTGGCATACTATAGATTAAAATAATGTAACCTAAAAAATACAGTCAGAATTTTTTTCCTTCTCATTACAGGATAAGAGCTTAAATCAGTATCATAAATTGCTAATAAAAGGCACAAAACAGCCACCAAGACAGTTAAATAAATGTCAACATGCAAACCTCATGAACAAGATGAATAAAATGTTTGGGGGAAGTTATTAACTTTCAAAATCATCATGGGACCAGCCAGACATGAAGAATGCAGTTCCCCTGACAAGATGGAACAACAAAAGGGCATGGAATTCCTTTTGGCACAGAGGCTTTTAGAACTAAGCTGATAAATCTCACACTGTCTCTCTTCCTATCTCACCTGGAACCACCTGCATGGATGGCCTGGTCTTTGATGTTTGAAAGCACTTTCTTCTTATCCATAGCCATTCCTCAGGCTAAAGGAGGGGTATACACTTAGCAATCTCATAGAAAACAATGGAGCAGCCCTCCCTGTCCAGGAGACTTTAACTCCTGATTTTGCTTTCTTTCTCCTACATTTTCTCTAATGAATTTATAAAAATGCTCAAGAATTCTTTCTTGAACCATTCACTGCCAAAGCCCCGAGCCTCTCATGACAAAATACTACAATATTCTATTTTAAATCCTCTTTTTCATGAAGTTTGAAGGACAGTCACAGTTATGGAAACAACACACTGGCTTTTCTACACATCTTGTTACCAGCTGTGTGACTTGGGAAAAGTCAATATTCTTGGTGCGTTCATTTTTGAGCGTGCAAAACTAAGACACTCATTCCCTCCTCACTAAAGAGAAACAACTTATCAGAGGATAAATGAAAAACAGCATCATAAACTCAGTTCCTTGTAGGTGAACAGGGTTATATTGCAAACATCTGCACTGTACTTAGAGAATACAGAAGTGGAGAGGCCACCAGCAAAGATGCTAGAAACTCACATGCTTACAAAGATGAGACAGTGGTGTAAATGAGTGGTGTGAGAAAATAAGGATCTGAAGGAGCACAAAAGATCTGGAAACATCCAGAACATACTTTTTTAAAGAAACTAACACTATAGAATGTGGAGTCAGAAAGCCTGGGATTCAATAGTCATTCCCAGCTCTACTTATTAATTGTGTGTTTGGATATGTTATCTAAAACTTTCAACATCTCAATTTCCATATCTGAAATAAGAATGACTTCGAGGTTTGCTGCAAAAATTTAATGATATCCTCTAGATAACAGTACCTAACTTTCAATGGTCAATAGATTTTTTTCCTTTAAAAGATATAGTGACACACCTATAATCTCAATAAAGTCTCTAATGGCGTGACTTCAACTAATTAGAACTTTCAAGTGCTAGCAAACACATTACTAGATACACATTCTATGCACATTATTGAGTGATTGTTCTGTTTCTGCCATTATTTGCTCATTTTCATTTAATGGTGAGCAGAAAAGGAAGATGCCAGACTTGACCCAAGGCCATTCCGGTAACAAATGAGATATAATTTTGAAGATTTCAAAGACACTCAGAAAAGACATGGCAGGTTCATAAAAATGTGTTAAATATTACTAAGTTGGTGAAAGATTAAAGAGCAAGTCAGCTTCTAGCTCTTTACAAAAAAGGAACACGCTGAGCAAGTGCATATATACTGTGAAAATATCTCACAAGAATATCGCTGTAGGGGCAGCTAATAACTTTTGTCTATCGCAGAGTCTAGGCACTACAAAATATTCATGATCAACCACTTGTGATTCTTTTCCAACGATTTCAGAATATTTGGAGCCATTACCAAAATATCTCTTCTGGAGATCTTAAATTCCTCTTTGTCTTAGAGACTGATTTAGATTTCCCTAGAATCATAAAGCACATCTGGCAAGTAAGGATAATGAGGATTAGTAAAATGATCCTAAAACAGTTGGAGCCCTGAAAGAAATGAACTGAAAGTGTTTAAGCTGAGGTCAGAGCAAGTGGTAGCATTCTGTCTTCAGTACCTATTGGCACCAGAAAGGGTGGCCCCTGAGTGGGAGTTGCCATATATTTCATATGCCTATAGAACATGCACACAAAATTTTAATATTCTTATCTGCAAACTTTTCAAACTAACGATCTCTGCCCACAGAGACCTTGATAATAGAGCTTCCAGTTGACAATAGAGATCAATATTCTGTGAAGAGGTCTGCTAAAATAACAAAATGCTAGGGTCACATAGGTGGTGCAACTTAACCTAATTTACCATGTGGTATTCAGGGAAAATTTCCTAGAAGAGACAGCAAAGGGAAACTGAACATGGCGAGCTACTATTTAGGGATTGAGGGGGGAAAAGAAAATATGGAAACCACTCCCTAATCTAGAGAGTTTCTTCTACATGAAGTACTACCTGCCCTAGAGAGATCTGGATCCCATCTATTCTGAAAGTAACTGAAAACAACCATTATTTTGTAGGCCGGACTCACTTGGGCAGGAAAAGGTGTAGGTTTAAAGGATGTCTTGTTAGCCTTGGGGGAAATGAAACACATATGAATCACTTCCATAATTGAAGCTCTCACCATTTATTCCAGACAATTAAAGTTTTTTTTTTCTTGACTATAAATTTCACTTTCTACTTTAGCATCCTAGAATAAACTCAAAGCTGTCCTTGAAAATTAAAAAAAATGGTTAAAACATGAAATGGGTATATAAGCAAGAGAGGAAAAATGCAATATTCTGCTAAATAAAATTAAAAATCCCATCTTATCTAATTAAACACAAGCTAAAACAAATATTTCTACAAAGTACATCAAAGGGCCAACATGTTTTTCTATAAAAACTCACAGAAGGAGATGAATGACACCCAAAATGAGAAAAAAAATTCACAAGAGGAAATTAAGCCTATGGAAAATAGCTAACCTTCAAAAACGCTAATTAAAACAACCCATGAGATGTTATTTTCACTTATCAAGCTGTGGGAAAAGGCCTGCCTACCACTTCCAGCAACTATGAAGCAAAGCCATGACACAGCCTGTAACCTGAGCTTGCTGGAAAGTAGCCAGCAGACAAAGAACTTCCTGCGCTTGAAACCCCTTCCCCTAATTTACAACCCTCTCTTCCTGCCTTTGCTCTAGCCTATATAAGCATATTCTAACCGGAAACTGGGGCTCAGCAATTTGAGGAAGAAATCCCAGCTGAGACCACACGTGTAATAAATCTGCCTAAAATACTTCCCAAGAGTGCTCGCTTGGTTTCTCCCGAAAAATCGTAACAAAGCCAGCTGGCCAAGATATTTTTTTAATCACCAATGATTAAAAAAAATAGCTGACACTAATGTAGTTGTGTTAAGAGTGTCTTATGCTATAGCGAAACCATTATAAAATGTGTCTCCAAGCTTTAAACATGTACAGAACCAAACTTCATAGCGCTAACTCTGAAAATCTACTCTGTGAAAATAGTCCAAAGTACAGAATACATTTTGTGTACAAATATGTTCTTTTCATATTTAATATTTAAATAAAGTGTGAGCATTTTCTTAAATGAGCATGGAGCAGTTTTACTAGAACAAAAAGAAATAATGAAGTGGCATGTCAATTTCATTGGCCTCTGAACTAAAGGAAATACCCCCAAAAGTGACGCTCACGGTCCGCACGCAGTAGACGCTCAGACAACACAACCCAATCTTAGTCCTGCTAAGCTTTTGACAACAGAGATGCTCATCTGAATGCGTATCGCTCTCTCTTTTTTTTTCTGGGATTTAAAACCCTGTTTAAACGATTTTGTGATTTATTAGCAGTACTAGTGATGCTTAGCAATTGATTCACTCTTCCCTGTAATTAATTGGGGTGATTAGAGACAGCTTTCCTATTACTGTAAAGTTTGATTTGTAACAACTCATTAAATCTCCAGGGAATTGAGAAGACATCAGTCCCCTCCATTAACAGTCTTTTTTTGAGGCAAGTACTCTGAATGTAGGCCTCATTGGGAGGTGACTTTTTGCCTTCCAGAATTTAATTTTCAAATGAGAAGAAACCCGATCTGGACCTGTATATTACAAAACATATTTTGTGGACTCTTCGTGCCCACAGAACACTTTATGGAGAATAAAAGAGGAAGAGAGCCTTGTGTTCAAATCGCATTGGAACTCTGGCTTGAACCAGTTTCCTGCACCCAGCCCCAGCACCTGATAACTGACAGGGCACAGGATTCCCTCTCTGTGCCCCACCAGTTTAATGCTGGGAGAATCTGAAGCAAGTCAATTGTTGAATTATCTGAGGATTTATTGTTCCTGCAAATTAACATCTCTTAATGTTCTGAAGAATTAACATATGACAAAATCTACTTGAACATTCTGACAAGTATTAAGATATAAATTAAATATAGGTTCTGTTCAAATCAAACACAATACACCTGTGTTTTTTTATGGTAAATGATTTAACTTACGAAGGCTTTGTAATGGAGATATCATACTCTGAGTAAAGAGGAATGCTGTTTTACTTAACTCACTTCCTTGGATCAGCTGCCATGCTCACCTCGCCTGTTTCGTGAATACAGCGCATCTCCTATTAAATGAATGTTAAATGGAAGAAGAATCAGCATCTCCCTTGAAACTTGTGTACTTGCGTCTTTGTTTTGCAGTATTCCACTATGAATTTAAATATTCAAGTCCTTTCTCTCTGGTTACTGTTTATTTTTAGATACTATCATGAAGAGGTGGGGTAGAGATGAAACCCATAATCATCCAGTATTTGCAAATGTTATTGATAATCTTAAACGGCAGCCATTGTGTGACAACAGAAGGGGCACAAACTCTGCTTTAGAAGCACGCTATGAACAGGCTTTCTGCACACACAGGCTCAGGTGAGGGGCTCCAAAGCACAGCTCTCAAGTACCTGTCAGATTCCCTGGCTTGCTGGGTTCCCACGGCTTCCTCTTGTCATCGATGAATGTTTTGCGACATCTATTTGTTCTGTTGTGTCTGATAAAAGAGAAATTTGTTTTTTCTTGAAGAGAGAAAATTCATTATTCTTATTCATAAGCAGAGGGTTTTAAAATATACAGATGATTATTCTTTCACACTATCACAATATGTTCATCCCTTCTTCTCTGCTTTAATAAGACAAACACTCTTTTTATTGTATGGGTAGAAGTACCTGCCATTAAAAAGTCAATTATTGAATTGCCTGCAACTAATTTTATCGGTGAGGCAAAGTGTTCTAAATAAATATCTACCATCTATCTGTCTGTCAGTCTAGATACCCAGCTACCTGTCATCTATATAATTTTTATTTAACTGTAGGAGGGGGATGAGGGAGGGAGTAATGGAGGAAGAGAGGGAAGCTGCCTGCCGGCCACAGTTTCTGTCCTGTGTTGTATCACAGTCTGAGGGAAGATTCCAGTCATGGCTTCTGGAGTGAGTTGGGCAGAGGCCCTTTGCCCGGGTTGCATGGGTCAAGGAAGGACAGAGGACTTGCAAGGTAAGACAAATTCATGCCAGACCCTTTGGCAATAAAGGATTTATAACATTGCCTTTTAAAAAATAAATAGTTATTGAGCTCTATGAGAGTTGCTGGGGAAGCAGCAGCGAGCAAGACAAGACTGATCATTTCAAAGTTAAAAGAACACACATACACATACACACACACACACACACACACACACACACACACACAGTAAATTTAATCTAAAGGCCTCAAATAAAGAAGGATTCTAAAGGAACCCAACTTACCTGATCCTTATTCTTTCACCCCTTTCTAGACAAGAATGTATTTTTCAGAAATAAACTAATCAGCTACTTCTCTCCCACTTGCTTTTTCTCTCTCTATTTTTATCCCTCATTTTTCCCATGTCACATTTGGATTTTCTTAATCAGTATAACTTCAAAATAATAATGATTATAACAACAATGTAACAATAATGATAATAACAACAATAATTTGGGAAATTAACAGACTGGAAAACACTCTGCCATATTAAATTCTGTTTTCACTGCCATTGGCTCTTAATATTAGCAAAAAAATTTTGAGAACTTATTTTTCTGAGTGCTTTATCCACACTATCTCATTTAATCAGGATAATACATTATTAAATAGGCACCATTAATACCCCATTTCATAGATATGGAAACAGAAATTTACAGAGTAGGTGTACTGCATCATTTAACTCTGTGATAGAGAAGTTCTAAAGCCAGGAGGTTTGGCACCAGACTTGGCCTGCTGACCACCACATATAAGGTGAACCCTGATATTTTCTTGATAAAAAAATTCACTTGTCAGTTTTTAAATTTTAAATCTCTTGCAGACTGGTGAAAACTTTGTCAAAGCTGTGCTTTTCCCCAGCAACCTGCATCCAAGAACATCACTCCAAAATATCAGTCCTAGAATTTTTAATTCTCATTCCAGACTTTGTTACAGGTGCTAGCAAACTCCAGTTTTACTGTGTTAGCTAATCATAGGGTACTATTTATCATTTAATTTACCTATGGCTTTCAAAACTATGCCAAGTACCTGACTTTTAATATCCTTCCTGACTAACTTTTTAAATAATGTGTGGTAACCCAGTCATAAGAAGATGAGAAATAATCTCAGATATTGAATGGTTCTATCACAGAGATCAATTTGAGTGTCTAAAGTCATCTGGAATCACCTGAAATCAAGGGAAATACTGATCTGAGTGCAGATAGTTACACACACTCACATACACATCACACTTACTCATACACATAAACACTTGTTCTCCTATACATTCCCACAGTCACAACCACACATACATATTCTGAGGAAAACAGCTCAGAGTATGACATTCTGAGTTTTCCATACATCAACAGAGTCTAGAGTCACTGCCCAGGACCTGAGCACCACTTTACCATGTGGTCTAGCCAAGTCAGCTGGCCACACTGTACCTCAGTTTCCCTTCCTGTCAAATCATAGTAATTTGAATCTTCTCTCATGAATCGTCAAACAGGTAATGATGGAATGTTATAAAGTGCTACATTGATGTATATTAGCTGTTATTATTTCTTATCTTTGTCCTTCTGAAAAATGATGTGAAATTTACTCACAAAGTTGCCTTTAGGAAAACTAGAAAATTTCACAGAGGAAATGTTTATGCATTTTTCTTTTTGATGATATTTTAGTATTCTGTGCTCACTTTTGACTGAAAATTGCTATTCCAATATGTCCCAATATCCGAGAAATATTTTAAATTAAGGATGAATGAAAACAGTAAATAGATATTTCTGCCAACAACCTAGTGGTGGAAGATGAAGTGAAGAAGGAAACACTGAAATGATGCTCCGTCATTCCAGGTGAATCAAAGCACCAGTGACACGCTATTTCAGATCAGAGCAGCTTTTCTAAGGAAACAAGCAGCACTGTGCAATCACTCTGGCACTGTACCCAATAGCAGAACATTTCCACCAGAACAAGAAATTCCAGTTAATGTGACCTCCACCCCCAACCTCCCAGGAAGACATCTCCAGCAAATACCAGACAGACATGATCAGTGTGGGGCTCTGCTGCTCTGTCAATGAGAGACAACAGTTGTGTACACACACACACCCCTACAGGAACTAACAGATGAGTATTGTTAGGGTTAGCACTTAAGTACCATCAGGCAGTTGAATTCTGGACATTATGGACTGATCTGAAATCCTTGCAGAAGTTCCAAAATTGACAACATTTAAGAACAAAGCTTTATTGTGTTACCTCCCAAGGGAAATTGGGGTTCTTCTAACACTGATCTGGAAAACATAACTTGTGAAATTCAGGTTCCAGGGAGAGCCCTTCTGACAATAGATAGGGAAAAGAACCACATGATTTCTTTAAGACATAAGAAGATTTCCCGAATAGTCTCAGGAAGGAGTATCCAGCTCTCTTTTCATGCTGTGGACCAGGGAGCTATGGTCTCTTCCTTATAGAACGTTTCCTAGTTAGAAGCATATTATTTCCCTTAAAAATTATGTGATGGGACTGTTACATATATGGACAAGATATAAAAGAATTCCAATATAAAAGAATTGAAGTGAATTCTAGAAAGATTCCTTTAAGGGTTCTGGAATAGTTCACTTCACATGTCAATTTGATTGGGCTAAGGCATACACAGATGACTGGTAAAACATTGTTTTGGGAGTAGGTGTGATGGTATTCCCAGGAGAGATTAGCATTTGAATTATAAAGATAGATTTTATAAAAAAGATACACTCTCTAGTGTGGCTATCATCATCCAATCTGTGGCGGGTCTGATTAGAACAAAAAGGTGGAGAGAGGGTGAATTGTTCCTCTGTTCTTGAGTTGGGACACCCATCCCTCCTGCCCACAGACAACAGAGCTCCTTCAGACACAGGCTAAATTACACCACCAGGTTTTCCTATTTTTACAGATTGCAGATGGTAAGTTATGGGACTTCCCAGCCTTGTAACTACATGAACCAAGTCCTAAGTCCTATAATCAATCCATAAATACATAGGTTTTTTCCTTGGAAAACCACAGCAAATACAATTTCCTTGATTAGAATAATAACTTTTATATTACCTAATTCAGCTTCTTTTCCTGAATCTCTTCTATAAGGTTTACAATATGTAGTCAGTCAATGCTGCAGGACCTCGAATACTTCCATGTGGAAAGCGCTAATCCTCATTTATTCATACATGAACTCGAAAAAGATTCAATTTCTAACTGATGAGCACTGTGCTAGAGGATAGGAACACAAGAGTGAACAAGAGATCTCTACCACCGGGAATGGTGGGCATAGTCGAAGATGCAGCTAAACCAGAAATGACATTATCGTCCTTCCTATTTTTAACAGAACATCCTTGTGTGTAAATCTCACTCACTTGTGAATTATGCTCCTAGCAATGCATGTAAGCGTAATTTGTATCCCATAGGCAGTTCTATCAGTCATGTGAAGACAAGTATCATGCTCTATGAATTAAAAATCCCTAATTCATTCATTAAATTGTTTCTGAGCATCTATTATGTGCCATTTATGGAGATACAGCCAATTAAATACTAACAGCCCTTGCCTTCAAGTAGTAATCCTCCTTGCATCTACATTTTTTACTGGGGTAAGTCCTCCCATCCAAATAACTATTTGCCACTTGAATCAACATTGTACTGGAGATTTATTTCTGTACAGAACTGAGAGCATGCAGTCTGCTCGTAGAGTCCAGTGCAACTGCCGCACTCACATCATTTATCATTAATTCTCTAACTCAGGTACCCGGAATAGAGTGGGTTGGTGGATTTTCCTTTCCCTGCTACCAAGGGAGTTACCTAAACACACGTGAAAGCAATGGGAAGTGTACATTTATTAAAAAATAATGGAAAGTGAATGTCAGACTGAGTTTTGAGCCTAGAGGCTATAGTATTCTGAAAATTGCTAAACCCACAAAAACTATTATCCTAACCCATGCAATGTATGTCTTTTTCTCCTTTGTCTGGATTATCTTCTATAACCTAGAGCTATGGTTTATACTCTGAGATACCACCCACCATTTTTAGACCCTATTGAAACACTAAAACTGGGAGCTTGCCAACAAAACCCTTCCAGACTATGTTCCTGGTCCATCATTCTCCTTGCTTTCTCTATTGGCTGCATCTCAGGTTACTCTGGCTTCAATCTCCAACTCCTGCCTTTAGGAAAGCCAAATGTTGTAACTAATTCTTTCCTGTTTTCATTCCACTTAAAGCACTCCAAAGTACATACATAATCCACCTCTGATATTGCCAGGGGTGGTGGGAAATATTTTCATTTGATTGCTGTCTCTTACATTTCTATTACTTTCTTAAGTTTCTCACTTTCACTGTTGATTTGCCCACAGCCCTCTCATTCATTATCCATCTGGTACTCCAAATTGGACATGTTTCATGAATTATTTTGATAGAACATTTTAATTGATGATAGATTAATATGACCTAAGGCTAAAATATTTAAGTTTCAGCTTTCTAAGTTATCACCTATTGAATGTTAAGTTCATCCTGACTCAATCCTCAAGGTCCCCTCTTGCTAACCCTCAACCCTTAGGTAAGTTTGGAGAGAAAGCACAGATCAGGATTTCCCAGGAGCCATTCTGCTGTCTCTTCAGAGGGCTTTCCTGGTTGTGGGTAGCCATCTTTCATATCGCCTCATTCTGTTTACTTTATAATATTTCTCACAATCTCAAATTCATTCATTCAACTAAATCTTAAACTTTTTAATAGTCTAGATAACTATATATCTTCCATCTTAACCTCATCCATACTTGATATACGCTATAGGAGGAAAGAGGCCCTGCTTGTCTTGTTTATCAATATATCTCCGCCTGGTACATGATAATTAGAAAGAAATATTGAATAACAAAATGATTGAACCAATATATCAAAAGTGTCTTTCATTGTCAGAAAAAAAAACTATCAATCATTCTAAACTAATTGTTTGTTCTCTGTATTTACTTGTCTTTTAAATAGACAAAGAATGTCTGATATTAAGTCTTGCAATACTTGCTTATTTTATCAATTAACTGATACAATTGACTATTAAATCACAATTTGATTCTATTTTCTCTTTAAAAATCTAGATTTGGATGCCTGACCCTCTGTAGGATTCCTAATATTTGTTTAGTTTAGATATCTGTCAGAGGGAGGACTGGCCAAACACATTTGATCACAACATTATCTCTTATGCTAAATTTTAGGAAAAATTCCTCAATTAAATTTCTATGAGCTAACATAAAATAGTCAATAATATGCAATATTATCATATATAGTATAACAGAATTCCTTTTAATGACTTTAGGAGAAATACAGAGACCAACCTAATTCGAAGAGCTTCTTCCCACCTCGCTGCTGCTTCTCAGTTCTCTGGCAGATGAGCCTTTATCTCTCTGACCTGGGTTTTCTTATCTTCTCTGTCTGCTCATTCCCTAGTTAACATCATCTTATTTCATAATGACATCCTTCACCAAACTTTTCTTTTATCTCTAACCCAACATATCTAATTTGTATCTCCCCCTGAATACCAATTAGGCAGCTCTAACTTGACATCTAAAATGGAACTCTTCATTTCTTCCTTTAAATAAATATTCATGGCACCATTTTCTTAAACCATAAACATTAAAGTTATCCTAATTTTTTTCATTTTCCCTCTGTAGTATTTTTTGGGAAAAAATAACTAGTTATAGTCAGTAGAACATCTATTTTTGAGGGAAATAACATTTCAAAGAATGAGCACCAGATTTGTAGAGCAAGTATCCTCTGAGGGAAAGAATGAGAGTATTATTGACTGAGCAACCACCTTCTCCAGATGTGTCTGATTATGTACCCTTGTTCCAAGGTACTTGGAATAGTTCAACTGGCTCCTCCCATGTTCTAACAAATGCCTCTGACCACACACCAAGAGAAAATGGCAGTGAAAGAGGATACATTTCAGGAGTCCTCAGTTTCTATTTGCATGGCTATGCCACCATCTTCTTTGGTATAAAAATTTGTATCTCTTTTTCTTTACCATTGGGACAAATTTGTCCAAGAGTATTTCAGATTAATTGGATTCTGCCTTCCATGCAAGCACAGAGAACCAGCAGGCAGTGAGAATGTGTTGTGAGCTAAAATCAGCTGGGCAATCATTCAATTTCCTCTTTTCCTGAGTCCATTACCAGTGGAACCCCCATTGCTTTGCAGATGCATATTATCTCTAAATATTCCTGGAGGAAAGAAATTCCTGAAGACAACATAAAATATTTTCTTCTGGAATAGTATATATTTATTTTTCTTGGCATTACTATTGCATAAGCAGAAAAATATATAAACCTGGTCAGAAAAGAAAAAACTTAATGAATGGGGTATATTTCCTTGTTTCTGTGTTCTTCTTCTCCCTTTATCTTGTCAGATATATCAATCTAGAGCCCTGTGTAGTGCTTCTGTTTCCCCTCTTTCATTCCCCTTCATGAATTCTTCAGTATTTAAACTTCTGCTCAGTATACTAGATAGAGGCCACTGTCCCTTGACAGGTACAAGCTATGGTTCCAGCCATCAACTTAAAAGTGTTCGTCTCTTATCACCTTCATTTCACTGATATTTGTAACAGTCATTTTTCAGATATCAATCTTCCATGATCTATTTTCAAAGGAGCAATGGCTACCAAATTTTGTGTAACTCATAGCATATTGCCTCAAAGGCCGAAATGCCCCAAGTGCTATGGCCACTCAACCAGGCCTCTCCTGCGACGGGCCCCCACTGCCCATTTAACACAGGCTAAGAAAGGTCACAGACAAAGGGACCAAAACTATCTGTCTTTGTGTTAAAAAAACAAAAAGAGAGAGGGAGCCTCATCTGAAAAACTGAAAGTCCTACTGTCCAAACTGATGCCACTCATTTATCTAGGCTATTGCTTCATATTTACCATATCTGACCACTCAATAAGGAAAAAGCTCATCTAAAATATAAAATCCAACAAAAGGTCATACAATATTTACCAAAATCTTATTCTCTAAACAATAAAGCAGATATCAGCAAAGTGCTACCACAGCAACAAGATACAAGCTAAATAAAAGAGAATCATCTCTTTATATCCTGTTAAATTCTGGGCCTTGGCAGAAATAAGAATGCACAGTTTAAGGGGGCAAAAGAAGGGAGAAGCTCCTGAAGGGGTGGTGTCAGTGGACATTGGAATAGCACCAATGGATATACACACAGCAAGATAACATTAGTTGTGATTTTCTGTTGAAAAGTTACCAGAAAACTAAGCTAAGAAATCCTCATTTGCTATTCCTCTAAAACAATGATTCCATGATATTAGTGCTATTATTATCTTAGTTATTATCTATCATTAACTATTATTATCTATTATTTATTATTAACATTAGTTATTATCTATTATTATTTTAGAAATGAGGAAATTGAGATTTATAATTTAAGTTACATACTTAAGTTGAAAACGAATTTCTGGAACCTGAATTCAATTCAGGCTGTAAGACTTTAAACTATTATGTGTAGAGTAGTTGCTTTACATATGACAGAAATTTGCAACTGCAGCTACTTAAGAAGGAAAGTTTGCATGTATGTGTGTGAGAGAGAGAGAGACAAGAGACATGAGAGAGACAGCGAAAAGAGAGAAAACAAACCAGTGAGAGGCCCAACTTCCTACCACTCTGTGTATTAAATAAATTAAATACATGCTCTTAGAGGAAGTAGATATGGGAGGGCTAACATTTTTCCCTTCGCCAGACTTATTTCCTCTGTGTCTCTCACCGTGGATTTTGTGAACTGCTTGGCCGACTTCCTAGGTCAGAAACACAAGATGATTTCATATGTCAAGTCCCTTGGTTGGGCCACTACATCATCAGATGTGCAGACATGGAAACTTAGGTTCCGCCTTAGAAGGGAGTTTAATTTAGGAGCTAAATTGGAAGATGGCACTTGTGTTTCCAATAAGACACCCTTCTTAAGAGATTTTGAAACATCTCTGTCCATTGATTAGTTGGTACTATTTCAACAGGTGCAACTGATTCTCAAGGATACAATGAGAAATTAATTTACGGTTGTAGCAGTCACTAGGAAAATTACATTAAAATTCTTGTGTGAGTGATAGGAGTATAAAATGTTTAAAGCATCATATTCGTACTCCAGAAAGAAAGACCATATGACTCTGGCATTTATTAGCTGTGAGGCCGTGGGCACGTTCTAAAACTCAGCTGTAACCTGGGAGTGATGGGTTACCCTTTACAGAATTTTTATGAGCATTAGATGAAAATAATCATGGAAAGTGCTTTGCATACAGTAACCCCTAACTTTCCCATGACTATTATGGTGATGATGAAGAAGTTGATGAGGATGTCAAGAAATATCAAGAAATCAAGAAGGCTTAGAGAAAATCTTGCAGGTACGATCTTGTGCACTTGACTTCTAATTAGGAAGCTTACAACCACCATTGGTATGAATAAGTAATCAGACTATTCAAAGTGATATAAAATGACTTTATTTCTCTACTAGAGGATAATTAGATCTGTCATTTGTTAATTATAACATTAGTTAAATATTTTGGAAGGTCGGTAGGGGTAAATCACTGAGAGAAATACCTACTGCATTTCCTTGGCATGTTTCTGCGGCTTGCAGATGGCGATAGCCTCTGT
The DNA here is from genome assembly GCA_004363575.1 of Solenodon paradoxus. Lineage (NCBI taxonomy): Eukaryota > Metazoa > Chordata > Mammalia > Eulipotyphla > Solenodontidae > Solenodon > Solenodon paradoxus. The sequence continues at coordinate 232,026 of RJWH01000356.1, read as the reverse complement.
AAAATATTAGTCATTTGTAACTTCAAACAGTGCTTACATCCCCTGAGACTCCATCTAAAATGAAATCCAAGGAAAATGACACTACAGAGGACAAAGGAGATGAATGTTTGCAGTAGCTCTTTTAAAAAATAGTTCATCTTCAGGTTGTGCACAGGGGAGATTATCAAACCAGACTTGTTATTAGAGTAGATAAATATAAACTTCAAATACACACTACATTTTTTTTTGCTCATTCTTAACCTCATCTCCCTACTCTTTATGGGATTGTATAGTCCATGAGACAAGAGCAGTGCCCTCCTCTCAGGAGCCTCATCCTCTGGGGACAAAGTGAGGGAAAACAGGATTCCAGTACACAGGTAAATCATAAATCCCAGAACCATCAGACAGTAGCTCTATTTTCAAAAGACTCAAATAATATCCAGCTAATTCATAAAGCCACTTCTTTTTTTTTTTTTTTTTTTTTCATTTCCACTTCAGTTGTTCACACTTGTTTCCTGGCGCCAGACCCAGGACTCAAACCCAGGGGGTATGTGGCCTGCTTCCTTCAGAGGCGATTGACGTAACCAGTGCCCCACCAAGTCACGCCAAAGCACTCCCTGTTTATCAGATAATAGAACACAGTGTCAAAGACTGTTATCTGACCTTTCTTCGTATTTTTGAATACTAGGACTTAATAAAAAATGAACTCACACATAAATAACTACAAACCAATGTTAGAAATTGTGGTATACTTTAAAGGTTTATATTTTAGAAATTAATGCCTCAATTCAAACATAAAAAAAATCTATTCACAAAATAATGATAATATTAATTAAAATAGTTTATAGCCAGATAATTTGTATGTCCTTGGAGCAATGTCTATTGAAATCATTTTCTCATTCTTAAATTGCTGTTTGCCTTTTTATTGCTGAGTTTTAAGAGTTATTTATACATTATGGATACAGTACCTTAATAGACATATGATTTGTAAGTATTTCTTCTCTCCTCTCATTATCTGTTTGATCTCTCACCTTTTCAATGGAATCTGTTGAACACAGAAGTTGGTAATTCCGATAAAGTCTGTTTTCTCTATTTTGTCATTTATACTTTTGAGACTGGTCTAAGAAACCGTGGATAACCTCAAGTAAGGAAGATTTATTCTTATAATTTATTCTGAGTTATAAAACCTTAAAATTTATATAAAGGTATATAATCTATTTTGAGATAACTATATAACTTGAGATAGGGCACAAATTCATTATTTTGATTGTGAATATACTATTATCGAGTACAATTACTTGAAAAGATTGTCCTTTCTTCCATCTGTCTTGCAGCTTTATCCAATATCAATTGATCATTAGTATTAGAGTTTATTTCTGAACTCTCACCTCTACTTCATTCATCCAACTGTTTCAACAGAAAAAATTAACTTTCATAGGTAGCTGGGTATTAAGTTTGAAATTGGAAAGCGTGAGTTCTCCAACTTTTTTCTTCTTTTTAAAAAATTTTTGAAGGTTTTTATCTGAGTTCCTTGTTATCTCCATAGGAATTTTAGCCTCAGGTTGTGAACTTCTGCCTGAAAAAGCAGCTGAAGTTTTGCTAGTTCCTGTTGACTCTGTAATTCAATTGGGAGAGTATTTCTATTTCACAACAAGTCTTCCTGTCAATGAAATATCCTCCCACTTATTTTGATCATCTTTAATATCTTTTATCAATGCTTTATAGTATTCTATTGTACATTTCGTGCACTTATTTTCTTAAACAAATACCTGGAAATTTTATTCTTTTGCTGCTATTATAAATGAAATTATTTTCTTAACACCATTTGTATATTGCTAATTGGCTGTCTATATAAGTACAACAGGTATTTTATATTAATCTTGTATCCTGAAACCTTGTTTACTGAGCTTGCTTACTACTTCATCAGTTTGCATGTTTGTGAATGTGTGGGTAATTCTCAGCATTTCTTTTTATAAAGAAGAGCATGTCATTTTTAACTAGAGAGAATATTACATTTCATTCCTAATCTGATGGCTTTTTATTTCTCATTTTTTACCTAAAGATGCTAGAGAAAACCTCCAGGATAATGTTGAATAGATGTAGTTAATGTTAATGTCTCTCTATTGCATGCTGAAATGTAGTATAATTATTTTTATTTAAGCAATGTTGGTAGGATGAGCCCCTCTTTCATTCTTTACTTTAGGATTTTCTCTTCCTTTTTCTCTTCTTCATTCCAATTAAAGTTTTCCTATTGTGCGTGATTTTCCCTGGAACCAACTTTAGTTTCATGGACTTTCCCTGTTGATGTGCTATTTTGTATTTCACTAATTTATACCCTACTCAATAGTATTTAATTTCTTACACTTGATTTGGGTTTACTTTGCTCTTCTGGTTTGACTGTTTTAAATTGGAAGATTAAGCACTTGAGTAATTCTCTTTTTTTTAAATATAGGCATTGATGGCTATAAAGTTCCCTTTAAGTACTAATTTAGCTGCATCCCATGAAATTTATGAAATTTATGTTTTTATTTTCTTTATTTTCAACTAATTTTCTATTCCTTTGTGAATTTTTTCTCTGATCTACTGATTATTGACTGGTATGTTGTTTAATCTCTCTGTATGTGTGATTTTCCTTATCTTTCTTCTGTTATTGATTTTAATCATATTGATCCAATGAAACCAATTTAATTCTATTGAAAGGTATACTTTGCATCATTTAAACTTATTGGGGTTTTCTTATGGTCTAATGTATGGCAAACCTCAGAGACTGTTCCATGTGCACTTGAAAAAGTTTATATTGTTCTGTTATTAGTGAAATGCTCCATCAGTTCCTATTAGGTTTAATTGGTTTATAATGTTGTAATTGTTTTTTATTTCCTTGTTGATCTTCTGCCTAGTAGATTTATCTATTATTAAAAGTGGAGTATTGAGAACATTAGCAAAAATTAGCTAGCAGGTAATTGCAAGGTCACATCCCACATCATGGAACCATCAAAAATTCAAGCCAAAATTGTCGAAGTCGACATTTTTAAGAACACTGGAAAATAACGAAAGGATTTCAGAAATGAAACAAATGCTGAATGAAGGCAGGGAAAGGCATAAATATAGTGGGAACATCTTTGTCAGCTCAGGCTCATTGGGCTCCTGCAGTTAGTCCGTGTGCCTGGTGTGCGGCTCAGAAACTGGTTCCGCAGAGTCGAGCAGAAACTGATGCTCAGATAATCTGTCTACTGTCTCACCTCTATGGTGACTCTCTGCGGGGCCTAACTTTGTTTCACCTCACTCAGAACTCACTCAGTAAGGAAAAGCAGCACTCACCCCGCCGCCGTCAAAAATGATGTAAGGTGAAGGGCCAACTCACCACCTCCTCGGGTACAGTATCATGACAAAAGCAAATCAAACTACATTATTATAAAATTAGGATGATAATTATAATCCATGCAACAGTCACCAATAAAATATCAAACACACACACACACACACACACACACACACACACACACACACACACACACAAGGTAATTAAAAGATAGTCAGCAAGGTCAGTATCTTTGCCTATCACTGTTTATCACAGAATGCTGCCTGCCTGTGGAGATGGATGTGGGCCCGGGTCCTGGGATTTGGTGAATTTTTTCTTCATACTCAACTTTGTGGTCTTTGCTTTCTCCCTATTCAAGTAATGCTGTACCCATGGTTTTGCTTGGAAGCTTTTCTCACAGTAAAAATAGTGTGCATTGTTGGGGAGGAAATTTGGGGAAATTGCTTACTAAACTGCTGCCATTGATCAGCCACTCAGAACTTCCTGATTACACATTTTAAATGATGAATACAGTGGTGGAACTCCAGCAACAGTAAAATCATCTGCTCTGTCTTACATACCTACTTCTGTCTATATTCTCAGTGACTTCTCCACTTACAGATGAACCCTTTTTCCATGATCAAAACACACCCACAAAGAATTCCTAAATTCTCTGTATCATTGTTTTGTTCCAGAAAGAGACTGACCTGACACTCTTCATTGCTTTAAGGCTCTAAAACAGAGAAGAGACTCATTGGCACAGCTTGTGTTAGTCACTCTATTCATGAGCAACGGAACATAATTAGACAGGTGGTCATGTAATAAATACTATCTGTTTAAAAGTCATAACTTTATAAATCAAATGGTATTAGAGGGTAGCATTTTAATAAATATAGTGTTGCTTTTCCCAGAAAAAGGACAACTAATAGACAAAATAACCAAATAAACTATGTATCTGCATACCTGAGAAGAACTCTGTTCCAGTCAGCTAATGGAGTTTACTCTCCTATAAAACCAAAAAAGAATTCTAAAAAGGCAAAATATCAGTAACTTTTGTGTGAGTCCATGTTTAACTCCATTCGACTATCTTTTCTCCTATATTTTATTGTCTAAATTATGCACACCTTACAATAATTTATTTCTTCTTCTTCGAATCTTGTACCAAGTGGCATCTCCACAGCTTCTGATACCTCCACCCGTCTTTAATAATAATAAAATGATTTCACATTTCATTCCTGTTGATGGAATGTGTTTCTTGGCCATTGTTTTGGATGTACAGTTCATCTATTATAGAGAACAAGCATCTTAAAAATCTTATAAGAACTACTATAAATAGCTAGTAAACAAATATCCTTATTAAATGATCAGCAATTTTAACCACAAACCTTATTCAACTCCTAGTAAACTTAGGTTTGGGAAGTATTTTGGGGAAGGAAGAAGTTTTGCATTGCTTACATGAAATGCACTGAATAGGCCCATTCCAAGAAAAAAATAGCTGATTTCTAGGATAACTGTCTCTTTGAGGAGATAAAAAAATTTACTACAGGCCTCTGAATGATAGCTTTAGGCACCATCTCAAGATGCGCAATCAAATTCATGGAGGTTGTCACATACCAGGGTTTTGTCCTCCCTGAAGCATGTGCTCACTGAGTTCATGGAGCAAGGAGACCATTCCTCCATGTCTTCTATCATCTATTTAGGGCTCTTCTCAGAAGAAGAAATTCAAAGACATCATTTTTGCTTTTAAATACATATTTTTAAAGTTGAAACTTTTCAAATCAGGCATGGAAAATTGACTCACCGATTCTGACTACTACCACAATTATCAATTTTAATTTTTAGAACCCAGAGCTACCAGGAATCTTTTAAAGGTGAAACAACTTGAATCTTAGTAACAAAATGTAAGCAGAAAATGCTTCATCTAACAGACACCCCTTAGCAAACTGATCGCAAAGAGTTGGCATTTGTCTATTATTGTTAGGATGTAATGATATTTCCTGTGTGATGGAAACTGTTTTTTTGACGTAAATTATTCCTTTTATACCTATCTACACTTGTGTTTGCTGATCTTCCAATTTTTTTCCTTGACAAAGTGCAGCGGGTTGAAGTTGAATGTGACATTCTCTTTCAATTATTACTCATCTTCAAGAAGTAAAGGCACTTTCATGGGCAAAGAATGAGAGTTAAAGGTATTTTGTGTCTTGCTCAAAGACAGTATATATGGAGGGTGGGGCTAGAAAGCAATAGAAGCAAGATACTCCTAATTAGCCAGGTTGGTATTCATTAAAATCCACCCAAGTTCAAGTCAGTGAAATCTGAATAAAGGTATTTTTAATAGGTATCTATTAATTACTGACAAGAAAATCTCTCTGCTTTAATTCTTAAAGTTTTTATGGACTTGGTATATAAAGTGTTGGGAAAGGGACAGAGGAGTCCTCCCCTGATTTTGGCTATCCCAAACAGCGCTATAAATATAAAAGCTATCATTTGTTTGTTGTCCTGGTCCAAATTATATTATTATAAATTATATTACATATTATTGTATATATCATTAAATTATTATATCATATATTTCTATATTTTACATATTAATATATATGTGTATGTGTTAAAATAAATTAATTATATTTCCTTCTATTTCTATCTATGACGAGTAGAAAATTGGAACCAAATCAACCTTTCAAAGTTTACACGGAGTAACTTCTTTGCTTACCCCTCGGTCAGCATTGCTCCTATAAGGAAAGTTTATGGAGGAAACTACATGCCCTTTTTGCTTAAACCAATATATTTTGCTGGTGACTATGCATGTCCAATTAACTCCTTTGACAATATAGTAAAATAAGGATACTGGATTATGTTTGTAGCCAATTAGAAATGTCATGGTTGAATACTCATTCTTATAACATTATTCAAAGTTATGAGATCCTAGTATTGAAAAATACTTCACAGAGTGGGAGACAAAGTTTAGGAGAAAAGTATAGAGCAATTCTTTTCTCTAGCTTATAACAAGAACACACAGATGGTTAGGAGTAAAGAATATTTTTCTTTCTTTAGGAATAAATAAAATAATTGCTTTTAAATTAAAAAAATCAGAAATACATGGGCAAACATTATAAAAAGAACAGCTCTTTATTATCATTATATTACACTACAATGTCCTACAAATTAACATTATTGATGGTAAATAATATGATAAAGTGGATGGACCGCTGAGACCCAAATTCCAATTTTATTTGTACTGCATCATGAGTCACAACCTCTGTCATTTGAAAGTCGCAATAATAATTCTGATATCATAAGAATCAAATGGTATAATATACCTGATGTGCTTTGAAAAGTCTAAATCATAAGGAGTAAATTGTAAAATAAAGTTGGAATAATACATGATTCTTCTGAAATTATTTTAAAACTCCAGTGCAAGCAGATTCTATATTCTACATTAGAAATACACACAAAGAAAAATTAATAAAAAGAATATTTGAGGACCAAAATTCAACTTAACTGTTTTAAAGAGTAATAAGTAGGACTCTTAGCCCCCTGGTATAAATATTTTGTGAGAATGGAGTTTTTAATATTTAATGGAAAAAGTTAAAGAGCATATGCAGGAAAAACAAAAAAAAAATCACCATAATTGGGTAGATCAGTAAGAATAGAGGGGGTTCTTTGAGGAACTCAAAACCAAGTATAAACAAATTCAAACACATGAACATCCTGAGTGTCAGAGTCAAACAATTAAGCCTAGTTCTGTGGGAAAAAGGCCAGTTTACCACTTCCAGCAACTATGAACCTGTAACCTGAGCTTGCTGGAATGTTGCCAGCAGACAAAGAACTTCCTGCGCTTGAAACCCCTTCCCCTAATTTACATCCCTCTCTTCCCGAATTTGCCCTAACCTACCACGCATGTAATAAATCTGCCTAAAATACTTCCCAAGAGTGCTCACTTGGTTTCCACTGAAAAACTGTTAACAGTTCATGGTCTTCAAATTCTCACCCTCGATAGACAGGTCAGTCCTAATTCAACAATGGATTAGTCAATACTCTTTACAACACTTCTGGTTGGTGTCATCATCTTCAGTGTGAGAAAACAAACAAAGCTGAGGCTTTGGGAGAATGCACAAAAATGGGTGAATATCAATTAATAGTAATAGTGTTCCCAGACCCCAAAACAACCTACCAGTTTATGCCAAATAGGAACAATCTATTTTCAGATAGCGGGGAATATATATGCATATAGTTCTAAGTTCTGCCTGAGATTTCAAGCCCAGGTATTTGTCACTCCTTTTTCCTAAGCAAATAAACCAGCTATTTCTTTTGAAATGACAAGTCTGCTTTCATCTTTGTAACTTATGTACACCTAATTCAGTTTCCTTCCCTTTCTGCATGATGAAAACACCGCATGTTCTTGATGGCAGAGGAAGAGCACAGACAGTTCAAGAACAAGATGAGGGTAAAAGCAAAGGATGGAAGCCTCGCTTCTGTTCCCCAACAGGTGAGAAGGGGAAATCAGACAAAAAGGGCATTAAACTGCTCAGAACAACCACATCTGTCTCTGTGAGTTGGTGGCAGGGGGAGGGGGTGGGACAGATAAACTGAGTTTACGGTAGTGGGTTACAGTAAACACAGGAAACAAACATATGCATTGTATTCAAACCATGTTGCTTTCCACTTCATGGAGAACAGATCTTCTTCACTGGGGATGATTGTGTCTCTCGGGGACAATTGACAGAATCTAGAGACTTATTTTTCTAGCAACACCGGGGCAGGTTGGGGAGAGAAGGTGGGAAGGGAACTTGGCTGCAGGTAAAGATCAGAAATGCTGCCAACAGTGTGCCTGACAGATAACAACAAAGTAAACTCAGAATAATTACTCAGCCCCAAATGGCAATGATACTAAAATTCAGTATCCCTTTATCTAATTTGGAAACTACTACCGCACTCCACTAGCACAGTTCCCTCACTGAATATTTTTGTTGTCAGATATTTTCTTTAATCAAAAGTCATAAACAGTAGAATGCATTGTTATTACTGGTCCCCCCACTATGTGGATGTGAAGTGTTCCTCTGTAAACTTTCCTAAGCTAAAGTAGCAGAGAGCAATGCAGGTGCTATTCATTTGTGTACACCCAGAACCAAAAAATAACCTACCAAATCACACCAACGAAGACATACCAGCCCAGGGAACAGCAAGCTGCAACAAAAGCAGGGATGCTGTGCTATGTGCACAGGAGGTAGAAGTCGTTCCAGAAGGATCTTGACCAACGTTCAGTTCCTCTCACTGCTCAGGGTGGGAGCTTCCCTCCCCAGGATGCCCCATAAAAAGCTTTTCCATGTTTGTCCCTCTGTTGTTAAATCGAAAGTCTTCTTCAGGTTTCTTTCAGTTAGGAAAAGGTGAGGTAGGTCTTCTGGAAAAGCAAAGGGACCTAACGTGAACTTCTGAAATGCAGGGGATAACTGTATTTGTAGTTAAACAGTGAGCATTTTTGCAGTTTTATTGAACTACAATTCCATGCAATTCACTCATTTAAAGTATAAAATTCAATGAATTTTAATATGATCACAGAGTCCTGCAGTTCTCACCACAAATAATTTTAAAACATGTTAATAACTCCATCAAAATCCCGTTATCAGCAGTCACTCATCAATTACTTCCCTTGTCCCTCCAGCCCAAGCTCTAGTCATCAAGAATGCAGCTCTCTCTCTCTTTTTTTTTCAAGAGAGGAAGGAAGGAAGGGAAAGAAGGAAGTATGGATGGAAAAGAGGGAGGGAGGAACTAAAAGAGGGGAAGGAGGGATCGAGGGAGAGGAGCAAGAAATATCTTTATTTATGTAGTTTTTATTTTTGTTTTTCACCGCAACCTTGGTTCTTGAACGCAGGTCCATGGGCTTTGCATAGTTCACACATGAATCTCAGTCCCCTAAGCCACAAGGGTGCATCCCCTTCACCTACAGAATGACTTATTCTGGCTATTTTATATAAATGGAATCATACAATATGTTGTTTGGTGTGACCAGTTTCTTTCACTTAACATAACATTTGGAATGCATATTCACATTGCTGGAATACTTTACTTATCAGTGACAAACAATAATCCATTGAATGGATAAACCATGTTTTAGTCACCAATTTATCACTGGAGATATTTAATTACTTTTCCATTTCTTGGCTTTAATGATACTGCTATGAATAAATACTCATGTACAAGGTTCTGTGTGGACAAAATTTAGATATATATTATCTTCATAGTTCATATACATATATACATATATGTATATATATAGTTCACATACATACATATAAATATACATATATATATATAGCAGTAGATTTATTAGATTGTATGTTTAACTCTGGGTTTAATGTTTTGAGAATCTGTCAAACTGATTTTCAAATTGGCTGCATTATATTACATTCCTAAAAACTATATATCCTAACCAACATTTGTTATCTTTGTGATTATAGGATCCAAGTAATACTATAGCTATCCTAGTGGGAGTGAAGTAGTAGCTAATTATGGATTTGATTTATATTCCTGAACTATTACTGACATCATTTACTATGCATGATCGCCATTTATGTACCTTCTCTGGATAAATGTTTATGTATCGTGCTGCCCAATTTTAAATTGAGTTATATGTCTATTCATTATTGAATTGCAAGTGATTTCTATATTCTGGAAACAAGTCCCTTACTGGACATATGATTTGCAAATGTTCACTCCCGTTTTGTGGTTTGCTCTTTCACACGCTTGATGGTTTCATTTGAGGCTAAAAGTTTTTTCATTTGGGTGATTCTCAGATTATTTTTTCTTTTGTCACTTCTGCCTGTGTTTTCTATCTAAGGAATCACTGCCTGACGCAAGCTCATAAAGATTTACTTGAGGGTTTTCTTCTCAGTGTTTGGTAGTTTTTACTATTATGCTGAAGTTTATGATCATTTTGAGTTAATTTGGGGGTTAGTGTGAAATAGAGATACAACTTGGCACCATTTGCCAAAAGGACTTTTCCTCCAGGAAAGGTCATATTGTCTTTGCAATCTCCTTCTATAGAGGGAGATGGATTCTAAGTCAATGACCCCATCCTTCCCACCTTTGTCATGGTGTTTTGAGGAAAGATTAGTGAGTGCTGGGTTAAAAGTTTACTGTATAAAATTATTTTCTTTCATTAGCAGCATTATAGCACTGTTTTTTAAAATGTTAAACCTGATCAAATTAAGGGAGGAGAAAAGTAAAAATTCCCTTATGTTATTGACAAGAAGAGAAAACCAATGATTTATTCAGGCAATATCACCTAAATTTCTAAAGTTACTGGTGTCAACAGGCTCTCATTTCTAGCCTCCCTGGTGTTGACTTTTTGCTGAAGTTCAACAGCTGCTCAGCTCCCTCCATCTTCCATTCTGACTAAGCACTGTTTTCCTAACGAGTGGATACTAAAAGCACATGCATTAACTCTGAATCCAGACTGTAGTGAGAATTCATATCCACTGGGAAAAAGGTACGTCTTCTCTAACGCTCAGAAAGTGTGTGGATGACAGACACAGAGCAGCCTGAATGATGAAGGCCAAAAAAGAATGCAAAAGTTTTTACCATGCAAATGTTAATCTCCTGAAACTCAAAGGGTCCTCCTGTAATAGGTTTTGTAACATTTCACTGATTTGTAACTCTGTGTCTTAGTTTGAATACCTCTAAGAAGCAGACCCTGAAACAAAGATCCAAGTACAAGGGGCTTACTTAGCATTTGGAAGAAAATCTCAGAGAACACAAGACAGCTAAAGGGAGGAAGCCAGCAGTGGTTGAGTTTTCAAGAGTTAACATTATGAATGTAATCACACCAAGGAACTGTGAGAACCAGTGAGGAACGTACACTTCCAAGTCATCCCACACAGGGGTAGGGAGGGAACTGGGGTGCTAATACACCAATCCCATCAGCCATTGAATGAGAGTCATCCTCCTCCTTTGCGATAAATACCCAGCAAATCTGGCCTGTAGTTCACAGGCAAAGCATCCTCTGGTAGTCAGAGAAAGCCTCAAACAGAGGCAACTATTGCAGTTAGAAGTTGAGGGGGCGTTCAGTGAAAAGGTTCAGTGAAAGGGTAAAAAAAAATGAGAGGCACCAATAGTATCTTGTATAATCAATCATGTGCAAACTTTCTAGAAAGAAAAAAAGAGAAAAAAACCTAGCAAAGAAAGTTGTCCTGCATACTCAAAGTTCCCTTCTGCTGTAGAACGTAATCAGAAGAATGTGATTGCAAGCTGGACAAGTGGAGACTTTTTGCCAACCCCCCACATTGTCCCTGTTCTTGGAATACAGGTTCCAGTTTCCTTCCTGCTCTTGAAAGTGCCCAAGCACATGTTCCTGAGATGCCATGTGCTCTTGAGACGGTCAGGGCAGTGCACATGGGTGGACCAGGTAAAGGCTTTATATGAACCTTCCAGATTGGGGGTGGCTATCCAAAACAAGGCCTCCTAAGTTTCTTTGGATCTCAAAACTGCCACCTGCTGGTGAGGAGCAGTCAGCCCTGCTCTGGGTCTGTCCTTGCCCTCCTTGTAAAGAGTGGGAGGAGGGGCAGTTTCAGTTCACACCTGGGATGTTCCTGAGATCTGCAATCTTCCCCTGTGGAAGATGTCAGAAAGTTCTCACTTAAATAGATGTTCCCTCTTAAGAGAGGCTTCAAACTTCTACAAAATTTGAATAACAAAGAGCATCTGGCTCCCTAATTCACTTTAGCTCTGCAGGAGAAGCAGCAGATGCAGCCTGTTGGCTGACTTACATTGATAGAGGAGTGCTAAGAGCTGACAGTGAAGAAAGGACCAAAAATCTATGAAACAGACAGAAGAGCAAGTGTAAGTTCTTAAGATAAGCAACAAATCATCTCATACTTTTCAATATCTTTAAAAGCCTATTCTACTACATTCCAGTAGAATAGCAAATGACCATAGTAGGCATTCAATAATCAGCTATTGAGATTTTAGAATGTCATTCGTGTTGTTGAAGAGGCAAGAATGCATAATATTGTCATCGATGTCACAGCTGTTATGGAGTTACCATCCTATGGTGAGGACAGATACTTAAAAGATAACAAAGACACATGGATAAAGTGATTATATTAGAGAGAGAGAAATTTGACAAATAGCCCAATAGAAACTAGTTTTTTATTTAATTTTGAGGGAAGAGATAAGGGCATGCTGCTTGATACATGAAGAAAACTGGGTTATCAGTAATAGTCATTCTCCAAAAGTCAACACTAGGAGGACTTTCACTGCAATTCTTGCACTGTCTCCCCTTCTGCTTGGCCCTGTATGAAAGGCTTTAAAAATAATAATGTGGTAAACACAGGATGATACAAAGGAAGGTTTAGAGATGGGATCTTCAGGGAGGATAACAAACCTTGGAAAATTACATATAGTGAGTCTAAAGGAATTGGAGTTAGAATGCTGTGGCATCTTGGAGTCCTAGAGAGAAGGCTTGAATCCATGCTCAGCAATCTAGTAACTGTGTAATCTTGAACACACAATTCTACCTCTCTGAAAACTCAATTTCTTTAGGTGTAAAGTTAAGTTTTTAATAATCCTGAGCTTTGAGAGTTGGGAAAATAGGTTGAGGTATCAAATGAAAAATGTCTTGCTCAGCCACTGGTAGCACAAACTCAATAACTAGTAGTTCCCCCTATTGATACGAATATACAGTCACTCTCTCCACAGTGGAGGCAGCTCTGTGATGTGTCCACCATACACAGGAGGACAAGAGTATGCAGAGATGCCTCCCCTTGACGAAGCTTGGATGTACATTTAATTCATTAAATAAATTTCATCTTAGTGAAGTTATCTACATGGAGATATCCAATTCTCAATTTCAAACGTGTTGCACATATTCACCAAACCAGACCACCCAAAGCTTAGTAATATGTGAGCTTTAGAAACCAGAGTAGTGCTTTGCTTCCAGAGTTCACCTACAATTCACTTTTCTGTGTTCCAAGAATTCTTTGTAAAGTTGCCAAAATTCTAATGGCTCAGAACTTGGAAAAATATATTGGGCTTCCAAACTCATTAGCAATCAGAGACAAATTTGAGGGAGGAGAGACCATGAAGAGCTGAACCCATGCCAGACCCACTGCAGATTTTTAGGGGACACCAACTGCTACAGAATAGGTCATACTTACTTAACTTCCTATAATCAGAACCTTTAAAAACTCACAAAGAAATTAAATAGTAGCAGGTAAATAGCTGGAGGGGACTTAAAAATTCCATACCAAACACAGAGCAGAATGTCATGTAACAAACAAGATGGCAAATTAAATTGCAGGTTAATAATCTTGTACTTTACAATATAATGAGGTAGATGTGGTACCAAGCTGATATAAAACATATAAGATAGAAATGCATATAATAAGAGTTAACAAATAAATTATTTACACTGATTGCAATTAAATCGCCTTGTTTTAATATCATTTTATAATTAAGATGTGAGCAGCTTGCTGCTTGATTCCTGCCTGATCAGCATCAAATATAAATATTTTTTTCTCAGCTATAGTAGTTGTGAATAAACACCCAAATTTTTTATATGAATAATTTTTTGGATGAAAATCCAAGTACAAAAACAGACTGTCACATTTTGGGTAAACCTGCAAGCACTGTCAATCTGACTCAGAGCTCTTTCCCAAAGATTATTTCCAGTTGTTTCCAAAGTAAGTTGTTTCCCTGTTCCATGCTCTGGACAGATCCACTTGGTTCAGAAATGCCACAGCAACTGTGAGCTTGACTCCACCAGTGGGTAATGTCCCTCTTCCACCTGGGTCAGGTATAGTTACTCTGGGTGACATGGCTATTTCTGTTCCAGTCCTCTGGACATCACATTCCAAGCACACATTCACCAGCCTATCTGTGCTGATCCTGGGGTTGGAAATGAGTCCTTTGGTGCCCCCTATCACATACTCTTGGGAGTTCGGTTAGAAAACAGGTAAACATAAAGGAAACAAGCTGTCCCCCATAATCCCTGTCTTTAAAAAGCTTCAATTTAACACGAGAAATAATGACATAAAAATGACAGGTTCCCCCGCTATCCAAAAGCTGCATTTCTATAAAACTTTCATAAGCCAAAACCACATAAATCAAAAAAGCAATTACTGTTCATTTGTATGGAAAACATTTTTGAGTGTTCCCCCAAATAACTGAATCATGCCAAATAACATAAAATCAAAAATAACCATAACATCTAGTGCAAGCAAGAATCATGTGATAAACACACATAGTGTAGCTCTGGGAAAGGGATGGGGTGCAAATGCTGGATGCTGAGTTTGCCTTTAGTCCTAAAAGAGGTGCATTCTCCCAGAGTTCCTTTGGTTATAGAAAACAGGTACTTCATTTATGAAAATTGGTCTTTTGTCAAAGCAAAATGACAGAAGGCAAAGTTTTGAAAAGTGGGGGGCACCTGTAATTATATACAGCACACTCATCTTGACTTTCCAAAAATAATACTAAAAGAAACAGCATTTGGAAGATGAGTGGAAAGATAATTAATTGGTTGGCAATAATAGCAAAGTTCATGGAGGTGGCATTTCTTTGCCACTGGTACTTAGAGAAATAGACTTCCGCCAGAGAGCTTATGGGTGTGGTGTGTCTTTTGACATAAAAGACTTTGGTTCAAAGTATCATTCAATGAAGAAATCAGACCTATCCTACTTGAAGAAAAACTGTATCAATGCTAAGGAAAAACCATCATTTTTTATAAACCATAAATCCTGGATTGAGAAGAGAGGTGAACTATCTAAGGAAGAGGAAGTTACAAGAGAAACGATATTCACACAATTCGAAGGAAATCACTGTCAAAAAAAAAATTGTATTCTCCAAGCAGAGCGAATGGGCTGGATGTCCACAGATAAAGGAAGTCACAGATGTCAGTGCAGTTTTCTGTAGAGAGCCATCAACAGCAGACAGGTTTAACTGCCCCAAAAGGTCAGCTAAATGGGTTAGAAACCATAAATAGCAGGTGTCCCATCCTGGGTACAGAATAAGAATAAAGTGGATGGGAGTTCAAAAGCTCAACTTTACTATGATAAATTTAATGCATGGAGATACGAGTTTGTATAAAAACAGATAAATATTAAAAGCCAAAATCACACAACTGACCCCCGGAATTAGAAAGATTGTCAACGCACCGGAAGCACTGGGCCTGGGCGGGCCTCCCCGAGCTGAAGGAGGAGACAGAAGAAAAGCTAACTCTGAAGGGGCAACTGAGACCACCTCCTCCTGCAGGGAATTACCTCCTGAGATGAAAAAACAGGTGCACTCAACTCATTGCTTGCATATTTTTCCATTTGATCATCATTGCAAAGGATGCCCAGACAGCCTCATTTTAACAAGCAGTCCTAGATCCCACTCCACACCCTCACGTCCCACTGCAAGCTCTGTCCCCAGCTGTGATTTCTTGCAGTTTGTTGTAGGTACTCTTAGAGAAGAAATGCACCACCTACCTCAGTTCTAGGTAGATTTCATGCTAAGATTTTTGCTACATGACTAATTGAGTGTAAGGCAGTTTTGGCATGAAAGCTAACCCCCTCAAAATCCTGAGTTCGTGAGCCAGGACAGGTGGGAGCAACCAAAGTGAACAACTAAACACAGTAAATGACATGCTTCTTCCTTCCCTTCCTTCCTGCCTGTCTGTCTCTGCTCACCTTCATTCCTGGCTGCACATTTACTTTAAAAAAGTAATTTAAAATAACTGGTTGACACTCTCCTTTGATGGTTGGGTTTGATAGCTTGGTTTCAACTGACTCATACTATACTATAACACCATAAAATATCATGTTGATTTCAAATGTCTCTACAGTGATGATGGGCTGCGGCAGTCTCAAATACTATCGTGGATGACAACTGTCCTTAGCAATTTACAAATCATTCCATGAGCACACTCATCACTCCCACCCATCAAAGTCAAAAGTTTACATCTGACAAATAAAAAAGAGGCAACTAGTAACAACTCAAAGCCATCTTTGAGAGAATCAATTCCATAGCTAATTTCAATGAAAAAGCTTGCTCTTCAGTGCCTTCTTTACCAAATTTATCACACAATATTAAAAGAATAAACTCCTTCTATACCTTCAAAGAGCAGTGGTCATGTGATTCCTGATGAGTATGTTTCTTTAAAATGTTAACAATTTTATATATGGACTGAGCATGTGATGAAATATTTCAGTGCTGTTCGGACATGTACTACCAGTTACATACATTATAGAAAACAATAAAATATTGCAGCATGCCTGTGTGTCTGCTTGAAATTTGAAGAAACTTAGAACAGATATTTTTAATGTCATAAAAAATTTACATCTGACTTTAGATTCTAAATCCTTAAGGATCAACTCTTCATAATTTTATCTTTTTTAAGGAAAAATTGACTTAAGGGCTATTGGTTACATAGCAAAAATGCTTCAGGCAAAGAATGCAAGACAAATCTATGGGATACAACCCCCTGACTTGAGTGTGATCGTCCAGCAAGGTAATGGAAATGAACTATTCCAGGTTTCAAATGCTTCTTGATCATACCTAGTCCTCTCCAGTTGTTCAAGGATTATAATTAAGTTTTCATTTGCTTTTCCTAAGCAAATATCTATTTTTGAAAGAAATCCTCTTCTGTCAAACTGTGAGAAAATCTACAGATTTTCTTCAACAAAGCACATGCTTGATGACTTCTTAAGTGCACTGCAGAGCACTTTGTCAGACAGTTGCCTCAACTACAGTGTGAATAACTGCCATCGAACTCTTCTGTGATCATTTCCCAAGAATGCTTCACTTCAACAGAAATGAGGTAAGAAGGCCTTGACCTTCGTACAAATCTCACTCCCATTTTCTTGCCTAAGTCCTCTTTGACACACACTCACACTGTACCACTCCCCAGGTGTTTCAAATAAAGGACCAGCAGGCAGTTAAAGGGTAGCCTTCTTTTCTCCTCTGAGCCATGGTGAATGGAAGTACCAAGACTGGATGACACAGGATCTATCAGGGAGACACTGACTGTGGTAACTGCCTGTTTTGTTCTTACAAAGCTTTCACTAAGATTATTTTCTTGTTTTGTTTGTGCTGACAATGTCAATGTCTGGCTTATTTAACTAATTGTGACCCTACATTTGATTCTTTAAAATCAATAGATATTTCAGGCACCACTGTTTTAGTTAACAAGATATGTCATTAAAATAAGTGGCGGATGATAGAGATGTCATTGGAGTCTATCAATTAAAAATGAGCTATTACCTGAAGTAAACTAGAAGAGATGTTCTTTACCAGAGAACAACCAGGCTGCCCTCTTGGCAGGGACAGACTTGATGAGTCAGACACAGCATCAGTGATCAGTGATCCAGGCTTCAGTCTAATGCAATCATCATCCCCTGTGCTCAGCCTGACTCACTGAGAAGGTCAGCTTGGAAGATTGTGAGGAAACTTCTCCTGCATAAGTACAGAATCCCGGGGGAAATTAAAGCAGCAAAGGTTATTGGGAGCTGAATGGAAGATAGGAACTACCTGTGTGTCCTAAACAAAGCTGTCATCATTTCAGATCACCTTTAGGTTTACTAACTCACCTAACAATAATGTAAGGAAATTACAATAGCTACAACTTGTGGGGACATAGAGATGGCAGACATTGCGCTGTGTCACACCTCATTCAGCCCAATAGCAATCTCATAAGACGAATTTATTACTAACACAATTTTTTAAGAGAGATGATGTGTCTCAACCTGTTGACACCTTTTACCCAAATCTACATGACTGATAACTGGTGGTTTTAAAATTAAAAGACACTGAACTCTATGGTCCAACCTACCTTGTACCAGTTCTCTTATCAATCAGCTCAGGTTAGTGGGGCACAAGGAAACCTGTTGGCCTGAGTTCTTTGTCAGGCATGGACAAAAGGAGCCCCTATTGGTTGGCAGGTTTTGGGAGGCATCAAGTTTCACTAGTTTAAAAGCTCCACACATCCACTATGGCCTAAGAGTCTTTTTAGTTATGAGTGAAAGCTTAGGGTATTATCAAATTATTTTATTTGGAGGAATGACAGTACGAAAAGGAATCTATCAATATTCTTTGGACTATTTTCAGGAATCCTTTATGGCCTGAGGAACTGGAAATAGAATGAACAGCGAGAGTCCAAATAGGAAAATAATGATGGGAGGTTTATCTTTTTAAATTTGATTTTCTAGGGAAAAATATTCCCTTAGAAAAAAGACCATGATATGTCCTAACTAAACAAAGGAAAATGCATTTCTATGTGTTTAAACCATTTGTGACCAACAAAATAGATTAAAATAAGAAAATGTAATAATGCTTATTTGGTTTATATAATGTTATAGAGCACTTTAATGTTTATATCCTTTCAGGTCCTCAATCCTCACAACAACCCTGTAGAAAATAGGATGGAAATTATTTACTCCATTTGACAGATGAGGAAATGAAATTTAAAAAAATGTGATCAAACAACTCAATTATCTGCCTAAGGTCATATGGTTGATACTTAGCAAAGACAGCTCCAACCTCTGGTCTTCAGTTACAAATGACCCTTTTATCACAGCCCGGACACTGGTTGTAATATCTCAGGAGTCAAACTGATGGAAAGTTTGTGACCACCGACCCTATTCTATCTTAACCATTTTATATTTGACCCCAAGCCTTGTGCTTTAAAAGAAGAGAAATCTCCCTATGTCTATGCATCTGTTGGTTCTGAAAGCCATTTCACAGACATAGCTCATGTCTAACTGAGGCTAAGGAACAGAGGGTCATATTCATGATAATGTTTTCCATGTTATTATCGTGGCAGTTATAGAACAGAAAAGTCTTGGATGATCCAGCCCACCTTGTGGGAAGGCAGCAGAGTTGGGAAGAGATAAAGAAGGACATTTCATCCTTTCCACCAGGTAATAATGATAAAAAGATGTTCTAGAGTTTTTGCTAGTTGAAAGAAGTTAACAGGCTGATGTGTTTATGAGGGGAGGGGCATTCACTAAGTTTTTCTCATTATTTGGTGAAGCAGGATCAAATGTGTTTTCTTTGTTTTGCTTGGCTTTAGGTTTTTTATTCTTGTGCAATTTCCTTCAAGAATTTTTACCAACACAGACTGGACTATACTTTCACATTTCCTGCTTCTGTCATTATTAATTCAGAACAGATACATTAGGTTGATGATAATGTGATATTGTTGAGAATTTTTCATGTTCAGGAATCTGGACCTCAGAAAAAAAGCCTTAAATTGTCTTATCTTTGGAAAGTCAATATTGGAGTTGAGTAAGAGAAAAAAAATACAGCTATAGGTTATTTTTGATGGAGCTGAAGAAAATGTAAGTGTAGAGAGACAAGAATTATAAATATAAGCTTTATTTTTACTTCCAATAAAATGAGTTACAGAAGACACAAAGAACCTCCATGCCTCCTACCTATAATAGGTTCAATGTCTTGTTGAAGAAACACTAATATGACTTATGCATTACAAATATACATAGAAATATATATATATCATATATATGTGTGTATATGTATATATATTAAAGTATATTACACATGAAGAAACTGAAAGGTGAGTCCTCATGAACAGGTCCCTCCATCAGCATTAGGTATTCTTTGGCCAATGTTTAGTCACTTCCAGGGATCATGTGGTACATAAGAGTATATTCCAGAGTCATTTAACTTTTAGACACACTCCAGATGCTGTGCTACTTTGGGAAAGATAGTCGTGTATATATACATATATATATATATATATATATATATATATATACATATAAAATGAGGACAATAATAATAGCTGCCACACAAGATTGTCATGAGCTATCATATACAAGAATAGAATGGTACTTACTATTATATAATAAAATTAGTTATTAGTATAGTAGTAACAAGCAGTAGTAGCACTGATAGTAAGAGCAGGAGGAGGAGGAGAAGGAATAGGAGTATTAGTAGCAGCAGAAGAAGGAGGAGGGAGAGGAGGAGTATTTGTAGTAGTAATAGAAGCAGGAGTATTGACAATAGTAGTAGCAGGGGGAGGAGTAGACCTCGTCCAACAAACAAAACCTTATAGGACAAAGAGCAAAGATCAAAACTGGGTGTGACTAGCTGGCATTCAAGTACTGAAAGCATCTCCAGGAGTACCAGAGCTAAGAGGATTACTTAAAATTTTAAGCCAGAAAGCTTGTCAGAAGGAGTGATACCCAAGGGTTCCACCACCAAGGAATCTCAGGTTAGGGAAGAGATGAAGAGATTTGAAACAGAGTGGGGACCAGAGCATGGAGTAAGTTCAGAGCTGATGTTCCAGGGCTGAGGCCTCCCCTGTGATGCAGGTCACAGCCACTGTCCCCTGCAGAGGTGTGCTGGACCACGATGTTGAAGCAAGTACTCTTTTCCTAAATGTTGCTTCATACTGGCTGGTGCTTTGAGGTTATTTAGGAAAACCACAAGCCAAAGTATTCACAACCACTGGGGAGAGTTGCAGGTAAGCCAGCTGGTGTCTAATCCAGTTCCTGGAAGCCCCAGCTCCTCTCCTTTGAAAGGCATCTCTGTGGTGCAGTGCAGACCTTGCTGATGAGGAGAAATAAACGGGGACTCTGTCCTTTTACAGCACTTGAAATGAGCTTTCCATCTGTGACTTGTCTGACCTTGAACAAGTTGCATCACCTCTCCAGGGCTCATCCTCTGCAGCTGGAGATCCGGAGTAATAATATCCACTTTGTGTGAGTTCTGCATAACTTGACTGTGATAGTGTGTTAAACCTTCAGCACACGGGCGGGGCACAGTAAGAGCCTTTCACAAGCACATTTCACCTTTGTACACTCTGCCATTTTTTCCTTTTGAACAGACACCTAGCAAATGAGTGAGGCCTCCACAGAGCAGTGCAGGACAACCTTGCTTTACAGTCACTAAGTGGTCATTATTAAGTCCTTAGGTCAGACAATTTATGTGCGAGTTCACTTCTTTGAGTAAAGCAGCTCCATATAACAATTATAACTTATATAATTTTTTTCTTTCTGGTAGTTCATAATGACTTGAGGAGTTGGGATGGGGAAAAAATGTTGTCATCAACATTTCAGCCTGATAGAAAAATCAATGCAGCCCCAAGTGCTGTCAATAACACCAATTACATCTCATTGGTCATGATGGAAAGCAGCTTACACTTACTCAGATGAATCGCTGTTTTTTTTAAGCTTGATGGCTGATTATATGTCACCCTAAGCATTGAATCAGAGCAGGCTTGACATGAATATAAAACACATCCCTCTCTCCCAATGGTTCCTTTAGCTGCCTAGGAAGAGTTGATCTATCTATAACACAGAGTTCATAATTCAAAATGACAACAAAGAAAAAAAAAGAAACTTGCATAATTCCACGCACATGGAGGGTAAAGATTACTGACAGATTTATGGGCTATAACCTGCTGAAGACTGTGTGGAAATGTTTCGCTTGCTCCTCTCTGCAGACAGGCAAATTCTTTCATCTTCAGGTCCTTTGGATAAATTTTCCCTAGGAGTTGTTGGACTTTAAATCTGCCACATAGAGACCTATTAAATCTGACTGGGTGCTAAAAGTGGTAGCGGCCTGAGTCCCTGAGCTGTAGCAGCATTAAAGAGGACACACACCTCCCCACGTGGCATTTTAGGGTGGAGGACAAGGTGCTAGGATCTCCACTCACCAAGACAGAATTGAGAGGGAACGAAGGTGACCCTCACCATTCTTAATGGGACCACCTCATAAAGCAACTGCTAGATCACAAACTCAGGGAGAAGTGGTAACTGTCCACCTAGACTGTGCTTTGATTTCTCATGTCAGTATTCAGGGAGCGTGGATGAAAGAACTGAGTCACGAGATTGTCTCATCTCTACAGCAGGCAAGTGCCCCCAACAGAATGCTAAGAACTGACTAATGAATACCATCAAAAGACTGGGAAGAGGTGGCATTTTCCCCAGATTCAGCAGCTCCCAGATCTGTGGTGTCAGATTTGGATAAGTTTTTATTTAATTCACTCTCTTATGTGATTAAGCCATCAGAACTCCAAGAATGACAATGCTTTAGCAAATGGAGTTCTTGATGGTGTGCTTCCAGAAAGCAGTGTTTGGGCATCAGAACCTAATAAGGGAAAGAATAATGAGGTTTCTGGGTGGTAGGTCAGACTGTGCCTAGCAATAGACCCAGCATACAATAGGTGTTAAAGGGTTCACCTCTCTTGCTTTTATAGGGCACTTTACTATGACTGAGAGTTTTCACTTAAGCAAGAGGGCGTGAATGATATCAATTCTTTCCACAGGGGAGGTGGGCTTGAGTATTCTCAAGGTCTATTGGAGATCAGTATTCAAAAAATATACAATAAGATGAAGTTAGCATGAAAAGATATCTAATAGGGATCAACACTGTAGAAGAGAGTTGGATTTATAGAAAGGAAAAGTGAATATCTAAATGCACTGTCCCCAAACCCAAGCTGAGATCAATACAAAAGAATTTGCCTGAGAGATTGTTAGAGCTCACCATAAATTTCCAATTATTTGACCCACACATTGCCAGACTAAGGGTGATAACCCTGATCCAGCTCAGTCTCTGCTAAGCATTCCTCCAATCAGCCCACTTTAACTGACTAAGCTTTACTTTGAATGTTGGGGGAACAGGACAGAGAACAAGAGTGTTCAGTGATCCCCTGCAGCAAACTTTGTAAAGCTACCCATTTTTAAATTGCTACGATCTTTGGGAGGAATGGAGTAGAGTAAATTCTAGAGCAGCATAGATCAGTTTTGAATTTTAGCTCAGCTTGCAGCTGATTAAACTTTGCATAAATTATTTAACATCCCTGAACCCAGGATTCTTCACCTACAAAGAGGGTATTACAATAGTGCCTATGTTAGGCTTGTGGGAAATAAAAATATTTAGCAGAAGAGTAGGAGAGACGGGTAGAGGGAAGCAGGGAGGGAAGGAGATAAGAAAGGAAGGAAAAGAGATAAGGAGAGACACCAAAGAAACTGTCTGAGATCAATTACTTACACAAATGCTCTACAGGAGAACAGGCTAGAAAAATCCTTCTCAGTGTTTCTATGAAAACCTAATCTTATACTCAAGTTTCACTGATAATCCCTGAACAATCTGAACTAGAAAACAGAAGAGGATATTAACATGTAAGGAGCAGAAGTCTTCTAGGAACAGGTGCCCAGAGGCTATCCAAGAGTCAAGTGCAATTATGGTGGTGCTGATGGGGAAGAGAAGCAGCTGAATCGTCTCCTGGCCCTGTGTCCTAGCAGAGAACAGCAGTAGGTGAATGGCCTTGTTTTTGCTCTACAATTAGTCATCATTACAAGAGCAGGTGAAATGCAAAAGAGCCTGGAGCAGCATAAAAGCCGGTCTCCAGGCACTCAGCCTGCACACAACCTCACACCATTAGCTGAGACTCTTGGCTCCAGCCCCAGTCTCCTGAGATGCTTTCTCATTATCATTTGGCAGCTGCTTTCAGAAGTAACCCCTCTTCCCATTCTGCCCTCAGCGTGTGATGGAGGGCAGTGACCACACATTGCCCCCCGCAAGATTCTTTGGCCCCAATATCATGATCCCATAACCCTAAAAGATCCCATCCTTGTGGACCTATGCTGTAGCATTTGGGAGTGACATATACTTTATCACACAAACTAAGACACCCCCGAGAGTAAAGAGAGTATATTTATAATTCCAGAAGCAATGGATCTAAACTAGGACTGTCCCATGTAAATTGGCCAGGTGTTTAGCTAAATTTAGATACACAGCTGATGCAGGACATGAAATTAGGGCTTCATGCTGCGTAAATCCATTTATAAAGCAGGTATGAGTTCTTCATTCATTATCATTCTCTCTTTGGAAATGAGTGGTAGTATGATGAGTGATGATCTCTCAAAATATCAGTTCTTAATATCTGGAAACCATAATTACTATCTTACATGGCAAAGACTTTGCAGATATTTTGAATGAAGAAATTTGAGATAAGGAGATCATCCTGGATTTTCTAGCCAGAACCTAAATGCAATAACATATCATTGTAAGAGATGGCAGAGGGAAATTTGAGTACATAGAGGAAAATGTGAAAATGGAGAAGAAAAATTTTAAGACACTGGCCTTGAAGGACGAGGCGATGCAGCCAGCAGCCAAGAAATGCCAACAACCATGAGAGATGAAGGAAGCTGGAATTTGCCATCAATGCCTCTCAAGGGAGTGTGGCCCGCAGACACTTCTGGAATCCAGAACTATGAGAAAATAAATCCCCAATGTTTTAAGCCACCAAGTTTGTGATCATTTAGCAGCCCCAAGAAACTAATACAGTACTAATTCATTATTCTTTAGTAGTGATTTCTGAATATAAAATATGTCACTCACCATTACTGAGCTTAACCCCACATATTTTATTCTTTTTGGTGCTACTGTGAATCAGATGACTTTCTTAACCTCTCTTTTCTCAACTTCATTGTTTGCAGACAGAAATGTCACCAGTGTTTCTGTCTCGATTTCATATCCTGCCACTTTACTGTATTCTTCTATTGTTTCTAACAGAATTTTACTGACATCGCTTGAGTTTTCTCGGTATGACATTATGTCATCTATAAATATGACAGTTTATTTCTTCTTTTCCAAATCGGAATCCTTTAATGACTATTTCTTGCCTAACTGATCTGGCCAGGACCTCTAGAACTATGTTCAATAGTAGTTGTGGGAGTGGAGGTCGTCCTTATCTTGTTGCAGATCTTAGGAAAACACAATATTTTTTAAAAACTTTTAACAAACAGTAACATGTGAACAACCAAAAACAGTTCAAATGAAATTACTGAGCTTTCACATGCCAAAGAGAAAAATAGTATAGATGAATAGAAAAAAGGTTATATTGAATACATCTAATTCAACAGAATCCTATTATATGTAATATTTTAACTAGAATTTAAATTTAATTTAATATGACAAAGGAAATGGAAATTTTAAAAGGGGAATGTTGGCTTCAATAAATGTTTTTTTACAACAAAGACGTGAGGTTTTTGTTTTTTTTTTTCAAACTTTCCAGGACTCTCCCAGATTATTTGTCATAATCCCCTTCTGATATAATCTATGTGCAAAGCCAGTTTAACTTGGGTAAAAGAGAAGACTGATCTTTAGGACAAAAGCTGGTGGTCAGACTGAAGGAATATCAAATATGCTGCCTGTGCTGAAATGCATTCCCATGGTCCTAGCATCTTTAGTATTTAGCTTCTGAGACTGTCTTGGGAGAGGACCTCTCATAAAATGCAGAAATGTGGCATGGAAGGGATGCTGTGGTGGAGCAGAAAGAGTTCTCAATAAAGACAGGAAACCAAGGCATTTCACCCGACTATTTTCACTTGCTGCTAATTATCACTGAAGATTTTTTTATGCTGATTAGTTTATTTTGTTTTAGGGCTGATGGAGAGATCAAAAGAGAGACATTATTTGAAATCTTCAAAACTGACAACTCTAAGACATATGAGTAGTCCTTTCAGTCATCATATATATATATATTTAGGACTTTAACCCTGGAGCAAAGAACAAATAGGACACAATGGCATGAGTCCTATTTGTATAATCTTGTCCCAGTTTCTTAAGCTTCCTGAGCCTCATTCCTACATCTTTAAAATAGAAATAACTATAAAATTAGTTTCATAGCGTTATTATAAAAAATGAATAATACACCCCATAAAATGATCATAACATTTTACATGAGCTCTGGGTCATCACAAATATTTCATAAATGACAACTAATAAAATATCACAGATTTTCATGAAGAGAGTTAGTCACGGAAGCTGCAAGAAGTACTTCCTGGGGTAGACTTGTACAGGGTCTAGTAACAGGGAGCCATGGTCACAGACAACCCTAGAATAGCGTGAAGTCAACCAGAATGGAAGAAGCAGTGTGGTGGTGAACACAAACACTGCTGTCAGCAGATGAGTGGATAAAGTATGGTCCTGATGCACAATGGAATATGACTCAGCTGTTTACAAAAATCAGCAGACCTAGAGGGTCTTATGCTTAGTGAGATCATCTAGATTGAAAGACAAACACCGTGATTTCACTCACATGTGGTGTATATGTGTGTGTGTGTGTGTGTGTATACATATATATGTATATAAACAAAACAAAAAAATGAACTAAATAAAACAAAAACTAACTTTTAGACTTTAAATCCAAAGCAATGGCTACCAGAGGGATGGATGGAAGAGGAGAAGGGGTCAGTAAGTGGAGTAAAAGGGGTCAATTGTGTGTGAAGGGTAGAATTGGGCTTTTAGTGGTAAATTTAATGTAGCACAAGCAGATGTTGATTTAGAATGACGCACTGCTAAAACACATAATCTTGTAATGCAATGTTACTTCAACACAAAATTATTTTTTAAAAAAGAATACTAGCTTCTAATTCCACCACTGGCTCTGCCACAAACAGGTTGGGTGATCACAAGCAAGTTTCATAGCCTCCCTTAGTCTGCATCTCTCTAATAATGATCAACTTTCTAAAATAGGTGGGGAGAGTCAGGCTTCCGAGGTGCATCCCCTAGGTCTGTTACTAGAAGTAGACACCTTAGAAACTGCAACTACTTTCATGACTAATGGTGCTGGGACCCACCTTTAAAGGGGTCACAGCATAGCCACAAGGACGCGATTCATGGTTCATCAGAATTAAATCAATGAATCAACAGCAGAATGTAGGACGCTAGTAAGAGTTAGAGAGAGACTCCGTTCATCAACACGCAGTAAGCGCGTTGTCCTAGTAACTGGGTGTTGCTATGTGCCTGCTACGGTGCTATTGGCAGCAGGACCAGGAATGAAACAAGGAGTGACTCTCCCTCCTGAAGGCACTTACACCCCAGGGGTGGTGGCACCTGCCAGAACCCACTCCACGGGGTCCTCACAGCTTTCCACTGCCTCCCAGATGAAAAATAAGCAAAAGAAAGGTTTCTCAGAGTTCACTGTCTGTTTTCCTTCCTGCTCTGGTCAACATAAGCCAGAGAGACTTGCAGACATTCCAATTAACATCCAAAACTAAGTTTACAGAGTCAGCGGCTGCGGCTCCAAGACTGCTTTGCATTCAGAAACAGGTGCTTGCCTTACAAATGTGGCTGCATCTCAGAGATGATATAGAGAGGAAGCAGGTTCTTTGGTGTCAGGTGTGACCTGAGAGAGGGAATTGGACCAAAATGAGAAGTGGGCAAGTGAGAAAACCATGGTTCATGGAGGATTTACTCTGAGGCACATCAGATGCCTTGAGATGCTGTCAGTAGTTTGAAAACTGGCTCATGGAATTTTTATGATTACTTTTTTTTTTACAGTTTATTTTTATTTTTTTAAATGATATTGAGGAACATTGCATTCTAACACTATATAGCTCTAAGATTTATGCCGTTTTTCTTATTGTTCCCATTTCACAGATGAGGAGCCTGAGGCTCAGAAATATTAAATGGCTTGTCCACGATTACAAAGCTGGGACTGACAGAGGCATATTAGGAAATCTAATCTATAGACTCTCATTCAGGGTCCATTCAAGCCCTTCTCCCTAGAATATCAGGAGACATCGTGGCTCTGGCTCTGTCACTCACTCGTTGTGGCCACTATAGACTGAACACATATTTGCTCTTGGCCTCTGAGTTTTAGAACAAGTGAGCAATTTGAACTAGCAAATCTCTGAACCCAGTCATGCTCTCCTCCTTTCCTTCCGGCTAGAACTTGACCAGAGACATCAGAGAAAAAGCTGGGGACGTCAAAAGCAGGGTATGCTCCTTGTAGAAGGCTTTCTCTGGATATAGTCTCATGTTGAGGCCCAAGTGCCTTTAGATGACACCCTCCTTTTTTCAAGATAAGTTAGATGTCGTTTGTTCTGGGAGTTAGAGACTGGCCCTTACAGAGGTCCCCACCTGAGACAATTCTAAATACAATTTAAAGCAATGTCCTGTGACATAAACCTGGCCAAGATCAAGAATTACAAATCTAATTAACCTTGGAAGGTCATCTAATCTCATCTTTGTGTATGCAAATGTAAAATCGAGAGGAGATGTGCTCTCCTCATGTGGATCTCTTGAATTTCAGATGATGAAATTGAAATGTGAAAATGCTTTGAAAGAGAGACAATGGTCTCAGCAGGCAAGTTAGAGGTCTATAAATAGAAGGGAACATATGGCTCCTATTAGAAAAGCAGTAAATATATTTAGGTTTATATAAAATATATTAAAATTTTTATCATCTCTATCTACTCATATTATTGTTCTGTCTGTGTATACTAATATACTTCTAATTTAAGGACAGAGAGCAAATTATCTG
Source organism: Solenodon paradoxus (assembly GCA_004363575.1). Lineage (NCBI taxonomy): Eukaryota > Metazoa > Chordata > Mammalia > Eulipotyphla > Solenodontidae > Solenodon > Solenodon paradoxus. The sequence continues at coordinate 203,473 of RJWH01000356.1, read as the reverse complement.
ACAAATTCATCTATAAGTAACAACGTTTCTGACTGTGACCCAAACACAGAATTCTGAAACACAGGAGGCCCTTATAAAAGCAGATGCTTGGAGCAACAACAGATGGAAGTAGGACTCATATCTACATTTAAACAAATTATTTCATTCTAACTGACACACATCTCGACCTACAGAATTCAGGTGGCAGAGAATAAGCTGAATGCTTTTGACAGTGAATGTTAATGAAATACCGAGTCTCCTCTGGGTTTAACTAAGCAGATGATAATAGGTGGGTGGCAGGGGCAGGCCAAGGTTGCTAGAACTTTCACATGTTTCAAGGGATAAACCAAATTCAACAGAGGTGCCACAAAACCTTGCCTGGCAAAAGCATTTCTGTTTCTCAATATCTACAGAACCAGCAGTGACCCAGTAGGTAAGCGTTGAGCCTGGAACTAGCATCAATAATGTGAATGCCTTGAAAACCTCACCACCGTCAAGGCATCATAACAGTATCATGGTGAAGAAGGTGGCCCCTGAAATAAGAGTGACTAGCACAAAATCCAAGCTCCCAGAATTGTTAGCCAGGTAGCTGGGGGAGTTAGCTGCATTTGCCTCGTCTGTAAAAGCGGGATAACAATGCATACCTATGATGCATAATTCATGTAAACACTACATCAGGCTAAGTATTTTTAATGCAGTGCCTGACAAAGACTATGACTTATTAAGTGTCAATCACCTAGGAAAACAGATCACCTAAGTCATGTACTTGGAATCGGTCACATTTACAAAACTTGACAAGTAAGTCATTATAATTTGTGAATGGATAGTAAGCATACACGTTTACTGCTGTGAGACAATATCTGAAAGCAGGTAAAGGAACGGCCACTCCCAGATGACAGATCTGTAACCCAGGAAAACAAAGATTCCCAGCGACCTCATGCAGGTGCCCTGTCTCCTTTTATGAAACTGAACCAAACATCCTGATGGGCAGTCTCTCTTCCTCTCAAGAGCATGCAGATGCTTCTCTGTCTCTTGATGCACAGTGAGATGAGAACAATCAGCATGAACCACACATGTACTGAGATTTGTAGTGTTTCAGGACTGTTTTATGTAACAAAAGATTACAGCATTTATTTTTCACAAGAGCTCCTACCAGATAGACATTGGTATCATCACTCGGTGGGTGAGACACGTAAGACTGCTCACACTCCTTCCTGATGACAAGATCTCCTAGAACAGGAGACAAGTCTCCTTGACTTTCGTGACTACCCTCTTGGAGTTAGCCAAAACCTTGGACACAATGCTTAATAAACATCTGTGATAAACTTCAGCAACGACTCCCACGAGGTTATAGCTAAGGCTTCTATTCCTGTCTCCAAGCAGCTCTAGCAATGGTTGAATATGGCGGTTACTTCCGGTGACTGTTGTATGAAACCCTGAACACTTTTCGCACAACACCTTCAAAAATTTGCGCGTCCCTCCAGTCCCGGACACTCCAGTACGTGTGCTTCAAAAGTAGCAAAAGCACAGCCCTGGTATGAAACCCCTGGGAAAGGGTGCTTTGCCCTAACTGGTCTCTAAATTCACAGGTTCTCAGCCCCTATATGGAGCCCCAGGCAGAGAGGCCCATGATTCCACTCTGGTTTAGGTAAGTTCTCTGCCACGAAAGGGACTTTTTTCCCTCACTCATGAGGTAGGGGAGAATTCAACATGTATTTTTCCAGTTAATTAACTCAGAGGTAGACTTAGCCACAGACCCAAATCTACCCCAAATTTCCAATATTTTTCACAAAGAAACTGATGTAAACCAAATTCTACAAGTCACTTTATGGGATCTATAATTTGATAGACTAATTCCGACAGTGCTTCTGAGGTTATGCTGGGAAAGAGCGGGGAAGGATTTGGTGGAAAATCTAAATTATATATTCCTATTACCATGTTCTCAAAATGTGGTCCAAGGACCATCACACTGTAAATACCTGGGGGAGCTTCATAAAGTCTAAATTAAAAATCACTCAATTAATTAACAAATGTGTTAAAGATCACCCTTTTGTCCTCTCACAGGAAAATGAGAAGATGTAGAACTATCGATTCATAAATCCTACCCTCCCAAAAGCAAGCATATGAGATGCTTCATGAAGAAGATGCACATGTAACCCTCTATATCTGGAAGCAGAGCATTTATATGAAAACTTCCATAAAGGGAAATGATGTGAAGCAATTAGTATTAATTTTATATGAAAAATTTTGAGCATCCTCCCAAAGTAATGTACAAAATCATGTCAAAGACCACATAGAAACTAAAATGACATGAACCTAAAAGCGGGTATGATATAATAAATGCAAAGCCCGTATAAAGTAGTTCCTGGGGAAGGAGCTTGGTGACACTTTCACAGCTTAGGATTCATGCTGACTCGATAATGTTTTTCTGCAAAACAAATCTTGAACACTGTTTTGGCTTTTCACCTTTTGTCTAAAGAGAAAATCCTTCTAGGAGTTTTTCCATTAGAGAAAACAGGTATTAAGGTAAGTCTTCCATAACGGTGAAGTGGCATAATGCTAACTTTTAGGTAGAAGAGGGAAACTGTAAAATTTAAGATGACTATATGCTCTGTTCAACCCCACAAAGGAGCCCTGTAGGGTACTGGTGGTATTCTCTACGGATCCTTAAGACGGAGCCTGAGGATCTGCCAAATGACACCTGTAAACCCCCTTGTATTTAGCTCAAAAAACAACCCAGGTTCTTTCTGTTGTAAATGTCAGAAAATCCATCGTAAATCAGTTTAGGCCAAAAATGAATGTATTGACTTCCTTAACTGACAAATTAGTTTAAGGAAGGGCTGAACCCAGAGGCTGGAGAGATATTAAAGGGTGTCTGTTATTTTCCATCGCTCAGGTCACGTGTGTCCATGTAATTGTTAGGCTGGCTCAGAAAGACGGGACAGCGGGCAGGGACAGCGGGCAGGGACAGCGGGCATGCCCGGCGGCCAAGCCCGGGAAAAAGGTGGATGACGTCAGAATAAGGGATGCGACCCCCACACCTGGATTCACGGAGCCAATCCCCAATCGTGATATGGGAAGCCCGCGAAATTCCTCTGCTTAAAAGAGCCGGTCCCCCGTTGTTCTGCGCGCGACTTCCCCAGGCCCGTTTTGCGGACTTGGGAGTTTCGCCCGGGAGCGCAAAGTCCAATAAAGCCCTGACTATTCTGCTTTCTGTCTGATTGAAATTTTCTCCTCGCGGAGCCCAGAAAAACCTTACAGTAATACCTTTCAAAATTTTCTGCTTGAATATTTCCTACCTTGAATTCAGAGAAAAGAGCAGTTTCTCCTTCCTAAAATCTCCTGGTTGGGCTGAGTAAAATAAAGCATTCACTCCTGAACTAGCCTCTGTAACTAGAAAAGATGAGTGTCCCTTGTCCCTCATCATCAAACTGCAGGGACTGTGAGTGGGAGAAGAATGTTTCTCAAAAAGGAAGTCCCTCTGTCATTACCAGAAGGATGAAAGGATATTATATAGAAAAACAATATTATCTAACTTCATTCCCAAGTGAGGTATTTTTCCCCTTGAGAAGAGTGCCTGTGACTTTCATCAAATTTTCATGTATTTAATTTTTTAATTGCTTTTATCACAGGGATATTGCATTATAGCATTACATAAGTTTAAGGCACACACCATAGCAGATCTGCGTCTGTACACAATATTGTAGATTCACCACCCTTTCAGTGTTTCCGTTACCTTTAAATTAATCCCCTCCACCTCCTTCGTGCCCCTCTTGCCTTCCCACAACCTTTGATTGGCTTTTTTTTTTTTTTTGGCTAAAGTCTTGTTTGATTTAGTTCTTTTTGGACTCTGTTTTTAATTTAGTTCATTTGCTTGTTGTCTCTATACAGCTCATATGAGCCGTATCATAAGATACCTATCTTTCTTAATTTTTTAAATTCTTTATCTCCCTCTGTTACTCTCATAAGAGGAGTGGTGGTGGTGTTTTTCCCCAGTCCCCCATCTTGAATCCTGGTCCATGACTTTTCATAGCTTGTCCCTTAGCCACAGAGCTACAGGGGGGCACATCAGATTTTCAGTATGGTCAAAATTTCCAATAAAATCAACTTTAAAAAAAAGTCTTTGAAGTAGTTAACTATTGAGACAAACCCATCTTTCTTTACATGAAATAAAGGTAGTTGTGAGATGGAAGAATTCTAAAACAGGCAAAAAGAAGGACTTTCCCCTCTGGGGAATTTCTTCTTTTACTATACATTCATTTGACTGTGCTTGCTTCCCTGAAACATTTCCTAGCCCTCAACCATATAGTAACACTACCATGCTAAGTTGACTTCTATGATGTATTACACCTGGATATGGAAAAAAAAAGTCATTCTTCAGATAATATACTTTATAATACAGGTACTGCAGTTTTTACCAGTTTGTTCATTGGTTCAAGTCCATTAATAAAGCGATGATCAAATAAAAAGGCTTCAGGCATAAACACAATAAGAACAAAAATCTAGATGATGGTTTACACTCATTTGTTATATATTTTTTCCAGCAGGTAGTAAGATTTTTACCTTAAGCAAGAAGAAGTTAATGATGTTATAATAATATTCTTTCTAAATCTTTTCCTTTCTGCTTAAACACTAGTGATTTCTATCATAGGCTCTCACACAACTGCTTCTCAACATATACCCCCACATTTCAGAGCTACCTCAGCAATGTTTGGTTAGTTGTCTGGGCACTTGATGGCATGCAGAAGGCAAAATTATTACTTGCACAAAACATAGCATTTATATGCATTTAGCGCTTGTAAAATCATTTTAAAATGTAAATATCATTTCTTTAATTCCAGTTTTCTTAAAAATTTGCTTCACTGACAATGTCCTAGCAATTCAGAATAATAACTCAAGAGCTTTCTGGTCTTATAGATGCAGATATAAACCTCATTTCTATCATTTTTAATGGCAAGACTTTATGACTTAAATTTTTCAAGTTTCCATGCTCTGAAATGAAGTGATAACGGTGCCTATCCTATCAAACTCTGGTGAAGTTTTTCAAATACATCTGCAGGTGCTGTGCCAACATGGACGCAATAAAAACATCACAAATGCCTGTAGAGTACTTGGGAAAGGACTGGTATATACTATGTTCTTCTGAAATCTAGCATAGATGTTTGTGCTCGGGCTTTTTCTAGTATACCCGAGTTTTGTCATTCTAGACCTTTGGTCCTGGAAGGGATCTGAATCAAAGACAGAAGGAATCCTATGGCTTATGATAAGATCAGCTAATGATCCTAGGAGCAGTGCCCCCTTTATCCTGAGCCTCTTCTCACACCTGTAGTCAACCAGATACTGTGCTTGCTTTCTAACCCACCTGCTTCCATTTTGGTTACTTGATGAACTTCCCTGATCTCCCCTTTTTGCTCATGATCCAGTCAAAAATAGCTTGTTCATCCCTTATGATAGTTCCCTGAATCCTAAACCATAGAGGTTTTTAAGTCCTTTATCTTAACAAAACTAAAAAGTGCTAACTTGTCCTTGGCAACTTGGGAGCCACTTCATCACAAGTGCTCATCCATTTTTCACCTAAAGTTAGAGAAGCTCACCAAATTTCTGCAGTGGTGTTTACATCATTTTCAGAATCAAAGCAGAGAACTGGTCCTCATGGTCCAGAGAGAAAAATATGGCTTCAGTACACTAAAGCTCAAATCTTTTTGGCTTATTAGTTGTAGAAGAAGTGGCCTGAAGAAAAAATAAAACGACACTTTATCGTAAGTCAAAGGGATCAAAGCTCATCATGTTTACTAAAGATTGACCCAATTTTCATTTTAGATGGAGACATGAAAAAGACTAGAAATTTGAAAAAAAAAATCACTACATTAATCCTTTTTACTTCTTCCATAAAAATTCATGCAGAATTTATAATCTACCTGGAGAATGTTCTTTAAAACATCAAGTATATATAATACCGAATATGGTACATGTTATTTTAACTAATATCAGAGTCATAAAAATATTCTTTGAGATGCCAATCAATTCAGTGTCCTGACTCCACACGGGAAAGTTCCTATATTATTCCAATAATACTTCCCTTCCCTTTTGTATATATGAACTTGTTGAGAATAATCAGAGCCTTTGAAAGGCTGTGCTAAATCATGACTAAGGATCATGATGGATGTATTAATTAGCTTGATAAGTATTTTACAATGTACATGTATATCCAATCATCAAGTTGTATATCTTAAATATATGCAATTTTTGTCAATTTTACCACAGCAAGTCTTGGGAAAAAGAGAGAATTGCTATGTCAAATTCTGAACTTCAATTACTTGATTTAAGAAAATCAGCAATTACAAGTTTCTTCGATCTAATTCTGACCTAAATCCGCTACATCTGCGCATATAAACATAACGATTACATAGATGAAGTTAACGTCTCATGCCACGAATGCTTCCAACATCATTGATGCAAAAAACATTTTTTTCCCATACAGACCAATATCTCTCCCTGGAGCCTTGCCTCATCATGTTGCAATACTCCCCAAAGAAAAATACCTGGATTTGTAGTATCCACAAAAAGTTATGGAACTTGTATTCCTAAATTTTAAAAATTTCTGACTTTAATGGAAGTTTTCAAGTCAAGTATTTTAAAGCAATGGCTTCTGTGATCATTTTACCCTTTCAGGATGGATGTAGTCTTTCATTTTCTTTGTGTGTCTTTATGTATGAACTGCTTCTCCCTTTTACTCAAGATGGGTAGAAGGGGGAGCCCCAGCTCCATGATTCTAAAGGAGGTCCTAATGCCATCTGTTACTTATAGGATTTTGCTAACACCTGCCACCATTGTCCCAGATATGCTAGCTCAGTGAAATAGCATAAGAAGAAATTAATAGAGATGCTCCGGTGCTATATTAAAATGCCAACTTTGACCTTTGAAGACCAGAACAGCCAAACACAACCATGATTAGTGACTCATTGGCGAGGAGCCACATTTAGAAAATGCAGCCTGCAGGAAGAAGAGAAGGAGGTGGGTGATTATTAAACAGAATGTTTCTAAGCTCCACCTGCTTGTCTGTTTCTTAATTATGCCTGTTTAAAAGCAGATTAGAATGTGAATTGGTCATTTATCTTACCACAGCCATTATTCATTAATTAATTGGTTAATTTTATTAATTTAACATATGTTTCTTAAATTCATTCATGGTCACATGTCATACAGGTTTCAGAAAGAGAAAAGTTGACTTGGCTTTAACAAGCAGCAGTATAAGTGACGTCCTATATTCACCTGAAAATCTGTCAATATCTCTTTCCATCCAGTTCCCAGAACAGGTTCTAGGGGATTATGTAGATGGTTGTGGATATGCCTCCTCCAGCCCTGTACTATGGACAACCCTATGCTATGTGCTAACCTTGTCTTTGACATCAGTTTATGAAGTATGAAAGCTAGTTTTTAAATATTGCAACAGTAGCAAATTCCAATATCTGGGGAGGGGCCTCCGTTGAATTTCACTAACCAACTGCTTTCATCTCTACCCCACATATAAACACACACACACACACACACACACACACACACGCATGCACATGGATGCCAAACGCTGACATGAAATTTGTCTTGAATCACAATGGAGGACAACCAGGGAGGCAAAGGAGAAACTCATGCTTTTCTTCTAAGTCTTTTACCCTTCTTTCATTTGAAGGAGGCATCTGCCACTCCCTGCTGGACCTTTCTTCTAATCCAGAAGTGGTCTTTGGTCCCTTATCCCATTGAAGAACGTAAAAAGAAAATGTATTTATCTACACTTTCAGAGTAAAGATGAGTCATACTTCCTTGCCACGTAAGGACCCCATCTTCTCTTCATGACATGCTAGGTCACCTTCCAAGCCTTGGGATATAAATCTTTGGTCAGCCCCAGCTACCTCAGAATCTACCACCATGTAAATTCTCCATATGTATGTTATTAAATTTTGGTTTTTCTGGTAGTAAGTGTACCCAATGTTGATTTATTTGTCCAGCCTGTGAAGGACTTCACAGAAATGAAGGAACTTTTATTTGACCCCCACAAGGTCATAGAGAGGATGTACCACCAGTTGACCTAGAGCTGGACCTGGGCAAATGGAAGCACATTAGTCTCACCCATCCTTGGAAGGTACTTTATGCCCACTATTCCCATGATAGCAGCCTTTCAAGGGCATAACCTTGAGAGAGTAAATTATTGTTGAGAGCATCTAGACTGAATACTGACTGAACCCATGTAAGGCCTCTATATAAACTTGGCCTTATGTAAGCCATATATAAACTGGTGGGCATATGTGAAGGTCTATCCACCTGGAGGCTATTTTAATAAACCGAGGAAATGACCAATCTGATGTGGTCTGCTCTTAAGTTTCACCCAACACTCAGGGGCCATTGACTTGGTATGTCCATAGTGAGAATAGTCCTCACTACATTTTCAGTCATCAAAAGAATCTTGAGCCTAAAACTTTAGTGAAACTCTTATCGGAAAATATCAGGAAAGTAGCTTGTATCTGATCATTGTCCTGAGTTCCTCAGTTCTTGTACTCCTGCCTCGGTGTGAGATGATTATTAGATGACTGATTTTTTTTTTTTATGGGATGAATGAATAGAATTTGTGGGGGCTGAGGTCTTGGACATCTGTGGGAATGGAAAAGTTGAGGAACCAGTCTTCACAATTGTAACTGGATGTAAATTTGGACACATATCCTTCCCTCCTTTCCCTTCTCTCAGGAAACTTTCCTTCTTACCCAAAACAGCCTAGGCTCTGGTTATCACAGGAGATCTGATGGGAGCACATGTAAATGATCAGTCTTTGATACAAAGCAAAGGTCAGACAATAAATGAGAGGGTCAAAACAAAGCGAAAGGAAACAAGAGCAGCTGCAAACTGGGCCTAGCTGATCTCACTTTTCCTCTTTAATCATGAAAACTCATTTCTAAGAAGAGGTAATTAGGATAATGCCAATTTCAAAACCACTTTAAATGCTACTCTACAAACTGGAAAAGACGTTCTTCATTTGAATTGGTCTCAATGAGTTTTAATTATGCAATGGGAGCAACTGAAAGGAGCTAATTAGAAAGTATATCCTTGTTTAGATACATTTCGATAGATGTGCTTTTCCTGAATGGTTGTCATCTGAAAAGAGATCATTTTTTAAATACTAAATAAAAACTTTATCTTTGTGGATAAGGCATGAACCAAACTAGAGGTGTTAAGCAGATGGACAATGAAAGTAAATGTTGTATTGAAGCTCTAAAAAATATGAATTAAATGCTTGTCTTTCTCATTTGAGTCAATTGATTGACCCTACTCTCAGCTCCAAACCAGCTGAAGATGATCTTCTGTCTGACTGCAGTGAGGAAATGTTTACAAGCTCTTCAATTTCCATTTAGCAGGAAGGAATTAATTCAGTATTGAAGCACGAAAAGTTGCACCGAGCTTATACCGGATTGTATTAACTTTTGGATGAATACATATAGGAATTCAAGTTCTCTTTAACTTAACTGTCTGAGTTTAAAACCTGAGCATGTTTTGAAAAGAAAATCTAAGTTCTACCCTAATGTTCTTATTTCTAATGTTCTGGGTCATTTTATTGCTACATTATTCCAAATGCTTTTAAAATTAATGTTATTTGGTGCACCCTGGTGGAGCAGCAGTTAGATCAATTCCCTCCAAAGGAGCAAGTCACATATACACGTTTGAGTCTCAGGCCTGGGGGAAGTCACCAGTGTGAACAACTAAATTTAAAAAACTAAAATAGAATAAAGATGCATCCTTAAAAAATGTTATTGAAGAAATATTACATCATAACATTATAAAGGTTGACAACGTGCATCATTATAAATCAATATCTATATAATAAATTAATCACCACCATTTCTATTTTTCTTTTTTTCATCTGAGAAATACATCTGGTTTTATCTTCACCCTAAATACCCCAGATAGTTTGAGGGAATCAGAGTGACTTACTGACATTTAAATTAGCTAACAAGTTGCAAATTATAAAAAAAAAATGATATTTGCTTACATTTATTGAACTTGTGTCTAATTCTCTACCCTGCATTTTACAGAGTTGTACTGAATCATTTCAACTTTCCTGTCAATATGCATTCATTTTATCTCTAATGATATTTATTTTTGCTGGTTCCAAGTCCCTAGACACTCTCTTCAAACCAAATCTAATCAAAGCACTGATAATTTCCCCATGGGGAAAAATCGGCTAAGTCTAGGAGTATCTGACCTAGCATTTTCCTTCCTCAGTCACACACAAAAATCATCCATTCATGCCACTTTTCCTCTGAATCAGCATCTGAGGGCGTATCTGATCAGAGAGCTCTTGCAGTCCCAAAGCAGGTGAAATAAGGCTCATGGCGATGATTTTTTCTGGATACTCAAGGGTGATGAACTGGCCTTGGTTAGTGGAATCTGCTCTGGGACGTGGCCCTTGCAGTCAGCTAGCACGTCTCTGCATGCTAGGAGGCACATCCAGGCTTATAAAACCTTTACTCCCACATCCTGCTCCCATTATTGACAGCTCAGGTATATCAAGCACCTGTAACCTGTGAGCCCGTGGTTTTCAGGAGTCCTAAGCAGTAAGCACTGTTACTAACTTTATTTCCCATTTTTACTTTTTGTTTCGAACAGAAAGGTGCAGGTGGGAATGAAGGTAAATAGGCAGAAAGAGAGAGGAGGAAGACACTTTTATTTGTTGCTCATCTTGGTTGCCCCCCGCCCCCACCCCTACACACACGCACGCACGCGCACGCACGCACCACACCCACCACAGACCTGGCTGGTGAACCTGGGTCCTTGGGATGTATTCAGACTACGTTCCTTTGGAAGTGTCTGACCTAACTGCTATTCCACCAGGGTGTGCTATTTTATTTCCAAATAAGACAGCCATGGCAAAGATGAGGTAATAACTGTGTCTATGGTCACATTCTTAGGAAGTCAGCAGCCTAGCTCTAGACCCTGCACACTTAACCACTAGGCAATGCAGAACTCCTTTCTATATTCTGGGACGGTGAACAAAAGCCAGTCTATTAGCCCTAGTGACAGAGGCACCATGTTTGCTACTTACTATATCAAACAAATGTTCACACATACATACATATCTGTGGGGATCAAAAGAAAAATTTCTCCATTACTGAGGTTCTTCACAGGCAGGACAAATGACCACATTAACATTAAGCACAGTTAGTAAGAGAAAAGTCCAGATGTAATAATAACATATGTTGGAGAATTTATATGGTGGTAAATTCTGGGGTAACTGTGGTAGGTGGGAGGACAGACACACATATATATTCTGAGATGAGCCATGGAGATCTCTGGGGAGAGAAGAGGGGGCCGTCACATGGCAAGGAAGAATGACTCATCCTTACTCTTACTCTTAAAAAGAAAGACAGATAACGCCAATTCACTCTTCTAGAGGATAGGAATAAAAGATCATTTCTTGATTAGGATTAAGCAAATGTGCACACATGTTTTTTCTCCTAATTTTTATAACAGGAACTATATTAACATTTGCATACTAGAGCATTTCAGAGATTTCCTGAATACACCGGTTCCTAAAATGTGAAAATTCAGTCATGATTTCAGGAAATACCAAAGAGTCTTTCCAATTAGCACACATGTGACAGTGCTATTATTTTCTTATAATCTCAAAGAAACAGAAAGACCAAGGGTGTGTATGTGGGGTGGTGGGGGTGGGTATTGGCATGTGTAGCAATAAAGAAATGCTCGATTGTAATTAGAGATTTCCAAGCAATTCTAAGTAATAACACAGAGAGATCCCTTGTATCCTTTAGCCAATTTCCTCCAAAGTTTCAACCATCTTTAAAAGCTGTGTTTGTAAACAGAAATGCTATCAGGCAATACGTATTATGCCCATTTAGAAACACACCAGCCACCACTGGGCAACTGGGATCTCAATAATGGTTTTTGCGATATGGCGGTGAGCAGTAATTACATTTCTCCAATGCATTATTCCCAGAGACCAGGGCTTTCACTTAATCTAATTATGGTTTGTTTTTTGAATTACATTTCAAGTTAATGAGGGTGTGATAAATTATTAGGAACATCTAGCTAATAAATTAAGCACACTGTTCACAAAAAGATAATTTATTTAAAAATATGTATGCATGACAAATAACTCCTGCTTGGATGATTTATAAACTTAGTGTGAAATGGTCTTACAACAGCCAGATATTAGTCCTGTGTTGCTGGTGAGTCTTTGATTGAAAGCTGAGAGAAGGGTGGTAGAAAGTATAATTTTTTTCCAAGAGGTTAAGATGACAAAGTCCCTAAAAGTGCATGTTAAGTATATGTTAAATATGTTTACATGTTAAGAACATTTACTTCAAATAATAGAAAAATTGTTTTAACATACAACAAAGATATACAAATTATTTAAATCAGAATCATAGTAATTATACATGGACACTGAAGAAAGAATAGACAACATTAATGTTATATAAGATGATTAAACTATAATCACCCCAAATTACTAGTTACTAATAATAATTTAGTTATTATTTCCCAGGCTGTTACCAAAATAAGAAAACAAAAATTGCCTCAGTCACCCACAATTAAATCATAATGTATTGGCCTTGATTCTGAACAGTGATTTTCTTTTAAATAATCACAGATGACTCCAATGCACAGCCTAATTTGAGAAACACTAGTAGTTCATTATATTTTTTGATTGAAATCTCAATGCATTTGTTCACTCTGCAGCAATAAGTATTTGAGTAATATTAATTTATACCAATTGATTTATATATACACTATAATTCATTCTCCTGTGGGTTCTATTCCCAGCATTCTACTTAAGCAAATGATTTAACGTCCATTGCTTCGGTTTCATTACTTATAAAATGAACGATTAATCCAAATGATTCTAAAAGTCCCTTCTGACTCTAAAGCCCTAATCTAAGATTAATGGCTAATTTTCAGGGCAGAGGGCAGAAACTTGTCACATTTACCTGGAAAGTCTGGTTCAGTGCTATTTATCCATCCCCCAAGAAATGTTTATATACTAAGATTCTGAAAGTCAGAAACCATTTTCTATTTGTCTTCTTTCTTCTGTAATACTTTATATAAGGCTACCAGACTGGTGTCTAGCGAAAGCATTTTCAGGTTTCTAAGCAAGGTTTCCAGATATGACAGGCTATTACAGCTTTCAACTGCTGCTTAATGAACCATTTTCAAACTCAAGATCTTAAAGCAACAACAATTTCACAGTATCTTATGAATTTGTGTAGTGCCCAGCAAGATGATTCTTCTGCTCTAAGAGGCATTGACTGAGATCATTCAGTGGCATCAGTGAATTACTGGTTAGTCTAAAGAGTTCAAATAGTTTCATTCAAATGCCTGGTACCTTGGGCTGGCCTCAACTGGGACCCTCTCTCTTCTAGTAGTCTCAGGGCCTCTCCAGATAGTATCTTCAATAAGGCATATTACTTTTTTTTTTTTTTATGGTGGCTGTGAACTCCAAGACAGTAGGTTTTAAGAGCTAATAAGAGTTAAGTCCTGGTTTCTTAAGACTAGGATCCATAAATTCATTTAGAGTCAATCTATCAATGCATCTATGCAACATAAGGATATATTTAACTGTCCTGTATTCACAGAGTTTGATCTTAGATGTTGTACTCGCTGGTTGAGTGATTTGAGGGATGTTATTCTCTAAACAGAAAGTGGTTAATTTATGGATTGATTAGATTGTTTAAGCTATTGTGCTTAGATCTTCTATAAACATGGGTATATAAATATCTCTTTGAGACCCTGCCCTCAGTTCTCTTGGAAATATCCCCAGAGAGGAACGATATGTATAGCAGGAATTATAAAACAACTTTAAGAAACTACCACACTGCCTTCACAGCAGTGGTACCATTTTACATACAAAAGTACACAAGATTTCAATCACTTCAAATCCTTGACAACACCTGTTTTCTGCTTTAGATTCTGGATCTAAAGTGTAAAGTGAAGATAGTGATTCTACTGCCCACCACACGGTATACTTGTGAGAATTTATGAAGTGAACATTGCAATAGCATCTTGTATGTGGGTGATAACTATAGTGTGATTATTCGGTATAAGGGATTCTGCTCAGTATTTGGAGGTGATGCAAATATGTTTCAGATCAGGAACCTAGAAGCAAAATGTTCATATTGAATACAGTGTGAATATTCTGGAGTTGAGAGATAGGGAAATTGACTTTCTGACTTGGAACTCAAGAGAAAGCTTCATGAAGTACAGCAGTGAAGGCAGGTTGGTTAGGGTTGTGCAAAGGGGGATGGAGAGGATGGACCACTGTCAGCCTTACATGGAGAAATGTGCTAATTTCTCAGTGAAAAAAAATGCTTAATTCCAGCTTACACAAGTACTTATTCTTTTTCTGTGAATAAAAAACTTTCAGATGGAATGTGCAACCATACCGGGGATACCCAATTCCTTCCATGCTCCCTCATCCACGTACCTGGAATACACATGTCTCTTCTTTAAAAGAATCTATTCAACATCACATCCTCTGTAAAGATTCCTTGATTCACTCGGGTAGAACTGGGATCCTATCCCATTGTCCTAGAGTGCTTTTTTAAAAATCGTATTGTATGTATCAAATGATGTTTTAATTATTTATGTAGGTATGTGTGTATTTTCCTCTACTTTCTGCATCAATTTTAGGTCATTTTTATCATTATCAGATGCATGACACCTACCACAGCTCCTGCACATGCCAGCAATTCAGTGTTTATTGAATGAGTTAACCAATGCATATAGAGAATGAGTAGGATTGACCCTGAAGACATACATAATAGAAGCAGTCTGAGGGAAGAACTGTGGAAAAGATCTTTCTTCACCAAAACACCAGATATGACACTAAAAATTATTCAAGTTGCTTGAGAATTTATTTCACATGTTAAAAAAACTCATAGACAAAAGAATGATAAATATTATCAGGAAAAAATGCAATTCCAGAGCTCAGTCCTTTAACATCCCATGCCGAGTATTTTTTACAATTAGTCTTTAAAGTTCTGCAAGGTTAGAGAAAAAAATGTCAGATTCATTCCCCAAGATGGCAACCATCAATTTTCTAGCAATCAGTCCGGAGATGAAAAATTAGCTCCATAATACTGCTCTTAAACAATGTCAGCCTAATATTACTAAAAAGGCACATGGCAGGCCCAGGAGAGAGCTCCTCTGTGATGTCATGGATACACTGACCTGGCTAATGCTTCTCACCTTACGTAGAGGTGAGACCTATCTAGAGCTTGAGGGAAATTAATTTATGGGGCTGAAAATTACATGTAGCCTTTGTTCTCAGCAGAATATCCTTTCTCAAATTTCAAATTTTACATCATGCAAAGTCCATTTATGGGAACCAGCCAGCATTTTCATGCCTTTGATTTTGGATAATTATTTTACACTGAAAGAATTTTACTGTCTTTTTATGACTTTTGCCTCTAAGCATACCAAATTACTCTTTTCCATTCTCTGTTTAAAAGCTAGCTAGATGTAGAAAATTCTCAAAAACTTATTTTCAGAGAGTAACATTTGCCCAATATCTGATCAGAGGAGGAGGCATTCTCTGATATTGCAACCTGGGAAGCATCTCAGATCTGGCAGAGCCTGGCTGGGTGACTGAGACCATGGGGAAGTCTGAGTTCTATTTAAATCACCTATCAGTGTGCTGGCTAGGAGTTTTCACCAGATTTCAACAGCAGTTTCCGCTTGTTTGCCTGATTCCCCTTTTGACCTCTTTCAGACCCCTCTGTACAACAGCCCAATTGAGGTTACTAAGCAGAAGTCCTATCTAGTCTCTGCTAAAGCTGTTTCAAAGGCTTCCCCAACTAACTATGAAACTTAATGCTCATGCCATGTCTTCAGTGGAACTCATGATCTGCTCTAAATCTTTGACCAAGGTAATCTTATGAAAGAATGGAGGGAGCAACTAAAAGCAAGTGAAATTGGTATTTGTCTACACGGCCATGATCTAAGAGATTTGTCCTGAAAAGTGGCTAGAAGATCTTCAAACCATTCTCGTTGCAATCTCCCATGAATCACTCCTCTGTTCTTTGCTTTTTGCTCCTGCCCAGTGTCTTAACAAGCCTGTTGTTTGTTTGTCCATTTGATTGTTGCTAAACTTCTCTCTAGGGACAAAAACTATGAAACTCAAGTGGAACTCTGATCTGAAACTTTTGGGAAAAGTATGATTTTCACTCTCATGAGCCTTGCATTTGATCTATCTCTCTTTCTTTCTTTTCTTTTTTTTTTTTTTTGCAGGTTTTAATTTAGTATAAAAAATTGACAGGCTATGCCAACCTTCTAAACCAGTCTAGCCCATCAGAGGCTCCTAACAAGATACAGATGAAAATTCTCTGTGTGCCTAAGCAAGGACTTGGTATCAAGGAAACAGCTCATGTATTGCCATCCCCACGAGGTCTCTTGCCCTTAGTTTCCATAGTAGGAATGACCTTAGGAC
This sequence comes from Solenodon paradoxus, assembly GCA_004363575.1. Taxonomy (NCBI): domain Eukaryota; kingdom Metazoa; phylum Chordata; class Mammalia; order Eulipotyphla; family Solenodontidae; genus Solenodon; species Solenodon paradoxus. The sequence goes on along the minus strand of RJWH01000356.1, from coordinate 187,008 downwards.
AAGGTGCAGTGGGGGAAGAGAGCAAAGTCAGTGGATCACGAAACAGCTCCAATCTGAAATCCTCCAAACAATTTAAAAGAAACTGCTAGAGACCAATCAAAAACCTTATCCCACCCCCAGAAGGTCCCTGGGCCAGAATACGGGCCTGGAACAAACTACTGAACTCCTTAAGTCTCAGGTGCCAGTAAATGCCCTGTTGGCTCTTCCTCCGGGTTGGCCCGCTCCCTGCTCCTTGTGGGTGTATTCTCACTCTGCCCACCTTTCCACTCTGACTTTCACCATGTCGCTGTGCCAGTAAACCTCACTAGCTTTCTACTCGCTGTGCAACTTCCCTTGTTCCTAGAGTGGGTGGGCCTGACGGTATCTTTCCTGGTCTCACTCACAAGAACCCTGAATTGAGACCCCAAGACCCTCGTGGTAACAATTTCATCTACGTGTCTATTTCCACGACTGAGACCCAAATGTTTGCTATGTTTTCCCAGCACCATTTATTAAAGAAATGTTCCTTCTCTATTTTATGCTCTTGTCTCCTTTGTCATAAATTATTTGTTCACAGATGCGTGGATGTTCATCCTTCTTCAGAAGGGCTTCACAGCTCTCCAACTATAATTAAACTCCCAGGCATCTCTGGCTCCTGGTGTCTCTGATCAAAGGAGTTTCAGAAGCCCAAAGACAGATCTCTAGAGAGTTGGTATGTAAAGACCTCTAGGACAAGTGCAGAGAAATGCAGGATTTGTCCACACACAGAACTAGTGAACAGATCTGAGGTACATGAAGAGCATTTGCTACAAAAAGGAAAAACAAATGAGAAATAATAATACCTACTATATTATCAAACAGAACTGAGTTTATCTTACCTAAGCACATTGCCTGTGTAGCATTAAACAAATTTCTCCATCTCTGTGATCCTTGGTTTCCTCATACATAATATGTATTTATAATAGTAATATCTACCTTATGTTTTATTATGCAGCAAAAATTAGAAAATATACACAACACAATGTAAAACTATGCCTTCTATATTCTAACCAGTCAATGACGGCTAATTACCATTATCATCATCACCATCACCCTCACTGTCCTCACCATTGTTGAAGAACAGTACATTCTTGGGCAAATCCCAATATTTTGTCATTTCCTTAGTGCCTAAATTCCAGTCTATCTTGTTTTTCCTGGCCTTAAAATATTCAACCCTCCAGCTCGGTTTTTCAGCCTCAGGAAATATTTTATTTCTCCTTTGCTTCATCCTCCTTCTTCTGTATATGTCTAATTCTCATGTCTATCTCCCTCCTGAACATGATGTTGGAGCCAGCCAATTCATTCTTCAGTCAATACAGGCTAATCTGGAGATGGGTACATATCCAGATCTCAGGGATACCGTCAGTTACCCACATTCTGAAATTAATGGTGTTATTGTCAGTTCCATGGAAAGCCAACCAAAAAGTGAAAGAGACAAAGACTTGGCAATAACAGTCCTGGGATGATCAGACTTTCTTAAAAAATGGCAATGGAGAGATTACAAAACAGAACTCAGAACTGCTGAGCATCCTGGGAGATGCAGAACCCTAGGCATATTTCAAGGGTCTTAACTAGTAAAGTAAATTCTGATCCAAGAGCAATGTGTTTTCAGGAGACCATGTTTACGTCTAGACCTTAGAAAACTGAAAAATGAGAGAACTTGAAATTTTAAGGCTCCCACTAGGTTGTCAGACTTGTTATTAATCCTACCTGCTTGGGCTGGGATGAAAACCCATCTTTTTGTTGTTTTTAAAGTCAAGATGTCCCCCTGAATTTTAACATCTCAAAATCCTAATCATGGAAGGACCTGATCTTTAATTAAGAATAGCATGCCCTTCATTCAGAAAGTAGCTGACAGACAACATATTCTCAGAACTTGGTCCCAGCACTCAAGACCAAGAATTCCAATGAAGCACCTGTAAGATTCAACAGGGAAAACATCACCCAGCATTTGTTACCACTGTTCTTAAGATGCCTAATGATGGAGTTATTTGAAGATAAGGGGAATGACAGTCAAATTATTCACCACCTAAGAGAAATCATGTTTTATATTAGGAAATAAAAAGGAGTTTGGTCCACTTTTCTCTCATTGAGTGGATTTATTTAAAGTCATCAATAAACTGATTTTGCTAACTCAACAAAGACTAAAAGTTCTTTATTGAGAGATACTTATTGGAGGCACATCAGCTGGAAATGCAGTGTGTTTTATGTGAAATTTAATTGCTATTTCTTTGCACATCTAAGATATCAAATTTGGCAAAGGAAATCACAGGAAATAATCACACTTGTACCAAAAATTATCTAAAGTCTTGAAAATGATAACACTAGGACTGGAAATCAATCTTGAATGTACATCAGGCACACATGGTCCCACCCTATTAAGTGTGGTAGAGCATTAAATAAGTATTATGTTGGAACAAAACATACTCAGCACACTCTGTTGCTGGTTGCTCCCTGAAAATGGCAGGATGGGAGACATCTCTCATTCATAAATTCAGCTCTGGACCTCACCTCTTAAGATGAGGAGACAGTTAATCTTCATGAGGCTAAACTTTGCAGCCTAGCCTCTTGCTCCCTCTTGCTCCCTCACTGATGAGCTAAAAGATGAAAAGACTATAAACATTTAAATTTATGTTGTTGTTTTGTTGTTTTGTTCATCTTGTATGCAATTCTGAGAAATTAAAGGGAAAAATTATAATGCCAGATATTTTTTAAAGTCTCAATGAATCAAGGAGCCAAAATGTCTTAGTTTTTTGCCTCTCACACTGTTCTTAGTGTCAAGGGAAAATATTATCTGTTTTCAAAGAATATAATCAAGTAGAGAAGTCAAGACCATGCTATGTGCCAAATAGGAAAAATAAAAAGACACAAAATAAAGTAAAAAAATTACAGTCAAGCTAAATTGCCAGAAAATATTTTGAGTTGAGGGAGATACAAAACAAAATGATTTTAAACCAGATTATTAATCCCTCTTATCTGAAGTTATATCATACAAAAGATGATTATATTCCTGATTTGAGGGGAAAAGTTGATTAACCAGGAAAGAAGGTACAATAAAGGCTATTCCGATTTCAATTTGCCATTTTTTATTTAATTTTAATTCTATAGCTTCCTCTGAGAAGCAGGAATTCAGACATCGATTAGTCTATAGTAGTGATGGTTCTTCATGGCTCTTTTGTAGGACCATCCATAATGAGTCAACTGTTCCAAGACATGTAGCTCCATTTGTCCAAATCACTCATTTTTCAGAGCACACCTGCATCTCTGCTTCCTCCATAAAACCTTTTAAAATGATTCAGTCATGTATTGTTCATTATGTTTCAAATGTAATCTTGCTTCCTCCGAAAATGATTGTTTTATATTTTTTTAAATAGTCTGTAAAAGACAAAATACTGTCATATTTTTATCAAACTATCATTTCCCTTATAGAAAAGTATAAGACTAAATTATCTTACCTCTGACTGAAGTTATTTGATCCCTCTTATCCAAGAGAAAGATAAAGAAAGTGGTATTTGCTCTCTTTAAGCTGAGTCCCTAAAGATTTCATCCACTCATGCTTTTTCTGTATCATTTCTTTTTCACAGAAAACTGTTAGGATAATCATGTCTGAAGATGGAGGGAGCCTGCATGTTGAGTTAGTGCTTCTCACGAATATGCTCTGACAGCATCAATTCAAAAATACAGGAAATAAAATTGCATTACATTAAATTATCAAAGTTCTGTGTTCTTTTATATAGTAACTAACAATTGTACTAACATTTATGTTAAGGAATTAATATGTTTAAAATAGAATATTACTGTTTTGTCTTTAACTTTTTATTGAGGTATAATATATCCATAAAGAAAAACGGCAAAATCCATGGACAGTTGGATGCACTTTGAGAAGCAGAACACATTCATGTAGTCAGTACCAAGATCAAGAAAAAAATCACTGTTCATTGCCAAAATGCCACCCTCCTTCAGGCCTTACCCAGTGATACCCTGGACGAGTTCCCAGTATGCAGTAACATGGCTTCCAACAGCCTGATTCATTTTATGAATTTATAAAAATAGAATCATGAGACAGTTGAATGGTTACCACTAGAAACTTCTCCTGAGGCAAGAATTCTAACCTCCTCACATGGATTTGGTCTCCCAAGAGGCATCCCCTGAACACTTTTCCTCACTCTCTGCAGGCAGCCAGAGGTTTCTCATGTGCAGACTGCAAGGAAGGAGTTAGAGATCACTGGGCGCTAGGATGTCTAAATATTGAGTCCATAGTCACAGGTACCCAAGGAGATACAGAGGACAAAGGTGGTGCAGAAGCACCCATCAGGCCTTGGCTCTCAAATCCCAGTGCAATGTGCCAGAGAACTGGAATAACCCAAATGAGCAAGTGAGCAGTGCTTCTGCCCAGAGGAAAACCTAGCCACCTCAGTGACCCTTGAGCCGAGTCCCAAACATTAAACTCAGTTCCTTTAGCTCTTACTACTCTTAAATCAAAATCCAATCAAGTAAATATATACGATCAATTCGGCTTTATTGGGTGATTTATGAATCTGGCATCACTCCAGAGAGTAAGTAGAAAAGCATTGAGAGAAATTGCACAAAATGGAACATGTTCATAGTCAGAAAGTGGGTGGAACAAAGTGTGTGGGTTGATTTGTTGTTTGTTTTTAGAGCAAGAAAAGACAACTTTGTCAAAGTTGCCCTCTCTTCCCAGAAGGCTGCAAGGTCTTATCAAGCAGACTGACTGTCCTGGTGGGACAGGTCAGGATTGTGTCCCTGGGAGGGGCTGAACCTGCAGTTAAGTTAGAGACGGGGACTTGGCGTGAATCTATTTGGGGCCCATTGTATCTTTTTACAGCACTGTAAAGGAGAGAAAAGGAAGACCAAGAAGGACCTACCATGAAAAATAACAGGGAAAATTTAAATGAAGCAGCAGATAGAGATCAAGTATATAGATAACTGGAGTCAGGCAGAACTAGGTTTAAATCTGTCTTTTATTAGATTTGTAAACTAATGTTCTAATTCATTATCTTTGAGTATCTGCCTCATAGTCCAAAGTGCTGCTGTTATGTAATGAAGTTAGCCCATGAACCCCTGGAACAAGTGGGTGACTACAAAGAACTATTACAAGGGAGTGCTTTTGGAGTGTTGGATTTATAGATTTACTTTGTGTTCAGCTGTTTGCCACTAAGTGCAATGCTGTAGTAAATTCTCTTGTACATATACCTTTAGAAACCTGGTGCTCTTATTTTTACGAGATGCAAATAGTGGGCCATCTGGGACAAGGGGTTTATGTCCTTTCAAGCTTTAACAACTGTTAAAAGATTATTTTCAAAAATAAATGCATGGCAATTACATATTCCTCAGGAATGTAGAGCATCTCCTTACCCCAGTTCCTGCCAACAATGATGTTAGTTTTCGTGGTTTTTGTTTACTTTTTACCTTTAATATATAAATTAAAGAAAACAGTTTTAACAAACCCCCAAATATTCATCACCCAATCTCATCAATTGTTGACTGTTTAAACTTATTTTTTAATTGCATTGAATGCTCCATATTATAGAATTTTGAGGTCTTTGTATAATCTAAACACATGTCCTTTATTAGACATGTGTTTTGAAAGCATTTTCTCTCAGTCTTTTCATTTATCTAACTATGCTTTATTTTGTTTTTTAAACTTATACAGGAAAATTGTCTTCTAAAACCCATTGTAGTCTTATATTTTAATTCTGTTGATTGTGGTATCATTATATCTAGAAAAACTTACCCTTTTCCGTGCACAGTTCTGTGAACTTTAATGAATTCATAGCACTGTATAACCATCAACAGAGTCATGAAATGGAGCTTTCCATCACATTCTAAAGTTCCCTTGTGTCCCTTTATAAGTGTCCCCTACCCAAGTCCCTTGAAATTACTGATGTTTTTCTGTTTGTGTTTTTCTTGAGTGTGATAAAAATACAAGCATACAGAATACAGCTTTTTGAATTTAGCACCTGCCTTTTAGCATAATGCCTCTGAGATTCATCTTATTACTACCTGTACCAGTACTATCTTCCTTCATATTTCCTAGAAGAATCCTATTGTGTGTGCCAGGGTTTATTTATCCATTCTCCATTTCACTGTTTGAGTCATTATGACTATCGCTGCAATAAATATTGATGCTTAAGTCTTTGGGTGAAGTAAGATTTTATTTCTCAGATAAAAATCTAGGAATGGAATTGCTGCATCATATTGGTTAGTATATATTTGACGTTACAAAAAATCCTTCAAACTTGTTTTCCAGAGTGACTATAACACTTTACACATCCACCAGCAACACATGAAATGTTTAGGTTCTCTGCTTTCCCACAAATGTGTAGTACTATTGACCTTTTTTTTTAATACCACTCATATAGGTGAGCAGTGATTTCTTTTTGTGATTAAATTGGCATTTCCTTAATGATGGATGATTTTGAGTACTCTTCATGAACATTTGTATTTTTTGCTGTTTAAACTTATTTTTAATGGCATTGACTTCTCCATATTATAGAATTTTGAGAGGCCTTTATATAATCTAATCACATGTCCTTTATTAGACATGTGTTTTGAAAGCATTTTCTCCTATTCTGTCTTTTCATCTACCTAACAGTGCCTTATTTTTTAAACTTATAAAGGAAAATTTGCTTGATGGTGGCACACAATTCTGTGGATGGTATTGTAGATAGCCATAGAAAAACTATATAATCAATACACCAAAAATTTAATTATTACCAAAAAACTCCCTTAGTATATCCCTTTATATTTACACTGTCTTTCCTAATCAGAGCCCTTAGAAATGACTAATATTTTCTTTGTAAAAGTGTCTTACAGGATTTGTCTTTGAAGCCTTGGTTCTTTAACTCACTATGATGCCTTTGAGACGAGACTCATGGAAGTTCCATGTATACAATTCTCTCCTGTTGGATGACTGAGTCTGAGCAGTATTGCACCAAATGTATGTACCTCAGTTTTTTTGAATATTCACCTGTTTAACACATTTAGTTTGTTTCCAGTTGGGGTCCTTTATAGTAGACTTGCTAAAAATATCCATGCTGAGATTTTTGTGTGAGCATTTTTTTTTACTTTTCTAGGATACATATTCAAGAGTAGAATTGTTGGTATCCCAGTAGAGTATATTTAATATTATAAGAAAATACCAAATCATTTTCCAAGAAGATCGTACCAGTTTTCATTCCTACCAGCAACCAATGAAGAGATCCAGTCGCTTTGCTATGCATTCCTGGTTAGCACAAGTTATTCATTGTTTTGTTTCAGCCTATTAGACATCTATTACTATCTCATTATGATTTTAATTTGTAAAAGTTAATAACCTTAACTACTTTTTCATGTGTTTATTTGTTATTTTTATATCCTCATTGGGGACATTTATACTCATGTTACAGCCTTTTAAAAAATTTTTGCTTACTTATTTTTGAGTTTTGAAGTTACTTATAAATTTGCATTAAAATCTCATATATAAAATTTGTGAATATTTCTTCTACTACGTAGCTTTATCTTTCCATTTTCTTCATTGTATCTTTTATGTAATTAAATTTTTTAATTTGGGGTTGAATTTATCAAAAAGTATTTACAGTATTTTTATAGTATTTTCCACTTATTATAAATGGTACAATTTAAATTTTGGTTTCCAAATATGCATCGTTAGTGTATGAGTATTCAACTAACATTTTTAAATTAAATGTTGATTTACAATATTGTATAAATTCCAGCTTTATATTTCGACATTTATATGTACTGTGTTACCACCACCAAAAGTCTAGTTTCCATCCACCACCATAAAATTGCCCCTTTTATCCATTTTACCAAATTATCTTTTAGGTTTTGACTTTATACTATGATTTTACTGAACTCACTTATTAATTCTAGGGTTTTAAAATATATATTCCTCATGACTTGTGCTCTCTACAAGTAAAAATGGCTTTATATCGTCCTTTCCAGTTGGTCTTTTATGCCCTTTTATTGCCTTATTGCACAGGCTCAGACTTCCACTTCAATTTTAAATGCAATTGAGGTAGGGTTTCTATTTTTCACTCTGGAAGGTTAGAGGTAAGAAGGGACTTCAAATGGCTTGGCATTGGGAGTGGGGGTGCAGAAAGGAACTCAGAACACAAAGCTGGGGTTCCTCCCAAAGGACCGTGTATTTGTGCCACAGAATGTGAGGATTGTGGGATCCCGCAAAGGCAGTGATGGAGGCCACGCAGGGTTAAGGGTTCCTGCAGCCACCACCACAACCCTGCAGTGACACTGACCAGAGGCAACGCCTGCTCTGTATGCAGAACACAAACCAGCAAGAACGATAGCAGCTCATGCCCAATGACTAGTTGTAGGTTGTCTAGAGCAGAACCTGGATAGTATTTACTTCATGTTCAGTATGAGTGTGTGTCACCCCAAATCACCATGCTGGCACTTTTCTGGGTCAATTGAATGTAGGTTTGTGAGAAAAATATTGTGACAGTCTGCAGGAGCATCCGCCTTACCGATTTGCTTTCCAGAAATGAGTTTGATTAAGAACCCCTGGGACAATCTCATAGTTACAGTCCCAGATTTCCTTCACACCTGTCAACCCCCATACGAGGCAGACGGTTGAAGAATGCCCTATAAAAGGAATGACCAGAAACCATATAGATCATTTGTGCTGTCTTTCAAATGTGTGGCACATGTTCAATAGAGAAGCAGATTAGGTAGCTTTTAGCAAAGGGGAAAAAAAGACCCCAAGACATTAAGTTCTTCCATGATGTCATTTTATTCCATATAATGAGAGGGCTTCAAAATAATCATTGGATTGATAAGAAGTAAATTCATGTTTCACTTTCACTGAAGGATAGATTAACCCACATACATAAGGATTCAGCACATGACATTGAAGCCTGTTTTCTAAAAAAGCCTTATCCTTTCCAAAATTTGGAGGTTTCAGTGCTTGTGTTTTCAAAAAACATCTTCCTTTTTTATTAAAATATTAGACCTGTTTCTTGAAAGCAGGTGAGTTCACTAACATGATAATATATCAATATTTCAATGGTCATGAAAATATTGAATAAATTGACATAATATGAAACTTAGTAAATCAGAATGAATGTTAGACAGTGATAGTAAAATCAGATACTACCATTATCTCAGTGCCTGCCAACCCATGCATTTCATGTACAAATAATTTACCAGACTTAGGAGAGACAAAGGAAAAGAAGCCTCAGCTAATATGTTTACAAAAGATAGGATATCAGTACCCTTGAGATGTCCCTGCCATAATCACAGTTCAGTTCACCTAAAGCATATGCTAAGGACACAAACAAAATGTCAAATAATAAACTTTTATTAGGTTGGCCTTTAAAATAGACAGATGTCCAATAGCAGGGCTGATACAAGAACATAACCAATTAACTACTATTCTTAGCAGTCAGTGCTTCTAATACTGTATATTCTACTCCAATTAAAAATTATACAAGGAAAGCATTGCAATTTTTTATGCTTGATAATAATTTTAAGCAACTCTGCTGATTTCTTTAAAATTTGTTCATTTTCATGGCCTTCCAAATCATTATATAATGCATCATTACACTCAGCTTATTATATTACAATAGTGATCTAAAAAAATCCCAAAATCTTTAGTAAATCTGCTTAGAGACAATTTTCTTAATTCTTAATTTTCAGACCTCTCCTTAAAGTCATTTTCATATCCATGTACACCTTTTTGTTTGTATACACCTTATATGTGTCGTGGATGAAAGAGTTAGCAAATGTTTAGAAAATAAATGTTGTTAGAGAACTGCAGTGGGAATGAATGATGGCAGAAGTATAGCATCATGTTGAAACATAAGACTGTAAAAATATATCTGGCACAAGAAAAAGGGAAGAAAGTCTACAAAATAACTTTAAAAATATTATCTAGTATTGTATCACACATAGGAAAGTTTTCTCCAGCACAGGCAGCAAGGAGATTTCATTATTGAAGGGTAGAGTTGATAGTTCGTTTTGGAAGTATATTCCATTGATCTGACAGAATTCAATGAAACTACACACTCAGGTTGTATATATAAAGGCATTTAAATATATTCGAAGAAGGAAGAAAGAAAGGAGGGAGAGAGGAAGGGAGAGAGGGAAGGAGAGAGAGGGAGGGAGGAATAAAAAAAACAATAAATCTCTTCTCTAGAAATCAGCAAAAGGAAATGTCAAAATTTCGACAGCAAATTATATTTACACAAAATATAAATCAATTTCAAGAAAATGTGCTATAATGAAAGCAAGAGAAATGTCAGGAAGAAAGGTTACATAATTGAATGATAAGATGACGCCATGATGAAAGAGGGGCTAAATATTGGAAATGTCAGGTTGGAAATATTTAATGGATTCACTGAGTTTATCAGTAAATATTAGTGTAAAGAGAGTAAAAACACTTTAAAGTCACCCAGCATTTGAAGAGCATCTTAAAAATTAAGGAGAAAAGCAAGAATAAACCTCCCTCTTGAGTATCAATTATCCTGAAAGAGTAGAAATGCCCATTCATTCATTTCACATTAGACAAACATTCAGAATCTCCTGTGTGAAAGGAATTGTGCTGTGCTGAAAATTAAAGTACAGAAAAATTAAATCCTGTTCTCAGGAACGTTCAGTCTAGACTTTGAGTTCTGGTAAGATTCAGTGCTTCAGCTAAATGTGTAAGCGATGAGAGCAAACAATGGAATGAGAAAAAACTACAAAATGGAGCCCATTCTGAGCCAGTTGCCCAGCAGATACTATAAAAGCTAAGTCAAATAATGTCACTTTTCTGGTCTGAAACGTCCAGTGAGTTCCCCATTTCTCTTAGAGTAAAATGCCTTTAGAATCTTTAAAATGGGCACTGAGATCTTACACACTCTAACCCTCTGTTCTCTCTCTGACTGTTCTTACTAATCTTTCCTTTCACTCCTTGAGTCCCAACAACACCTGATGGAATACAATCTGCTACTACCTCTTCCTCTGTCTAAAATAGTGCAACTATAGACATCCCTACAGCTCACTGCTTTACCTTACTCAGGTTTTGGTTTAACGTCACATCTCAATGTCACTGGTATGTAAGATACAGGAAATCAGAGGGCTTTTTGTGTTTAATTTTGTCTTCTTATAGTCACAGTTCAATCATCAGCACATAGAATTATGACTAAAAGTGATAGTGCATTTAATAAATATTTGTTAAAATAATGAATGTATGTTAAAATAGATGTGTATGAAAACTCCCCTTCCTTGGGGTATTTCATCCTGAAAAACCAATTAGAGACATGTATATTAAGTAAATACCATTTATAAGAATTAAGTAGAACTTCATGCCTAGAAATCCTCAGAGATGAGAAAACTAGCTGTTCTAAATGATATAGATGAAGATCTGTCTACAAGAAAACATGAACAATAATTTTTCAAGACATTTTTCATTTTAATGTCATAAGAAAAGCAATTGAAAAGGAAGTGCATATGGGTATTTCAATAATCATACCTTTTGAAGATTGTATTTTTGTACATTAATTTTGACTAGATATAAATAGAAGGAATAGTAATTTTTTATCTAAATATGCCCAGTGTTTACAATGCTGCATTGTTATCTTCTGTTATTTAATTTGTTCACTTATACTGATGATGTAGTCTATTTAGAACACAGGCATAATTGGAGCTATGATCAATGTTATATAAACTTATTATCTCACGTTGAATGCAGTAAGACATGGTAAAATAAAAACACAATTTGCAGGTATACTATTTCAGCTCTGCTATTCACTGGCATCTAGTCTTAAATCACTGAACATCAAGTCTCCCCCTTTTCTTTCTAAAAAGTGGAGGGTATTGGTAATACCATCGGTTTTTGTATTGTGATAATTAAATAAATTAGTGTATGCAAAGTATTGTCAAAATATTGAGGACGGAAGGTCACTAAAATGTTAAAGATAATGCAGCATATTCTGAATGTTTATCTTTCAAAGCCCTTTCATTATAACGTTGTTGAGAAGAAACAATTCCAGTGTACATTGAACAAAATGACAAAAGAGCAGTATTTGAGGACCGCTTTTGTCTATAATCATCTATCTTTTGCTTAGAGTTTCCGAATATCTATTGTGGACATTAAACTAGGATTTACTGTAACAACAATTAATTAAAGATTCTCTACAATCCAAGCCCTTGGGTAACAAGTACTGCCCATGCATTATCTCCTTTCACCACCAGCCTGTGAGGTAAGAACTATTACAATCTGACTTCACACATGAGAAAATCAAGTGGGGAAAACTTGCCCAGAGTTTTCACTGACAAAAACAAGCAGAACTGGGAGTGAAGACTAGTCTTCCTGAGCCCAGAAACAGAAAATGTAAACATAAATCTATTTTGTGTTCCCTAACTAGAATGCTATTCCCTGACTCTTGGATTCAACAAAAACTTACACTTTAAATTGTGATCCAAAATGGATTGTATTACAGCAAGAGTCCAGTGATTACCTGTCCCGTAACCTGCCACATTTACAACTTACTCTTGATTATTCTCACTGAAAAACTACATTCTGCCCTTCAATACCATTTTTTGGGAGGAAAGGTACTTCTAGGTACAGGGATCCTCTGAGATAATGCCATGTGCAAAGAGTGACTCACAGGGCCTCCATTTCTACTTGAGAATGATCAAGACTCTAAAATTCTACCTCCCAGAACTGTCCTAACTGGAAGCAAAATATTCTCTCAGTTTAGTGGTTATAGCAATGATCACAGATGTAAGCTACTTGAATTCCAAACAAAGGAGGATAGGGACAAGGTATTTTTCAGATTCAGAGCAAAAACCACACAAACCAGAGAGCTGCAGATATCTACCACCATTCTTCTTATCTGCATGAGAAATGTTTTTAAAGAACAATTGCTGTGCTCTGCTGCAGAGTACCCTGGAAGCTCATGTTGACGTCAAGACAACTGGTAGTTATTTGCTTCCTGTGTTGACTTTATTGAAATCACACTAGATTTGGAAGACCTCTTATATTCAGCAGAAGAGGTCAGCCAAATCCAGAAGAAAAGGATGGAAATCATGACCAGAGCGGTAAAGACAAATGATTTGAAACAGATAGTCAATAAATTGATTTCAGACAGCATTGGGAAAGACGTAAGTGAGGTATGTGAATCTATTTGCCTGTTCCATGGTGTCTTCGTTAGAAAAGTTTAAATGCGGAAGAACCCAAAGTCTGAACGGGGAAACCTCATGGAGCATCCTGGTGCAGGTAGTAGCTCTGGGAAAGCAACTGGGATGAGGCAAGAGCGAAAGTTGAAGGAGCTGATGACATGAGCCACCAGTCCAAGAATTCATTCAAAATTCAGACTATTAATGGTGACAAATAAATGTTTATTTGTGGGAAAAAAAGCAACACTTGCTGAATGGAAAATACACACACACATACACCACAGAAATAAAAATACCTGAAAATGTCCAATAAATTCTATTGAGCTGTCAAAACAAGACACCAGATAAAAGAGAAAGCAGAAGATGTCCGCATGCAGCATCAACACAGGCTTTTTCAAAGACCTCCATCTATTCTTTAAAGTTACCCAAAGTAAATAAATTTGATGGATAGCTTAAACCAAAAAGAAAAGGGGAAAATGAGGTGGAAGGAGAGGGTGACTGAGAGCAGCAGTCCCACCTGAAGAAGTGTCCTCAAATACACCGCTAACTAAAACTCTGACTTGGTGACAAGTTGGCGATCCACATTCATTATCTTCAAACAACTCTGTCAGAGAGGTGTTATCCACTTTATCAAGATTAGGAAACTGAGGTGCAAACATTACTCGAAATTCTTTCTGGTAACAGGATTCAGGGCCAGCTCTGCATAATTTCATAGCCCTTTCTCTTGAACATTCTGCTATCCTTCTAAGAAGTAACCTTTGCAGATCCTGTTTCTGTGTTGGAATTCCTGCCCTCCCAGCTCTCAGGAAATGAGGGTTCCCACTCCAGAGAGAGGCAGCCACACTCAGTAACCTGAAAAGCATGAATGGTCCAGTGTATTGTTTCCAGCTACTTTGCTCTTTATAGATACATAATGTTTAGCTACCATGAGCTGTTAAAGTCTTTCTGCGCCAGAAGTGGGGAACCATTTAAATATGCAATTGAGCTTTATTTTTATTTTATTTCTGCCCGCCCCATCAACATCCCCTGCTTTGTAAAGCATCAAGGCAAATATCATATTTAGTAGGCTTCTGAGTATATGAAAATGTCTGTGTTGGCAGGAAAATCCTACTATAGCAAGAAGGAAAAGAGATATTTCTGGTATAATTCCAAATTCTTCCAAGAAAGTGTTGGAAAACCAAGATCATTTGGGGGCATTTTGAAATTTTGGGGGAACACGAAAAAGAAATCTATTGATTGGTTATATAATTCATCCAAAATGGAATACTTCTACTAGAAAAAAGTGGGTGCTAATTCAACAGGATGTTGGATCAAATAAACATAAACTGGAAATTTCCTGGATAAACTTGGAATTTTGGTCAGTTTGGTTGCTTCCAAGGAAGGATTAAGATTTCAGCCAAGTGAAATATTTCAGATCCCTCCTGAACAAGATTATATTCAACCCAGGGAGACACTGGGTTTGCTCAAAAGATGATGGTTTGCCCAAGTTTGGAACAAAATTGTCTCTGGTCATCAGTATGTTATTTAGGTAAAAAACTAGATCCATTGCAGTTGATTCAAATCCATCAAACAAAAATACATAAAATTATTTTTCTACTTGTTGCCTATTCTGAAATGTCAGAGGTTAGCAAAGTTTTCTAAAATTAAGATAGTATGATTCTCTCTCTACCACCATCTCACCTATGTATGGGCTCTTGTATCACGGCCTCAAAGTCAACCACTTTAATACAGCTAAAATAGTTAGCACAAGTACATTTTTCATCCTCTCAATTCATTTTTGTCTGCATTTGTGTTTCTGGACATGTTTTTTCTTGATGTGAAATATTTATGATAAAAATTATTTCAAATGCTTAATATTAGTCAAATTTTAAAATCCTATATCTCTACTATGGTGAGAACACCTTAAGGAAAGGGGTCTTGTTTAAATTGATCTACAGTCCCCTCATCTAGCTTGGTGATTCACACATGACCAACAATCTATTCCTATTAATATATAGAATAATGAATTAATTAAGTTTCCATGATGAACTGCGAGAAACATGACTTACATCTACTCTTTGCAAGCATATCACATAACAAAATTTCACAGAGACTATCTCATTACATTTTAGCTTAATCACATTTTTATTTAGTAGTTGGAAAATTCTGGACATAAATGACTGAATTATAGCACATTATTTAAAGACTCAACCAAAGAGAGCCACAAAGTCCCTGTGAGGTAGACCAATTTATTTGATGCAGCCACTGAAATTATTCTCAGACACGATCTCCTTACTCCAGCAGAGCAGGCCCATCTGTGGCAATGGCAGAGAGCCCACAGCAAGGTGGCTGACTGTCAGGAATGCGGCATGAGTAGGAAGAGAAAGGTTAGGGGAAACAAGCTGACAGAACCTTCTACAGGCTGCCAAGCCAAACCATGATTATTTCATAGAAACAGCCTGAACCTTCTCAATCTTGAAGCTCTTTCTTCTGTTCTGGCTGGTAATGTTCAGAGACTAATTTTTTTTTTTTTTTTTTTTTAATGGAAAAGGAAAACCAATGTCAGGAAATAAGGGTAAATAAGACATGTTAGAGTTCTGTAGAAAAAACAAGTTTGGAAAGGATGTAAAATATGTAGGAATTTCTTGGGTCTTGAATGATAGAGCTTGAAGGTGATGGTGTGAAAAGTCTTCATTCTACAGTCTAGGAAACTGACATCAGAGTGGGAATGCAGAATAACCCACTGGTTATAGAACAGCTCAGTGCAGCATCCCAATGTCCTTGCACGTCTTCACCTGGGTCATTCAGACAAAACTCAATCCCAGCCTAACCAGACACTTGATGGAACACCTGTGGCCTCCCGTCTAGATGAAGGTGGGTGGACTTGGAGGAGTCATTTCTCACTTGGCTCTTATCATAAGGGAGGCTGTTCAGAGGCAGTTTCTCATCTGCCTCCCTCACTCTGTGGCATGAGAAGCTCCACTCTGCCCCATCTGCGCAGAGGCTGGCTGCTTATTTGTAGTATGGAGCTGCCCACTCAGCAACAGAATGATTACTAGTGTTCCTAGTCACGTGGTCACTTTTGTCTGCATGTCCTCACGTAGGACAAGGGATATGGAATGCTAATCCTGCTCTGGTAACTGCTCTTGCTGTTTGTGTAAATAATAAACTTTCTGCATCTTTCAGCTCATTGCTTTCTTTTCAGCTGAACCTGTCATTTGACATTTCTGACTTTGGGTTATATGACTAAAAGATTCCCCTCCCTCCCAAATCCATAACTCTTATTTCTCTCTCTTTTCAAGAAGGATAAGTTCTGGGAAGTCAGAGTGAACTCTCTCTAACACTTGGAACATATGGCAGATATAAGACATTCACCAAGAATTTTATTGGAAGTCAGGACAGTGTACTGAAGACCACTAAGTCAGACAAACATTTAATAACTATTAGATGTACTGCTTAGGTGAGTTATGAACTTCTCTAAGCCTTACTTGACATATCAAGGTAAATAAGTGTAGGTTAAACACTGTACATTGACACTTAGTAGACAGTTATAAATGTTAAATAATTATTCTAGCTAAGTAGTGAACACTATGAAAAGCACACATTCATCAGAACCAGAAATCCAAATCCTAATGACTAAGCTACCACAAAATTAAAATTAAGAGACTCTGCATTTTGAGTTTCTTGTGAGTTGAGTAGATACATGTCTTTTCTGCCCTTTTTTAGAATTAGTTCTTTATCTTGAATTATAAATTATGGGCATAGAAGAATCTTTCAAAAAATTAAGCATGTCTTTTAACAGATCTTTAAAGACCAGAAGATAAAATTTACCAAAAAGTGAAAAGAGAACTCATTTGGATGTCATTAGGATGACGCAGAATCATGCATGATGGCAAAACTAAATCAGAGAAAGGCAGACCTGCAGCTCCCCCTTCCATTAAAACTTCTATCCCTCTTTTGTAACCAGGTATAGCCAGGTTGTTGCAGATCATATTTATACTTCACATCAATTAAAAGCTCAACCGTGAATTCAGTTTTCCTCTCCTTCCTTTAATATGCAAATACTTAGCATCAGCAATGATGAGAGCATTGTAATCAGTATCAGCTCATGATCCAATGTAGAATATACAACTAAAAAGAAAATTCATAATACTCTGAAAATTAGATGATTAATGTTGAAGATGTGGCATGAATTTTCAGAATCTATTTCCCCAAATTTGTTCAGCTAGACCTTTCTCTAAAATGTCCAGACCAGGCTTTTTTCCACTATATGTCACATTGTTATGAGGAACTAAAGGTTAATCGAGACTCTGTCACAATCACCACAGATACTTAGATTATAGTGTCATCTCCAGAACACACCTTTTTAATCAAAGAATCTGTCTTGAAACAGGACAAACACCTAGAGGCAAGATTTTGTCATACGAAGTCATTTCCTCATGTGAGGAACACCTCTCTCCTTGATATTCCAGGCCCACTTTTCATTCTTCAGCACAATTAGGCATGGCTCCACCTATTCCACTTACCTTAGAATCACAGCCATTTATATGTATAAAATATCTTTTCTCCTGCTAATTGTGTCTGATGTTAATTTCTTTTCTTGACCACCCCAGAAGAACATTAAAGGAATGGAAAAAATGTCACTATGCTCCTAAAAACTTTAAGGGTTGAAGGAGTTCAAAAGAAGTAAAAATCATTATACCTAAAACAGGTGATTGATAGTTCAGAGAACTGGTATGTCACTGCAGGAAGAGCTAACCCTAAAACTAGAGACCTCATCTTATTTAGCTCTTGGACCCAACTTCCTATCTCTAGAGCATGTTCCAATGTCATTTGCTCAGATACAAGTAGGTCAATAAGAGTAACATTTTGTTCAATAATTCTTTAATGAGCCCCAACTTTGTGGCCCTGGGTTCCTTCTTGTTCCAAACACTTTTCACCTGACAGTAAGCTTGAACTATTCTTCCTGTGACTGACTCCTCACATTTCAAATCTCAGTTTAACTGGTGCATTCCTCTTACAGAGAGCTTATGTCTGCTAGCAGATCTTATCCAGGTTCTTGGAGATTGGAGCTTAGAAAAAGACAAAGGTCCATCTTGGTGGAGTGAAAGAAATAACACAGTTCTGCTTCAGGGGTTTGCATGTCTTTATCTGTTGCATGTATTATGAACAGTTAAATCTCCACATGATTTTTAGTACAAAAACAAGGTAAAGTTTACTCTGGAGACAAAGACAAGTGATGAGAGTGTTGTTGGAGCAAATTGGGATCCTGTGACAATACAATCCAGGAAATCAAGAAAGAATTAGGAGGCATTAAGAAGTGAATTTCACAGATTTATCAGAGAAAGAAAGCAGGAGAAACAGCACAGGGTTAGAGACCTCATGGGTAGGGAAAACCGTCCTGATTGCTTTGATATTACTAAATGTATAGCTCTCCTTTAGCCAGAGGAATGACTATTGATAAGAAGGGAGTGCTTTAAAACATCAAAGTCCAGGCCATAGCTGAAGGTGATTCCAGGTGAGACAGGAAGAGGGACATGCTGAGAGATTTCTAAGTTTAGTTATAAAAGCCTCTGGCGCTCAAAGGAGTTCCATGCCCTTTTGCTGTTTCATCCTTTTGGGGGCTCTCCATCTTCCATGCCTGTTAGTCCCACTTGCTTCTGAAAGTCTGCAGAAATGCTGAGATTGTAGATATGCAGCATTCCATAACTTCCCCAACAAGAGCATGCAACAGAATGCAGATTTCTCTGGTTTAGAAGAAGGAAGTAGCTCTTTTTTAAGAATACCACAAGTGTGACTGTCTTGCACTGATTGGTCCTGATGTTTTATTGAACTGACATAGCAATCAGGTGTTTTTTTTTAATTGTTACTATGGTAATAATTATGGGTTACGTGTTTGGGGTTTTTGGGGTTAGAACCCTGGCGTTGCTGCAGATCTGTCCCTGTGTCATGGGCTTCATATATCAGTTTGAAGTGGGGATGTGTCTAAGTGGAAGTTACCTGATCTGGACACTTGACCATGACTGTTTCACTGAGGATCAGAGTGAGAGGAAGGAGAGATTTTTGGATAGCATCATAAAACCAAGTTGCTTGAATGTTACAAGCTATGTCTCTGGATCTAAACCCAGAAAAATACCCTGAAATGTGTTTTAGAAACAAGGAAAAGATGCAGTCTTCTGAATGATGGAAAGACACATTCCACCTCTATTCTCTTTCCAGAGTTATCCCAAGTGTGGGCAGAAATGAGGGGAGAGAACTGCAAGATAACTCCACTGTACCTTCACTGACTCTTTGGTATGACAAATAAGCCCAATAAAGCTGTCTTTGCATAAAATTGAAGAAATTATCTATGTAAAGATACTTCAGACATCTGGAAAAAACACTTGAGGAGCCAAAGGACCTCACTTATCCTCTGATATTTAAAATATCTTGACCAAGAATTCATTCATCTATAAAATAGAAGATCCAAAATTATTAGCCCTAAGAAGAGCAAAACATTTACTGAATTTCATAATTAGCTATAAACATTGAGATAATGTCTTTTCTGAAAATAAATTTGCTTTTAACATTATGAATATTTATTTTTATATTGTTAAATTATTTTTGTTTGCATTGTTATATTCATTTTAGGATGTTGAAATCTCATCTCAGTCTGAGTGTATTTCACACCACACCCACCACCAGAGTTCTGGAGCCCTTCACCACCCCCATCTTCCCTCCTTCCTCCCCTCCCATCCCCCATCTCTCTTGGAACCATGGTCTTGAATCCTGTGACTTTTGTGGGGGCTTGTCTGTTTGTTTTGTTTCTTTATATTCCATACCCTGTACTTCTCTTGACTTATTTCACTTAACATGATCCCTTCTAGTTCCATACAGATTGTTGCAAAGGACACAACTAAGAACAAATTTTAATTGTGAGATGTCATGAAAAAGAGCACACCATATGAGCAAAACATAGACTTTATGTTTAGACAGAAAATAACAGAGAATAGAGGTTGGCTCCCTGTTTGCTGTCTAATCTAGAGAAGTCCCATAAAGTCTTCTGAGCAAGGAAGGGTGTATAAGCATTGGAGAGTCTATTGCATTGCATCCAACAGAGTACAAGGCATACAGTGGTGATGATTACTGGGAGGAAGCAAGACTCTGAGGGTTAAGAGAAGGATGGAGACAGAAGTAGGGAAATAACTGTAGAAAGAAAAACCCGGAAATGCTATGTAATAGAAATTGTTTATTCCCATCTTTTCAAGGTCAGCCCTAGATGGGGCACTAGACCCCTCAATAACCCTCAGAGGTCTTGGTGGTCCCACACCATTGAGCTGAAGGAAAGTTTATCCAATTAAAATAGTCTTAATTGGTTTTATCCCACTCTGTGACAGTGACCTTTTTTTCCCCTCCTATTGAGTTTTTAATATTCATCTTTATTAATTTTTACTGAATGTGCAGATGAGGTACTCTGGATCTGAGACAGAATTTTTTATTAATTACTTCACAGCAAATCATAAACATGTCCACCAACCCCTTGCCCAAATCCTGAGTGTTTACCCCTGTGGTGACAGAATGAGAGCCAAGAGCTTTCCTTCATGAGTGCTCAGACACTCCATAGGGGAGAGAGAAGGAAAAAAAAAAAAATCTTTCTTGCTCAACATGGGAGAAGGGGAAGAACTACCTCTCCTAAAAGGTGTCCTTGGAAATGCAAGGCTAAATTCTAATCTCAGTATGTTGTTACATAAAGACAACCTCCCCAAGAGTGCTACATGAGTTCTGTTTTTGGAGACTTAGGATACGTTCTCATCCCCAGGCCTCATTCTTCCTTAAAACGTTAAAGACATAGGAAGATAGTTCTCCAGTCTACCCTGAACTTTCAGAGCTGACTTAGCTGCCTAGACACGGATGAAATCATTTGGATTAGTGGAACATAAAGTTTTAAACAGACACACCCTGGTGGAGTAGGAGTTGGGTGTAGTCCGCCTACATCCCAAGGTCCTGGGTTCATGTCTTGGCATCAGGGGAAACAACCATGGTGAACAACTATATCAAATAAATACAGGCTTTTTCCTCCTCTCTCTCCCTGTCCACCCACTCGCCTTCATTCCTGCCTGCAGTTTTCCTTTAAAAACAAAACACAAAAAAAACAAAGTTTTTAAGCAAATGACTACAGGTCTAATTATTTTGATATGGCAATATTTATAGGAGACATTTAAAGCGGATGTTCTCATCTCATAGTCTAAATGTGTTCATGGATCAAGAGGCTGAGAATTTTGACAGTAACATGAAAGTTCAGGGAAGTTCTATTTCCTAACACCACCCTTCTTTAAGTTTTAATTAGTTCCTAATATTGGAGACGTGCTGCTAGAGACCTAGCACCCAAATGCTGAGAGGATCTGGAATTCAAGAGGGCATGAACATGTTTCTTTTCAACTACCATAAGAGACAATGTAGAAGATCATTTTCTTATCAAATTAAAGACCAAATTGCTACAGGAGTGGATCAACATGGCACTAAGAGAGACTTTTAATGGTTAAAGGTAGACTAAAAGTATAAATTCTAATCCATAATCAATTCAATAAAATTCATGGGCACAGGAAATCTCATTATCACCTCTTAAAAAGGATTTCCCTCAGCCCAGATAATTCTAAAGTATCTTATTTGTATGATCTGATAAATAATAATTAGAGTTGAATAGATGGAATCTACAGTTGTCCAGGAACTGGATTTTGGAGTCAGAAAATCCAGGTTCAAAACAGAATGTCTCTGGTGGTGGGTGTGGTGTGAAATACACTGATATGCAATTTCAGTATCCTACAGTGAATACCACATTGGGAACAAAAGAAATAATAAATATGACTATCAATGTAAAAAAAAAGTCAGTCACTCCTGTCATTAAACTTCTGTAGCTATCAGTGAAATACTAAAAAAAAGTGAAATAACTAGTCTGTTAGGAGGATTCATTGATATAAAAACATTAACCACTTGGCATACTCACTGCTTCATATCAAGAATTCAGTGAAGATTAACTTTTATCCGTCTCATTACATGTTGGTGTGCAGGAGTTAGGGAATGAGGGGAATGAATACAGATGAAAGATACTTATCCAGTCAGCAAAGACTAGAACTACAGAAAAAATAAAAATAACATGGTTGAATTTGGGGGTCTTACTCATCAAATCTCATTGAAGAGAAATCAAGCCATTTCTATGCCTAGTCATTTTTCATGATCTTTTGAAAGCAACTATTTAAAATCTTAGTTCCTCCCACTAAATTTGGAAAATGAAATGTTTGACTTCTGGTTTCAGCTTTGACATGTTAAGAGCTTGGAAGTTGTCACTCCTGTGACAAGTAGTGAACAAACTAAAAATCAACTACTTTTCTTGGATCCATCATTGAATTAAAGTAATAAGGCAAACAGCCACCTTAAAATCTGGAGAGACAGAGATACATCATCTGACATCTGCTCACCTGGAACCTTAAACTGGTAGAACACTTCAATGGTAATTTTGACAAATGATTGTGTCCTAGGTATGGACTTGCCTGAAAATGAGAAACTCTGTTGAGCTTAGTCTTAGGGGAGTCTACACACTGTCACAGGCTTTTCTGCAAGGTGTGTCCACAGAATTGTCACAGAGAGGTTCCAAGGAAGTTAACTCCTTACTAGTAGAGGGCACAGAGAAGAATAACCATTATGGAATGCATGCAGAGTCTTCTCGATATTTAAAATTTACTCTGCAGGAGAGAAGATTTTGCTGCAGTAAAATTCTAAAGACTAGTTTCAGCTGAGGGAGGGAAACTCCTCTTTAATCAGCCCCCTCCAGCCTTATTTAAATTAAAGAAAGTGGGAAAATAAAGAAATGTGGGGAAAAAACATAGTCAACAGGGAAACTAGAGTCAAATAAATAGGGGTACACTAAAGAATGAGCAGAAGTGGGGAGCAAGAGGAGAAAGCCATACCACTGAGTTCCAGTTTAAAAATCATCTGTGAAAGCACAGCCCTGCAACATAGGTTCACTAAAAGACTGAGAACCTAAGGCTCTAACATCTACCCCTCCTCCACACCATATCATCAAGCCATCAAAGTTCAAGTACAGTAACAGTGACCTGCACCTGAAAGAAATGCAAAATAAGAATTCTTTAACTGGAGGACATAGAGAATCCCAAACTCAAGAGGAGAGAGAAAACCAAAAACACTTGAGGAATGTGAAATCTTCTGAACCTGAAATATAAACAAGCAGTAAACACAACCAACTTCTAACCAAATTAACATAAATGCTCATATTAAAAGTTTGTTTACATCATATTGAATATTGCAAAATACAACATGTTCAGATATCAACAAAAATCAAAAACATAATCAAAGAGAAATAAATGCGTGTTGAAGTGCTTATCAGTATACCTAACCCAGTCAAGGAAAGAATCAGTAAGTTTGATGACAGATCCAAAAAAAATTAGCAATCTGAAATACAAAGAGAATAGAAAAAAACAAAACAAAATGTCTAAGAACTCTGGGCAATACTGAAAGATGCAACATACATAAGTGATACATTGGACCATTGAAACCTATACTCCTTGAAGAGATGGATGATTCTGGAGCCATGGCAGAAAGTACACAAGACGACAAGTGTCAAATTTCAAATGTCAAGGACATTTCAGAGACAGAGTCAACTAAAAAAGTTCCCAATGATCAAAGTTGAAACAATTTGTTTTTGCGGAAAAGATTAATTAGAATAGGATTATAAATCAAAATATAAGATAAGTATCCATAAGTTCATGCTTGCATAAATGAATAAATATTAATGGGCAACTAGATAAATCTCCTATCAAAAGTATCCCAAATAATTCTTTGCCCTTAAGGGGATAGAACATATCTTCTATCCTTAAATCCAGGCAATACATATAAACTGCCTTCTAAAGAAAACATTATGAAAAGAGAGGTGGGTGGGTGGAGTGGTATTTTTTGACAGTGGAGAAACTTAATCATCATACCTCACTAAGTGATCATGATTAACATCAAGTGTGATAAAATATATTGATATATCCTTTATATGATGCAATGAGAATGACTATTTATCTCCGTGGTTTCCTCCCCAAACATACTCATAACTAATCATCAGAAAAAACATCAGAAAAATCTCAGGTGAGGAACATTCTACAAAATATCTGACCAGTACTCCTCAAGTTTTTAAAATCATAAAAAAAAAAATAAGTTTGAAAAACTCTCAAAACCAAGAAGAGCCTGAGGACACAGGATAACTAAATAAAATGTGGTATCTTGGATGAGACACTGGAGCAAAAAGAAAACACTAATTAAAAATAAGAAACTCTGAAAAAAGTTTGGAATTCAGTTATTCAAAGTGTAAAAATATTGATGTATTGTGATACGTAGACCATACTAACACAAGATGTTAGTCATATGGACAATTAAGCATGAAGTAAAAGAGAATTCTGTAGTACCTTCACACATTTTCTATAGATCTAAAACTATGCTAAAATTTAGTTAATAAAATATAAAATGTTTCCTAACATTCACATTTTACTCCTAAATATATACACAATGGAAATGTGTTGAAAATTAACATGCACATTAAGACCTCATTTCCCTGCTGAGCAGCCTGTCAATTGTGGTTGTTTCTTAAGAAGCTTGATTACTCCTCAGCCATTCATACCTTTAAACAGGCAATCAGTGCCATTACATCAGAGAGTAACTCACTGAAGAATATAAAATTTAAATTTTATCTGAAGTGAGAGGAAAACTGCCAAATTTGATTCTCTGTTGTATAACTAGCAAAATACAAAATTAAGACAATGTCTTCTACTTTATGTTTATTAACTGCAGTAACACAATGGATCTCTAGGGCTCCACTTACCTGGACCTCAAGACAACATGTAGAAGTAATATATGAGGGCAAAGAATCCTAGGCCAATATTGCCAGGAACAGTATGTGGAGAAAGAGAGAAAATGCCAGGTAGACTATTCAGCAAAATCAATTTATTTAGTCAAAGACAACACATAGATTCAGAATTCATCTTTTAAAGCATATTACTATGGGATTTTAAAAAATTATATATGTATACATTTGTATACATATATACATTTATATACTCATTTCAAAAAATTCAGACCATTCAGAATTTAAAGAAAATATAGTACATTGTACTTAAGTTCACGTCCTATAATTACTGTTAATCCTTTGAATGTCTTTAGACATTTTCCATACTGTAAGTACATATGCTGTATTTCTATACGCTTTTATTTTCTGTCTGCTTTTGTCATACAGCAAAGACTCATGAGCATATTTCCAAATAAATAAATAAAATTCTGCAAAGTCATTTTTGTTAGACTTAAATTATTTCATTATTTATATATGTTAATTTTTTTCTAAATTCTTATACTAGGAAGTTTAGTTCATTTTGATATTAAGAACAAATATTTTATACTTTCATAATTATCTCCTTGGTATAAACAGATTTTATCACAAGTAGCAAATGTTATAGTTGAAAATCACTAGATTAAGAAATCAGCAGACCTAATGATCTAATATTTGATAGATATAAAATTTTCTTCTTAAATTGAATCTTAAAATTGAGTCTTCTAAATCATGAACAGAAATGTCTGTCATTCACAAATTCAAAAAATTCTTCTATGCAAAAGTTTTTAGTATTCACCATATGTATCGTATGCTTCTTTTTAAAAATGTATCCTATGTGTTATATTCTTTTGAATGGAATTGTCTTAATGTCATTATAAATTGTCCATTATTAGTAATATAATTGTTTACTATAATTAATAGTATATGTTCATCTTGCATCCTGCAACCTTATTGAACTTCTTCATTATTTTTGATATTTGTGTGTCTTTTGGTGGGAGCATTTATAATTACTAATTTGTTTTTCTTGTTATATCATCTCAGACCTTTTGCTCTTATTTTGATAATTTGTGTCTGCTTAAATATTTACCTATTCATCTAATTTTTGGTATAAGTTTGTTCATAAAGTTTTCTTACAGTTCCTCTAATTTTTGTAGCATTGGTAATTACATTTCTTTTATTAATGATTTTGAAATACCTTACATTCTACTTTTCTTTGTCTAGGAACAGATGTGTCAATTTTGTTGGTTCTTTTCAGAGAACTCTTACATTTCTTTCCTGATCTCCCATTGTGGAGTTAGCTACTAGCCCAGTAATGTTTTTGATGACTGTATGTGTTTCTGTATTATTGTATGTGAGGGTCACTGAGTGAGACAGAGAGTTGGGTATATACAGTTTACCATGAATCCAGTCCTTAGATTATTTGGTTGGGCTCTAACTGTGATCTGTGATCTCATCTGTTTCACTCTGTGATTAGAAGGATTCATAATGAAGTCTCCTTATTTAGTCCATTTATTATATGATCATTAAACAGGTTGTGTAGTTTTCCTCCTACATTTACAAATACAATTTATTTCTGTTATTCAACTTTTATTTTGTCACCACAATTGGTGCAATGTATTTCATTTTTGATCAATACAGCACACCAAAGTTTGTTTGGCAGCAAAACACAGGTTCCAATCAATCTCTCTGCATATCCATCACAACTATGTACCAATTTTTGTTTCTACTTCTGTCATATAAATGACCGTCAACTAAGACTTCTAAAGCCTGAAGCCATCTGTACATTTAGCAAATGAATGCTTTAAATGTGTTTGCATACTTCTTTCATCATCAACGTTCTCACTACTAGCAGATAAACTGAAAAGATCTACAGATTTCTCATTTTTAAAAAAAATCAAGGTTGCTAACAAAATTAAATTGTCCAAGATGAAAAATATGGGGACATACTAGAAGGTCAAGATCTATTATGTAAAAATACCTAGCATAAAGATTTTCATAAGATTATCAATTTCTAATTTAAAAAGTGTTTTGAGTTAGAAATTTTCAGTCAGAGAGAACTTTAAATCATCAAATAAAATAAACCTTTGGCATCAATGAAAATGCAGATTGCTTTTCCAAGACCAATTTGATGTAGGAAGAGACTTATTTTAACTCATTCTAACAAGAAAATTTCTATAACTCAATAATCCTCAGATGAAACATATCAATTTATCACTAGAAATAATCCATCAGCTACTGGGTGGCAATGGTCAGGGATGCTGTAGAGAAGTTTTCTGCACTGGATGGGCATTTGAGTTTAAGTCCTATTTAAGGCCATTCCATATCACGGAATGAAGGAAATTTCAGTGAGCTTTCCCCTTCTTCCTTCCCTGAAACTTAAGAATTTATATACCTCTGATCAGAGGTATAATATCAATCTTATAATACTCAATTAAGAATCCTGATGACCAAAGAAATGATATGGTAAGAGTGAAAAACAAAGAAGAGTAGCTCAAGACCCATAATACCAGTATCATTCCATCACTGAAAAGCTCTATAACCTTGAGTAATCATATCCCATCTCTGAACCTCAGCTCTCTCTCAGGAATATGGGAATGATAACAATAGCAATATAATTAAACCTGCCTGACTTCCAAGATTATTTGCAAACATTTTTAAAACTATAAATGGATTTTAAAAATATCAAGGATTAAAATTACTCAAATTTTCCAGAAGTCAGGTCAATGGGAAATATGATTTGTTTTCACTAAATTATTTTTCAGGGGACTCGGGCTTCCAAGAAACAAAGACTACCTCCCCATACCAAGCAATAAATTTGTAATTCTGAAAACCTTATAAATGCTGAGTTTATGGAACACAATGCATCAGTTGATACACACATTATATTTGCTTCCAAACAGAAAATAATCAACACAAAAAGACTACTTTCACTACCTGCTACAATCCATTGTTGGCTTATTTTCTAAATTTCTCTGTAACATCTGCAAAAGTAATAAACCAATTATGGAAGCCATCTGGAACAGAGCAGAGGAAGATTTATTTTAAAAAGATTCTACTCTGAATAACTGGCACTGTAATAGACAACATGTGAGAAAAACAAAGATATTAAGAAGCTCATTATCATTAAGAGAGGGAGGAAAGATATTTGCATAAAGAAACTCATGATTGTTCATTAGCAAATATGATCAAGTCACATGACAATCCGCCACTAAAACAGTTTGAGGATCCATCTCCATTGCTTCCTGAGTCACAAACCAGGGCTCTCATCTCGTTCATCTTGGAAAACCCGTCACCCTGATAAACCGAGTAGAGCCAGATGGCAGTGACTCATTCAGACACCTTGGGCAAATTATTCATGCCCTTGAGATGTTAGAATCATTAGCAAAATAAGGACTTTTTTTTTTTACCATCAACTCACATAACAGAGTCAAATATTATTAAAAACTATCTACAACCCGAGGATGACTCCAAGATTGAACCATCCAACCCCCGCCAGTACCTCACCTACCGAGAGGCTTAACAAAATTCAAAGCTAAACCTCACTACCACCATCACCCCCACACACCCCGAGGTTGAGAAAATAAAAGAAATGTTAAATATATAACCCGCAATCTATCCCCTTTTGTTCCATGACATTCCAATGGTCATCTGAACTATTTTGCTTAAATAATGACACATGGGTGTTTCTGAGTGACATCAGCAAGATGGCCTGATACAACGTCCCTTGCATATGTCCCCCATCAACAATCATTTGGCATTCATCCAGAGGCAAGCATTCGAATTTAGGCAGGAGATTGTGAAACTCTAGTGAAGTCTAAGACTGTGGTCGAGAAGGCAAGTTGGCACCAAGGAATTTGAGTCTCTGGAATCCCAGTTACAGTCCCATAAGTAGCTCCAACCCCCTGAGGACTCAGCTACGTGCCACTTGACTTTTGGTCTTTCACCAGCACCATACATCAGCGACCCAGGAGACAAGTCTACCTGCGTGTTGGGTAATAGACAAACAGACCTGGGTCCCAACTGTGGATTCTTAAGTGACCCAAGAATGAGCTCTAGTCCCTCTCAGTCACAGTCCTAGAGGTAAACCTGCCAAACCTAGTCAGACTGTATATTCTGAAAAGGGCCCTGTAGGTGTGCCCTGCTGGAACAGGGGCTAAGTCATTCGTTTCCAAAGGAGCACAGGCCACACACCCCTGGGTTTGAGTCCTGGGTCTGGGAGGGAAACAACCAGTATGAACAACTAAATAAAATGAAGTGCTTCTTCCTTCTCTCTCTTCTGCCTGCCTACTTACCTTCATTCCTGTCTTCACCTTTATAAAGAGAAAGAAAAGAAAAGTGGCCTATACCTGGGCTCTAGCCTATCTCAGTCCCAACGATGAACAACCCCGCTAGTACAGGGACTCTGAAGGAGACAAGCCTCTCTGTGCCCTCGGACATCCTGAAAGGGACCTATAAGTGACTCCAGCTTCCTCAAAGTCAGAGACGTTCTGAGATTTCAGGGTCCCAGGTGACATCGCAGCTGCTCCTCCAGAGACCATTAAAGGACCTCATTTGGCTCCAGCCCCCACCCAGATGTATTCATGGATCAGAAGAATTCATATTCCTAAAATGTCCATTCTACCTAAGGCCATCTACAGGCTCAAATTAACTTCTCAAAATCCCAATGATATTTTTCACAGAAATGAAAAAAACCAATCCTAAAATTGGTGTGGTACTACTAAAGAGCCTGAAAGGCAGATCAGACTTGAAAAAGAAAAAGGAAGCTGGAGGCCTCCTTGATTTTTTTATCCTCTTCTTCCTTATGAATCAATATCAGTATTATTACTTCACAGCTTTGTTCTATTGCTATATCATGTCTGATTAAATCCCTGAAATAAGAAGTGCAAATAAATTCTCCTATATTTTTTCCTTTAATATGAATAGATAAATATAAATTATGAAGTAATCAAAAGATGAAGAATGAAAAAAACATGAACATAAACAACCTTACTTTCTCCAGAACAAGGAGAAAAATCCCTGGCCTAGCATGCAATTCTAAGCCTTGCTCTGCTTCTTACATTTTATCTGATCTTTGCAAGAACAAAACTTTGTTCTCCCCTTTCTAAGTTCCTTGTCTGGCCTAACGATCAAATTGACACAAGACAGATTAACAGGAGAAAAAAAATTAATTTCATACCCTTGGCATGATGCGTGACACACAGAAGTGGCCAAAGCCATTAGTTTTTATACTTTTCAGACAAAGAAGAATTGAGAAGCAAAAAGGAGTGAGTCTGTAGATGAGTAAAGTAACTAAGTTTGTTTTCCTAGCCTTCTCATTCTTAAATTCTCTTGTGATTAGCATGCCTTCTGATCTCCTGTTGTAGGCGTGGCACTTTTTCACCTGGGAAACTCATCTGCTGGCTGTAAGGACAGAGGAGGGTTAGTGTCCACACACCTGCAGTTTCTTAAGTAACTTTAATTCAAAGTAAGCAGGACGCCACAGCAGCACGTTTGCGGGAGACCTTCCCTAAGCTTCATTACCTCGAACAGTCATCAAATGGATTCAACTTCGTTTTGTTCATCTATAAACTGGGGGAAATAATGTGTGTTTTCACCTCCAGAACATTTTGAATGCTGCACTCTAAAACTTATGAGAACATTCTTTGTCGATTTAACAAGTTTTGTTTAGTATTTTTAAATCCCTCATTGCACATACATTTTTTTGTTCTGGGAATTGATCCAAAATATAATTATTTTTGAAAGCATGGAGCAGGCATGCCCTGGTGACCTAGCAGTTGAGGTGCAGCTCCCATCCACCCCAACATCTCAGGTTCAAGACCTGGTGCCAGGGGGAAAAAACAACAAAAACAACTAAAGAAAGAAAAGAAAATGCTTCTTCCTCCTCTATACCTGCCTGTCTGCCTGCTCACCATCACTTTTTTAAAATAGCAAATACTTACAATCAAACAAAATGTTTAATAACTGAACCTCTTAAATAAAACCGTGTGTTCATATATTATCTCCTTTAATTTACAACTGTTGGGTCCTAGTGATTCAGACTCTTAGCCAGCAGCTGGGATAGAAACTATGTAAAGACCAAGGACCCAGATTCCTGAAGCTGACCCTGGGAACAACCAAAAATAAACAAATAAGTAAAAGGGATTCCTCCTCTTCCTCTTTTTTCCTCTCTCCTTTCACCCCTTCTTCTTTCCACCTTCATTCTCTTCCTTCCTTCCTTCTGCCCTTTGGTCCAGATGCTGCTTCTTCCTTTCCTTTTCTTTTATGGAAGGAAGGAAGGAAGGAACGAAGGAAGGAAGGAAGGAAGGAAGGAAAGAAAGAAGGAAGGAAGAAAGAAAGGATTACAACAGCCTGGGAGAAGATGAGGGTAGGTTTTAATTTATCAATGAAAAAACTGTGTCCTGAGTGCCGATGTGATATATTGAAAGTTACAAAGCAATTATTAGTGTCCCACTCCAGCAGTCGCTTCTTACACTGCTCTGATTTGGTTGCTCCAGTGCAACTGGATCTTTGTAGCACCTCTGCAAAAGAAAATGGAAGCTCAGTCATTCACCGAGCAGCTAATTGAGCAGGGGAAAAGGGTGCATTAAAACTTACACTTCCTAGAAAACATTCCTGAAGCGCCTGTGACAAATACAACATGGCCAGCATTGTCATAGTCATCCTTCCAAATAAATTATTCAGATTTGAAATGCACGCCCATTAACTTTTTGTAAAATACAGATAAACAAATTTTTCTCGAGCTACTTGCTAAGCACATTAATAGGCATTTTCCCCAAATGTAATGAATGACATAGTTAGACCAGCAGAGGTGAAGCCATCAGTGAAAGCCATCAGTGAAAACCATTCGTGCGTAGGAAAGCAACGAATTAGTTAGCACCTTCGGACAAATCTGCACTATTTGGTGGAGATATCTAGCATGTACTTGCAGAATAAACAATTTAAAGGCAGAAACTGCACAGATTACAGAGAAAATTAAGGAATCAAATAAGCATCTGACAGTGTTATCAAGAAATAGTAGATGCTTGTTGATGACCTGGGGTTCTTAGCTTTAATTTATAGAGGAAAATGATTTTCTGTAATGAGAGAAGCTCAGTTTTATCCGTCACTTTTGTGAAATCTCTGCACACCCCAGAAAGTCACTGGGTGTGAAGACCCCATTCCATGTCAGGTAGCAGGGAGGACCACCTCATTCTTCTTCCTGGCCTATTGTTCATAACTTGATCTTCCTAAAATTTTCTGGAAAATAGGGACTTAAAGTCCTATCAACACAGGGAAATGTGGGTATTAGTAATTGGGTAATGGGGGAAAAGGGAGCAAACTGTTCTTAAGTTCTTAAAATGTTTTATTTAACTTTTTAAAAATACTGAAATAAAACAATAAGAATTTAAATATTCTAAAAATTAATAAACTGAAAACTTCAGTTTGTGCTTCAGAACAAGTTTTTATATGTTTAAATCTTTAAAAATAAGTATTTATAGTGTATAGATATGGTTCAACTCCCTACAACTATTTCATAGTTGTGTGCATTATGTATATTTACGTCTGGATGTATGGGTATGTACGCATAGGTATATTTTACATTAAGCACGTTTTTTCTAAACTAACAGTAAACATTGTATGAAAATAGGAAAATATGCAGCAATATCTTACCAAATGGAGTCTGTGGCATCAAGGTGTCTCAGTTATTAGTGGGCTCAGTGGCGTTTATGCAGAGCGCATGCCCACAGGATCAACGCTTTGAGGAGCTGATGTGTTGATTTAATGTGTTGAAGTGACATTGGTATATTTTTCAATGGAGTTATGCCCAGAAGTGTTAATTGAATACCTGCAGCCTATTGGACATTGCCACTTCCATGAATGTGCATGGCACGTGGGGTGCTGTCCATAAATCCAAATTGTCTACACCCCTGTTCACATATACTGAAAATAATGACTTTTATGTAAACTAATGTGCATGACTCAATCATTTGCATTCACTCTAATAAGTCAGACAGGCACCTGTTCACAACTACTGCCAAGTTGTAATATCTGAAGGTGTTGACTCACATTTCAAAATTCCCAGGAGAAACTATATAATTGACCTAAATGGAGCAAATATCCTCTGTTCTCCATCGTGACTAGAGTAACACATAATTTGCACATATAACAGAGCTGTACCCTTCATTGAACGTTCTAGAAAATAAGCTAGATTGTTAGGCATGAACTGTGCCTTAAAAATAAGGCAAAAAACAAACAATAACAAAAGAAAACCCAAACCACAATTAATAACTTCTCTCTGTATGCCAGTTTCTCCACAGAAATCAGGAAAATCACACCTGTATTCTACCATATCTGCTTTACTATTTTTACAACTATCTAATCTACAATATATTTTATGTATCAAGACAAAAAGTCTTTTTTCCTCCAGTGGAAAATGAACTTTATGAGAGGACTGTTTTTTATCTGATGACTTCACTGCTGAATTTCCAGGGCCTTAAATAATGCCTGGCACAAAATAGGTATTCAATAAACATACTTTGAATAATAATGGAATGATTTAGCATTAGGATGAATGGAGATAAGCTAAACAACATATTCATCATTATATAAGATAAGCAATTAATAGTGGTTATGAACATTCTTACATTTAGCATTTCCAAAATATCTTGTACCCTTACAAAATAACAGAAATAGTTGAGTTTTTATGATCAGTTTTAAGAAAATAAATCTGCATACTGGTCTTCAGTGAGACCTATTATGTTACATAAATTTAATCATCTAATTCCTATCACAGACCCATGTTGTAGACAAAATGTTATTTCCGTCTCCTAAAAGAGGAATACCCAGCTACATAGCTTGCAGGAGGTCATGCAACTAAGCGTAGTGCAGGGTTTCAAATCAGGACATCTGTATCCTACTCCCTGATGCTTTTCCAAGGCCCAAACTACAGAAATAGATGAGGAAAGGAATGGGCTAGATGGAATGGATAAAAATGTTAGGAGTAAAAATGATAGGATCCTGTACCCCAAATAATAACAATTAAAAAGACAACAGTAGAAACATACTAGAAGATACATGAGAGTATATTTTACAGAAGAAAAAGATTGGAAGATTACCTGTGGCTCTGTGAAGAAACCAAGGTTCAGAGTTAAGAGTAGTGTGATCCCATTTATATACCAGATATTTAAGCTGCATCAACATCATTTTGATTGAAAGACCTATAACTCATTAAGATACAGACCAGCTTTATTTGTTTCATTGTGTTAACGCTGACTTCCTATAGTCATTCTGACTCAGCTATCTAATCCAATACATTGAAACTTTATGTTCTCACATATAATTAAAAAGAATGAAGTCAACTGAATGTTATCAATGGGAAATGATGAGGATGGTAGAAAACTGAAGACGTCCTGTCCATTGAGAGCTTCAGGTGATCATTAGAGAAATTCAATAGTCTCAGATCTCCTATTTTTTCATATAATAGTGATCTACTTTTTTTTTTTAAAAGGATAGGTGCAGGCAGGAATGAAGGAGAGTAGGCAGGCAGATGGGAAGAAAGAGGAAGAAGAAACATACTTCATTTTTATTTTTATGTAGTGGTTCACCTAGGTTGTTTTCTCCTGGACCCAGGATGCAAACTCGGATCCCTTGAGATGTATGTAGACTGCACTCAGCTGGGAGCAGCAGACCTAACCACTACTCCACTAGGTCACACCAGTAATTTACATGTTTATGTAACACTGATTCTTACATGAGAGGAAATAAGTCCATAACACGAATACTACATAGGCAAAATTTTTAAAAACTTTCAAATGTAACCAGATACTTTGGTTTTTTTTTTTAACTTTTGCTTCAGCGACCCATGGAGATTGCATTCTGCTTCCTTTCTCCTTTCTGATAGCTCCCACACCAATGGGATGCACCGTCCATCCACAAGGACACTAACTGACCTGACAAGTTCAGAATTCGGCTGCCCTCCTAGAAGAGAAAGCCATTTGAGTGGCCAGATGAGAATGCCCCATTGTCCTGTCTCCCTGCATTCATCAAGGGACCCACTGGCATTCCACCTTCCTTCCTGGGTGCCATGGAGCATGATGGAGCAGAAAATTATTTCATCCCCACATTCCACTTAGCGAGTGACCCTTCTCTGCTGTGCACACGTTTCCTTGCTTACCCAGATTCAAACTGCCAACACCTGGAAAACATTGCTTTTTCAAAGATGCAGTATTTTAAAACTGACGGACATTAAATTAGATGAGAAAGAGAGAAAGAACAATTTTAAAAGTCAAAATATTGATCAGTGGAAACACAGATTTGCTTCTAACATGTGGGGAGGGTGTATATTGGGAATGTCATAGAGAGGGGCCGTTTAGCCTATGTAGCTACAAGTACCTTAAATGCAGGGACTAAAAGAAAATCAGAAAGGGAAACAAAAGCCTTTGAAAATGACTGACATTGAGACGCACTGTACAGGAATGAATCTAGTCCTTGACAAGAATAGATTGAAAGCTCTTAGACTACAAAAACAAAGTAATGATCACCAGAAGAGAAGGGGGAAAGGGTGGGTAAATTGACTAAAACAATGGTCAATTGTATGGTGTTGATGGAAACTAGACTTCTGGTGAATAGTATAATGTAGTAGATACAGATGTTGACAGGTAAGCCTGTACAACTGAAACCTATATAATATTGTAAACCAATGCTACTTTCAAATTTATTTTAAATAGTAGATTTGACAGAAAAAATAGAAAAAAGAAAATGGGTGTTGAGAGCAGGGGTGATTTTAATGGAGCTAGTAACAGAGATAAGTAGGAGCCTGGGGCAACCACTGGTTTAGAAAGCAAATGCCATGGGCAAAATACTAAATTCTGGGCATTGGGAATTATTTTCACAATCAGACTGAGATGTTTATTCCACATATAAGAATATTAGATTCAGAAATTTATGGTTATCAGTTCTTTTTCTGGAGCAAATATGTCAAAGCGCTTGAAAGGGTGAATTGCAGACAGGGGTCTCCATGAAGGTAGGAGGGTGTTAGACTAATTACCTTCTGAGTGATTGAATCAGAATTCCAAGGTCACAGTGAAATAGAGTATGGAAAATACCCCCAGGCATTCTCCAATAAGGACCTAAATTTTAGTTGACTTCAACCCTGACCCTTTGTATCTTTTGCCAGTGTTCTTTGAACCTCTAATAGTTGACAAAAGATTCAGAAAATCAGTTGAATGCACTTGTGAAAACTCAGTATTTGATTTAACAGTGCCGATATTTATCCATCTTCATTAATAAATCCAATAATAAAGAGTAAACACAGATATACTTTATAACTTTATAAAATTCCACAAACATGATATTGATGTGCTAACAGTCTCTAATGAAGATATAAAATATAAGTTATCTGATTAATGAATGCATGCTCTGAAGGGTTCAAAATACATTTAAGAACTTGTTAGTTGTATGTTTCTTATCCAGTGCAAAGTCAAAAGTCCATTTGTAGCATTGCTCAATGTGGCGAAGGAGAATCGTGTATATATATGAGCAAAATAAACAAATACTTATATAATAACTAGTGACTGGGAACTAATGAACTGGTGAGAAGATTATCTTACCAGCCAAAGGAAGGACTTTATTTCACACTTTTTTTGTGGAGTTGGCTCTATTCCAGGGATGATTTGTAGGATTGGTTACTTGTTGGTGAATTTTCTAACTGCACTTGGATTTGAGGATTTTTAATTTGAGGACTTACAGCTGAACTGAAAGTACTTTCTTTTGTTGTCCATTTTCAAATGTTTGTTTTTAAGGCATTACCTGCCTACTTTCAAAGAAGGATCTGAAGTTGTTTAAAGCACAGTTGCTCCTGTACCAAGGCTGTGTTCCTTCAAGAACCCAGGCAGGGAGATCCTGTGCCAGCAGGTCTGTTCATTTATCCAGATGCAACAGTGGGACTGGGGCAGGAGAGGAGGAGGAGGCAAGTGGGAATAGGGATGATTAGCAGCTACTCTTGCTGCTAATCTTTGTCATTCAATTCTTTCAAAACTCCTTTTGCCCAGACTTCTGAGAAGGAATTTGAAAATTAACCCTTTGGGGGTCTGCTCAGGACTAGGGTGCTCACATCCCCAGGTAGATGAAAGAATACAGGCACTAGCTAGGCTCAGAGACTACAATCATAAAAATGAAGGGTGTTAAGCCATCAGGATGAAAGAAAATACTATTTCATACTTTTCAAATGCAATCTATATGTAAATTTAGCCAGCTTGCTTTAAAAATGAATAATTTGTGAATATTTATGCTTACACCATTAATATGTGAGAGGTTGATGCCTTTAATTAATGGTTTAGAATCAGCATTCTTGTATTTTATAAAGCTAGGTGATTTATGAGGAGATTCAGAATATAGACCTATCTCCTTATTAAAGAGAAACAAAACCACTAACCTGCATCTGAGCTAATAAAGAAAGGAGACTTCCTGAAAGCTGCTGATTTTCAGTAATTTATACTCAAAGGGTATTTGGGAATCTTAAGAAATGTCTTTCAAATGCACATTTTTTTAATCACTAAGTCATCAAACAGAATAAAATCTGAAAGACCATTAACAACTAAAACATTAGCATCCTTTAGACCTGTGTTTATATTACTAGGAGGAAATAACAGATAGGTTCATTCTTTGTATCCTCAGAATCTAGCACATTGATGATGACGACATAACATATTTCTTCATGGGGCTTCTCATGCTACTTCCTCAGGGGAGAATTCACATCGAAGAGCAGAAAGGTTAACAGTGCTGGGGGAAAAAAACACAACTCTAGTTCGGTGACTTAACACATTACACACTTATTATCTTGTTTGCATCACAGACTCCTTTTTTCATGTATTAAAAGAATCCTAAGTTCCTTCCATCTTATGAAAACAATGTTCTTAGAGCCTAATTGTGGCGCACACCCAGTGATCTAAAGTAAAGAAGCACATGGAAAGAGCAGGAGCAGTAAATAGAAGCTTCAGCTCCACCACATCCCATTATTCAAAACCAGGTACCTGCACACCTGACAGGAAACATGTCAATTCCAAACATAAAAGCACGAGTTTGAGAGGGGAGCACACATGCTGCGGATATATAGCTATCTCTGACATTAAAACAAAAACCAGAACATCATCTAAGGCCGTGTTCCCAGAGCTGGCTGATAGCTCATACCATCAGACCCTGGGGAGTTTAATAATAATGGAAAACATTTCCTGGGTTCTGAACCCAGAGACTGCGATTGAGAGTTCTGTGCTGGAGTCCAAGGGAAGCATTTCTTGGTAGTTTACTGGGTGGCACTGAGCAGTCTACCCAGAAGCTGGGACTTTTCTGTTCTGTTCTCAGCCTCCAGCAAGGAACACACACTCAAATGCTTATGTATCTGATAATAACAGAATTCTGTAAAGGATCCAGGAATAGGCATTTCAACAAATTGGAGGGATAATAATGATAGCTAACTTCATTGTTTACTCTATTGAGTGCTATTGTGAGAGAGCTTAAGCTACAGATGGATTTATTTGAGCTTCACACAACCCATTTGCTTGGCATTGCTATAAGATGTTATATAAATGGCCTACATTACAATAGTAAATGGAAGAGCTGGGACTCAAACACAAGCTGAGCCTACATCTTGCTCGTTAGTCTGTCCCCAGGGGAATCTGACACAAAAGAACAGACGATGAGCCACTGAGACACAGGAGAGATGATACAGAGCTGCTTCTGCTGAAGACTTACTTGGAGAAACCATCTAGTAAATAAGAAGAGTTCTTTGTAGTAACTCTCAAATTTAAATGGCAAGCCCAGGGCCCAATTTCCTCTGAATTTGCTAAGTATGAACCACCTGAGCTGTCTCACACATACTTCACAAAAGGACTCCCAGATCTGTCCCTCCCACCTGAAACTCTTTATGCTCCCATCTTAATGGGTAGTGTCACTTTCCCCACCAGTCACAGAAGTCAGAAATCTCAGAAGCAAGGTCAACACCTAGTTTTTCCTTGTTCCCTTCATCACAATTCATTTACTGATGTGTTCCATTCTTTCCTGCCTAATATGTCTCAAAACCCTCTATCTCCTTCTCAACATGTTAACATCTGAGTCACCATCTCCTCAGAACTTTTGTAATAATCCCTCCAATCCAATCCTGATTGCTGGTAAGAATGGTCTTTCCCAAACCCAGTGAATGAATCCAACATCCTTAACATTTTCTAGACCCTACATGTGCCAGTCTGCCTGCCTCAAGGACCTCAGCTAAGATCACTGCCTCCCACCCTGTCACCTAGTGCTTGGCCATTTCTTCAAAATAGTTAAACCAAAGATAACGCCTGGCTCAGTTGTTCTTACTTTTAGTAAACACCAAAACGGCATAACTGACAGATCTCAGAGGACAACACAACAGCCATAGATTAGAAAATAGTGGAGGCTCCATATGTGCTTGTGGAGCACTATGGGAACAAAGCAGACAAAATGAAGGTTAAAAGGAGACAGAGGACAGAAGGACACATTAAATTCCCAACCCTCTGACCCAGAACAATTTAAAACTGGGAGTGGGCGTGGTCCTCAGATCCTGAAACACTCCACCCATTTTC
This sequence comes from Solenodon paradoxus, assembly GCA_004363575.1. Lineage (NCBI taxonomy): Eukaryota > Metazoa > Chordata > Mammalia > Eulipotyphla > Solenodontidae > Solenodon > Solenodon paradoxus. The sequence continues at coordinate 147,432 of RJWH01000356.1, read as the reverse complement.
CTTGGAAATCTACAGATGTCAGAGACCAAAACTCTACCCCTCTCTCCCTTTCCTTTGCCAAAAAACCTAATCCCCATGTGGCAAAGAGCTGAAGAGGCATTTAGAGCATGAGCTTCTGTCTTCCTCTTTGGTGAAAGAACAAATTTCCTTTTTCCATCTCTACTTGGGGCCCTCGATTTTTATAGCTTGATGGGAAGAAGGACCTGGGCAAAAAGGTAACAATACCCACACTCCCGTTAACTGTCCTTCCTTTACTTTTCACCTCATTCCTTGGTTTCTCTCCCTCTAACATCTCTGGGTAGAATACCCTCTTCAATCTGCCTTTGTTAACTTGTAAGTCTCAGTTCTTTCATCTATAAAACAGAAATGAAAGACATCACAGATAATGATTACTAAACAATGGAACAAATGAAATATGTAAATGCCTCTTTCAGAGTAAGTGTTCAAAATTTTTATCTCCTTAATATTATCCAATATTTTCTGTCTCCTGTTACTTATCATATCAAAATGATGTAGCCATTTCTAGCATCTTTATCATTATTTTCACAGAATCACCAATTAAAAGGATAGTTTGTCTCACTTCATAAAGTCATGAATTCCTAATATATCTCACTATGAACCAAGTTTTTAATTACTGTCAAGTTACTAATATTCCTTAGAAGGTAGCATCTGTAGGCATATAAGGAAGTTTCCCATCTTGCTGAGGCTCTTCTAATATTGGTCAAGCAAACAAATTAACATCAGACAAGATTAGCAGGAGAAAAAAAAAAACGTGTTTCATGACTTCTAAATGGAGAATCTACTGGCTATAAATTCTAAGGTAAAGAGACAGACTTATTTCCTGTGCTGAGGAATGGGAAGAGGACCTGGACTCGAGGCAGAGGGGATGATTTCAAATAATGAAAACGTCTTCTAGATGTTTGCCCTGCCTTAAGGTAGGTTTCTTTGATAAAAAAAAGATTTCTGGGGATGACTCCTTATGTAAGTTTTTATGAAAAAGCTTCTTTGGAGACCCACAGAGCCTCATTTAATCTTTAGTCCCACATGTCAAGGCAACATGTATTAGAAAAAGCTTGCTTTGGATATCTTGGAAAAGACCTACCTCAACATTTTGGGGGAGACCAGTCTTACATTTCTTATAGGTATTGAATTGTTATAATTGTTAGAACTTTCTTTTTTCCCTAAATCATTAAATGAATACTAATAATAACATGTCTACATATTCATAAGCTCTAGCATGAAAGAAACCAAATAAATGAGCAGTAGAGCAAACAGTAATTAGCACCACATTTTTAAAAACCGTGCAAAATGCTCAATGATTTGATTATGAATTAAAACTTTACATATGTATAAGTGAAAACATAGCCAAGTAAGTATGATACATAGGTATAAGATTAGTGTGACCCTAATAGGAATATAGTTGACCCTTGAATAACTTAGGCATTAAAGGTACAAAGCCCCTGCACATCAAAAACCCATGTATAACTTTGGACTCAGCCAAACTTAACAACTAACAGTTTATAGTTGACCTAAATAAAGCCTTAGATGTTAACAAATGATTAGACTTACCCATTTATATTTTGTGAATTTTTGCAGAACTTTTTCTTAATTTTTAAAATATTTCTAGGCCATGAGTTTTATCTGTGTTTTTTTCAAATTGTTGCAAACCTCTAAAAAAATTTCCATTATATTTATTCCAAAAAAATCTTGTGTAATGCACTATGCACTGACATATATCAAACCTGTGTTGTTCAAGGGTCAATTGTACTATTAAGGTAACTGTTTTGTTCAACAAACAGTTATTATGTAGAATAAGATTAGGAGCAAGATATCTGCCTAACATTGTGAGAATTAAAAACAGAACTAAACTATAGTCTATGTAAGAAAATTTTAGAAGTAGATTGACATTCTGGAGAAAATAAATTAAGACATCACAGTAATGCCAATTAAGTCTCAGATTACTCAAAAATTCCAGTAACTTGCATGTCAATATGAAAAATATTTAAAAATAAAAATGACAATCTGTTATTAAAAACTAGATCCTGGGTTTACAATGGTTTCCTTAGCAAACGCTGTCCTTAAGAAATTTCATATTAACTAGGTAAGCTCAGCATTTCTTAGACAGGGTCACACAGCAGAATTTTCAGGTCAGACAAGTCTGGATTCACCATTTACTTGCTGAGTGAGCAGGATCTAGTAAATCCACCTCTTTGTAGTCTTGATTCGCTTTTTAAATTGCTATGTTTCCACCTCATATCACCCTTTCGCCTCCTTCTCCATTGTCTTATTTTTCTATCATTTTTTAATATCACATCTTACGCATTTGCCTTAGAAGATGCCATTCACCAAAATGCAAATTCTATGAAGGTCTATGATTCCTGTTCTCTATCATAATACCGTCACCTAGAAAAACTGCTAATTGTGCAAAGACTGAATTAATAAGTCAAGAGTTATGTGGGAAGAATATGAGTTCATGCTCTGTCATGAAATATATACAACTTGTATATTCCTTAGCAGAGTACGGAGTATATAGTCAGTACTCAATAAAGGCAGTTATTAATCGGATCTATGTGGTAAGAGTTAACAGTGTGTAATGGTAAAATGTTAGACTGAAGAAAGGCAAATGTTGAGAGATGAAGGTACGCATAGTCACACTGAGAAGACTGTATTAAATCCTAAATTTTAAGTAAAGGTGGGACAAATAAGATTTGTATGGTGTGACATCAAACAAGAAGCAGTTAAGGAGACAACAGAGTCATTCCATTCCCCTGAGGCTCAGTGTTCCATCTTGAAGATGGACAGAATAAAACATGTCCAATATGTTCACAAAGATAAATGACATGATAATATCAAGAGTATTGACAACTATGAAAATTATATGAGTAGTCACAATATGGTCACCACATCCAGTTACACATTACATTTCTTTATAGTAGGACTTGCCAGAGTGTTTTTCACAAGCAAGCAGTCTGAATCTCAAGGAAAATATAGACAATTAAAATTATACACCTTCTAGAGAGATTTTTTTTGGCAAGATCTCATTTCATTGGTCCATTGTACCCTGAATCAAATATGCTGTAGGCAAGGAATGATATAGTTGCACTGACAAATTGAAAAATAGGCACATGGAATTAATTTCATTAAAAGCCATTACATTTATTTTGTTTGCTTAATCAATTAATTGACATAATTAACCATTAAAATGATTTCAGATCATTATTTGGTCAAGAGAAAATGTCAAACATGGTAATTTTCTCAATGGAAAATGAGATTACAAAGAAATATTTTTGAAAATAATATTGATGAATCTAATTGCACCAAAGCCAGGAAAGTAAAAACCTAATATATTTTACTATTGCTAAAAATAAAATATTTAAATTCAAAATATACTGTATTTTTTTTATTTTGTGTGTCAGTGTGACTCAATATTTTTACATGATAGCAAATAGTTCAATATTTTTAAAATACTTTGAGCAACACATGAAACATTATCCATCTACCCATCAGAGAGAGCTATTTACCCTCAAATATGTGAACTCTTACTCATTTGTTTCCAGAGATACAATTTTTTGTTGTTATTTGTTTTCTCAATTAAAACATGTTTCTGGACTATAGAAACACACCATAACCAATCAAAGAAATCAAAGAGAGAAATGCTCGAATAACCCTTGTGAAGACAAGTAGAGAAATCCCAACCTCTTTTCTTCTAGAGATCAATCTCCATTTTAGAATATTTGAGGCACTACTGTGTTATTTCTAGTGTTGCCTGTTTAGCCTCAGAATCAGAATGATCAATTCAATAGTTGAATCTGACCCTGTAAAGTCAGGTTTGGGTGATTAATCTCCCTTTTGTATTTTTTTTAAGTCATCTTTGAAGCATAAAGCATTCTCATAACAATCTTGCCTCATTGGTACAGATCCAGTGTCATCTAAAAATAAAGAGACTAGTTCCTGAAGTCAGATATGAATCTGAGCCTCTGACACTCACTCACTTGCTGTGTAACTCAGAAAAAGCTACTTAAATTTACTGATCCTTAGCTTCCTCTCCTGCAAAAACTAGGGATAATACCATCTCCTGTCTCATGGGATGTTCTGGGGATCATGAGATCATACCTGTAAAATATTAGGGAAGAAAAAAAAGCTTGCCAACAAATAGAAAACTCATCATATCAATATGGAAATAAAGAAAACTGATATTTTTGAGTAAACATAACAGAGTTCATGCATATATGTAGCCCACAAGAGACTACAGAGTCAGAAAAAAACCTCACACAATTTAACAGCAAAGCAGATACAAAATTCACTTGAGATTTCAGGTAGCTATTTGTTTAGTTAATTGACCTCCTCTGTAAGAATAATAAAGCTGCTCTTATCACCCCGAAAAAAACAAATGGTTATATCTTGTGATGGGTTCCCAGAGATATGCTTTCACATTTTAAGGAGTCTGATGACCTTGAATACAACTCTGCATTGCAAAATCGAAAACTAGGCTTTTCTGGTCCCTGGAGAGAGTACTCTACTTTGCAAAAGTTAGAAAAAGGACACAGCTCAGGCCCAGTCTGGTCTCTAAAAAGACGTTTAAGAGAGAGAAAAGAAAAGAAGGAAACCAATCTCTTTCTCTTTTATTCATTTTTAGCAACCTACAAGAGTTCCTCCCCCCAAAATTTATAAACATAGGTTAACAGATTTCAAACAAAAGAAAAGGCAAATTCCCAAATACGCCTTGGTTCTCACCACTGCACCCAGCTGTGCTATTGGCACATAGTAGATGCTCAGTAAACTGTTGAATCATTAGCTCACTGAACTGCTTTTTACTTCCCAATGAACCCAAATAGGTAACTTAAATGGTCTAAATCTGGCACTTAATGAAAACACAAAGCCATTGAAAGCTTTTTTTCGTCAGTATGTTTCTCAAGGGAATACTCTTGGGGAACAAATTAAGATAGAGGTAAGGAAGATGATCTTGCTAAACTTGTTGATACTCATTCTAGTCAAAAGAAATGTAAAGGAAAATTCCTTCCTACTTCCGTTCCTCCAGATCGTTTCACGAGTCCAGTTTCTAAAGCATTTTTTGTGTCTGGGGTGCTGTGATGGTTACAATTCATTGCATTCCTTCTACATATTTAGGTGCTGTCCTTTATCTGGTCTCTCTTGTTTCATTTTCTAATCCATTTACCTTACCCCAAAATGTTCACACAGAATTTTTCCAAGATGTCCAGAGCAGGCTTTTTTCCAATACATGTCAACTTGTCATGTGGAGCTAAGGTTAATGGAGGCCCTACAAATCTTCAGAGAAACTATTAACATTACCTCAAAAAAATGAATACGAGGCTCACCTGTATATCTCAGGCTTACCTGTATGGCTCACCTGTATGATCCAGGCCCAAGACGTGGGCCAGGAAAAAGGAAAAAAAAAAATCAGAGAAAGGATACTACTCAGGCTTTGGATAATTTCCAGATATAAGATTTTGATCAGAGAAACCTATCTTCAGGCAGGGAAAACATTCAGAAGCAGAATTTTATAATATGAAGTCATCTTCTCTTTTCTCTCTTTCCCTTCTCACTTTTACACTCCAGACCCTCATCTCATTTATTAGCTCAGGATATAAGCCTTCATTTTGTCTCATTTACTCTAGAATTTATAGTCATGCAAATTCTCCATACATATGTAATTAAACTCTGTCTTCTTTCTCTTACTAATATGTTTGATGTTAATTTCTCTACCAGCCCAAGAGCCCAGCATGGGGTCAGGGATACTTTCCCTGCTCCCCTATAATATTATCAGAATCTCTATTTTATGATTGAGAGAAAACAAGTCTCAAGAGGTTAAATACTTACCTGTAGTCATTTAATTAATAAGTTGAAGAATCAGAATTATACCACAGATCATATGATTCAGAACTTATGTGCTTAACCAGTTCAATATGTAAATATTACTTTTATTTTGACAAGAGAGTTATTTACCATGCTAGTCACCACTCAATAGGTAGTAGAAAACACAACCGATGGTGTCTGCTTTACAACTTTCAGATCTAACTCTTATGCACAGCATATACGAGCTACTTGTGTACATACAACACAGATCTATTCTGAGCCAACAATTCTGAGGAAATACAATGGGGAAAGTATGAGGTACCTATGCTTAGAAAATTTAAGATGGGAAAAATGACTACCCTGCTGAATTTTAGAGAAGGTGTTAGCTCTAGACTGCTCATCTGATCCCCTCTCATCTAATAGTTGAGAAAGCGTATGCACATAAATAATTAAGTATATATGTTCACTCAGAATGTCAGTAGTAGACCCAGAATGAGAACTCTACCACCTCAAAAAAAGGCATGGTGTGGGGTGTGCCCTGGTGGAGTAGGGGTTGAGTGCAGCCCACGTACATTTCAAGGTCTCAAGTTCAGATCCGAGAACCAGTGAAAATAACCAAGGTGAACAGCTAAATAAAAATAAAGTTCTTCTTCCTCCTTCTTCCTACCTGTCTACCTTCATAGTCCTTTCCCAAGTGGCATCTCAGAAGACTGGACCTCACAGATAATCCAGAAAAAAAGAAAATGTTTCTATTTACAAAAAAATAATTTCAGTGTACTTGAGCATATTAAAAGCTTTGCTAGCCTCTGAAAAATATAGTTAAATACCACCACCACCACCCCAAAAAAGAAAAAACCCTAACACTAAAACAACAGATTATCTTATATAACACCAATGACTGACTTTCAGCTTGTAAACTCATCATCATGGGCGGCAGACAAGGTTCGAGGTATTTCATATGTATATATGAGGCCATCTGAAGATACCTCACTGCTCATTGTATTGTACAGCAATACAGCTCCTGTTTATTCTTCCCTCTCAATCAGATCAAACAAGGCATAAATTAGTTTGGAATGAGTAAACAGTCTTACATTTTGTCAGTTAAGGAAGTTCTGACAGAAACTGATGAGTTTAACCAAGCAGAGGCAAAACTGAAAATTAAGCAGCTGGCATCTTGAATTGCAATGAGAGGGAAAAAATGGTAAGGTTTAGAGAGATTGGGAAAAGTAGATTCAGTCCATTTGAATTTATTGCAATGGATACTTTTATTTAAATGAACTAGTGATGGATCACTTTCCAGTTGTCAGCCCCGAAAACAGCTCTCAAATAGCGCAAAGAAAAAGTTTACTCAGAAGTTTGAAGAACTCTGAAATCATATACTGGCAACCTGTCCCTACTTCTAGACCCTCGCTTGTCTTCTCTTCGTTTCACCATTCCTCTTCCTGAAGTGCTCGGTCTCTAGCTAAGTCAGCCCCCTGATTTGCTTTTTGGGGGAACTCGGTGCTATCTGCTTCAGACCTCATGGCCAATGTATTGATACAAAGAAAATACATTCTGAGTCCTCTAACTGTACTTTTCAATATTTCCTCACTGCTATCATTAAATACCACAGAGAGAAAGAGATCAAAATCAGGACAGACTCATTGGGCTTACATTATAGGAATCCCAGGATTCTATGCGTTTCCCAAAGAAACCTACAAATGCTCCCTCAGAATCCTCACCTGAAAAAAATTTGTCAGTGCTTTGAACAGAGACAGCTTGACAGTTCTGTGAAAACTGAGGCAGTATAACTCTTCTTGGAGATTCAAGATTCACTCTACAACCTAATCTGTCTACAGTAAATAACAAAGTGTCCAGGTCTTTCAGCATTATTCTATGGAGGATAAGAGCAATTAGGCTGGTGGGTCAAAATTTTAGAGTTTAGTTTTCACATTTGCACATCCGTTGAATTTCTCCAGAGACACTGAGTTCCAAGAATTTGTCATAATTACTTTTCTTCTCTTTTTCCTTCCGGGGGGGTACCTCCCACTTCATTTGGGTTCTATGATTTTATTAAAGACCAACTATAACACTATGAGATCCAGTAGACACATGTCAGGTTGGAAGTACTAGGTACATAAGAACTTAAGTTTTCACCACCAAAATCGCTTTCCCGCATGGTATTCACTCTCTCAGAACTTTAACCAGCCAAACTTATCTCCATATGGATTTCTAACATGGAAACCCAGCTGCCGAGATTTGAGTCAAGTATCTGCTTGACTCCAAAACCCACTTATCTCCTTCGTTGGCTTCAAATAAGTATGTACCTCATTCTAGTAAGAGGTGACTTCTGAATTTTAACCCAGTAAGCCTGACCTCAGAGTTTCACCAATATTGGTCAGGCCCTAGAAAGAGAATTACATCCACTAAGACATAAGTTCTCTCTTAAAACACTCAGATGTTTGTGAACTGAAAAAAGGGTCACTGGAGAAGACAGGAATAAATAATGTAATTGGAACACTAAGGGATAGCATTTCCCTCAAAGAGAAAGCCAACCTGTGACCTCATTGGCAAACTAGCTTTTATTTCAAATTTGCCCCAGGCAAGGAATTACTATCAAATTATATTCAAAGCCCACTGAAAGCAATGAGTCAAAAGAGGTTTCCTCAGAAAAACAGGATCTTCATAGAGACATCAGATTCTCTTTACCTCCTGGAAAATTCGATTCTTAAGAGGTGCTGGTTATTTTCTAGAAGACATCAAATGATAGAAGTACCCTTTTTCGAAGAGAAACCCAAATTCTTTCTTACTTTTAATCACACACTACAGAGACCATTTTCTTATCTGTACGCTCTCTAGGGATAATGGATTCTGAATCTATGTATTAAAAATAGCTAGCAGGAAAATTTAAACGTTTGTTTCAAATTGTCATCAAGGAATTGAATCTGCTGCTGTGATCTAATTTAGTCTTCCCAAAGGACATCGACAGAGCCTGTTATTCTTTGCAATGTACTTAATTTCTTGTCATCTCTCCAACCCCAGCTCATTTCATCTTCATAATCCTTTTAACTATCATGTATCCATAAATTATTTTTATAAGTTACCCTGAGTTTACTTTTAATGGCAATATTATCAAACCTAATTTCTAAATATTCTTTTGAAGATTCCTTATGAAGTCTCATAATTGTACTGTCAGCTCTTTCATAGTCCAAGCCCTATGCACCACAAAAGCACAGTTCAAAGTCTCACTCCAATACCTGAGAGAATTCCTTCCTCCTCTGGAGTTTCATGGTCCTTTATCTTTGTTCTATAGCATTTATAATCTGCCTCAATTTAGAGTTATTTATATCTCCAAATTATAAACTCTTTAAAAATATTCTAAAGGGTATTTATCTTTTTGAACTGTCCTATGTCAACCTATGTTAGCTACATAAGAATAGGATTTAAAAATAATTTATTGATTAGTAACAAACATGATACAGAATATGAGAGAAACGCAACACCCTAGTGAAGTTGTGTTTGGGTCCATACTTCTGGGCTTGGGTCCTGGGTCTAGAGGGGAACAACCAATGTGAATAACTAAATAAAAAATAAATGAAATACTTCTTCTTCCTCCTCCTCTCTCTTCCTGTCTACCTGCCTACTCACTTTATTCCTGCCTGCACCTTTCCTTTAAAAAAATTTGTTTTTAATTAAAAAAACCCAATATGGTGTCTATATTAAAAGTACAACTTTTACTATCAATATTTTGCTTACTAATTGTGAAACCTTGTTAAGTAAACTTAAATATTCTAGGTCTTTCATTCTTAAGACCTGTAAATTGAGGATATCTCCGGGACATGCTTCATAGACATTTTGTTAGAATTTAATGTGATGCTGCTCCTTAAGAAGCATCTCACTGTAGTAAATGTCCAATAAATAATTGCTGATACACATACACACACACACACATATACACACACCATTCCCCAAATATTTTCTATGTATGGTTATATCAGTAAAAATTACATATTATGATGCAACGTTTCTTCAATAAAAGTATTTAAAATAATGTAGAGTCATAAAAGGATAGTAAGTTATCATTTACACTCTCATTCCTTGGCCCTTAAAACTTCTGCCTGGAAGTTACTATCGAAAACAAAACAAAAGAAACTTCCAGACTTGACAGGAAAAAGACTCTTCTCAGGATGATTATTACAATAGAGTTGTCCACTCTACCCTTAGAACCTGGAAGTATCTCAGCATTAAGCAGGAAAAGGCTTTTAAGAAAACAGAGAGGGTTATGCAGGATAACACAAGTTTGTCAGAGAAGAAGCAGATGGGGGGCCCAGCAGACAGCATATCTGTGGTGGTTCAACCAGAAATGTTCTTCCCAGTGGGAGTTGATTTGAGGAATGAACTGATGAGCGTGGAGAGTTGGGGTGTTTATTGTGTACCTTAAAGTTTGCTTAACCTTGAGGGTAGCTATACTTCAGTGGGGAGTGAGGAGAAGAGAAACCTCACTAAGTTTGGTCAAGTCAAGTCAATGGGTAGGTTTGTGGGCACTTTAGAGGAGTAAGGGAAGTGAAATATGTGCCAAATAAGAGGAAAAGGTGACATTTAAAAATAAACCAAGAGACCGCTGCAGTAGCTCTCAGCCGTTCTCTTCTGCTTCACGAAGGAAACATCTCCCTGGGGCAGGTGGCTCTACCCATGTGACCTCACCTCGCACCAGGAAGTTCCATAGTGTCATTCAGATAGGAGTTTGATCAAGGTATTTTATGGTCAAACATTGAAAAAAATAATGTTTTCCTCAATTTGTATTGAGAAATGAGGACGAAAGATTGGATTATTTACAACTACGTATTTTCTTTCGGTGATTGCTATAGCCTATAGCTTATCAATTTTAAACACTAAAGAAAGTGCCATATTTAACCTGAAGGCATTCTGTAGGGACCATCATCTTCTACAGGCACTTTACCATGTGAAAAGATTTGAGTGGCTCTATGAATCTTTCAGGCCTTAGGGAACTCTATCTGCTTCTCCAGATGGTGGATCAAAAGCTCTGGATTGCAAGCCTAGATAAATCAGTCATTCTGTTTTGAACCACATGGGAAAGTAGAGATAAGAATATCTGCCTGGCTGACAGGATTATCATGAGGATGAAATGATGTTATGACTGCAAATGTAAAGGAGTAAATGGATGAAGGGAATTTTTATTTATATACCATATTCTGTTTATTAAGGAGAGTTTGAGTATGTGCCTGGGGTACTTTGTACACTTATTTCACTTAATCAATTCTAAAAATGAACAAAATTATCTCCATGCTGCAGAGAAGAAAATCAGGACTCAAGTGGCAGAGTCACTTACATTCTTTTAATTAATAAAGAGTAACACCAAAATTCACTCAGGCCCCTCTGATCCCAAAGTCCACAACCATTAATCAGTTTCTTATGTTCTTTCCTGCATTTCACATGTAGAGAATAAACAATATATAGTCCTTGAAAATATTACCTAATTTCAAGAAAAAAATTCCAATATCTTTACCTGCCACAATCCTCACTCCAGGTCATCAAGTGCTACAGGACAAATGACCCACTCATTGGACCCCTCAAAGTGAGTCCCCTGCCTTGCTTAGATGGGAAGTCAGGAACCATGAAAAAGGCGGGTCTGATAAATCAACTGGTGCCACCAAATTTCTACGTCCCCTTCTTTGTAAAACATTTCCCTTAACACTCCCTTACCTCTCACTCTTAGGAATGTGACGTTGAAAAAGGAATTAATGTTAATAAATCATTACTTCTGCCCACTGATAGAATACTTCTCATAAACATCAGACAAGGAATATGTCTCCCTATTAAATGATGGGAGTCAGTAAACAGAATAAGGAAACAACCAGAAGAGTAATAAACACAGGAAAAGAGAGGGGGCAAAATGTACCACAGAGGGGCAACATCCTTAGTGTAGGAATGTAAGGAAAAAAAAGTATATCAATTAATCAAAAGGCAGAGAAAAGTAACTATGGGATGCATACCTAACCCAGTCTGCTATAGCATTCACATAAAAGACCCCAGAACAAAGAAACTGAAACTTTACTGCCCACAGAGACTCCCCCATCCTCTGTGTGTCTTTCCCCTAAATAAATTTCCTGTGTGTTGTAGGCCTTGACATTCCATTGAATCCTTTCTTGGACTGCATTCAAGAACCCGAATGAGCTTCATATGCATCATTAAAGATTAGAATGATAGGTGATTCCTTCCCTGAAGAGGGCCAGAGGACAGATCATGGTCTACTGCTATAGAGAGAGACTCATATAAGATTTCACAGAATTTAATTTTCTGATCAGAAACAGAATTCCTTGGAATGAGACAATCTCTGCTTTATTCTAGGATATCCTTATATTTTTGTACATGGACACACACACACACACACACACACATACACTCAAGTACACACATAAAATCTTCCTTTGGAAACAGCCTGTGTACAGATGGGATAATAGACTCCATCCCCCAAAGCATGATTGGAAAGGAGTTCGCTTTTATTTTGTGGTGGGTGATATGTATAACATGCCGAATTCAAATTATATGACACCTTGAACAATCATTTCGCCACATTAATCTGAAGTTCCTTCATCTATAAAATGAAGAGAGAAATATATAACCATGGAATCGGTGTATGGATTTAATTCAATAAGATGATGCGTATAAAAATATCTAACTCACTGGCTTGCACACAACAAGTGTTTTTGTAAAGTATGTAAATTCTTAAATCTAAGTTGCAAAAAGGCTTGAAAAGGATTGAATGTAAAAAGCAAAAATGCTGAAATTTGCATTTAAGAAAGAAATGTGATGACAGGTACCAGGTTTTAAGCACTGGACCTAAAACAAGGTCACTGAAGCACCTATTTAGACACCTCTTAGGCCAGAAAAACAGGAAGGTAACACAAAATAGAAAACACTGCTGAGGAAACCTGGGGCCTTTTCCAAGTGCTTCTGAGTTTCTGAAGTTAGATAGATCATGAAAGAACACTTATTCTTCACCTGTATCAGTCCAATCAAGAGAGAGATAGCATAGTAATTTTTTTTTTAACCAAACATACTGAGTTATTCATTCCCTTGTGAACACCATTGGAAAGACAGAAACCAAAGTTTCTTTAAATAGTAAAGCTTTATTTCGTGTAACAAGCAAGGAGACAGCAAGATAAATCACGCCTCCCTGTGGGCTCTGTTCAGGAGGTTTGATGCAGTTCAGCAAAGGGCGTGGGTAGCAATCGGTTAGATTCCAAGTCGCCTGCACAAACACAAACCTTCCTCATTCCAAGTTACACTTCCACATGCTTAAAAGAGCTGGGTGCAAGGTCACCGTTAAGTCAGTCCTAGTCATTCTGTGACTGCTCAGGTCCAAGGTCAGTTAGAAAGACCCAGCCTGGTCAAAAACTTTACTTAAAACTTCCTCCACTTATTTTTTATCTGTTCTGTTGTCTGGAACTACCTGGTTTTAAAGGGTCCTTCAGTGGTCTAGGCCTTGGTGACTCGATCAGGTTTCAAGGATGACCTCATAGAGTGCTTTCAGTTATAATATTAAGCTCTCCTATTGGTGGCCCACCAGCAATTTGAAAAGAAAATTAAGTAAAAAGAATAATTAAATTAACAGGGAAGCACATCCTGGTATCTCAGGAATTTAGTCTGCAGCTCCAGTGTAATCCATATAAAACCCAGGAACCCAAGTTCACAACCCAGGGCCAGGGGGAGCAGCCAAAAGTGAAAAAAAAAAAAAAAGAAAGGAAGAAAAGAAGAAAGAAAGAAAGGAAGGAAGGAAGGAAGAGGAAGAAAGAAAGGAAGGAAGGAAGGAAGGAAGGAAGGAAGGAAGGAAGGAAGGAAGGAAGGAAGAGGAAGAAAGAAAGAAAAAAGAGAGCGAGAGAAAGAGAAAGAAAGAGAGAGAGAGAGAAAGCCTTAAAAAACAACAGGGAATTAGAGTCATGTGGTCTGGTCTAATAAGAAGCAAATTCTGATCTCGCACAGGGCTGAGATTAAGATCTCAGAATGACAGAAGGGTCACTACAGTGCTCCAGCAACAATATTTTCTGGGACTCTGCCCACTAGGGTGGAAGGGCAACCAGTTCACAGGGAGATTTCAAGCACGAAATCATCTGTAGAATGATACTTTCACTGAACTTCATAGGGAATATGATTTACTTCTCCTAAATCATGAAATACATCCACAGTAGAGCTTGGTTTCAAGGTCAGTTCTCTTTGTTCTACCCCATTGAAAATGGGGGCCTCAAAGGAAAAGTTAAGTTCCTCCATTTCTCTGAGGTTCTTCACAGACTGGACAAATAAACAAATTAACATTAGGTGCAATTATTAAGGCAAAAGCCCAAATTTAATAACTTATGTATGGAGAATTTACACGATGGCGAATTGCGAAGTAGCTGGGGTAGGCTAGTGATCCATAGCCCGTGCTTCAGCATGGAAAGGTGGCCTGGGATGTTAGGGGAAAGGGAAGGACTAAGAGCTTGCTTTCTTAGAGAGGACGATACAGGTAAACTACCTTTTGAATGAAGACCTTCCCAAACTACATTCCTCTTGGGGATAAGGAAACAAAAGACCACTTCTGGATTAGAAGGGCAGAGGCCCAGGGAGTAGCAGATGACTTCTTTAATTAAGGGAAGGATGAAAGGGTTAGAAGAGCTTCTATTCCTTTGTGAATGTCCACCACTGTCCTTAGCTTCTTACTGTCAAAAGGGAACATCTACAAGAGATCATGTCTGAGAAACTTAGGGTGCTCTGTTCCAGCCTCTTCACAAATATCCAAGCTCTTCCTGCTTCCACTTTGGGCTTCCTAAATGAAATGATGTCTGACCACTTTCTCTCCAGATGAGTGCTCAGAGCCAATCAGTCTTATTATTCGTGATATCAAGTCACATTTCTCTGGCTGTGTCACCTTAGCCAGTTACAACACATCCAAATGAAAACATCAAAGGTAATTGAAACAAATGTGCACAAACTCGGCCTGGAATTCAGATAGTATCATGTGTATTTAAGCGTAATGCCCCTTAGGAGTCACTGGAAATTGTGTCGACTGTTTTCTTCCATCTGATTTTGTTGGTCACTTGTCGCCTCGTCCTCGACCTCAAAAGCAAGAGAGACAAACCCACTTACTATAATCTGAGCCTGTAGTAACTAAGCCAGGGCCAAGGTCACGAAGGACAACAAATTCATAAACACAAACCACTTCCTTTGTGGATCCAGATTGGAGTTTTGTAACTAACCTTGATCCAGCAATTGGCTCAGCAATGGTCCTTGTATCACTCCCCGGAGGCTGACTGAAAACAATTCCTGGCCAGTGCAGATTGGCCTCATTCTGGCAGGCGTGGTAACTTTCATACTCGGATGGAAATATTGTCTGCAGGTGATTATCTAGAAACCAGGGTGCTCTAGTTGCAAGTGGAAGCTATCAAACTTGTTTTGAAACTTCTCCCTTAAGAGGCAGATGCTCAGTAAGTTCTCAGCCAGGCATTCGCGCTTGCAGAGGAATCAGTTTAATTTGCTTTTCTCCACAGCTGTGACCCTCAAACCTGAACAAGCATCTGAATTCACTGGGAGGACAGGCCCTCTCAGAGTCCAGGAGGCCTGAGCTGAGGTCTAAAATTTACATTTTCTAGAAAATTCTCAGACACTGAAAAAAAAATACATTATGAAACCCATTGCCTGAACTTTTTTTAATTAAAAAATATTTTAATTATTTTTTAAAATGTTATTACTCCTTTGGTTACATTTCTATGTAACTCTTAGGGTACTGAATCTGTACCTGTTTACCTGTGTGTGTATCACACCACACCTGCCTCCAGATTTCTAGTACCCAACGTATCCACTCCTTCATGCCCTCGTTCCCTCTCTCCTCCCACCCTCCTGGTAACCACGATCATCAGTCTTGTGAATTTTGTTACATGTGTTTGCTTGTTTTCTTTTCTTTATATTCCATATATGAGTAACCATCCTGTACTTCTCTTTTTTGCTGCCTTATTTAGCTTAACATAATCCACAAGTGTCCTATCCAGATTGTTTCTAAAGACACAATTTCATATTTTTAATAGTGCTATAGAATTCCACTGAATCCATACCACAGCTTCTTTATCTGCTCATCTGTCTGACAGGCTTTTAGGTTGCGATAGTTCTACTCTGATTACATGGAGAAGAGAATGACTGGTAACAATAGTGATACTGGGACAGTGCAGTTAGGAATCTCTGGGGCAGGTGGATGCTGCCACACAGGTGTGATGAGGATGGACTTGCCAGCACTCATCCTCAGCAACCTGGGTCTGAAGACACAGCTCCTAGTCACTCCCATGCTCCTGAAAGAACTGCAGCTGACCTTTGCAGTCCTCTCCGATCTCACCAGGCCGCAGCCGCTGGGTATGCCCACAAAGGAACTCCCATCCGCCAGGCATATGTGAGAAAACATTTCCCACTAGACAGGTAATGCAGGCAATACACGCGGGCTGATAATGGCATGCCCACATGGGTGCACTCTTTTCCAGATGTAACTGTCCCAGCTTGCAGGGAGTTGAAACTTGCTACTCCTAAGAAACTGGCCACGCGATGCTGGTCAAGTGACTCCCCACAAATTCTTTCTGGACAGACCTGCATCTCATCGGGATGTTTCAGCTCGCACATCCCGCATCACATTGCACTTCTGACGGACAGTTTTGTGAGACTGGATCTGGACACTCTGCTGGGTAATACCGAAGATCTTTCTGCAGAAGGCACTGGAAGGACACTTTTGGTGGAAAAGGTTTTTTATCCAGTGTGTCTGATTGACAGGATCCTGCAGAATTCATGATTTTTCAAACAGGACTTCTGCAGTGAATGACTGCGAGCAGCACCCAGTGGCCAGCTGTTGTGGGCACCTCTCAGGCGCGCTTGTAGCTGAGAGCCTTCAGTGACACTTCCCTGCTTTACCGATCAGTTTGAGACCCAGAACAGTCTACGTCTCTAATACCTATAAGGTAGATTGGAAGATCCACCTCTGAGGCTGTGTAACTGCATCATCCAGCAGAGTAATTACTAACCATAGGTAGTTATTTACATTTGAATTTCAATGATTTAAAAATTAATAACAGTGTGTAACAGCCATACTTCAACGACTCAAGATGCGACTGATGGCTTCCATATTGGTAGTGCAGATATTCTGCATTTTCAGCACTTTGAAAGTTCTGTGAGGTGCTTCTTTACAAACGTTAGTCACTTGATACAAAGAAACTCAGACTGAAGGTAAATGAGAGGAAAGGACCCTTAAGAGACTGCCACGGAAATTCTGTGATCCTGTGATGACCACTCGCTCATTGTCTGTGTTCACAACTGAAGAAGAACGGTATCTGGGTAGAGGGGAGTATCTTGAAAGCACTCTCACCGTGAACCACAGGCAATTGGTGTAAACAGGATGATCAGATCTCTAATCTCAGGTGGAACGGTTCTAGAGATTGGTCTCTTGCAAGAATAAATAATTGTTTAATACTATGAGATGCAGAAGTTAGGAAACCACAAGATACTTTTAGTTCACCTGTACGTTAGCATTTGTGTATTAAAAAAAGGACAGAAATCAAGTTCTACCCAAATGTAACCTAATTAGGATATTAATGCCTCATAGTCTAACAAATGGTATGAGACATAGACTCTTGCCAGAAAAATATTTAAATTAATAAAAAGAATAATGACTAGTTGAAAATATTTTTCAATATTTATCAAAAGTTTGAGGCACACCCTGGTCACCAGCAGATAAACTCTGCCACACACATCCCTGGGAACTGGAGCTGGGGCAATAGTCAAGATGAACAAATAATAAATAAAAAATACTTTTCCTCCTCTCTTTTCCTGACTGCCTGCCTGGTTACCTTCATTCCTGCCTGCACCTTCCTTAAAAAATAAAAATAAATAAATAAAAGCTTGAATTTTATTCTGCCTCCCTTCACACACACACACACACACACACACACACACACACACACACACACATACACACACACACACAGATACAGACATATAAACACACCGACATACACACACAGTTTACTGCTTAATAATAATGAGTGAGTGGGAATAGGTACATCATTATTGCTTTCATCTCTTTGTTTCTTCAATTTCTGGAGCAAGTAAATCATAGAACCATTTGGTAAGCTTGGAAGACAAGGATATACATGGAAAGCTGATTATTCTTGATCTCTTTGAGTGTAAGTGTCTTTAAAACTCAAAACAAAGGAGTAAAAGTACCAGGTTTTGGTAAATACCTTATGACTTACATGTATTATCTATGTTTTCCTCACAACTCTGTAAAATGGTTATTAGGCATCCTTTTTACAGTTTCTGAATCTTAGGTATAGGAAAAAATGTTATTTAATAGGGTATTCAACTGATAATGAAATTTATTTAAGACATAAAAATAAAACAAAAGAACAGGGAGTCCTTTCAATACTAAATCATTGTCTAAAAAGACCACCTAACCATTATAATCCCTTGTAAATATGCTTTTGACTTGTTATTCAGTATTAAGACTCAGACAGAGTCAGTCACTGTTGACTTGTAGATATTTGTCTCCTACGATGCAAGTGATTGTTATTCAAAAGAAAAGATAACTTCAAATGTGAAATGGTTTTATTGCTCTATAGAACACCAGCCAGCTTTGTATCTAACCTCCAAACTTACTTTAACATATCTTTCCGGACAAACTATTTCAGTCTGTCTTATCAAATGCTCTTCCTTTCACCTGGCTTTACCATAATGCTGCTTGTTCATGAATAAGCCAAATAATCACTGATATCTGCACTCTCTTTATTTGTATGACAGTCATATTTTTTATTTTTGAAAATCATACTGTGACATAGTTAATAAATAGAAAAAGCTGTGCTACTTCACTACTACCTGAAGCCTATGTTTTGGGGAGTTTATTTACTCAAGTTGATTCACGATGTTAAAAAATATTTTTAATCTAATTATTGATTTCAAATAGCAGGCACTGTGGCACTGAAAGAGTCCTAACTCATCCTTTAGGGGAGGCTTAATATGACACTAAGTTTTTGTTCATGGATAAATAAATAAATACTGTGTGATCACAGACACACACAATTCTGTATCAACAAGAATTTTAGAATTCTTCTAGCTCAACCTCTTGGGCTTATGATAAGAAAATTGCTGTCTAGGAGGTGACGTTCCTTGCTCAAGGTCATACGACAAGAGGAAGACCAGTGGTCAAGTTTACCAGGTTCCATCCCATTGCCATCATTTCACACTGCTTTTGAGAGATAGAACATACAGACCCTGAGAGCTGCTTAGAAGAGGAGGATGAACATCACTGGATACTAGAGCCTGTACCTAGAAAGCAGAGAGGAGAAATAGAAGAGCCAGCCTCAAGGCGGTTGAGCCTGGAGTGTAAAAGAGTAAGGGAGATTAATACCACTGGCACTGGAGCTGAATATCCATTAATATCACTTTCACCTAAGTCACGAAGCTCATTGTAAGTAGTGGAGCAGAACACGAGATCCTACAAAACTTTGGTTACCTGGAGAACGATTCGTTTTTTATGACTTTTAAGTGAGATAATGTGTTCCTGTACTCTAAACAGTGTCTAACAATGGAAAGTGACTATCATTGTTATTATTAGATGATACTATAATTATTTTAATTAAATAGCACTTCTGCCACAACTACAATAGTTCTGGTATTGCTGTGCTAGTTCCAAAAACTCCATCTCCTAACTCCTTCCAGAAAAACCAAAGTGTTGCCTACTGATTAACTCTGCCCTGAACTCCGGCTTCCCAGAAATGTTGGCAAGGCTGAGGAGGAAGCTAATTTTTAGAAAGTCAGTCCCTTTCATGAGGAACTTAAATAATAGAGAACTGCAAGACAAACAATGGAAGAAGCATTATTTATTTTTATTTATTTATTTTTCTTAATGGAAGCTTTTCTAACAAGAGCATGCAACCTCAAAAAGGGGACCAATAAGACAGAAATTAATATATGCCAGGAAAGATATCATCTATTAATTCAGGAACACTGATGCTACAGGCAAATAATTTTGACAGGTGAGAAAAACAACATCATATCTTTCAAGGCAGCAAAAGATGTGACCATAGAGCAGTTCAGCCTTGAAAACTATTGCGTGAAGGTCATTCTTTATTGAAGTACCTGTTGCTTTTGTGCTATATTTACAATATTCAGAGAACTTTTTCAGGTTCATCGCTTTATTTATTTTATAACTTATCATCCTTATAATCAGATTTTGAGTTGTGATGCTTCCTTGGAATTGGTGAAGGGATACAGTACGCTACAGAAGACAAAGGACACTTCCCTACAAAAATGTGAGGCAAGGAATGCTCAGTGTTTCTGCAAAACCTAATCAAGAAAACTTGTTACCCTAGGAAGATGCTTTCTCAAAGCCTAATTAAAAGCCACTAGGGTTCCTGGCCTGGTGAGGTAGTGGGCTGGGTTAGGAGACTAGGCAAAGAGGGACGTGAAGAGGGTAGTCAAAATGGATCCCAGTCTTAGGTGATCAGGTAAAGGGCTAACTTACTCAACTAGAGGCATAAAATCCAAAGGAATTTGTATACATCCCTCTGTGAATAAAAATGATCACACATGGACAAAGAGTTTTTAAGACTGACTAAAGTAGTGTGTGTGTGGTTGTTTGACCAGGCACATATAGGAGATAAGCATATGACAATCATTATCTGTTCCTAGACTAAGGTCCTAAAAAGACCAGAAAAGAGCCGGCTGATATAATGAGAAGATAATGGAGCTTCGAAGGTAGATTCCGGGAGATGTTTTAACGCTGCTGTTTGCTAACCATTTGTCACTAAGCAAAGTATTTCTTCCTCCTTTTCAGCTCCAAGTCCTTCATCTAGAAAATGGACTAGTAATATCCAAGCGAAATATATCAAATAAGAGGCTCAAAAAGTATGCATCCCATGTAAGAGGTCCTATCGATTTATAAAATCAAATAGGATTTCAAATCTAAGTTTCAGAAGGATAAAGGGATATGTTTATCTGATGATGCCATTGTAGAAAACAGTAATAGCTTTGCATGAGCTCTGCCCTAGAATGCTAGGCTGTAAGGACATCGATCTACCCCAATGTAGTCATGTTTATATGCACATCCCTTTGTTGAAAGATTTATGAAATGCTCTGCAGGGCTGTTATATAACAAGTAGTAATTAATGGACCGTATTGAAATTGTCATAGACTTATAATAGGAAAACCAGTATGGTGTGAAGAGAAAACATTACTGGTTAACCAATTGTGGAAAAATAAACTATTCTCAGACAGTTCAGGAAGTAATACATAACCAGGAAATTTTGTCGTGAAGTGTGAGAGGATTTCTCCTTCCCAAAGACAGAATCAGAAGTAGGCCTTGAATAGGAACTGAGATTCCTCAATATCAAGTTCAATTTTCTACCCACAAGAACAGATTTCTTCTTGAGAAGAGCACCCTGAATATTCTTACTCTTCTTTTGTTCTGGTTTCTGATGACTTTAACCAAACAGATAGCAGTGAATTTTACTGAGTATAGATACAGCTAATTTTAGCCTATGGAAAAACCGAAATGAAATGAGAAAAATCTTATTCATTTTATTTTCTTTATTCCAATGTGACTAAGACTGGGGTCTTCCTTGGTAATCGGTAATTTTGTCTAGTGAGTTTTAAATAACAGGTGATTGACCTCTTATCATTTCTCCTGAGAACTCATTTCACCATGTAAAGGAGCTGAACTCTTAGGAAATTTTCCTTGACATAATATTATTTTATATTATTTCTTCACACATTTTCTTATATTCAAATTTACCTCCATAAACAAATGAGTAAGAATTTTAGGAGGGAAGGAAGGAATGGAGGAAGGCAGGGAAGGAGGGAAAAGAAAAAGCACTCTAAATAAGTTCTTGTTGGGAAGAAAAGTGTGGATATCCCTCAGAACAAATTTGTGGAAATGGCAGCAACTCAGAATCAACAGTAAATTCTCTTCCTAATTTCATTACCATCAAAAACTTCTGTGAATTTAATTGATCCTCAGGTTGTTCCCATCAACCTCATATTTAATCCAGTAAGGAAAATCTATCCATACTATTCATGTTAATCTGCATAGTAAAGTTTAAACATCAACCCTGAGAAGATTTGTGAGTAGAGGGAGAGAGGCAGCTTAACCTTCCCTGTAATTGTAGCATCATTTTTGATTTCCCACAAATTCCCCATCAGACTCCATATTTCAAGTTTAAACTCCTCAGGTGTCACTCTTAAAATCCTGTATTTGAATTGTTCAGTTCTCAAAGAAGTGACTATCTGAGGGAATTTACTAGAAGGAGAAACAGCTCAAAAAGTGGCTCTACAGTCTTCAGAGTTGGACTCTTTCCCACCTCGGTTTTCAAAAACAAAGTAGTTTCCAGATAATCATAAAGCTAAAATAATATCTTATGATTTGGTTGTAAAAAATCCACTTGTATAGGTGTTTCTTTGCTTTACCAAATGTGGGTATGCTTTCATTGGAATCAGGTTCTGATCTATTTAAGTAGATTCAATGTCTTAGTTTCTGGACTCCTAAAGAGCTCTAATCATGTTACTCTTCTGCTTCACATCCTTCCTACAATGACTATCCTTGTTCTCAGAACAACGTTCGGAGACCTCAACACTGTCACCAGATCTTGCATGATCTGACCCTGGGTTTTCTCATCTGCCTTGTGCCTGACCAGTCTTCCCTGCATCTTGTCCTCATTGGCCAACATCAGCTTTCAAAATGTCACACCTTGCCTCCATGCTTTGGAAGGCCTCTACATGCTAACGTTCATTTGACTTTTTTGCATCCTCTGTTATTCTCCTCTTTTCCTAATTAGCCCCCACTGATGTCTCATACTGTTGCTTGATCCCTCATCTTTAGGGAAAATTTCTCAGACCATAGTCACTGCCACAAAAGGTCAGGTCCCTGTCATGAGTTCCCACAGGACTTTGCCTCCAAAGTATAATCAAACATACAATCATGTTGGTGTACGTGTAGTATGTCCACCTTGTAGGACTGGGTGAACTTGATGCTTCAAAAGACAGAGACACTGTCTTCGTTGCTCACCACTGTGTCCCCAAGGCCTGTGTATACCTTGTGAAAAGTGGAAAAATGACAGCGTAGCTTACAGCCCCTGCTCAGAGACAGGTCTATTCATAACATGACCCACCTGGGAATGACCAGAATGACTGGAGGATGGTTGTTCATAGTGATTTGAACAAGCAATACTGTTAAAGCATGGTTTAAACTGAGTGAAGGAAATATTTTTCACATTAATCTAGTTTATTGCCAATTTAAATAATCAAAGCAATACTCTAAAGATCGTACAAGTAACTTTGAGTGGGTTCCTATGTTTATTAAGCATATGATTAGAGGCACATATCTCTACAGAATGATTATTCCATCTCTTGTGCATTTTAACCATTTTCCTTGACTTCTTATAATGTATGCTTTTTCAGATTTAAATTATTAATCCACTGAGAACCCATCTTTGTTTTTCACAGGAGCTAGTGCATTGTTAAGTACTGCTTGTAATAATACTTAAGGATAACAACCAAAGCATATGTCTTAGAGAAATTAAGAGACTCTTAAATTATCTTTTTTTTCCTTGCATATAGATAGTTAATTGTGGTGTGTAAACCTAAGTTAAATGTGGATAAGAGCAAAGTGATGCAATTGTGTTATACAATCATGGGTAATCCAGAAGCTTTATCCTTCAGGGGCTCAAGTGAAGAGAACTAGTGATAAGGAAGCACAGTGTTCCAAGAGTCGCTAAAACATGTCTTTAAATTCTGGAGAAAGTTAAGTTGTTCCAGAGCCTTGTTAGGGAAATAGATCTTGAAGACTTAGAGGAATGAGAAAGAATAGTGTTCACTGAGAGGAAGAGTGAGGTTTGAAAGCATATAAGCAAGATGATGCTAATCATCATCATCATGTCACATTAAGGTTGAGTTGATGAAGAATTTACATACAGTGTGACAGACATAGAGGCTACACAAAAAGGGATTCATGTCTCAACATTTCGTTAGTCCTCAGAGAGGTCAGTATGATACTATCTGTTAAGATTACAACCAATCAACCCAAAAGTATGTGATTAGAAAGGGAGAGTCGGGACTACCTCCCCTCCCTTACCTCTTCACTTGCTCTCCCAGGGGGATCTTCTCAGCTGGTCTCCTCCTGCCCTCACTGCTGTTTCACCCACCTGGAACTGACTTTTCACATTGCTGGTGGCAGTATTATTAGTGTGGAGCAGACTGGTCTCCCAGTTAGAGCAAGGACACCATGATCCATCATCACTCACCGTCTTGGCCACCTCAGTGCATGGGATAGTATGAGGCTTAGGTGTGAAAACACTACAGATCACACATATAGAAATCACCAGGTCCATCCTCCCAATTTCCCCGGGTATCATTTGACATAAAGCTGACCTCCCAACTGAAGAGTTTTGCATTTTATGACCAGGATGCTTGTTGCAAACATCTGGTGGAATTTCAAAGAGACCTCAGAAGGCTTCTTTTAAAACCAACTTTAATAGTGGATTTTTTTCCCCTTGCTCTTTCCTCTGGACAAGCACAATACATTCGCAATGCAGATGCACTTCACTCCCTGCTGTGTGTTTTATCTAGTCTTGTTTCTGGGTCTTGTTATTGGCATCCTGTCATAAGATCCTTGATGCTGAGTCATACAGGAAGTCTGATACGGTTCCTGTGCTTCCGAATGAATTTTTCAAAGAAGGCTGTTTAAAAAAACTGGACACCCTAGGGAGTGGCAGTAAGTCAGTCACCTCCAAGGGAGCTCAGGCTACATAACCCCATGGTTTAAGTCTCAGGTGTCGGGGTGGAGCATCCAGTGTGAACAACTAAATAAAAACAAAACAAAGTGCTTCTTCATTCCCTGTCTTCCTACCTGCCTGTCCACTTGCCTTCATTCCTCCCTGCAACTTCCCTTAAAAAAAAAAAGTTTGGTCCATATGGCATTATTCAGTTCTTACTGTTCTCTGAAATACTTCGATAGTTTGACCTATTCTGCTGTCCAACCATTTAAAACATGAGTACATAATTTTGGACCAAACTATAGTGGAAAATAAAAATAAAATAATTGTACATATTTTCAACTTGAAAATAGGCAGGAAAGCAAACTGGGGGTTGGGGGAGGCAGGAATGATATCTTCAGTTTCAGTTATAAAGTAGGATAACAGAATGGAGCATAACTGGAATAGGTTCTAATTTTTTCACTGCTACTCCTTATTCAAATGACCTTGTATGGTCATCTTACTTTTTGAGGTCATAATATCTTCTTCTATAAAATGAAGGAATTGTGCTAAATTAACCACATAAAAGGATTTTCTAGTACTGACATCTGTGAAGACATTTCATACCAATGTTCAAAGACTTAAAGAAAAATGTCATGGCTGTAGTCCAACGGTAGATGTGAACATGACTGATATAAAAATGAGAAATTGGAAAGCCATGAAGTAATGACTTTAATTTCCTACAATAAGTACTGCTCCACATTGTAGGTATACAGCAGTTCTAAGCACTTCACACACATCATCTTATTGTAATAGTCACTATACCTCTCCCACAGGCATTTATCTTCATTTTACAACTATGAAAACTGAATGCTAAAGAGGTAAATTGATTAAAATGATATGGCTAGTAATTGAGTATTAAAGATTAAATCCCAGTCTTTCAGATTTCATAACTCTATTCGATACTCTAGGACGACTCCAAAATAAAACCAAATAAACATCAATAACAACAATCACTTGGATGTAATATGAGGAATATAGATGATTTTAAAAATGGTTGCTAATGATGAGTTAAAGGAGGGAAAATATTGCCTTATGTGTGGTAGGAAGATTCCTAGAGAAGATGGTTTTTCAAGAACATTTTCCAAGTCTCCATATGTCTGCCTCCTTCCTCACTGAAGAATGTATCTTCATATCCCCACCACCATCATCATCATCATCATCATCATCATCATCATCACCGCCATCATCAACATCGTCATCACAAGTAAAATGAGGTACAATTGTGCACACCCGCCTCTCGTGATGTAAAATTGCATTCTTTTGATGCGTTGGCAAATCACTGTCCTGGTACAGAGTTTTCAGTGAATTATGGAGCGACTAGGGAGTCGGAAAAGTTTAGAAAGTCAAGTTCTAAGTGTGGTTGCTGTTATTCCGAGAACCCTTAGATCCCCCTACTGGTGGCCAGCAATGACACCAGGGAGTCCCTTCCAGCTGGCATTGTCTCCTTGATCTCTACTCTGGTGTGGAACATTCAGAAAGAAAACACAGTGGGTGTGCACATGCCAAGCTGTCCACAGCTCCACAATCCCTTGGGGAAAGGAGATTATGCAGGCACTGCATATTTTTCAGTAAGTAATTATACGTAGCATGATTGATGTTCATTGGGGAGCACCCTTGCCTCTGTGCCACAAGACTGTCTAGAGGAGGTTTCTGACAGGACTGTATGAAGTGAGCAGAAAGGCACATTTTTCTGTCAGGGAGTGCAACATGATTAGAAGAAAGTACATGCTCATATTCAGACAGGTATATGAAGGTGTCCCTGCTTGCACTAGTCCCTTTCTGAGGCACAACATCTGTGCCACATTCCTTAACCCTATCCCCAAGTCTTTTACCACCTATTCCTGCATCATCTCCTTTGCCTTCTTTGTCATTGCACTAGTGCTTGAAATAAAATAGCAGCTTAACTTGATTGGGTGAACGATCCTATATCCAAAAAATAGTAAGCTTCTCCCTCATGCTAGAAGCTGCAAACTTTTCATATTGCTTTTTTGAGAAAATTAGCTCCAAGTATTCAAACAACCTATCTTCAGATTGTTCTACGAGATGAGCTCAGCATTTGCATATACACACTGACACTGAAAAAGTCATGTAAATCTATAAAGAAAGCAGTTTTACTTCCTGTTCAACCAATGGCTAACTTTTTCTTTTTCATGTACACACACACACACACACACACACACACACACACACATCCTATGGGCTTTGGATTCTGAAAGAAAGAAGATCATGGTGCCCGCTTAACTATTTCTTATATTCTGCCTGAGGGGTAGACACTGAGCTGTTTTGAAGTGGCAAGGCAGCCGTAAGCAGAATCATTCACCTACTCTTCTTTTGTCTTCACTCCCATCAGTTACATTGGCTAACAGGGTTAGCTGACACATGGAAGCACAGGTCACCCATGACATAGGAATTATAACATAGGACTTCAGGACCTGAAGAGCTGAAGGACCAACTGGACAGGCTTCCAACTGGCTGGAGCTGAGGTGATAGACT
This sequence comes from Solenodon paradoxus, assembly GCA_004363575.1. Lineage (NCBI taxonomy): Eukaryota > Metazoa > Chordata > Mammalia > Eulipotyphla > Solenodontidae > Solenodon > Solenodon paradoxus. Next base: position 120,313 of record RJWH01000356.1, on the reverse strand, counting down.
GAAAGGGAAATCTAATTCATGTCTGACCTTAGTAACAGCATGATCACTTATTATTGGGAGCATTGCATCTCAAGTAACAAATCATCATTGAGCTAGCTTAAGACAAAATGAATTTTTATCATCGAGACACTGGAAGGGAGAAAGAGCCACAGAAGCAAAAAACTAAATAAACACTGAAAACAAAGTTGATGAATTTCAGAATGGAGCTGAATTCCTTCTTTGGGGACAAGAACTCAAACAGTAAATTGCATGACATCATATCAGACAGAAAGGACACCCTCTCTGTATGGCTCACAAGTTAATCTTTTATATTCTATGAATTTATTTCATCTGCCTCTGTCTTGTACAGACAGTCACATGGTAAAAGGGCTGAGCAGAAGCTACCCAGTTGGGATTAATGAGGCAACTTCCAGTCTGAATCTGTAGATACTGAATGGTGTTGAATTATTGCTTCCCGTTATTTACCATCTTACTGAACATCTGTAGTAGTCACTGTCCTTCAGCCTGGGCACTATATAAAGTGTAAAGAAGACCTAAACCAAACCTACAGCCTATAGTGAAGTCAGATTAGAGTAACCAAACTTCAAGTTTCCTATAGATCCATGAACATAAATAATATAGGAAGGAAGGAAGGAAGGAAGGAAGGAAGGAAGGAAGGAAGGAAGTAAGGAAGGAAGGAAGGAAGGGTGGAAGGGAGTGAGTAAAGAGGGAGGTAAGAAGAAGGAAAAAATATTTCCCCGCCATATATATGGGTATGTCAAAAGGACACAAAAGACCATCAATAAAGTTTGTGATATTGAAACAAGGACAATTTGAGCAAAAAAATAAAATAGCATGCACTATAACCCAAAGTATGAAACAAATATCTGTGAATCTGTATTGATATGAATAAATGATTGAGAAGTAAATAAATCACTATGTACAGTTACATTTAAGGAGTGGAAAATTACCTCCCCCTCTTGAGGTTAAAGTTTCTACATAAGTGGGGGAAGACAGATAAGTATTCTTCTGAGAAAGGCCACTAAATAGCTTACATAAATATGCTATCCTCAAGGAGGGGGAAGTGAATTCTCCACTCCTTAAATGTAGGTTGTACATAGGGATTTCCTTCCAAAAAATACAGTATGGAAAAAAGGTAGGAGGCATGTTTTTTGAGGGCCATAGTCTGACAAACAATACTTCAGTCAAGTGATCTTGGTCAACATTCACAGTGATAGTCATGTTGAGAGTGTTTACCTTGATATGATATAGTGAACATGACACTTTACTCACCTTCCTCTCAAAATCCACACCCCAGTCTAAACCTGAGAAATCCATCAAATACTTCTAATAGAAATACATTGTACAAAAAAACTGGCCAATCCTCTTGAAAATTGTCAAGGTCATCAAAAATAAGGAAAATTTAAGAAAGCGTTACCACCAAGAGCAGCCTAAGGAGAAATAAGTACTAAAATACAATGAATATCCGCATTAGATGCCAGAACAGAAAAGGAATATTAGGTAAAAACTAAGGAAATTTGAATGAAATATGGACAGTAATTAATAATAATGTATCTATATTGGTTCATTAGTGGTGACAAATGTAAAATAATAATACAAAATGTCAGTAATAGGGGAAACTGGGTGTGCGGTTTATGGGGAATCTGCAATATTTTCACAACCATTCTAAAATAAAGTTTATTTAAAAGAAACAATGATACATACTTACACTCAAAGTAGCCTTGATTTAAAAGTCAGATAATAGCAAGTGCTGGCAAAGAAGTGGAGAAACAAGAACTATCATATATTGTGAATGATAATGTCAAACAGAAACTGTGGGAATAAAAATTGCCAGTTTCTTACAAAGTTAAAATAAATTTTCCATTATATCCAAAAATTCCATTTCTAGGAATTACTTAAAGGAAAGTAAAACAAATATCTGCATAAATCCTTATACACAAATGCTTACAGCAGGATTCTTCACAATAGCCACACACACACACACACATAACCCAAAGCTTACCACTCAATGGGTTGATTCAAAAGACATGCTATATTCATACAAAGAAATACTACTTAGGAACAAAAGGTAGTGAGTCACTGATACATGCTGCAACAGAGAAAAACATTAGGTGGAGTGGAATAGCCAGATTGGAAAGATCACGTGTATGTGTATGTGTATATGACATGCTCACATGATAAAAAATCTATTAAGACAGAAAACAACTAGTGGTTACCTGTGACTAATTGTGTAACACAATTTGACTGTATTTGAATAGAGGCTTCTCTTGGAGGTGTTGAAAATGGCCCAAAATTGAATTTTGATAGTAGTTCTACAAATCCATACATTTACTATAAAGTGTTGAAGAGAACAGAATTATAATTTTTATTATTTTATTTTATTTATTATTTTAAATTCTATCCCCATCAAGCTTTTAAAAAAAAAACCCAGGCTATAGATGTGATAGCCTCTGCTAAGCACTGTGGAAACATGAAAGTGGTTAAGTAGTTCTTTAATAACTTTTATTATTTTATTTTATTTATTATTTTAAATTCTATCCCCATCAAGCTTTTAAAAAAAAAACCCAGCTATAGATGTGATAGCTTCTGCTAAGCACTGTGGAAACATGAAAGTGGTTAAGTAGTTCTTTAATCTGGGTAAGAGCTCCTGGAAATATTAGGTGGCAAACCCACACCATCTGATGCAACAGGTGCTGCTCGTGTTCAGCCATATGCACTGTATCAGCCAGAACACCACATCCCAGCGGTTGCAAGTGTTGTCTGTTCATAGCTCATACCTGACTCTTCCCCGGAGAGTTATTCTAACTGACTAAAGCTGTCACATCTGAGCTTCCTAAGAGGAGACCTCCAGCTTCCTCCTCTGGCCCTGGCAGGTGGGCAATAACTGACTAATACGAGTCTAGCACAGCCCAACCCACTTGTTTGAGCAGGTCAATCTGAGGCTACACTTTTCCTAAAACAGATTTTCCCAGCTCCTTCACCTGCATTTTTTTATTTGTCATGTTTTACTGCTTTCGCCGAGAGCACTCTCACGCTGCACCAGCTATCCAGGATTCCTGTGCAATAGTCTGATTAGAAGGCACCAGAGTTTAAACACCGGATAAGCACATGGCATGCCCTGGTGGCTTGGTGGTAATATCCACCGGACGTAGTCCACGTACATCCTGACCAGTGGGAACAACCAAGATGAATAACTAGACAAAATAAATTACTTCTTTCTCCTCTCCCTTCCTGCCTACCTGTCTTTGCTCATCTTCATTCCTGCCTGCAGCTTTCCTTTAAAAAAAAGTGAAATCTAGACATGCCCTGATAGTCCACACACATCCCAAGAACCTAAGTTAAATACCTAGGGCCAGAGGGGAATAACCAAAATTAAATAACCTAAATTAAAATCAATAAATGCTTCTTCCTCCTCTCTTTTCCTGCCTGCCTGCTTGCTTTCATTCCTACCTGCAGCTTTCCTTTAAAATAAAAATAAGTAAAATGCTTGATAAACTCGAAGTCCCCATAGTTAAATCTAGAAAGAATCACACTCTTAAAAAGAATTGTGAATGTCAGTTTTGACATAACCATGCAAATATAAAATAATTATTGAGATAAAGATTTTGACATAGACCTAGAAAATGAGAATCTCACAACTGAACCTTGTTAACAGGCTGCAGATGAATGCTAAACTCCTCTGTTTACCTGTACCATTCAGGTTTTGGACCTCTGTAGATATTCTTCATCATGCTTTGATCTTGGAAACCTGGTACACTGGCTTCCAACCACATCTACAGTCTTTGGAGGCTCTGCACACCTACCGCCATAACTTGCATGTCCCTTGCTTCTTATAAAGCCTGAACAGATGAGAGCAGAGAACAGCAGAGTTAGTTAAATTCCAGGTACCCAGAAGGAGAAGTCTCCAAGACAGATGAGACACAGTGTTTTACCTTTTTACTGTGTTCATAAAAGTTGCTGGGATAGAGACACATTTACAATTATAATGGACTGCTCACCAAATGACAAAGAAAGGAAACGTGACCATCTTTTTATAGCCCAAGTAACAATTAAACTGAGTTGCATAAATGTGAAGTCTCGTCAAGGCAAAGGGTTTCCAGATGAATTCTCTACACATGTAAAGATCCCAGGCTCCCTGAGTTGGGCCCTCAGGGCCCTGAGGCTCAGAAAATAAGGAGAAAGATGTTACGACAACTTGGCACCAGTGTTCTGCTGTGGATACCAGGGTGGGGCACTTTTTCCAAGTTAGAAGAAAATAGCTGCAGGCAAGACAAACAGTAAAGATGTAATCCACAGAAAACACACTGAACTTAGAGACGAGCTGTGTGTCTGACACATTCATATATTCTAGCCTTAGACATAGGCCTTTGTTCTGTTGTCGCTATTATTTTCTCACATCTGTAAAATAGGAAATAAAGACAGGAGACACAAAAGGCCCTGAAATTTCTACAAGTAGGTTTTTAACTTTTTTTTTTTTCACTCTTCCACCCCCTTCTCATCACTGCATTTCTACTATTCACTCTCTCATGGTTTATGCTCGTTGTGAAATCTGCTTTGTGGTCAATGCTTGGCCTGTGTTCATGTCAATATGGACATAAAACAAGGCAGCTTCGCTCAGCATCAGTGTGCAATCGAGCAATCACTGACGAAGTGAAGTTTTTACAGGGTGACAGGAGGGCAATGTGGAGGGAGGCGGTCAGGCTTCCCTCCGGCATGTTCCTCAGCAAAACAATTGTCATATAGATACTCTCTTCCCACAAGTCCCTTTTTTTCTTTTCTTATTTAAAAAGGCAATTCTATAAGGATAGTTAGCAAAAGGTCAAAACTTCCAAGAATTTCAAGGGAGAAATTTGAAGGCAAAACTTCGCTATTTCAAGTGACAGGATAATATAAGGGAAGACTTTCTGAAGTTCAATGAGTTACTAGAATCCTTAAAGTTGGGAGTAGATTCTTTCCAAAAGCTTTTATCCTATTTAAACATTCCTTAAACACAACTGTATTCAAGTCACATATCTAATATGGGCCAGATATTACCAGCTTGCTCTGTGATTGCTGCCACCCAATCTGCCCACCATGATCCCTCATAAGCCATTTGCAAAGGGCAGGTGTTTGCTTCCCAATAAGTAAATTACACAATTCCAAAATACCTGAAGATAGAGCGGGCTGCATCCCAAACCTTTCCCACAATATATATTTTGCCTTCCCACATAGTTTCTATTTCTTTTTAAATTCTCTAGCATATTTTTTTGGGCTTATGCTTGACTATTAATGTATAGCTAGAAGATGTAAAGAAATAGACTAAGTATTCTATTTTTTTCTCCAGACCTAGAAATTTTAATTCAATAAATATTTGGGATTACTTACCTATCGTTATATTTAACCTTTTACATCTGTCATAATGTTACAATCTTTTCACGTATGTAGACTCTGTCTTCACAAACAGACAGTTCTTTCACAACACATATTTATTAAGGGCTTCTGAAGACCAGTCACTTCCAGAGATAAAGAATTAAAGAGGATCCGTCAATATCTTCACAGGGTTTTTAGTAAGTCATATCACAATCACACACATGTTAGCAGCATTGGGAAATTCACATCTAATCCACTTTCAAAAGCAATGTTGAGGCTCCTTATAAGATGCTCCAGCAGACAGGTGAGGCAGGTAAGGACAGGAATTGAGTCTTCATCTTTCTATTTCCAAATCAAAGACGGTGCCTGTCACAGACAATGAGACTCTCAGTATGGCGTCTCTGTGGGTCATCAGATGGTTAAGTCTATCTCCACACTGCATACAATGAGGAAACAGAAAAAGGTAGCAACATAGCTGTTCTTCTCATGGAGGAGATGCTCTAATCAGGAATAATAACAGAGTCTGTTCACAATGGGTTCTTAGTAAATATTCGGCTATGTACCTTCTTTAATAATCCTCTGATCTCTATCAACACAGTGACCTTACTAAAACAATTCTGAATCATTTAAATCTGAAGAGAAAGCAAACTTTAAAATGGGAGGCCAGAGCTATTCTAGAAGCTAGATGGTGATATGGAATAGTGATTGTTGTTTATTTTTAAAATACCATCTGTTAAGTCTATAAAAACAATTCCATATATACATACTTAGCTTTACTTCCTATAACTGAAGGTGAGGCCTAGATAGTACACAAAGTATATACGACATTATATATATATATGTGTATATGTGTGTATATATATACATATATATACACAACTCTAAGTATACATGATAATAATATACCTGATTCTTCCCCATAGAGAACTATGGCCATACAATTGGATAATCGTACCCTAGGGAAAAGGAAAATATCCAAACATTTCTTAATGATGTATGGTCCTAATTGACATCAATAGCTGAAGACACACAGTGTTATCATGCCTCACCCAATTAAGTTGAATTGCCATTAATAAATGAAATCCTGACACAAGTCCAGCTCACAAAGAATTTATTCAGTACAAAGCTATACCAGGGGTCATTTTCCTAGACTCAGAATTTGTAATTATTGATGAATATTAGTAATTTATTTTGTACATAATTGCTATGAGGCAGAAACTCCAGACCAATTCATTAACCTATGGGATAAGAACTACCATAGTAGAGAAAATCAAGGGAAAATAGCAGAAACAATTCTACTGGGGAGGAGAGCTGAAATTAGTACCATCTTTAAAGAGCTAAATGATGAAGAGGTGGTAGTTTCCATCATATCCCCATTTAATTTATAAGTTTTAAAAAATCAGCTGCAACATAAAAGATCACCATGAACTAATACTTACTCAACCCTTTTCTCTAAGAGTCATTTCTGTTATCTTATCTTCAATGTCTAATATTAATTCCTCTGTGAGACAGAGTCTGCTTATAGCACTTTCCATGTTTATCTTTAATTCCTTGACTGTAGCTTTCATCAGCAGCATTTCCGCTAGGACCTTCTTCATGGCCTCAGTCTCTGGTGAGTATTCCTTCTGATCTATCACTTCTTTTCTGAGGTCTTCTAATTTCCTTTGGGTAGTTATGTGTGCCTCCTGCATTTCATTCAGCTTTTTCATAACTACTATTTTGAACTCTTTGTCTGTTAGGTTGTCCCCATCAATATCAAAGGAATCCTTCTCAAACCATGAGCAATCTCAATGGCAGTTCTTTAGTCAAATGTGGTTTCTTTACTAACAAATTAACATGGCCTTCACGTACATAATATGTGGTCATTGATAAGACCATTCTTCCAGTTCCATGAAAGATAAAAGATTTTCTTAAGGTGGATAAGAACACACATTTATAGTCTTGTTCTTTGTGTAGGAACCACTTAATTAAAAAAATCTTAGCCCCCCAACCCCATTTCTAACATTACAGGATTTTAAATATTTGTGCAAGATATTTAGGAAATATTTTATGCAAATATTTATTTAATCTTAAACTGGCAGGAGGACAAAAAATTGCCTCCCAGATTGGTCAGCTCCAGCTGATGGTTCATTTGTATTTTGAACTGGCAAGAATAAAATCACCTGATGTACTAAGGATACAAGAAAATGAACTCTAAAACATAAAGAAATTTGTAGGCAAGGAGTCAAACATCAGTTTATTTGTTTTAATTTTATGGTTGTTTCTTTTGTTTGTTTGTCTTTATGTCTGATGTTTCTTTTGGTCATTTCCCCAATCTATCTGCTGTCTGCATTAGACAGAGGAAGTAAAAAGATCGCATAACCTGAAAAAGCACTTTATATATTTCCTTGGGGAAAATGTATTCGAATTTCCAGAAGTAAACCACCGAGACGTTGGACATAAATAATGTAGGAAATGCTCATAAATCAAACTTCAGCTGCTGATTTCTCAAAGAATGTTGAAACAATATAGTTGGAATTTTCTCTTCTTACCTGAGTCTAAACCACTAAGCATCTTGAAAGAGACTTTATGGGCAGTTTCCCCGTAGATTTATTGTTTGCATGCAGGAACATCAATCTCTCTAAATGTGGGACAGAGAGAACATAGGCTATGAATTAGGTGTGCCTCTTGTCCAGAAAGATGGAAAATATAAAGAAACAAATGCCAAGTACACTGCTCTGTGGAAACCCATTTTGTAATGCTGTGTTTTATGTCAGCATGAGAACTTTGAATTTTAATGCTGAAATAGTTTCAAAAAAATAGTTCATCTCTCTTCCTATTCTAAGATAATTATACAAAAATAGAAAGACATCAACTGCTTTTTAAATTGAATTGTTGGTTTAGTTATTTGTAGAGGTTACTTGTCTGACAGCTCAATAAATAACACAAAGTTTACCCCAATAATAGCGTTCGCAAAACTGTGATGGAAACACAACAAAAACATTGTTATAGATGCAATCTACTAATAACACTCAGATATCGGGAGGTTAACTTATGCTCATTTTGTATGTCAATTCATGTCTATAGTTTCATCCCTTGGGTAGATCATTGTATTCACCATCACAGTCAAGTTACTAAACAATACCATTATCACAAAAATCTCTTCTGTTGTGCTTTTTTAACTGGACTTGGCTGCCTCCCCCATGTTTTTCCCTTACCACTAATGCTCTATAAATAGAATCACTACTTACATAAACTTTCAAAATTATCTTTATGTTTTGTTGTCTACTCCAACTTTCATTTTCTAGGAGTACACATAGTTTTAAAAATGTTATTGAGGCAACATTAAAAGACATCAGCTTTAAGCAAAGTAGAAAGTAAACAATAAACTGGAAAAATGTTTCAAAAATTACTAGCTTCAGAATATAAATAATTCCTACATGTCGATTTAATACTGTAATATATATGTTAAAAAAAATGACGTGGGGCCTGCACGGAACATTTGACTTCTTCAGACAGCTCCCTGCTGTGTGTCTGTATAAATGTCTGCCTTTCACCTCTGCTCACAGTTAGATTTTAGGCACCGTACTTCTACTTTCTTCCTTCTCTTTCACTTCCCTCCCTTTGCCTCACCTCTGCCTGCCTTCTAAGGAGTCACATGAGGCTCAGAGGATGGCTGGAGGCCTAGGAGGAAATCAAAAAATCCCAAAGCTAGCCAAGACTGAACAATAGTGAACAAAACTACCCTTAGTGACCGACTGACTGACAAAATGCTGTTTGCTCACATTCTGCTTTGACTGTTCTTCCTAGGATTTCTCTGAGATACAATTTGTCACCCAGAGAAAAGAGCTACAGTGAGGATTCTGTTCCCTGGCTGCCTGCACCTTCAGAAGAGCAGGAGAGCCTGGGCATTTCCCCACATTTACTGTGTAGAATCATCACCTAGTGAAAGATTTCACCCCATCCTGCCCTCCAGAAAAGGGAGCAACCTCTTAGAGACCTTTGACCATCCTTGTAAGAATTGGACTGACCTTCCCACATTCTCTTATCAAAATCTATCTCCCCTTAATGAGACAGGTCACAAAACGGAAAGTGCATCCAATGGAGAGAAATCAGAGGATGAATCCCAGCTTGTTTCCTTGATCATTTATGTGCTTTGGGGAAGCATTCAGTTCCCTGGGCCTCGGTACTCTTGCTGTAACTTCAGGTGAGCATTGAGGTGTAGAGAGAATGGTAAGGAAGTGTCTCATGTGTAAGAGGCGCTCTGGAACCTACGGAGACTTCCTCCTGCTGATGGAGACTGGTCCAAATTCTCTGCTTGGATGCTCAGACATCACGCGTGTGTTTCACCCCTGACTGGTCAACTTTTTCTCTCCTCCTTTTATGCCCTGCTCACTTTCATCTTACTTCCCAGACAGAGCAGGTTGTCTCACCTCCTTTCCATGACCCAATCCTAACCAACCTTCAAGGCCTTATGAAGGAATTCCTCACACACAGGAGTCCTCCCAGAGACTCCAGCCCACACCAGTGTCAAGCTTCTCTGAAGACTATTTTCAATTCCTAAATTAGCACTTATCCATCAACTAGTCATTTAAGGTTTGATCATTTTATCTTCTCCATTGCCCTGTTCGTGAGGATAGTAACATCATCAGCTTTTTGTGAACAACTCAGAGTATTTCACATCACACTAAGCACAAGATGCTAACTCAGAGTTGAATTTCATAGCTAGTTTGTTGACTAAGAGCCTAAACACAGCACAGAGTCCATTCATTTCCACAGATGGATGGTGCCTCCTATTCAGGCTTTCACGAACTATCCTTCCTGTAGCTTTCCTCTCAAATCCTCTTCAGAATCATGTCAAACTCTTTACTGAGAACAGAGATTGAATGATGGTGTGAATAAAAGTGAGTGTACAGAGGTGTCAAGTGGTGATTGGTCCAGAGACTCAGAGAGAGAACATGGCTCCACATAATTAGAGAAAATATCTTGGCAGGCTAAGGGGGAGGAAATAGAAGAAATGGGCAGGTGATGCATCGGGGGAAGGCAAGGATGCTGTGAGGAGGCATCTGCCACAAGGCCCTCCCTGGCCACACGGGCTGTGCTCATGGTGCTGTGTTGTGTGGCAGCTGTTTTCTCAGATGTCTCTTGAAACTGCTGCTGGGGTGAATTTCATATTGGGGTCCATGTGCTGCAGAATGGCCGACCTCACTTGCTCTAAAGCCAGAGGAATTCAAGAAAAAAGAAAACCTTCCCACATCTTCTGTCCTCACCTCAAAATGCCCATGTGAATATCAGCTGATATTCGTGGCTGCCCGGCGGAAGGACTGGATTCTCTCAGGCCATGGAATGAAGGAGTCTAACTCAATTTGAACGTTATCTCAAGAAGCAAGAAGGCATTTGTGACATTTGTGTGCTTGGGGTGGGGGTGAGGGGGTGACAATTAAAAGCAGAGTGAAAATCACAATACATGAGCACAGTGTGGGTGCAGTGAGATCAGGGAACGGACATTAGTGTGGTCTGGGATGTGGGGGGCTGCAGGAGGAGAGGTCGGGAGACACTTTCCACAGAACATGGCTTTGTTATTGAGCCTGAGAAGTGGGGTAGGGCCAAAGCAAGAGAAAAACAAGTAGATGAGATTTTAATTGTCCAGTGAAGGCGGGCGGGGAGGAAATGTGATAAACTTTTGTATTGTGTACAGATGTAAATTTGCTGTCATGTACACCTCAAACCTAATTTTAAAATGCAATATTCCTTCAATAAAATCAGTTAAAAATTTTTAAAAAAATGAGATTTATACCTGCACATTCTCAAGTAGCTGCTAGAGAGAAAGGGGAGTTTGGAAAGAAAGAAAGGGGAAAATGACAGGGGAAGATTGAAAGAAAGAGAATTTATGGGATAAATATAAATGGAACAGTTGGGAGCAAAGTGTCCCCCTGTGCCCACCCCGGCCCCTCCAGTGTTGACCTAAATAATCTGAGAGGAATTGTGAGGTTTCTACTGAGTAATTCAGTGTCCCCGAGAGGTTTGTCAGAATTTGAGAGTTATTAAAAATCTTCTAAAGGATGCCAAATATGTTCCTAATGCCCATAGATCCAGGATTTGACCACATTTCTGAGCCTGAGAAAAACCAACCTCTGGGGCACCTGGACGAGCTAAGATAATCTTTGGAGGATATATTCCATAAAGGAAAAATGTATTGCAATTTAATAGTGACCTCTGCAAAACTGTCAAATTGGAAAAGTAGGTCTTTGATTACCATTCCCCCAACCACCAGACTCAGTTCAGTCATCAATTTTCCCAGAAGTGCCTCAGATCCCCAACTTATGTTTCAAGTTACCTTCCATTAAAACTCAGATTGTTCCTATTCTCCCAGCAATTGGAAGATATAAAGAATCTGATAACGGGTGGGCCCTGGTGGAGCAGTTCGGTCCACATGCACCTCAAGTTTCCAACTTCAAGCCCCAGGGCCTGGAGGAACAATCAAGATGAACGACTAAATAAAATAAATTTTAGAAATAATGCTACTTCCTTCTCTTCTTGCCTGTCTATTTCGTCTATATTCCTGCCTACAACTTTCCATTAAAAAACTATTTGACAACTGCATTCCCATTGAGTATTGAATAGCTAATCAAAGCATCCTACCTGAACTCTCTATATTTGCCTTTCACTTAGAGAGACTGCAGTCACTGTTATGAAGCCATGCAGAGGAATATTTGAGAGTTTGAGATGGCATGGCATTCATGGCACATAGAGAGTTATTTTAACTCTGCACCACAGAGACGTAGAGGGTGGCAAAGACACTTCCTCATACTGCATCAATCACAAATGCACTCATGTACATATACACACATGTTATGCACACACATACACATGGGACCACGTGTACTCTGTAGATGCACATTCACATTTCACAGCAAACAAGGATCCAGTTAGAAACACTAATCAGCCCTGTCTCACTTCATAATGTTGCCTGATTTCTATCAGGTCTATCACTTCTAAAATTATACACTAGAGATTTTTCAGCCCAACTCATTTTCTCCCCCAACCCTTAGGTAATTATTTGAGAGGAAATTACACTATACATTAAATAAAATAATTTCTTTCCCAGACAGATCTCAGACTTCAGGCATTTATAAGCTGATACCATATAATAAAGTAATTGTGTAATTAGGAATACATTTGTCAAGTAGATAATTATTATGCTTAGAACATGCAAAAATGGATTTTTAAAGAGAGAGATAAAAAGATGATATTAAGTATTTTACTGGATCAAATGAAAGCTTCAAGTTTTATTGGAAAAGAATAAATGACCCTCTCCAGAATTGGTTTTATGAGTCTATAAGTCCATTTTTTAAAGGGTCACTTTATGAGTTTGAGGGAATGTCTGATGTGGTTGAATTATAATTGATTTCCCTTTGCAGCATGAAACTGGCCATGAACCAAATCAAAGCTCATGTCTGTTGCTGTCTGCCATTATTCTGCCCCCTCTTCTTCGGACATCAACCCTAGTTTCAGGTTGTCAATGCTTCTCCCATTTCTACTTCCACACTAGTCAGACACACTCTAATCTCTTGCTTGAATTACTCTAACAGCTTCCAAAATGATTCCCACATCCATTCATTTTGTTTTGTTTGCTTTCTCTGAGGTAATATTGACATCATGTAAAATTAACCATTTTCAAGTGAGCAATTCAATGGTATTAGGATATTCATAATACTACGCAATCACCACCTATATTAAGTTCTAAAACATTTCCATCACTTCAAGAGAAAAACCCATTCCCATGAAGAAACCACTTTTCTCCTTCCCCTAGGCCCTGGCAGCCACTAATCTGCTTTCTGTCTCTATGGATATTACTATAAATGGACTCATATACGATGACTTTTTGTTTCTGGCTTTTTCATTTAACACAATGTTTCAAGGTCTAGCTATGTTTCAACATAGATAAGTACTTCGTTTCTTTAGAGGTGAAGAATAGTTTATACTATCAATTTGTTTATCCATTCATTTGTTAGACATTTGGGCTCCAAGGGTTCTGCCTCTTGACTATCGTGAATAATGCTCCTATAAGCATTCGTGTGCATTTGTGTGAATTCCTGTTTTTAAACCTTTTGGCTGTATACCTAGCAGTGGGATAGTTTAGTCATTATAATAACTCTATGTCTGACTTTTTGAGGAATTGGCAAACTGTTTTGGACAGCCATTGTACCATTTTTCATCCCCATCAACAATAATTAATAATTCCAATTTCTTCCCATCCTCACCAATGCATGCTATTTTCTGTATTATTATTGTTGCCATCCAAGTTTGAAGTATATCTTATTGTGGCTTTGATTTGTATATATGTAATGATGCTGAGCATCTTTTCATATGCATATTGGTCATTTGTATAACTTTGGGCAATTATCTATTTAGTCCTTTGCTGTTTTTTAAAATTGGATAGTTTGTCTCTTTTTGATGTTGCGTGTAAGAGGTTTTTTAAATATATTTTGGGTAGTATCAACAGCAACTAAGTAATCTGCAATTTTGCATTATCCTCTATTTTACTACTATCTTTCTTCTCATCTAGATGAGGAATTCTATCAGGGTAGGCCCCACATCTGTTTATTTTCATCATTATATCTCTTTCACCTACCAAGTTGCCTGGCATGGAGAAATATTAACAAAAAGCGAAAGACTGAATGGATGAGAAGACCATTGTCTAGTCATGAAGATGGAGACATTACCTTTGGACTACACATTGCTGTCCGTAACAGGCATATAAGAAGAAGATACTATCCCTGGGACCATCTTTAAAAGCTAACTTGTCTTAGTAACACTTTTATTTTTAACTTACTGAACAGGTATCTTTCTGGTAATCTCATATACACTGATCAACATGCCAGACACAGCAGAGGCAAATGAGAAGAAAACTCAGTCCTTCTTATGGTGGATACTTTTTGATCTATTTTCCTGCCCAGTAACTGAACGCCTTCTCATTTTTTGGAGAACTCCCCATTTCGTGTGTCAACCATATAAGGTGAAAACACTGTATTCTCACATCCCAACCTTCACTATAGCAAGGATCCAGCAATTAACCTAGGTTCTACCACAAGTTCCGCCCCAGACCTTGATTCCATAGCAGTGGAGACAGACAAGCAGGGCCATTGCAGATTTAGTTTTGGCAAAGCTATGGGAGCAGTAAAAGAGATAGCCACACTCAGTATCCAAGGTTGGGATGGTCTCAGTTCTGGTGGCATCTTCAGGTGTGTTGGAGAAGCATTTTATTGGAATCTGTTTCGAAAGGACAGTTGGAGTGAGTTTTCTTGGCCATGGCATTCAATCCACAATCCTCATAGAGATTATGAAAACTGTCAATATTCTTTAATAAACTTGTTTTCTGCTCAAAATTATACCACCATGATTACTATTGCTTGCAGCTGAAAGCTTGACAGATACACTGCCCTGAAAGAACTCACACTCTAGAGCAATGTTTGACAAGCGACTTCCTAAAGTGTGTGGACCTGCTGTCTTCGAGATTGATTGGAATATGATCATCTTCTTTGATTTTCATATTGTCTCTGGTTACCTTGGAGTTACAACAGCAGAGTTGAGTAGTTCAACAGAAACCACACAAAAAGCCTAAAATATTCACTCACAGGCCCTTCACAGAAGGAGTTCAAAGTTCCCTGCCATAGACAGGCAGACATGCAAGTAAACATGGAATCTCAATATAATATCTTCCAAGCTTTTATGACCTGATTTGCAATTATCCGTATTTCTCACTGTATCATCTCTTACAGTGATAGATATTATAAGTTATCCCAGAAGCCTTCTAAAAATATGTACCGTAAGACAAAGTACTTGTTAAATGAAACACAATTTTCTTATATTACAAATTAACCTTAAAAAATGTGGGCCAAGGCCTAGGGATAGGGAAAACAAGAATGTTTGTTTTCTGCTGACATTAACATTTGTTATTATCAAGGACCCAGAAGATTGTAAGTGACCTTGTAATCTACCTAATCTAATGCCAGTCTAATGCTCACATCTCCTACACACTGTCCAAATAAACAGAATCCCTTCAAATTTCTCCAGTGACAAATATTCACAAATTTGTCACAAAACTTTCACATTTTCAGAGAAAACTTCCCATTCTGGCATGTTCTAAAGTAAGTCAAATTTTTTTCTATCCATCAAAACCCAGAAGGATATTTAATTCCTCTCCCACGTTAGTGCATTTAAATATTTTACAACCCCTACTCTGTCCTCGACTTTTTTTTTTTTCACTTGAAACAGCATAACATTGTCCAAGATTTAGAAAAGGTATCTGAGAGTCTTATACACATCTTCTTACTAGCATCTCACAGTGAAGTCAGGACAAGAGCATCATCATCTCTCTTAGACAATATGTCCAATCCAAGTTCACAGCTGGTAAACGATGGAGATGAGTTCCACATGGTTCTCCACTATGGCAAACAACATGCTGATTAATTCACATGGACTTTCCACATGGGAAAAAACATTCTGTACCATATAAAGTTCTCCTTTGCCATGATTCATGTTCCCTCATCATTTGGTTTTCCAAACCAGGGATATTCCCATCTCTCATTCACATCTCTCTCCACCCTGTTTTTTATTTTATCATGTCATATGACAAGAACTAGAAACCCTTCAATTTTTTATCCACTTCTAGCAAGTCCTGGGAGCCGCCACTCTTATGCCATTTTCATTTTAATGATGTAATTGTTCTGTCCAGTAAGCAATGCAGTGGTGTCAATGGTCCTGTCCTTTACAAACTGTGACCTTTGGTAACTATATTTCTGATCTCTCTATTGCTTCTTACTCTCTGTGCCTTAATAAAGTGAATGCAATATCTATGATCTGAGTACAAGTGAAGGTTAATTAAAATGCTTACATAGAATGCTAAAGAATAAGAGCCAAGCACATTATGAATATTACTATAAATACACTTGAAAAATACAACCAAATCTTTCCTATAGACATCTCTACTGGAAGAAGAGTTTCCATTTCTATAGTAATCAGGATAAGACATTAACAAAAGCAATCTAGCACTGAAATGTACTTTTATCTTCTTAATGGAACGAAGATTTAACTCTTCAAGAGGAAAATTAAAGATGAAACAAAAAAAAATAACACTTTACATGTCAATGCTATGCAATTATATTCAGGGAAGGTTTTTTTTTTTTCACCAAGGAAATAAACCAATATAGAGACAAGTTCTCTTTTGTACTAAATATATGTCTTCGATCTAAAAGATGGGAAAACATCTCTGCCAGGGTCCAACAAATCCTTTTACCTGCACAGGCTGTGCATGCTAAGATGACTGGAGATGAAATAAAGTGTTATTGGAGATAACAAGAAAAATTTGACATCCAAAGACATTACCAAAACTAAGCAATCAAAAACACTGAGCTTCAGATTGCATCATTATTTTGAAAATTAAGTAACACTAACTGAGTGACCGTGGCCATCTTGCTTAATTTCTATACCCATCAGTTGCATTGTTTATAAAAATGATGAGATTTATCTCATATGCTGTGAGTGTTCAGTGAAAATATTACCTGCATGAGACTTAACGGCGATTTCTCGGTAATTAGTAGCTATCAAAGGGATGTGGTAAAATGCAGTGGTTACAATAGTGATATGCTTATTCATTGCATGAACCTAATCAAGCAATTTAATTTGGTTAGCCTATGGCTCAATCTTCACATCTGTCAAATTGAGAAAAAGATATTTATAATTAAAGATATTTATCTCATAGGGTAACTAAAAAGACTAAGATAGGTAGTATGTGCAGAGCACCTAAGCGCTTGGTACATAGTGAGTACTCAGCAAATGTCACTTGTCATCATCATGTCATCATCATCATCATCATCATTGAATCAAATATGCACTTTCTTCTTACCAGTGAATTTCAAGCAAACACTAAGTCTTTGCAAAAATAATATCTTTGATTTGAGTCTTAAAATAACATAAACTTAAAACTATTGCTAAGAGGAACATTCTCTCATTAAGAGAAAAGTCACAGTGCCCTCATATGCCATTTTCAATGCTGCTAATTGTCTCTCTGGCTTCCCGATCCCAGACACTAGCTTATAATTTTGATACCCTTGCTCTCTCCAGTGTCCTCCACTGAGACTGAAGCAATCATACAAATCTCTCAGAATGAGAAGGCTATTGGCTAAGGCACCTGATGCATTTATTGAAATAGCCATTTTAGCCCATTTAATATAAGAGTTCCTAAATTATTAATGTTTTCCTAAATGATACTTGATGGCAAAATTAATATCTTCTTAAAGTGCAATAACTGATTATTTTGTGAAAAGAGCATACAAGTAGACAGAGGGTAATAATCATGCTGTCAAGGATGACAAAATTTCATTTTCTGAGTCATCTCTATCCCCCCATTTCAGTGATACAGGCTGTCATCAAGATGGTGAAAATCATTTCTTCTCTAATTGCACCATGACAGGCAGTTTTACAGAAAATATAGTGACGGGGTTCACTTTTCAAAAGGATGAAAAATTTATGACTCACTTATGTGGGAATTACACACAAAATGATGAGAATGACCTGTGAGACCATGAAGACATAGGCTCTTCTCCATTAAATACTTATAGAGTGTGGAAGTGCACTTCAGATGTGCAAAAATGTGTAACAGTCAGTGACCGACTTATTCAGGGGAAGATCCAAAACCATATGCTCATGACATTAAAGCCAAAGTCTTCATCCCGCAGAGAAAGCAAGTTTGACCTCTAGTGCCACATTCCGTAGCCTGCTTTCTCATGCACTTATATTTGGAGAGTGCATTAAAAATCCTGAGTATCTCTTTCATAATTCATGTATGGCTTCTTCTTAGAACCTCTCTGATCTCACACAAAATTTGTGAGAGGTACATGGTAGATATTAGCATGCAGAAACAGGATGTGTAGTCAGTATTGGCGGCTCCCTTCCAGTCATTCATGTCCATAGAACAGATTGCTTGGTTTCCATTTACTCTGACTTCTCAAATCTTCATTTATACCTAAAACTATTTACACTATGGGGTGTCCTATTTTAAGCTAAGTCCTGATGACATGCACAGGACTCATATTGCATGTCCCAGTACTCAGAGTGATGTATCTGAAAAGCATGGCTTAGTTTTACAGAAAGTTAACTCCATGATACCCAACATATACTGAATATAACTAGATGTGCCAGTGAATGGCCATCAGAGGTAGTTACTGAAAGGAGAGGCCTCAGCATCTGCTTTTCTAGGTCTGAATCTCAACTACACCACTCACTAGCTGCACAACTTCTGTAACTATGAGAGAGCTTCCCGGTCTGGACATAGACTGGATAGAAAACCTGGTTTGGCATTCAGGGAACCTTTAAAATGGATTAGTAGTTTGATATATAATAATTGGGGAGCTCAAGATTATCAACAGAGAGAACATATGGAAAGACAATGAGGAATGAACAAAGAATTAGCAAATTCAAAGAGCGCAGAAAGGGTACTGTTGCGACTCGACATAGGAACTAGGGTTGTAGCTGTAATGGAGGCTGCAAACATGGGGCTGCAGACCGTGGGTATCCTGGCAAGTCATGGTCAAGATTTGTTTTTTTTTCCTTTAAAAGCTAAAAATTCTCACTTCTGGGCATTTATCCAAAAAACAAACACACTGATTGTCAGAGATATATGCATCCCCATGCTTATTACAGCATTATTTACAGCCAAGCATCTGAAATTCCCCCAGTACTCATCATTAGATGATGAACATACAAAGAAAATGTGGTCTATAGACAGAATGGAATACTGCACAGCTCTTAAAATGGTGAAATCCTGTCTTTGCAACAACACTGGTGGAACTAGAGGGGATTATGTTCAGTGAAATAAATAAGGATAAAGACAAATACAAGATGATCTCAGTTATGTGCAATATAAAGAAACAAAGCAAATGAACAGACAGAACAAAATCCACTCTTGGACATCGACCATAGAACCGAGGTTACCAGCAGGGAAGAGGGTGAGGAGAAGGAGCAAGTGGTGGTGGGTCCAATGGACAATGGTGGAGAAAACTGGTCAGTTTGGGGTTGGGCATGGTGTTGTCATGTATTTAATGGACAGTGAATCTTCACATAAAGGCTTATATTATTTTTAAATGAGAGCTACCTCAATAAATTTTTTAAACTATTAATGGAGAGCAAATGCTTAATGTATACAAGAGATATCCTTTGGGGTGATGAAAAAGTTCAGGAACAAAATAGAGATGGTTACCCAGTACTGTGAATATACCTTCACTGAGTGGCACACATTAAAATTGCTAATATTATGTGAATTTTGTCTAATAGCAGCATAAATTTTAGAACTAATTATTTTCATAGATGGTGCACAATTCAAAAAGTCTCTTTAAAAATCAGTAAATAATTTCTCTTCTTCTCCTGACCTTTACAGTTCCTTCTCCATAGTCGCCTCAGGTAGAAGTATATTTTGTTGGTTATTCTTTCAGACATACATGTATAATGTATGTATATGTTATTATTTTCTTTCCTAAACGATGACATTCAAGCATGTTGTTCTAAGCCTCACTCCTGTCACTTATTAACCACCTTAGAGAAGGTTCCATATAAGTTCACAGAGAGCTGCCTCTCCATGGGCTTCATTGTATGGTCTTATAGTTTCAGTTACTGAATATTTAGGTTATTTCTAATCTTTTGCTTTTACATGGGTATTGCAATAAAAATTCTAATGGCTTGTTTCTCCCACTAATAAGTACATCACTGATCTAACTATGCATTTCTATTTATTCTTTAGCTTTTAGTCAGTACCAAGTTAAAACTCCCTACTATAAGCATTAATATATTTTTTTCACTTCCTCTCCACTTCCCTGCCTTATCCATCACCCAATTTTTAGGGAATTTTAAGACGTTTTTGGAGTGAGTACATTTAAACATTTAAGTATGCTTATATTATTGCTCTATGACTTGATTTCCCAGATCTAAAAGCTTTTAGTTTCTAATTATAACAATCCATGAATAATGTCATTTTGTTACAATGCTGATGAGAAAAAAATATCAATTCCCACAGGCCATGTCTATGTGGAGTTTGTGTATTTTTCCCAGTCTGCATGAGTTCCCCCATAGTCCAGTTTTGCCCCCACATCCCCTTAATGTGCAGAGTGACTTCATTGTTGTGTCTCCATCATTCCAATGTGAGTATATATGTGTATATGTGTGATGTGCATGAGAGTGTGTCCTGTGATGGAAGGGTTGACTGTTCAGGGTTGATTCCTACCTTATACCTTGATCTATCAGCATACGCTCTGACCACTATAAATTAGAATAAGCAAGAGATTTGGAAAATGCATGAATGAGTACAAATGATTATTTATTATTAGAAATGTTTGGATCTTTACTGAGATGCCATAGGAACGTAACTCTTGTTTTTTCCAATTAGCCTATGTATGGTAAAATTGACTTCCTTAAACATCATTCCTTAAAGTTAGTTTCCAGAAATATCAACAAAAGCTAGGGTTTACAATACATAGGTTCCTATAACACCTCCCATTTTCCCTTCTCCTTCTCTTTCAAATGCTTTCCTGTGATTTCCACTTTTCCAGGAAATTAGATTTATACTCTATTTGTGAGTATAATTCCCACCTTTATGTCAGTCTTTCTTTTTTAATCAGATTAAATTCTGTCACAATTTTATAATTCATTTCTTTATGGAAGTTTGCCCTTTAGTCTTCCAGAAGTCACATTCTAGAAAGACCCATTGGGACTATATTCCTGGAGTTCTTGAATACTTAGTTTGTTTGTTCCCTTCATAGTTGTAATGACACAGAGACCAGGAATAAAATTCTTGACCCATTGTCTCTTTTCTCGAGGACTTTTATGTACTGCTATGTCTTTTAGTATTTACTCTGGATATGAAGGAGTCTACAGCAGATTTTTTTTTTTCTTAAAAGATATTTGATCTTTTTGCCTAGTTGCAAAAAATATTTTAATACTTGAATGTCAGCAATTTTTCTAGAATGATCTCAGTTTGATGATTCTGCTTCAATATTTCTTGGAACATAGTTTAACTTTTCAGTATGTAAGTTCAGATTCTTTCAGGAGAAAAAAATTCCTCAGCATATCATTAAATATATTTATATTCAATTGATCTTGTACTCTTTTTCAGTAATTTTTATCTTTCCCATCTACTTTTGCTCCTTGTCCATTTCAATTTTTGTTCATCTTTGTTTTATATTTGCTTATTTTCCTTAGTTTGATCCTATATGCTTATAAGGTATTTAGGCCACATATATTCTCCTCTGGAAGGCCTCCAGTGTTGCTTTACTTTTTGAAATATTCTTTATTTTTCCTTTCATATCAATTTTGAGTTTTGTATAAATATGCTGTATGGTGTCACCCTATCTTGCCAAATTCCAAAACTCTCTGCTGAGGTCTTTCTTTATTGAGCACACTTGTTTAGATATACACATATTTTTTTTTTAATATATAGTCATATTTAGTCAAAATTTTTATCTAACTCATGGTAACATTTTAGATGGCTAGTAAACTTTCATCTCTTCATCTGTTTTTCCTATTTCTATCTTCCTGTCCCCTCATTTTGAACCTTCTGTAGAGGCAATTACTGTGAGACATAAAATCACATTACTCAGTTTTGTGAGTTGAGTTCTCTCAGGATTTTGCTATTGGCGGAAATTTTGCATGATGGAATATCCAGAGACATATCTGGGTTAACAGGACTTGTCTCTGACTCACAGAGGTTGTCCTTAGGGCCCAGGGTTGTGAGTGGCTTTGCTCGTACTTTTCTCAAGATAATATTGATGAGCTACTATAAAATGACACCAATGTAGATTCTATCTTCTCTAGTTTTAGCTCTCCAAGACAACCTTTAGCTGATTGTTATGCTCTTGTATTCAGATCCCCTGCTCCTTTGTGCTAGAAGGGGGACTTTTGAATAAGGGGAACTTTGAAACTACCAAGAGTTTTGCAAAACACTGGAGAGGGGTGCCTTGAAACAGCCTGCCAAGTGGGTCCTTAAGAGAAGGATGGAAACATGCCATATTTTGCCATGTATAATGTGTACTCCTTTGCTCAAATTTGTGAGGGAAAAATAAGGATGTACAGTGTACATGGATAGTACTAATCCTGTATCCATATAAATGTTTTTATTTTCATTTTATGCTAATAAGTTAAAAGTGTAACTCAGAAATTGGACCCCTCCTAAATGTGCTTTTCTGTTGCCGATTAAGTCCTTGTTTAACTTTATTTCTCCTGTCTGTGATTCTGAATTTTTCACTTCCTGAAGACAAGAACCCAGGTTCACTAATTCATATCCGTAACCCTTTAAACTGGCTTTATGAACTTGGTTACTCTCATTATTTCCATGGAGCAGATTTATAAACTGAAGTTCCTGGAAATAAAGCAATTCACACAATTGTTGCAAAGATTAAATGAGACCAACTTGCAAAGCCCATAGCACAGATACGGCATCATAATTATGTCGTAGTATATAAATAAGAATTAATAATTCATGTTATCATTCATTAAATTAACCCTACTACTATAATAAAGGTCTCCCTTTAGTGTATTCAAGTTATCATATTTTCCTGACATTCCCTATGTTATTTCTTTCCCCAGGACAAATTGAAGAGTGTTTGTTCAATTGATCAGGAGTCAGATTTGTACCCCCAGTATTAAATGCTGACCCTCTGAGAAAGCCGTGAACTTTGGACACTAAATCACTGTTCCTGGAAAGTGACAAGTGACTGAAATACTTCACCTACATCAAGCTCATTCAAGAAAAACAGAAGCCTTAGAGAAGAAGGTTTGGAAAAACCATAAAGAAATATACATTTTAAGCAGTTTAAGTGCATCCTACTATTAGGATCAGTGAGTTCATTCTAAAAGAAGCTTTAGTTAATGAAACAAACTATTAGGAAAATAGCATCTTTCTCATCATTTGCCATATAAGGGCATGAATCTATTACTATTGAAGCCAACTGTATTAACAGATACATCATTTGTTCATGTTAAGGTATATCCCAGAGTTACACTTTAGTTTATAAAAATAAAGGCTTTCTGCGGGCTACAGAACCTAATTTTTTCATCTTTTAAGCCATCCCAATAGCAACATGACTGTGAGCTCCATTTCATAAGCAGATTTGCTCGTGTGGAATTTCACTGACAACTAAACCCAGAGAAAATGCTCTCAGCTGGACCATAAGTTGTAATAACCTCGAACCCAACCCCATGTGTTTATGTGAAAGAGCAAATGCAGAAGCAGAAATCTAGCATCTCAGCATCAGAAGCAAGGATGTTTATTAATGTGGGAAGTTCATTCAGTCTTCCTACCATCTTGCCACATCCCTTCACAGCCAAACTTTTCAAAACAGTCTTCTCTTTCCACCTCTTCATCATTTCTCTGACTCATGCTTCAACCCCATCAGTTAGGGTGATAACCCTTCCACTAATGTCATTAGCGATCTCCCCATGCTTGAAAAAAAAATGGGTATATTTTAGTCATCTTCTAACTTGACCCATCAAAAGATTATTCCACTAGAAGCAACTTCACTTCTTAAAACATTGTCTCTTATTTTCCTTGACCCGCATAGCACTGCCTTCGTTTTGTATTACCTTTCTTTATCAGATTGCTTTTTAGACTTGTTTTCCTCTAAACTCAATCTTCCAATGCTGGTGGTGTTCAGCTCTGGATTCCATTCTTTTTCCCACACTCTGTGTTCTCTCTGAAGGAATCCTTTACACTCATGTCACCTCTGTGCAGATGCCTCACTTGCCTTCTGTAAGCACATGTGTCACTGACATCTCCATATGATACAGTTTCATAATCTTCATGTCCTCATTCATGTATAGAGTTCATCTGACATGCTGCCTTCATTTCTGGTGAAGATAAGCACTGACATGATTCCCAGCCCCAACGCATCTCTCAGCCTCATCTCACACCGCACTTCACCTTCTCTCTGCTTCAAGCACACCAACCACACCACTGCTGTAGCCTGTCCACTGGTCACCTGTCCACTGGTCACCTGTCCACTGGTCACCCTCCTGCCACAGAAACTTCTGCCTGATCCACTTCCTCTTCTTTCTAATCACCTCCTACTTAGCTGGTTGGCATCCCCCAGATGCTGGCTCATTTGTCACCTCTCAGGGTCCCTTCAGCCCTCAGACAAGGTTGACATCATCTGCACCTCAACTGCGTATCCTCAGATACACGAGACCAGCACAACTTGTTGGATTTGCTGAACAACTGTACCCGGGAAGGCCTGGGTCCCAGTCCAAATTCTGCCTTGGTTGAATGTAATGCTTTTCAACACAAAGGACTGCTGCTTGGGTTGGAATGTTCGCCCTTGTCGTTGAAGGGCTTGAATACAGGATTCAGATCCTGCCCACGGAAGGACCACGCCCACTTGCTGACAAAATCTTTAACCACACTGCCACTCTCCCGAGTCTCAGGGAGAGGAACTCTCTAGCACTTTCCTCTTTCATCCAACTTCCAAGAGTCTTCAATCAGTGTCTGCAAGAGTCCCAAGGTACATTTTCCCGACTCTGAGCTTTATGACTGATTTGAGAAGGGCAGACCTTCATCATGCCAGGGAGTAAGAGACTGGAAGGTACCCAGAGCATCTCAGCTATGGACGCGCAGAGCTTGCCCTCGTTGCTCCATGACTTGGAAAACTTGAAACAGCTTTAATGGAGGAAAAAGTGGGAAGAGTCAGGCAAACAGCTGACACGTAAACACGAGAGGAAATAAATGACTCTCTGTTGAGTCTCCATCCAAATGCTAAGGCTTCACGGGTAACTCTAAGTCTTCCTCTACTGAATCTATTATTCTTACAACACACACTTTTTAAATCAGTTAGCACATGCTTGTATTTACTTATTTTTATAGTTGCGGGATGCTAAGAATTACCCAACGGTTTCACATGCATGCAAGCCTTTTGTCTTCATTAAGCCTTCTAATGCAGTCCTGTTTTTCATGTTAGGAAACTAAGGATTAGAGACAGCAAGTGGCCCCAGAGGCACTATCCCTCTGGAGAGACTGATTTCAACTGGACTGCTTTTATTCGAAGACATGTCATGTTTTTCCCTTAAAATTAATTAAAACTCTTTATCCTTTTTCCCCCTCTAATTCCTAGCACATAATTTGCATCTCCTTTTATACTAAAATATTCCTTGGGGACAGCAACACTGAGCTGTTATTTGATATCCAGGCCAACTGCACCCCCAGACACGTGGTCTTTTGCTGGATGGGGCGGGACGTATAAAACAGGAGGCAGACGGAGGGAGGAGAGGAACAATTCAAAGAAGCCTTCACTTGTAAAAATATCAAGGAGCAAAGATTATTTTTTTTGCTGAGTGAGATGGTTTTGGGTTAGAAACAATCATGCAATTTGCAGGGTCCTGTAGGAAGTTAAAATGGGGTTTCTTGTTCAAAGCACAAGGAGCATGTGGGGTCGGGAAGAGGATTGTTCCCTTCTGTTATAGTCTTGGACATCAGGATATGGCTGAGTGTAGACCAGACCCATATCTGCGCCAGGACCCTGTTGGGGAGGGAAAGGGTCACTGTCACAGCAGAGGGGCAGGGAAGTAGCTGAGATCCTCACCAGGGGACTCACACAACATGTCACTGAGCAAGGGTCCCAGATCTCAGTACAAGCTCATTGTCCCATCAGATTCCACTTACAAAATATAGAGTCAAAGATAGAATTAAGGATTTCATGACAGTAATCACAAACCATCAAACCCGAGGAGGAGGAACTCCCTGCTGAGTGTGAGCCCTGTGCAGCTGGCCTGGAAGCACAAGTATTAATGGAATCAGGACAGAGCCAGAGGCCCCCATGCAATCAAGAATCCTTACATTCCTATAAGATCAGCATTTGGTGGTCTTATGTTAGTGCAGTGTGGATTGAGTTGGAGAGACTGTCAACAGGCAGAAGAGGCAAGATGCGTTTTCCAAACCACAATATTAAATGAAACCAGACTTTCTTTGGAGACTCAAAAGTTTGAGGATGCTTCATTCATACTAATTGAAATAAGATGATGAGTGTTAGGTGTTGAGGTTTTAACCTCAAATTTACTCCTTTGGCTCCGCCTCAATTTTGGCCACCCCAGCAGGTTTGGAGACATCTTTGCTGGGAACAATGGCTCCATCTGAAGAAGGATGAGCTGCATGCTCTGTCGTTTTCAGGGAATGGCAGTCAAACTAAGAAGAGTAAGCACTAAACATCTCTTGGTGTTGGGTTCCTTCTAGACATGTGGACTAAAAGGCTGACTCCAGGAAGATGGTTGAAGAAACCTTTCCCAGGGTCCCACTGCATCTCACATTCAAGCCTGTGGGTAAAATTATACTTAAAGATTTATGGGACTTCTCCTGGAAATGAGACCCTATTCAGTCACCACAATCCATCCAAACCTCACAGCGTCGGGTTACATTAAATACAAGAGTTATCAGTCACATTCCTGCAAAGTCACGGTGGTTTCATTTCCATAAACTGAAATTTGTTTTTAATGTAAGACAACTTGGCCCTTGAGGAAAGCCTGAGGTAAATCCTCAGGAAGCCAGACTCCTGTGTTCTGGAAATAGCCCTACTCTCAGAAAGAGGTTAAATAACAAGCATAATTTTAGATCTTCATATTGAATTGGAGAGGCCTCCAGGTTTTCCTCAGAGCAGGCCTGCTCCTTCTTAGCATGGGGAGCTTTAATTCTGTTTTGTGTTCAGCATGAATTTTTTTCCTGAAATGTAGTCCCTGAGGTTGACATCTCTAATAATATTGGATGTGGTCAGCATCTTATTCTAGACTATGTTCAGAGTCAAGGAGGAGATGAATAAATCCAGTCACCACACAATGTGCCACCGAGAGCCAAACAAAATAATCGTGTCATCAGAAATGTTCCTTTCCAATGTATTCAGAAGAGAGGGTGCTTGCGTTCAAGAGACGCCGGTGCAAAATTAAAAACTAGTCCAAATGAACTCCTAACTTCGTTTCCCTTGTCATTTGCACTTAGTCTTAAATTATTTGCTTTGTATGCAATGCATTAGTTTACTAGCCTGCCCTCAGAGAGTGTCAGTTTGTGACTTAACAGCACTAATTGTCTCACAGTGGCAGAAGATAGAAGTCTATAAGACAAGGCATCAGAAGGATGGTTTCTTCTTGGCTTCTATGTGACCTTCTTCTCCCTGTGTCTCCACGTGGTCTTCTCTCTGTAATTTTTTGTATCCAGATTTCCTCTTCTTAGAGATTACAGTCATACTGGATTAGGACCCGCTCCTAGCGACTTCATTTCAACTGAGTTCTGTCTTTAAAAACCCTAGGTGGATTAGGTTGCAAAAACCAAACTTCTCAGTAATATACATATTCTCTAATCACTTAATTACAGGGACAAGAAGGACATTAAAAACTATGAACCTTGCTAATAAGATACAGAATCATTAACCTGGGGTTTTAAATTTCGTACAGAAGATGAAGCATGGTGGATGTTAAAAAGGTGTTCTGTTACCAACGCTTCCATAGGACATGACCTTCAAAGGCGGTCATATTCTTGAGACACAAAGGGTTATAGCTTCAATATGTGAATTTCTGAGAAACACCACTCGGTTCATAACATATAAAAAGAGTAAACCTAATAAAAGAAAGGTACTTTTAGGAAAAAGTGTCCCTTCTAATTTATTATATACATGTCTAAAATCCAAATACACCTGCAGAGCATATTTCAAACCATAGAATTCTTTTTTATAATTTTTGCTTGAGAACGCTGTAGTTGTACGGATAGGATTGGTACTAAAATGGCCCTTCCATTCTGGCACTCACTCTGAGAGGAAAAACCTCTAGTAACCTTAGTAGCAGGAAAGCTCCGACATTCAATTCATGTAATATGTACTTTCCTAAGATTTTTTTAGGAGACGTTCTGAAGATATTAAGGCTCCCATTAGTCAGTGCAGGCTGAGTGAAGTGGAAAATATTGTCTATTTCCAAAAACAAATCTGTGTTGATAGATTCTCTGTCCCAAAGATAGAACACATAACTGCCATGCTAATACAGAAGAGGTTAGGCAGCTGGCCTTGGGGCTGGTTGCTGATAAGTGTCTTTCTACCCCCATGCATGATTTCTTTTCCATCATCAGCTGCAAGGAAAGGATGAAGCCTCAAAGAAAAAAGCTTTTGATTGAAACACAGCTGGTCACTGAGCTGGCCCCATTGAAGTGGCCCCTGATTATTAGGTTGATTGTGGACCTTCCCAACTCCCTAAACTTTCACTGGGTGAAATCCCCACTTGACAAATTCTCAAAAAAAATTTTTTTTTTAATATTTGGGAAGAGGCAGGGGATGTGATTCTCCATTTAAGTATTTTTACTGGAAAATTTTAATATTTTAGATTTACCTGTCATTCTCAGCCACTGGGGAAAAAAAGAGTAAGGAATAAAATTAAAATATTTGAAAAAACATAAATGAAATTATTATGGCTTTTCCCTACAGTGACATATGCTGTATCATTTTAGGATTATTATAACATGTGTTGAGGAAAAATAAATTGGTCCAATTATGTTTAAATAGTTCCAACATCTGTTGGTTATTTCAGCTTTCACCTCTGAATAGAATTAGTTGGGCAAATTAATCCTGTGCTGTAATTTACATGAAATAGTCCCTCCTCTCTCACTCACTCACACCTGGGAATCTCCACTTGAACAGAGATTATTTTCCTTTATTAAATGAGGTATCACTACCATTGCCTGTGGGTCCTTAGTAAAGAGAAATCTTAACAATATTGGATTGATACAGAAAAACTGTTCATAGATAAATATGGTTCTTCGCCGTCATTCGATTTGAATGCATTGGTGCCACAGGACATTAAGTGCTGTCAGAATTGCATCACAAGACCAGTCAATTTTCATATGCAGTGTCTGTAATGACTGTAATGCTGACTGTTTTTGAAGATCACAGGTTCATGAGAAGATACATAGATGATGAGAAAAAGATGAATTGTTTAATTTATTTTTCAATTAAAGCTGACAATTTGGGTAGAGAGATCTGCATGGTATTGGGTTTTTATAGTTTTTCATGCAGCTGCATTTATTGTTTTAATAGGTAAATATGTTATCTCATTGGAATGCAGTCTTATAAACATAGCAACATAAATTGCTCATATCTCACAGCATGTACACCCCCAAAGGAGCCCAAGAAGAGGATTTATTAAATCCAGGGGAGCCTCAGGATAGGCCTGTGGTGTGGAGGCTGCAGGCTCAAGACGCAGTCACAGCAAAAATCAACATGAGCAGCAGCTGCCTTTCATGTCAGGGACAACAATGGTTGCAATTTGCTTTTTTGTTTGTTTGTTTACCTTCACACTTCTGATAATAAACATACTCAGAAATATGTGGTTGTTTCCCAGCAACAAATAAGTGGGATGAGTTCTTGTCCAGATTGCAGATGGATATAACTAATTCATTGCATCTCACTTTTGACACTCTCTCCGACCCATTGTGCTGTAGTGACTGAGGAGCAGAGAACTGAGTTAACCTCTGGTATTGCGATTAAAGAGCCTTTGGATTATGGAAGTATGGCCTTTATTCTTAAACTACTTGCCTAGAGAGTTCTAACAGCCTCTCCATTAGTATAGAGGGAGCAGTAAGCAAAGATGAAATCAATCAAATAATCCATCAGTTAGTATGTATGTATTGAACACTTTGTATTTTCTCCAGATTCAAATACCAGGTAGCTGTATGCCTTTGATGAGCAGTCTAGGAGGATGTTGTTTCTAAGCAAAATAGGAAGAAAAGGAATATTTATTTATGAAAACAGGCAGGGGATCACATTGGGTGGGCCTGCAAGTAGAGATTCCCAACAGAAAATGTAGGTCTGTAAATCAGATGGCTAAATAGAGTTTGCAGAAAATAAGGTGGTCTTTAATGTTAGTTCTGTTTCCTTGTTGGTGATGTTGGAAAGGAGATTTTATCACAGCTGGATTGCCAGGTTAGATGCCAGAAATATTTCCTGTGCCTGTTTTAAGGGTTCATGGCATGTTAAGTTAATGGATGTTACTATTTTATATTATAACAATGATACATGAGAAAGTGAACTATGAGTATTTTTTCAATATTAAAGCTACTTTTGGAGTTTGCTGTATAAATTCAGAGCAGAAAAAAATCACAATAAAATAAGATTTGGGACTTTCAATAATATAAGCATTTGTAAATATGGATAACTGTGCATTATTAAGCATATAAGTATTTTTAAATTACATATTCATTGTTCCAGGTTTGCTTTGATCCATGTAGAGAAAGAAGGTCATTTCCAGTTTCTCTGTTAGGGAGCGTTAGGAATCCATTTGTTGGAATCCGAAACTGCTGTCATTCAGCAAGAGCAGTAGTAACCAGTCAGAAGCATTTTGCCAGGGGCTTGTTTCCAGAACTTGCTTCCACATTTGTAGGCCTGGTTGATGAGTGTAATAAAGGTAAGTGCAGCACACATGGCCCCCTCATCTTGGAGCTTGTAGTCTAGTGACTGAGACAGAATGAACTGGGTACCCACAGCATTGAACGTACATTCATAACTTCTGCATATTGCAAACAAGTTTATGAAGTCTTCATGTTTTAAAAAACCTCCTGGCTCATTCATGGGTCAGATAAAAAAGAAGTTCAACTATTTGGAAGGAAGCAGGGGATATGACTCTCCACTTAAATATTTTTACAGGAAAAATTTAATATTTTAGATTTACCTGTCATTCTCAGCCACTGGGGAAAAAAGAATAAGGAGTAAAGCTAAATAATATATATGTATAATACACACACCACACACACACACACACACACACACACACACACACACGAATGACAGGGGCACCTGCTTATCCTTTTTAAGCCTCAGATGACTCAATAAAAAGTGAAAGGTGAATCCTAGCTCACAGGATTGTCTTTAGGAACTAAGAAACCTCTCCTGAAGTGCCTCACAGTTGGTCTGCCCATAGCAGGTGTTCAGGAAAGGCTCACCTGAATCACATATTGAAGGAGGGTCATGTCCTGAGGAAGCTTTGGAAACAGGAGCACCTTCATCTCCTTCATGAAATTTAAAACCCTGTGTTAAAGATTCTGTGCCTTATTAGCAAGGCTCGGCTCTCTTCCTTGTAATTAAATGATTAGAGAACACGGATACTACTGAGAAGTTTGGTTTTTACAACCTAATTCCCCTTGACACTCGGCTTCCATTAACATAAATCCAATGACAACCCCTCTTGCTGGAGCAGGACCTCTTCCCCGGTAGGGGAAGATTTATGGATGCCCAAGGATCAGTTGGGGATATCCTGTATCCCTGGAAGTGACCCTTGGATGAGATAAAATGAGTCACAAACAAAACTATGAGCTCCAAATGAGAATTGCCTAAATTCATCTATCCAAGCATATTCCACAGATAGTTGGTGAAAACCACCTCTCAGGAAAAGAAACAAATTTTTTAAAAAAGTAGGGAAGCTATGATCTAGTAATCTTAGGGATGGACGAACATACTAACCTATACCTGAGAAAGTCAGAATGCATGCTAATAAAGACTCCAAAAACTGCTGCTATGAACCACATACTTAAATTTGGCAGAATATAAGTTCAGCAAACTTATTTAAAACTGAAAATATTTTAATAACATTCATAAATTGGTAAATAATTTGTATACAATAGAAAATATTTATCCCCATTTATATGAATAAGACAGATTAAAAGCTTCAGCTTGAACAAAATACCTGTGTACTTGCTAGATGACCTGACTTAAATGGGGGAAACCACATGCTGAAGGGAAGAAGTTTGCCTGACTTTTCTCCCTCTCTCTGACAATAACAAATTCTCAGTCATCACTATTAAGAACTGTTTCCTGAAAAAAATGGATGGTGACTAGAAACCCAAAGTCAGAACTTTTTTCATAACCTATTAATATATACCTTTTCTGCAATAATCAAACAAGAGTTTGACTTTCAAATCCTTACTCTTTATTTCTACTGACCTAAAAGATCCTATTCCTGAAAATTGACCAGGACAGACTTATTATTACTTAGGGTTCCTGCAAATTTAGTAATATCTGGAAATGGAAGTCATTTTTATGAGAAAAAAAATAAGTACTTACCCAATACATGCCTCTAATATATGTCCTCCGACAGCGTAGTAGAGAAAAATATAAATTTTCTATTTCTTCTTACATATCCACATCCTATAAACCTACATATACATATTGCTATATTTATGTATATGTAACATATATTATATTTATATATATATAAATAATAGAAAGACAAGATAATTAGTTCCAGTTAACAGCTTTTATGGTTGAGAAGCTCAGCTTTTTTTTTGTTGGTTTGGGATTAATACTAACTTTAACTCTTGAAAGTCTTGAAAGTCTTTAACTCTTGGAGTAAGGTGGGTATTAATAGGCCAGAAGCACAAACTCTACTGGTGCAAGGAGCTCCCAGATACTGCTACTGTGGGAGATACAAACAACGTACATGCCACGTCCTTCTATTTTGATGACACCTCTTACTCATCACACTCATGTGATTTATAGTGTTTGGATGTTTGCCTGTTTCCTCAGAGAATATCTTAAGACAAAGATGTGTTTTTCTTCACGAGGATAAAAGAAACATAACCTCCACATACGCAGCACACTTGTTAAGAAGCAGTTTAGTCCTTGAATTGGTCACGACACTGTTCTTTTTCATAAACACAGCTATTTTAAACCACAGCCAGTAACTGTGGCTCTCATATCAACATTATATATTCATCCAAAGTAAAGTTCTTCTCTCCACCTGAATAAAGACAAACATCTTTTAATATTATAGTTGGCAGCTCCCTAACATTAAGAAACAATTGCAATCAGGTACCTGTGGCTGGTGAAACTAGGGGGTTAGATTATCCTGGAAACTGAACTACCAAGAGAGGAATAGGGAGCGAGAAAGTATGACTAAACTCTTCTTTGGGTTTGCTTTGCAGACAAGCTAAAGGGAAGGTTCTAAGGATATCTATCCAGTGATGCCTTTTGGACTGACCTGGGCAGAAGCTGTGCCCTTATGTAGAAGTCCCTGGGGACACAGGGTCAAGGGAAGACAGAAAGCCTACATGACTAACACAAACATGTTAAAGGCATTTGGCATTTCATTTGATTCATTTACTTGGTATTTATTCATTCATCAAATTCAGTTATCTGCTTTGTCCCACACACAGCAAGAATGTTAGGGATGCAGAAGCAAGCAAAGCAGATTAGAGTGTTGTTCTCCTGAATCTGCCATTCCAGTGGGAGAGACAGAAAATCAATCAGGTAAACTACACCTGAAGTTCAGCGCAACTAAAATCACCTCTTCTTATCTCACTCACCTAGACTAAGAAGCTATTCCTCAGAGGAGAATGCTCTTTTCTCTCTTTCTTTATTTCACCTTTAATTATTTTTGCATATTAAAACAATGGCTCAGGATTGAAAGAATTTGAGAGCTCTACCTAGGATTTCCAAATACTTTTGCCATGGAAGAATGCTTATTTCTGGGCATGATGCAGGTGGTAACTAGACTTATACTTTGCAATGTATACATATAGAATCATCAAGTAGTACTTATGAAGATTAACACATGGAATAGATCAATTATACCTCAATAGAAATAATAAATAATAATACTTATAAATTCTTTGTATGTATGTATACATATATGTATCTATAATACATGTATATAAAATCAAGCACTGTGATTATTAACTTGACTTTACTGAGGACTTCAGACACTTACTAAGCACAACAACCTTTAACAAGAGTGCTGCTATCATTTCCATTTTACAGATAGGAAAACTGAGTTACAAGAGGTTTAATATTTTGGTCAGTGTAAACATTTAGAAAGTGATAAAAACAGGCTATGAATCCGACACAGAATTTGCATTCCTGATACCACCTGCTTACAAACATGACCGGGTTGTTAAAAAGAAATATTGACTCACCCTTGTGGCTCAGGCAGCTGAGGTTGCGGAGGTGCAGATTATGTAAAATTCAAGGACCAGGCTCAAGACCCAGGGCCAAGGGTAAAAGGAAAAAAAAGAGAGAAAGAAATGTTATTACCAAAGAGAAACAACAGAAGAACATAAGTTCAGGATAAAGGTAAAATCCTCAAGTTATTTTCATGAGGAATTCACTTGTTCTTATTTTCCCTCAATCTGCTGTAGACTGAGAGAAGCTTTGTCAGCCCTGTGAGCCACTATTGCTGAACCAACACCCAGCATTCAGGAGTCTCTGCACCAAGATGGGAACAGCATGGAGGGGCTCAGTTCTTATCCCAACTTGTGCTCCACACTGTAGGTCAAAAGCACCGAGCATAACTGTCAGTCATGATTACGATGCTGTTCTTCATTCATTTCGCAATTATAAATGACCTTCAAACACCTACCCAAAATAGCTGAAGTTAATCCAGTCTCTGCTTTTTACTCTTAGGAACACATTAGTGGATTCTGAATCTTCCATCCACCTGAAGCTTGCTGCCCATCCCCTGGTGGGAGTCAAGACCTTCAAGTGAGAAAGGGTCCTTAACACAGACTCCAAGGGCGACAGAGGTCTGAGGAGCCCCTGAAATGAACCGCAGATGCTTCCCAGCTTGTGCAATGTGCCCTCTATCCTGAAGAAAGATGATCTATAGCTTTCAAATGACTTTCAAGTTTTTATATTCTGAAAGAGCTTAAGAACCACAGCTCTTGACTCACTGTCTACATTACTGATATTTGGGGGTAATTAAATTGAGCACTCTGCACATCAACTTCCCCAAACCTCAAATTAGAATAAACTAATTCCCATCTGGTGTTCCTTCCAAAGGATGAAAGTTAAAAAAATTACCAAATACATTATGCAAACGTGTGTTATAAATTGTACATAATTATATTTAATATTTACATTTCTAATTTCCTGTTATAGAATTCTACTCACATTATGTAATGGTATAGAATCATAACACTATAAGTATTTATAATAAAGAATATAGATTAAATATATTATTATATAAATCATGAGCTGTTATTATTATTCTTATTCATGCCCCCTCTGGAAAAGCCAGTGAAAGTTAACCAGCAGATTTGTGAGGGTTCTTTGGAATGTTTGCTATTTTTTTCTCTTTTCGATAGTTCATTTCAATATTTTCCTCAAACCCACTTCTATAGATATTTTAGTATTCTATACTTAGTATTCCCTGCAAGTTGTTTTTTCTGCCTGCCCCCAGAGTCAATGAAAGTTTTAAATTCAGCTTACCTGTAAACAGCAAATACTGTGCTTCATTCAGTCCATCAACATGCAGATGGGATTTAGGGTCAAGTGGCAAATTCTCAAATGACAAACAGAAACTTCCAAACAGATTGCCATAACTCAATGGGTGTGATCTTAAATCAGAGCAGCCCTTCTGTGGACACATGAAATACCAGGGGCTGCTGTAAGGGAATATCTTCTAATATCATCCTATTTTTTCTCTTGCCTAAGACATTTGAAGTCATGTGTACTTCCCACCCTCTCACTCCACCTAAAAAATATTTTAAAACTTCTGGAACTCAGCCAGGGATGAATACACTGTGCCATCATTCACTTCCAGCTCCACTCATCTCTAGAGACTCAGCACAATTTTAATTCTTACTTGAAGGATCTTTTAAAGCACCATTAAAATGGCATCATTTTAAGATCAGTTGAAGTTCAAGTAATGTATGTTTCTTTGTGTTTCCACCTTGTCTGACAGAGCCTGATTTCACTAGACACCCAGCACTGTTTCCATCTCTTTGCACAAGAGTGACTAACAGGATAGTCAGACTCAGCCAATGAAAAAGAAAGACATGATACTCAATTGAATTTGAATTTCAAATAAACAGCAAATAATTATTTTAGTCTTACAATGCCCCACCTATGGCTTGGGACATAATTACACTCAAAATTAGACGTAATTAATCTGAAATCAAATTCAACTTGGATCCTGTGTTTTATCTAGCAATCCTGAGACAGACAGGGAGAAGTCTGTGGGTTTTATCTTCTTGTCCCCAATACCATCAGCGGTGACTGATCTTTACCCTCATTTTGAGTTCCGATTACATCACTATAATAAAGCTACAAACCTTCAAATTGTTTAGCACAGCATCTTTAGCCTACTCTTTAAATACTGACCCTAGGGAATCACTGCACAACCTGGTAGTCCGATGACTTATACCAACTACACTATGCAGAAGAAAGAGAAAAGGACATTGTGTAATGTAGTTTCTGGACGCACCAGGAAGGAGACAGAATGATTGGACACACAGCACACCCCTTCTCAGAATGACTGACCACTACCTCATTGAAGTCATTTATCTAATATGCCTTAACTTAAAACCCCATGCAACAGCAGTTGGGTGTCCAGCAAAGGGAAGTCCTACCCTCCATGCTGCAG
The DNA here is from genome assembly GCA_004363575.1 of Solenodon paradoxus. NCBI lineage: Eukaryota > Metazoa > Chordata > Mammalia > Eulipotyphla > Solenodontidae > Solenodon > Solenodon paradoxus. The sequence goes on along the minus strand of RJWH01000356.1, from coordinate 83,572 downwards.
CTTTGTGCACATAAGTGCTCACTCTCTGTCTCTTAGATCTGGTCTCTGCCATAAAGTCTGCTCTGAGAAACCCTTCAGACTCTACACAATTTCTATTGCTCAAATCCAAGAACCTCAGAGAGGCTACTAGACCTTGGAATGGAGCCCATAACAACCCTATAATAATGTACAAAGACACCAGCAGTGTTCCAGTTTAGGGGACTTGTATGGTGACATCTTTCCTTAAAGGAAGGCCAGAAATTGAAACAGTTAAGGTCAGAAACAAAACTACCCTGAAACTTAGGTATAGATAGAATATAAATGGTATAAAATGAAGTTGTTTCCATTAAAATCCTTTAGAACATTAAACAAAAAGTCTATTCTTTTTGAATAAAGAGAAAATACGTTTTGCATAAATATCTCATCTTCCACAATCTAGTTGGGAAAGTTAGTTCTCATACCGGGCCTTCCTCAACCATTCAGACATTTGCAATATGGGGCACAACCTTGAAATTATTTAATAAGAAACATAAAATGAACAAAGAAACCTGAACAAATGCAGTGGTTCTAGTCTTCCACTGCACAATGGATTTCAGTTTTGCCCCAAGGAGGTATTGTATTTCATTATTACTAAATATGTCAACAATATTTTCCCGCAAAGAGCACAAATTTTTCTTATTTTTCCATCTTACTCAAAACCCCTTGATTGCCTATGTTAGGAGTCACAGGAGGTCTTAATTGCTGCTTTCAGTATTACAAATTCTGAAACCCAAAGTAGCATTTTGTTAAATAGATTTTTGTATACCTTGGGTTATTAAGAATTTACAAAAAAAAAAAAAAAAAAAAAAAAAAAAAAAAAAAAAAAACACTCAACAGCAACCCCCACACAACGAGAAAAAATCATTCTTATAATGACTTTTCTCTTGTATTTAACCTTCAGAAGTAGAAATAATAGGGTTTATCAAGAAGTCAGCCAAGTCCCTAATCCTATTGACTCTATGCGCCTTTCATTCACCCTGAGTGGAATAGTCCACAAGCTACCTTACCTTTCTCTTCTCTCTCTCTCCTTCAATTTTGAGAACTGTATTAATAAATGTAATGTAGAATAAAATTTTGAGATGACAGTTGAAATAGGTGTCTTACAAACCTACTGCTTCTTTCTTTGCCTTACTCACTGGGAGACTGAGTTTCAATCAATTTTCACTGACTAATTAGTATGCTAAGGTTGTCAGAAAAAGAAACCCAACAGTTCTTTTTGAATTTAAATTAAAGTAAGAGATTGTTTTGGGAAACTGGAACAAAATAGTTACAGTGAGTAGTTAAAGGCAGAAATCAGGGATTTGGGAAATTATTTATAAGAGCTGGACTTTGTGTAATGAATTCTCAGAATGATTTTGGGGGGGAGATAATGGGAATTAAATGTGATAAGACATGTGAAGAACTACATATTGGGTCTAGCACCTGTAAAATATTCACAATAAGATTGTGGATGATGGGTTGAAAACTGGCAAGGCTGGAGGCAGGGATGCAGCTATTATATTCTTTCTGATGAGCAAAATAGAAGGGGGAGATAAGCAGTGGGTGGAGGATGGAGTGTCTGACCAGGAGAGAGACAGCCATTAGTACATAAACTGATATTATTTCACGAGCATTTAGATGCATAAGTTGAGAAAGAGAATGAGACTAGAAAGAAAGTCCTTGGCATTAAATGACCAAGGAGAAAGTGATATCATTCACTGAAATGAAAAATCGGGAAGAAGTGCTTTTGAGAGCAAAGAGGAGGAGTTTGGTGGGACAAGTTGAATTGGGAAGCTGGCCAGTGCCCCATCTGAAGGTGCCACAGCAGGTAGGAATGCCAAGTGAGTTTTCCTTGTAGAAACCATTCAGCCATTGCTCCCTAGAAGGTAACGACAAGTCATTCGAATCAAGAATGAAGAATAAGATGAGCCTTCCAGATAAAGTGAAATGAGGTAGGGTCACAGAGAAACAAATTAGGAGGCAGAGCGGGACAGAGATGGAATGGAGAAGATGGGGGACATGAGTGACAAATTAAGCAATTAAACTTTTCACTAGCTTCTCTCTGAACCATTAGGTTGTGAAGTTTTCAAAGAGTTATTTGGAAGTGCTCTTTTCTTTGGAGGCAGAATGAGTTATTAACCTTCTCTAATTGGAATCCGATTTTCTCTAGAATTCTGTGTGTCAGACTCACAGGGTTTTACAGAACAATATAATAAGTTAGTGGTGACTGTTTTAATGCTGTATGAGTCATTACTTTGATAATGCAAGTTCTACTCCTACCTCTTGTCCACCTCCACATTATCTAAGTCACAGAGTCCCAGGGAACAGCCTAACTTTCAGGTCTCTGAAACTGCCCCCAAAAGCTTTCTTTAGCAAGCAATGGCTCTGAGTTACTGTCCACCTCCCCTCCACACACTCTGTTCATATGTTGAAACCCTGACCCAAAATGTGATGGTATTTGGAGATGGAGACTTTGGAAGTTAATCAGCATTAAATTCATAAACTTGAGACCCTTCTGAGAAGATTAGTGCCCTTTTCATTGGAGACACACAACCATGCTCTCTCTCTTCTCACCCATGGACAAGAAAAGGTCATATGAGCACACAAGGAGATGGCAGTCACCTACAGGTCAAAGAGGTCTCAGATAAAACCTACCTTGCTGACCCCTTCATCTTGGACTTCCCAGATTCCAGAACATGAGAAATACATTTCTGTTGTTTAAATCACCTAGTCTATGGTGTGTTATGGCAGCCCATATAGACTAAGACAACTGAATGCAGTGGCTGCGGGAAGAATTTGTGTCCCAATATGGTGCATGTCCAAGATCAGTACCACACCCAACACGAAAATCTAGTTTCCTTATTTAAGTATCTTCTCCTGGGGAAATGTGTTGGTAGAGAGGCAAGAAGACATGTCAGATCACAGAGCTCTTGTTAGGAAACAAATACATCATCAAGGAAAGCCAGCTTATCTCGAGGCAAAGAGAATAATGGAAAAAGGCTCATAATACAAAAATATTTTGGGGGGAGATAAAATGACTGCCAGATTTCCCGTTCTTTAATCATATCTGGGTATTGTCAACCACCGCAAAGAATTTCTAAAAATCCTGTAGGGTATACCTGTCTCTTAGATAGACTTGTCACCAAATGGGGCGTGGTACAATTTCAACCTTCAAATAGAAGATTTCTCTTCTATTAGAGAAGTTTCTCTTGCTAGAACCACATTTCTCTTGTTGACTCGTGGTGTGTCAGGGTCATGTGGAGAAAGCTGTGTGATGAAGAGCCATGTAATGACCAAAAGGGATAAAAGATGTAAAGATATAGTTCACAGGGCCACGAAAATTATGTTTATTTATTCCTAATACTCAGATTTATTCCATAAAGAATCTTCTTTAAAGCACACACTTCAGAAATACAACCCGCAGTTTGATTTGAGACTTTTCCCAGGCAGTGGGAGGGAGACACTTGTTATGTTACAGAACTCACTATGGTCTGCACCATTTCTCCTTCAGCTGTATTTAAATCTAAACAGCTGTGTTGTGTGTAGCAATCAGACAAAAAGGAAGACCTTAAAGGTATCTTGATGCCAATAGGACAACAGACAAGCATGAGGGAAGATAGGTGTGGCAGTGCATCGCATTGAGCAGGTCATAGTTATATGGAAATAAGATGTTTGAAGTTAACAAATCTGAAAATTGATGTGCCAGTCAAGAATCCATGCAACAGGCATCAATAATAGAAAGGATAGTTGCCTGCCCACAATCCAGAAAGAATGCATGAATCCCCCATGGATATTCATATACCCACTCATGCCCTCAATGGTAGCATCCTCAAACGCAAAGACTTGTGACAAATGCTTCAGCACTCTATGTCACATGAGTCTGTCCAGTATGAAGTAGAGAAAATTATGATCAAGTACATTAGCCACAGCATAATCAGTCAAAGCCAGCCATTTGAAATCAGTGACACGGACTGCATTAATTAAATCTAAAGTGCACAAGATTGAATGCAAAGTGTCCATGTTCCCCCTCTGTCCTTTTACTTCATGCTTGTCATCATTTTGCAGCAACTCCACTTAGGTTTTGTTTCCATAACTAATCCAAAACAAAGATTCATGAAATACCTTTCACCACGTAAGTCAAAGCAGAACCTAATTCATTAATAAAATCTTATCTCCCTCAATTCATACATTTAGTAAAGGGTATCTATAGACAGAATTTCATCTTCACCTACAACATTTCACCGGCACCAGAATAGCACAAAACAAAAGAAGGTGCTCTTTAATCAGACTTTGCTCAAAATAAATCAAATTGTCCAGGCAAGGATATATTTTTTATACATTAAAGCTCGTAGGGAAGCTTGAATTTAGTCCTCATCTTTATTAAACAGCATTTTTAATGGTTGGGGCAGTCTGCAACCCCACATGCAGCAGGGATCTCTCTTTGTTATCCTCAAAGTCCTTAGTGACATTGGAAGTCAGCATAGTCACCAACAACTCTGTAGCTGCTGCCCCCTCCACTCTTTCTGGAAAGGGATTTCCTTTTAGGGACATGAGAAAAATCTCTTGAATTGAATCAAAACGAATTCTGAGACAGAGACTGACCACTGGCCATGTAAAAGTCTTCTGAGTTACTTTTATTTTTTCTAGTATCTGCTTTAATTTTTACCACAACCATCCACTTTAGAAGAAAATTAGGTCCAACTAAAAAAATAAATCCAAGCACACACCATAAACAAATTACCTAAAATCCCACTCTGTAGACACTGGTGCAAAAGTTAATGAATTAATCTGTCAGCAATCTAAACTCAAGGAAAGAAAATGATTCATTACACAACCTGCCAGCTCTCAGGCCTTGGTAGCCAGAGTGAATAATTGAAACAAACATCCAGGATGATGTTAGAAAAAGTAGAGACTGTGGGAGAAAAGTCTTGGAAAAGGGAGATAGAGCACCAACAGTGAGAAAAATTTAGCTGTCAGCCTTTGTCAGGTATTTAGTAAATGCCTGGCACTTGTTAACTAATTTGCACTGGTTATATAATTAAACAATCATATGAGATGTCCACTAATATAATTCCCTTTTGACATATGAGTAAACTGAGGCCTAGAGAGGTTTAGAGGTTTAATAAGGTATATAAGTTGTAGAATCTAAATCCAAATACTGATGAGCTTGCTTCTTACCATGATAGGTAGAATATGAGTTAACCTGATACTCATTGTTAGATCATATACATTTGAACAAAAGTGCAGTTGTTCTAACAAGTAGAGTTCATTTGCAAACAAACAATAGAAGAGAAGGCAGGTAGACTCATTTGCACTTCCCTAAATCCAAGGTAATAACCCCCTAAATGACCAGGAACCACATTTATCCCTTATGGTGTCCTTACCAAGGGAAGACTGGCCTAACAGTCTTCTTGCTCCCAAGTCCCTGTTCTTGGACAAGAGACTTATTGGTCCAGCTTAAGTCAGATAGCTTGGTACCCAGTGTTGGACCAATAAAACATAGCCAAGAGAGTAGAATCATATGAAATAAAGAAAACTAGAAGGCTTATATTATATTATTAGAGGGAAGTGGTAATAGGGAAAGGAAACCTCCTACAGAAAAGGAATACTTTTTCCCAAAGTAAGGTAATCTGTCAGATGCAACAAGTGCTGAAATTACATAAAGGCACACCCTGGTGGCTCATGTATTAAGCCCAAATCTGGGGCACTGTCCGCCTACAGTCAAGGACCTGGGTTCATGGCCCAGGGCTGGGGCAATAACTAAAATGAGCAACTAAAAATAAATAAAATTCGTATTCCTCATCCCCCTTCCTGCCTGCCTGCCTTCATTCCTGCTTGCCTTCCTTCCTCTTAAAGCAAATAAAATAAAACAAACTTATGTGAAAAAGGAAGGCCCACATCACTTACAGTGAATTGAATGTAACTCCTAAAAAAGTCTAGTCAAAAAAATGTGCCAGCCTTTAAAACACACAGACAGAAATATCAACAGTTTCACTTGCATATCTCAAAACCAGTCTGAACAGCTGTTCTTCAACATTTAACCTTACTTCTTTCCTCCTCACCCCACAGAATGATATGTAGTTCCTTTTCTTCCAGGAAGTTTCCCCCAATAATCATATACTTCAGTGATCTATTTATGACCTCTTCTGAAAACTTGGTTCAAATATAGCATCTCTTGATCAGATCCAGCTTTTATTTCTTAATTATCTCCTTTTCTGGATTTTAAGTTCCTTACATACTTTTAAAATATTTATGGTTCACAGCACTAATAGAGATTACCTTTATTTTATCCCATGCAACTGGTAGCACAATTCTGAGTGCAATCTTAGTCATTAAGTCTGGGTGTAGGTCACCCAGGACCTCACCCAGCCTGTGGTTTAATTCCCCTAATAAGTAATGCTCTGTACATGTCTGCATAGCCAGACATACTTGCAATAGGAACTAAAGCCAGCTGTCAATAACCACCAATTGCAAAGCAGTTTACACCAATTCCCCACCCCCCAAAAGTCACCATGTGCCAAAGGTGTGGTGTCTGGAAGTTCCAAATGCAAAAGGGACCAATCTGAGCATTCTCCCTGGGAATCTCTTCCCCTCACACCCTTGCTCTATGAAAGACCTTGGACATATTCCCACAGAGGGAAGGTGCTTTTGAATACCAGTTCTCCCTTCTCCATTCCTTGATCTCAGAATAAATCTGATTGCTTGACTGAACCTATAAATTTGATTATTGGTGACACCAATCAGGACCACCCCCAAATAAGGAGGGGGTGGTGACATATGGAAATCGGGAAAATGGGAGTGAGCATTATTTATACAAAGTTCACCCAACCCTGCAGCAAGCAGAGCAGATGAGTAGCAGGGCTACCAGATCTTTCCTGAGACATGCACTGCATCATCTGTCAAGGAATATGCAAATATGCACCAAATAATATGCAAAGATCTCCAGGGTCTGAAAAACAGTAAAATGGGGTCCTAATAGTGAGATGAGCAGAAGAGCACTATTACCCCTTCTTGCTTTTCTCTGCTTACATCCCCAAGAAAACAGTTCAGAAGAGTTCCAAAAAGGAGCATTCGATCCATAAGGCAATGGAAGTTTGTAATTCAACCACAACTTGCAAATATGATTGTCAACTAAGTGTAGAAAGCGGCTAGCAGGGCTAAAGAATTTGCATGAACTAAATGACCATCATTTTGACTTTGTGAAAAATATAAATTATGAGGCGTAATGACTAGAATCTGATTAACTAAATAGTGAAGGAAAATAGTCCACAGGGAGCACCTTATGCAGTGAACTCATTATGAAGACTTTATATTCACATCCTTGTTAGGTTATGAACTGTACTCCCAGACTGGCTGAAACAGCCTTTAAAAAAAGAAGAAAAAAAAAAAAAAAAGACAGATTTTGTCCTTGTGTGAGTTATCTCTTGAACTTAATATCCCACATTCTTTTCTCACCTCTGTGCCCTGCTTACAGGTTAGCAGCACTTTCCTGTAACCTTTATGTGAACTTTCACCCCTTCACAGGTGGGGAAAAACGGTACTTAGAAAAGTTTCCTGACTTGCCTAAGGCAGATCCCATAATTATTCTCTGTTGGTATTGTCTGAGCCCATCTACAATGTAATATTTATTATTTCTTTTGTTGTTTTTGCTCTTCCAATTGGAAAGGAGTTGTGCTTGTATATTATATTTTTTCCCTTAAATAACCATATTTTTCCAAATCTATCTACAAGAGTAGGCCATTGACACTTAATGAATCTTCTAAACATTTATCCAGAATATTCTGTCTTTCCCATCTCGGTCAACCACTCCTGCAGAGGAAAGTTCTGGAGGCAATTAGATTTGGTGAATAAATCCAAACATTTAGCTGGTGACTCTGCAGTTTCAACTAGCTCTTCTAACAATGTGAGTGAAATGAAGTACCATTTGTGTTGTGTCATTTCTATGTTTTCACTGAAAGAATTCTCCGTTATGTTTGTAGTCATTTCTATGTTTTGATTGAAACAATTCTCCGTATATTTTACTTAATGTTAAGAAAAGAGAACTAAAATGCATTTAATTGGATGGGAGAAGATGAAAGAAGAAAAATATCTAAATCTAGGTCATGATATGTATGCATGACTTCTTATTTACACATAAGTGCAAAGAGGTTTACTTGCACAAATATAAAAATATATTGCACATAACACATTCTGAAGCATCTTTCATTTGACAATCAATATTATTAATATTGTATGATGAGAAATAATGTTATCAATGTCAATAAAATGGTGAAAGTTGAACAAACACGGAGCTGAGAGCCAGAAGGTTGCATCCTAACATCTGCTCTGCTGCTAGTGAGTCACAACATTCCTGAATTTACTTTTCCTTCACTGGAAAGAGGAGATACTTATTTAGGCCTCTGAGAATACAAAGAAATGGAAAATACAGTTGCTACTTTCAAACTATTACAACACATTTGTCACAACAAGGTACTTCACATGAAAGACAAAAATAACCATCAGCTTGGTGTAGATCCAGAAACAGTATTAAATTATTGATCTTCATAACAACCCAAAGAAGTAAACATTGTTTCTATGTTACACAGGAGAAAACTAAGGCACATAGGGATTCAGAAACATTGCAAGACCTCTTTTTTGGTTGAGTAACAGAGTGAGGTTTTAAGCCCAGTCAGCTTCATGTCCAAGTTTGACTGGGATTGTCCCAGTTTAGTAACGTGATTTTCCCATCTTTCCTGTGACAGCCTGAATCCTCCCCTCTAGGTCCTGCACCTGAACACACACAACTTTAATCACGCATCTGAATAAACCTGCTTCCACCCCAACCTCCATGGGGTGGGTCTCAGGTCCTCGCACTGCCTGCCTCCACATCTGGTGACACTCCATCTGATCACCAACTCTGAAAAGCATCATAGGTCAAACTTAACTGCCTTACATATGTCAGAAAATGCTATGTATTCAAAGGAGGCAAAACTGGGATATTTAAGATAATCATACACCAAGGTTATTTCAAAACTGGAGTGACAAGAGAAGGTGCCAGGATATCATAAGAAAATGGTGAGCCAAATCCTAAAGGATGAGGAACATTTGGAAGGCAGAAGACAGATGATAGCAGGAGACTGGGGACATTCGTCACGAAGATGGCAGTAGGTATGGGTAGCAGGAGGGAAGAATCCAGATGAACTAAGGTAAGAGGTCAACTGTGGAGAGCTTTGACTACCAAGCTAAAAATCTTTCCAGGTTTGCAAACTGACTGTTCTGTTAGTGTGGCCCCCTACGAGTTAGTCCCCATAGTTGAGCTTGTTGCTTCCAGAAAGAAACAGATGAAGATCAAGCAACTGCCAACTGTTAAATACCAGCCTCCATCCCAATACACAACCATGTTCTCTGGAAATGCGCCTTGAGTATGCAGTTTTATTTAATTTTATATAATCATAAATATCCTTTATATCCAAAGGTGGCAGTAATCACTCTTATATGCTATTTTAAGGAAAGAAAATTGTTGTACTTAATATATCAAAATCCAGTAATTCTAGTCATGATGACCCATGCTAACTCCAGAAAAAAATATATAAATATGTCCATTCCATGATGGTTGATATTAGAATAAAATAAGAATTAGTAAGGTAACTTGGGGACACGTCACTAGGAGATTATAAATCAGGAATTCAAATTTTGCATTTTCATGTCCCTAATTTCATAAAGGAAATATTTATAATAGGAAGCCTTTTCCTGTTTTAAGAATAAGATTCTACATAGACTTTGATAACTAGTTATGTCTCTTATGTGTATTTATTATGATATGATTTCAATGAGTACAATAATTCTCTTTATTGGGTGATGGATGTATCAAAAGCTGAACTGTGGTAGTTGTTGCAAAACTGTACAAACAATAAAATTCAGTGAACTCAACACATACCCTTTTATGATGTTACTTTTGCCTTAGTAAAGTTGTTTGTTTTTTGGTTTTTTTTAATATTAAAACTGGTGACTTGGGGGATGTATTTTAAATTCTCTTTATTTCTTACGCTTTTCAAGAGTTTTCCTATTTTTCACAATGGCCTGTATCACCTACATAATTAAAAATGATTTCATTGCAATTCAGTTTCATGACATATCTATCACACACTGTGCATTGTGCACACCTTGTGATAGAGTCTAGAGTTGTAGAAAATAACAGGATAGCATCCCTTCCTGAAGGTCCTTACACTTGAGTGACAATGTAAACCTTGCAAACTACTTATTTAGGCCAGAATGAATTTGCCTTTCAATCAAGTTACACATAACAGAAGTGGGTGGCGATGCGAGGACCTGGCACAGACAAGGAGTGCAGAGTTACTCCTGGAAAGAATTCTAGGGGAGGTGCCTTGTCTCAACACCATGTGGCAAGTTTACTAGAAAACAACTAAACAGAAGTGACGCATGCAACAGGAGGTTACAAAAGCAAGACAGAGTTGTTAAAATGGAGTCTCTTATGTATCTGAGGAAAGACCTCCCTTTGGGTGTACCCAGGGGTGGCAACTCTCATGAGAGTCAGAGTTCAAGGGGTGGGAGTAGCTAGGAGTGTGTCCCCTAGACCAGATTGCTAGGGAGAGGTCCTAGGTTTTCCAGCCACTCCCTTCTCTCCTATTTCTCAGCAGGTAGGTAAATAAAAGAAGCAATTAACGATTGGCCAAAGGGAAGCGGTGAAGGAAAGAGTGACCAGTAAGAGAGTTGTAATGAGTTGCCTGGAGAAGAAGCGTGTGGCCACATCCTCAGTGGGAGCACATGGATTTTCTGTTGAAAGCGAGGCTTAGTAGAAAAATCAAATACTCTCCATGTTTAGTACATATATTTAGATCTTCTAGGAAAAAACAATTAACCTTAGGAGACAGGAAGTTTTTATAAGGAATTGTCACTAAAAGGGAGAGCGACAGAGGAAAGAGAATGCAGCCCCCTATGATGCTGCGTTGGTTTGTGCTTTATTCTTGAAAAAACTAAAACTAACAGCAGAAGAACTTGCTGACCTGTTTGAAAAGCTAGTTGCTCCCATAACTAGACTGGTTGATGAAGGCGTAGTTACCTCCCCACATTGCAGGAGGATGCTGAGTGACAGTCCCCTTTCTAGAGAAAAAGCTAATGGAGCAGAGCTGAGCACACCCAGACTATTCTTACAAATTTACTAGTCAGATATGTTTCCACTTCTCCTACTCTGGTGTTAGTAAAAGGGTAGATAGAGAAAAGCCAGGAGCTGCATCAAGTGAGCTCTCCACGGAAGGAACTCTCAGAAATTCTCCATCATTACAAGTGACGCATAAGAATTACCTACAAAGCTTCTTTAAAATGTGAGTTTCCAAACCAAATACATGGATATCATCTCTCAGTGGATTCTGAAAGAGCTCATAGATCTGCCCTCGTGTCAGTCAGTCTGTACAAGTCATTACAGCAGGTCTGCAAAGCACACTGTGAAAACACTATACCAACTGAGAGGTTTGAGTGTAGGGACCAAATATAATAATGAATGTTGATACATCAAACCTTATCTGATGTACCTCGGTGGAGCAGTGGTTAGGTCAACCTCCTCCAAAGAAGCAAGCCACATACCACTGTGATGAGTCCTGAGCCCTGGGGGTGGGGGTGGGGGAGCACACAACCAGTATAAATAACTAAATAAAAAATAAATAAATAAATAAAGGTGCTTCTTCTTCCTCTCTCTGCCTGACTACTCGCCTTCATTCCTGCCTGTATCTTTCCTTTAAAACAAAAAATAAAAAATAACATTTAATCATTTATTGTGACCAAAACAATTACCATAAATCTCTAATTAAGAAACTAGTTGCAAATTATTTCTAAGATTAATAACATTTATAGAAATTTTTTCTTTTGATTTTATCCAAAAAAATAAAAATTCTAAGGAAGATATTGAATATTCAAGGTACTTAATAACCTCTAGTAGTTTCTCATTGATCTAAAAACTGTATTTCTGTGCAATTTCCCATACTGTATTTGTCACAAAACTGACCAACAAGAAATCTCTGTGCCATCAGAGAGGAAATAAAAGGCTTTACAATCCCAAGTCTTAGCCTAGTTTTCTAGAATAGCATTTTGCCTCTCCCCCAGATATTTCTCCTTCCTCTTTCTTTGTAATGTAATGTAATTTCTTTGTAATGTAATGTAAGGAGACATTCATTCAGAAGAGGATGGGAGGCTGAGCTTTCCAACAAGGAACCACCAGCTTTCATAGCTACTCATATTTCTTTGCTGAGGCTTTAATGGGAAACTTTTCTCAGCAAGTGGCTCCTAAAATGTCACCTTCTGACCGTTTGATTAATTGTGGTACCATGCTTCAGATGAACCAGGACATTCGTCTGACTTTTGGAATGGGCTTCTGTTCTCAGAGGAAATTATTTTGCTCCAAATGAGAAGCCCTGACATCATTAGCCAGTTCAGCTACCACATGTTACTTTATGAAAGTGATAGCTCAGAGGTATTTCTTTAACTTTGTTCTTTATGATAGGCCATTGTTTCGGGGGAAAAAAAGAAAAGATGGGTCATCTCTTGGCAGATCTCAGCCAGGTTACGCCTTTGCAAAGACAGGCTTTTGGAGTTAGTCTATGATCAGATTTATCCAGCTACCATCTAATGCAATCACTGAAGAGGAAGCTCTCCCCAGGGGGCACATAGCAGGGAATCTTGTCTAGACTCTGATGACTACATTTAATCTTAAAGCCCAAGGAAAAAGTAAAGCAAAAGAGAATCACAGCTTGTTGCTTGAAAGATGGAAATAACTGAAGTGACCTGGACAAAGACATTTTTGTAACAATTTTAGTTCAAAATATTTACTAGTAATGGTAGTGATCTATTCTAATAACTATAATTCGAGGGTACATACAGTACACATACTATATCTTACTTCTCACAACACACTTGTGAGGTAGATATTATTATTCTGCCGCTACCCTTTTATAAGGGAAGAAAACTGAGGCTCGCAGTGGTAAAATAACTTGTTTGAAGGCTTATGGCACAGATACTAGGAAGGAGGATTGTCTGAATCCACAACCTGCCTTCTTAGCTGGCATGTGGTAATGCATAGCGCATCAATCTACCAGTGCATGTCTAATGGGATCCAAGAAACTTAAGCAGAAGACTTGGGTTCTTATTGATCAACCAACCCATCACATGCGCAGGTCTACCAAAAGTCACTGGTTCAAAACACCGCCATATATTTGACATGGACCTACGGTTCTGTTGAGTAAGATAGAAAGGTAAGGTTGATATGATCATGTCCATCTTACAAAGAAAGATTAAGAAGGAAAATAATTTACTTAATACCTTAGCTGATAATTAGCAAAGTCAGAGCCAACACCTTTTACCCCAAATGCTTTCTTACACTATACCTAAGGGCAACAGGCAGATAGATTGGAAAGACATTGAAGACAATATGTTGGCAAAAACTAGAACATTGATCTCATTCTGTGGTAGCCATTTCTTTCTTATACTTAGATGCTGAGAAGGAAATACTTAGAATTAACAAAATTAAATCATCTGTGTATGCATGGCTACACTTAGCTGTGTGAGTGTGGAAGCTGAGAGAAGACATGATTTCATGCCCCCTCCACAGACCCAGGCCTTGGTACAAGGACTTAGGAATAGAGAAGCTTCCAGCATTTAGAATAAGTTTCAGTCATCTTTATTTTCTTCATGTTATCAATTTTGGCAGCCAGAGAAGAGTGACCTAATTTGAGGAAGGAAAGGAGAAAGAAGCATACAGAAAGGAAGAAGGTAGCTTCATTTGACTCAAACGGCCAAAATCATAAAAATCCACTTTTGAGATTTTTTTTCTGTTGAGAAACTCTGATAGAAGGGATTCTATAATTGACAAATGGAAGATGCCTTTTCCCCCCTTCACTATCTAGTACTGCTTTGTGGAGTAAAAGATATAAATTCAGAAATTCAGAGATGTCAGCCAATTCAATCATTCTTATCAAATTTATGTTTTCTTATCAAAGATACAATTTATTCTTATCACATTTCCTTAAGCAAATCAAATAGTTTTCCAAAGAAGACCAGTGCACCATATAGTTAAATATTGTTTTCTAACAAGCCCAATTTTTTCCAAAGATATGTTAGGTTTATGATGTTGGCTATCATTCTCAGTAAAAATTTAGAATTTAGCAGAGTAGAGCTCAAAGGAGAAGCACCAAGCCTTATTTTCTTGGAAACCAATCTGGAGCTGAGTAGGGAAAAACTAACATTTCAGTGTGTCTTTATCTGACTCAGTACAAGAGTACAATGAAGGTCTGGGTGGAGAACAATATTTGGGGGCTATCTTTGTGCTCCCAACCAGAGTTAAGTCTGAAAAGCTCAAATGACGAATATCCTGGATGGTCTATGTGGGGAGACCATCTTAGCCATACCTCACAACTGAACAAATAGCCCATTATACAAGGAAAGTGCTGGGGATTTGCAGCAGAAAGTATACTGCATAGCAGAAACTTACAGGCTTTTATACACAGACATAGAAGCTTTGAATTCTATCTTGGTCACTAAGAGTTGAGCTAACTTTGGCACATTGTTTAACTTTTTCAAACTTTATCACCTATAAAATAGGAATGATGCCACATGAGTGGGAGTGAATGCAAAAGTTAATGCAAGCAGGGAGCTTAGTATATATAATGCCTAATGTGTAAAATTTCCTTAATAATAGGTGTTAACTTATCAAAAATAGGGATAGAAAGATCAAGACGGGGTAAGGTCAAGGATGGGTGTAGATATTAGTGGTCAAGAAGACCACCTGAGATTTGATTGTAACCCAAACAGGGCCAATGTGGGGAAGAGTGATAGCCAAGAATTGTCAACCAAAGGGACTAGATGGGAGAGCAGGTCTGAAGCAGGAGTGGGAATTCATGCCTGGAGTAATTTCAAATTGACCCCTAAGTGTGGAGGCTCCCCTGACCACTTTGAAAGTCGTCCTAAAATTCTTACAGGGGCAGCTGTCAAGTGGACAACAAAGGATGCAAATAGTCAAACAGATCATCTTTTTCACTTTTCAGAACACAGAAGCCACTTTATCTCTTCCTCCTCATGGTAAGATTTTTCATTTATCTTGTCAAACTGTATCACTGAAATGGGATAATATTCACGGCAACTCTGTGTTTTGAGTCTGTTGGGGCCAAACCTTTCACATTATGGGAACCCTCTACCCACAGTCCTATAAAGTATGTGCTTCAGCATGTGATCCCATTCAGACCAGACTCAGCTCAGGGGACCCTGAGTACACACTGGATGGCGGTGGCCCATTTCTGAACCAAGCCCTCTCTGGCTTTAAAAATGGAATACAGTTCAGATGACTCCTTGAATTTGGGGATTTCAACCAAGAAACACACAGGGGAATTTTAGATGATATAGTTAAAAAGTCCTGAGAGTACATTTCTGGCTCGAGTGCACAGTATTTTTAGGAAGGGTGGGGCACCGAAGAAGCAGATCACGTAAAACAGAACGACACAGAGGACATTCAGAGTCTCCATGAGAAGGAAAATGACAAAGCCACCAACTACGGAACACTTTTGGGATAATTTGCTGCTTCATCTTCCTGGTTCTGCTGTTTCTTAAAACTTTACTTTGCCCCAAATCTCACTCCAGAAACTATATCTGGGCTTTATCTTTCCCTCTTGTCATAATCATAGTCCTTAAAGGCACAGAATCCCTGTGTTGATTCTAAAATCAAAGACAGAGAAGAACTACTGAGTCACTAAAGGGTCTCTGCACCTCAGCTGATGTTTTTTAAAATGACTCAGAAAAGTCAACGTAAAATATCAACAACTGAATGAGACAGTCATGGGAGAGGTCATCTTGATACCCACTAAGTGAATAATCGCACTTTTCCTGGTAGGTCACCCTTATGTTACGGTACAGAGGCCCTATGACTCAGAGAATAAATATGAGAATAAATATGTATTTGCAAAGACCAAGGTACAAAAACCAACGATGTGGCCTTGGGCCAGTCAATGGTTGTTTTTTCCAACAGAAAGGAGGAGTTTTATATTACGCTCCTATTTATTTTTGTACATGTTTTCATCATTGTGGTCTCATAATTCTTGTTTTAGTTCATGAGGATTAATCCGTTTTACCATGACCCATTTTCATGCTCAAGTTGGCCCTCAATTTGACCACTGGGGCCCTTGAAACTGGCTTTGAGTTCTTCGGGCACCATCCTTCCTTGAGCACTTCTTTTCCTTTCTGGAGAAACAATGCATTTCAGGCTCATCTTGCACTTTCTTTGCCCACGAATGGCCATCTTCCTAAGAAGATCTGGTTTCACCAGGGGAGAAGGATATCTAGAAACAAAGATCTGGATGCTAACTCCATACTTGGCCGGTGGCAAGTCATTTTCCTAGCCTACATTTATTTTTATATCTATTTGTTAAAAACTGTGAGTTGAAACTAATACCCCTAATTTCAGTTCAACAGCAGCTAATACACTGAGTCTCCCTCCCCCTTTTCAGTCCTCTATCCTCTTTCTCCAACCCCATAAAAACTTGAGCCAGTGACTTCACATGTCTGAACCCATTGTTTCCTCTGGTGTGAGAATTCAAAGAAATTTCTTGCTCAGCCTTTGTGCCAGTTAATGTCATATGTCTATAAACTTCCCACAGGCCTGCACTGTGACATCCAAGTGGAAGTGACAAAACATCTTTCCTACCAGGTAAACCGTGTAGCAAATGCAGTGGGGGCTGGCTTCTCGCCCCAAGTCTCTCCCTAGGCTGGAGCTTGTGTGGATCTTGCAGCCTGAATACTAATCATGCCTGCAAGTCTGGTGCCACAGCGTTCAGCGAGGGGTGATTATCATGATAGATGTGTGCCTATGTTTTTCTTGCAAATGTTCCTTAAGTAGATCAGATGGGGCCAAACAAAAGTGGCACCAAGGTTTCCATTTGACAGGAGAGGCGATGCCACCTTGAATGCTGTCATCATGGAAAACAGTTTGCACTCACCTGGATCATTTTTCAGCCTGATGCCTCATCGCAGCTACCTGTAAACTCAGAGCCAGAAGCAGGCTGACATGAAGATAAAGCCCATTCCTGTCATGTAAATACCAACCACCCACTGAGACACAGTTGATCTCACTCTCCAATGCAGAGTGCAGAATTCAAAACGGCGCCTGAGGAGGGACGTGCATCTAATGTCGTGTGTGGAGCACGAAGCTTGCCGGCAGACGTGTGGGTTATAACCCAGTAGAGTCCCCGCTGCTGCAATATCTCACTCACTGCCTTTGAAGACAGGGAAATCAGTTCATCTCCTGGCCCCTGGGATGCTCTTTCCAGCAAGCTTGAGAGGCTTTAGATCTGTCGGGGAGGAACCTAGTCCGTCTGGCTCAATGCTACCAACACTTGCTCTGAATTGCGGGCTACTGCAAGAACACAGCCTTCTGAAGTGGCAGCTTTCTGTGAAGACAGAGAGGCTGCTCTCGCATCTGCATCCGGAGTAGGTGCAGACCACGTGACAGTCCCCTCTCCCCTTTAAGGGGGTCCACACTACGCATGTGAGAGTGACGCAAAACTCCAAGCCACTGTGGTACCCACAGGCACACTGCGTTCCTTCTTCCACTCTTAACAAGGGTGGAAATGAGAGAACACAGGAGCATCTGTTTCGTAAAGCTGAGGGGAGAATTCAGTGCGACCACATGTGACATACACATAATAAATCTTAACCTTGTCAGTTTCTTGAAACTCAGCTACTTGAGGTGCAGTCCTCTCAATCTTCTCCTCTTCCCACGCACAGTCAGATATTTTACTGCCTCCTGGAAGACGTGTGCTGTTAAGGCAGACACCCAGTGTCACTTTCCTGTGACCATGAAGCTGTCTGGGACACTGGAGCCACCAGGGAGGAGCAGACAAAGGGAGAAGCAAGTCAGATGAGACTGGGGTTTCCAAAGACATCCTTTGTTAAATTTTTTGGAATTTTCCACACCTCAAAGCATTCCTGCTCCAAAAGAAGGAAGATTGGAGGCCATGGCCAGGTGCTACCTCATTAACACAAACGAATGGTAAAGGAGAAATAAACTCTACCAACTGAACACAACAGCTTAAAGTTCTAAATGAAGCAAGAACACAAAAATTGGGGCTCAGGCTATCATTCTAGAAGGGGAAAAAAATAGAAATAATTCAAGCAGAAGCTAACCCAAAAAGCATCCAGCACTCAAGGCAGTCTCTGAATTTTTAACTTAGTACATTTAGACAATTTGGGTGCCTAGAAAATCCCTAACAAACCCATATGTCCACAAAAACATAGGCGACTGTTTCCAAAATCCAACACAGCATTCTTTCTAGTCTGTGAAACTTAATAGATCTAACGTGCGGTGTGGCTACAAGTGAAGTTAGACAGCTGGTTTGAATGCTGAGTTCCTTGCTGGTTGGACACACGATGTCATACTAGGTCTCAGCTCCATCCTCTGCAAGATGGGAATAGAATGACGATCTGTCCACCGCATTATAATGAGAGGCAAGTGTGATCATGAATCTGATATTTACCTAAGCGATTCACATTTAAATCTCAAAAAATGTCTTGCTATTGCTGTTCTTATCACTATCATTGTCCCCTCACTTGTTAAGCAATAAATAGGGGTCTCAGAAACAGCACTAGAGTAGAAAGTGATGGCAAACTCATCATCAACAAACCAGTGTTTACCCCACATTACCCCAGAACTCTACTATTGCGACTAATTAATGATCAAACCTCAAAGAAAGTCTAAGCCTATTTTAATGCATTAAAAGGCTATAGAAATGGAGCAAAAATCATACAGATTTGCCCCCATGGTTTGAAAGCAAAATGCTCCTATTTGGCCTGATGTGGGGGTCTCGGGAATGTATTACGTAGGAGTCTGAGAATTCTATTACCATCAATTAACATGGGAAAATTGTTGCAGATTCCTGGTCCTCAAAAATAACCTACCAAATAGAAAGGTTCTGCTTTCAGATACCAGAGGGAACCTGTATTGAAAGTTTATCACTAAGCAAAGGGCACCAGTACTACAATTATCCCTCCCCGTGGCCCCGTGGGGAAACTGCCCCACACAGATGTCTCTCAGCACAACAGAAAACGCATCATTAAACTCAGCAAAAGACCATGAATTCCTGGGTGGCGGAGCCCACAGGTCCCTGCAGAGGCCTGTCACAGTGGGAAGAAACCGCTAGAATCCCCCACAAAGGTACCAGCATTTTAGGAACCACCCAGGACAGGCGGTTGCAGGCTTCCAGGACCTTGCGTGTCCTTAGGACTCCAAAGTTTTAATATTTCAAATATGTACAAGCTTGACAAATGGGGGAGCACCAGGTGACCATTAGGATTACAATATGTGTGTGAATAAGCCATCAGAACAGTTTCTGCAAATAAACGACCATATAAATGCTAATATTCCCACCTTTTACTAGTAATAATAATGCATCATCTGGCTGAAACAGTTCCTTAAGTACCTTATGTTCTCTGCTGGAATCAAGTCATTAATCCCATTTATATAGCTAATGGGGAAGCCCTGAGTCCACATTAAGGTCCTGAAGAAAAGTGCTGAAATTAATGACAAAGGGGAATCATTTTGCTCCACAGCTGTAAGGTGGCTTTTGCCAAATAGCATTTTTTTTGCTTCTGAACTTAACTTTCGAACACTGAATCATCTACTTAGCAAACAAATGGTTAATACACCTCCCTCACTAGTTTTGAGTAGATCAGCCCAGACATTGTTAGGACCACCCAGTAACACAGGTGTTTCCCTTAGTATGACTATCCCTAGTGTATCCACAGTGCAATCAGCCCACGAATGCCAGGTCAGCTTTTACAGTGTGTTGGTGACCTAGACAGCAGCCCTCAGGTCACACACACGGTCACCCCAAGCACTACAGGGGATGCAGTTTTAGTCTGTGAGAAGCAGCTGGCATAACAGCTGCAGGTTTTGGTGACCTCTAACGTCAGACAGACTGGGCTTCCATCCCAGTTCTACCAGCACCTGAAGTCTGAGTCAGTTAACATCTTTTAGGTTAGTTTTCCTTGTCTTTAAAGTAGGTGGGAAGTAAGAATTGCCTTAGGATGCTCTGGATAATTATGTTACTATTAGTAATAAGTAACTGCAAGGAAGGGAAGGAGGGAGGGATGGAGGGAGGGAAGGACAGGGAAGACAGGCAAAGACAGAGGATTCTGGAGAGTCACAGCTTTATGTAGGAGACCTGGGAGAGACCAGGCTAGAGGACCCCTCCCAAAGGCGGTCTGTTGAAAGAATACATAGAGTAAGATGCTGAGTCTGTCCTCCCAAGAGACATCTCTACGGACCCACTGTGTCCTTGCTCTACAGTTACAATCCCAATCAGAGGGAAAGGTGACAGCAAGGAGCCCCGTGTAGCTGAGTGACTTATATTAGCCACCCAGCCCACTCAAGGCCTCTGGGGGAAGCACTTCTCTTCCTTTCTTGACATCAGTCGTCTGTTCTTCATTATATGTTGTGTCCTGAGTGTGGCTCAAGGGGAGGGACTCTAGAAAGATTTCCAAGTGCAAGGCTTTGTATGTCCAGATTTATAAAATAGGGGCCTGAGCCCCAGCGCACAGTTACCAGGCAGCTTGCTGTTCAAAGCAATGGTGAAAAAACAGCCCTAGAAATAGCTGCCAGTGAGATAGGAAGCATAAATTGGGACTGTCCTAAGCAAATGAGGTCAACCTAGTATAAGACATGCTGTTATGTGGGGCATGATTCACTCAAGATGTCACACTTCGGGAGTCTTCACAAGATGGAAATGACCTGCCTAGTAAAACATACAGAAAAGTACAAAAAAGAACCGAAAGATTACTGACAATATCTCCAGTATGTGGGTAGGGGGTGGAGATAGTGTCATCATTTGGTGAAAATCATTTCTTAGCTGAAAAATAGGTAAGAAGAAGGATGGACAGAAAGACAAAATAATCATACTACATTAGAAGGAATCCTGCTACAGTAGATTTTTTAGATTTTATTGAAGTAGAATTGTATAATAACAGGATTCAGGTGTACGTCATTGTAAATCAGCATCTGTGTATAATCTATTAAGTTTCCCACTAATGTTCATCTTTTGCTGAGAGGAGTTGAATTTAATTTCACATAAACACAAAAAAAGGAAACTTAAATAAAACTAAAGGAAATGTTTAACCTCACTGAAATGTCTCTCTATTACAAGAAAGATAAGTTACTACATATAAACTATACATGTCCCTGGGTCATTGTGCTTTCCAAACCCTTCTGACATGACTCCAGTCCCCTGTAGAAATGACTTGGAGAAGACAAGTCAATTTCCAGCTAAAGAGGACAGGCAACATTGGCAGTAAGTCTGGAAAAATACTAAGAGCGTTTCTCTGCCCCAACGAGCCCCTTTGTAATCCTACAAAGGGGTCTTCCATTTCTACCTTCACTCACTTGGTAGGTAAAAGCTACCCACTCAAGAGTAACTATGTTGCTGGGGAGGGCTCGGCCTATTGCAGTGGAAGAGATCACTTGACTAGACGACAGGGAACTCAGACCTTTCTCCATCCAGGCCTACATTGGATAATTGTTACTGAAGTCTATAGATTCTGCCTGCAGCAAATAGTTGACATGAAGAACAAATGAGACTCAGTGATGATGAGGAACAGCTTTGAAAATGACTGCAAGGTCTGAGTAAGGCAGTAGCCTCAAGAGCAAAGAGCAAGTGCAGGGTGGAACAGGTCATAGCCTATGACTTTGGCTGTGTAACTTAACCTTTTGGAGACTCAGCATGCGTGTCCAAAATGAGAATAACAGAACCCAAATCTGAGCATCCTTATTAGGATTAGAAGAGACTCTATAGAAAGAGCTTAGCACATCACTTGGCTCATGAAAAGCATTTAAAAATGTCAACTAACAAAATAAATAATAACAGAAGCATTTCCATATAAGATCTGGGGAAGCCCAGAGATGGACCATGTCCTGGCATGGGCAGATCTGAATGAGGTTTGGCGTTGGGATCCAGGGAAGTCCTAGAATTGTACTATGGGTACCTGAATGGAAGTGGGGAGGAAAAGTAATACCTTCCTCTAAGTCAGATCTCTACCTAAACCAGTTTTACCACACCTGGAAAAATAACTTAACTGTAAAATGCTACTGCTTATAACCTTCTCAGACACAAAAAGTACCCCAAAGGCATCTATGTTGATCTTAAAAGCAGAGTCAATAGCTTACACTTCAGAGATTGAAAAGAAATGGAGTCTAATCTTAGACAATAGCAGGCAATTCTATTTCAGGGCAACATTTGTGGCAAACAGGCTTTCTGAGTAGAATATCTGCCCCTCTTCTTTGATGTTCCCAGAAAGCAATTCCTTGAGAAAAGGCTCAGCAGGCTTATGTCGGCCACATGGATTTAGAATCACTGACATAATTTTTCTCAGCAACTGAGAGGTTCCCTTTGGTGCAGCTTGAGCAGCCTCCTGGATTTCATTGCTGGGACCTGGGAGGTCCCTCGAGGATTCAGGGGCTCCTCCTTAGAAGAAGCAGCTAATCTTAGAGGTCTACATTAGACTTGACCCTGGGCAAGACCCATACTCAATAGATGATGCAGAATCTCCTTCCAGTTCCTGAGTTCCTGAAACCTGAGGGTAGTAACACGAGAGGTAGCCGGAGAGCAGTAGGTCAACACTAAAAGCTGTGGCTGAAAAGTATGTCTTTTTTCCTTTGGGTGCCCAGAAAATTACTCCAGAAAGTTCTTACTGACATAAATGTCCCTAAAATATCCTCTGCTATTGTGGAGATAGGAACCCTTATACACAGGTGATTGAAGTGTAAATTGGCACAGTCGTTATGAAAATTATGCAGGTTCCTCAAATAGTTAAAAATAGAAATTCCCTATCTGCAAATATTCCTAATTATGCATATTTACCTCCAAAACATGAAAACACTCATTTGCAGATATATATGCACCCCCTTGTTCACTGCAGCATTATTTACAACAGCCAAGATCTGGAAACAATCCAAGTGCCCACAGAAAAATGAGTGGATAAAAAAGATCTAGTATATATACAGAATGAAATACTTCTCAGCTGTCAAAAAAATAATGAAATCCTATCATTTGCAACAACATGAATGGTATTACGTTTAGTGAAAGAAGTCAGACAGAGAAAGATAAACATGATTTCACTCAATGTGGTAGACAGAGTAACCAAACAAATGAATGAACCAAATAAACACAGATAAAGTTTTAATCTGAAAAACAAATCCCTTGATTTGATTTTACGGTCCTCAAAATTTGGTTCAAAGACCATCCCATCAAAATCACCAGGAGGATTTTGAGACTCAAGGATCTAATTAATAAAGGCATTTCATGATGAAAGTAGAGAAACTGATCCATGACTCCTTCCCCACCATCCAAAGATTTACAGACAATTATCCCTGAAGACGATATCTGTATCAGCTCAGTTCAGTGTGTGCTGGATCCACCTAGCCCCAAAACTCTTCCTCGTCTCCACATATGTACCCTGGAGAAGGGCTTCCCTTTATGATCCTCCTCTCCTCCCTCTCCTTCTTCTTCTGAGATGGGTACAGGGAGTTGTATGTGCTTTCCTGACAGATTTCCTAGTCCTCAACTAGTCCTCTCTGACAAATTGACTAGGATGATATAGTATGCATGGAAAATGGCAAGAAAGTCTCCAGGCCCGAAAATTTAGCTTATTCTCTCTCTCTTCTTTTAAAATTTTACATCAAGGAGTTGTGACTCTCAATAGCTCGTCGATTTACTTAAGATCATTAAAAGAAAAATGATCTAATATTAATCCCTGGGCATAAACATGACAAAAGAAGAAAATGTATATGGCTGGCACTCATTTGTAATACTCTAGTATTCTGTCAGCCTGCATGTTTTTTGACCTTAACCAAGAGAAATTTGAGGACTTTAATAGAGCTCTCTTTATAAACATTTTTCTCCTGTTTTGTTTAGAAACTGATGATATTTGTTTTTTATTCCTGACTCTCTCACGGTTGTTTTGTAACATACATCTCTAAGTTTCAAAGATAGGACCCACTTGTAGGAAGTTCGGTCAAGACCTAAAGGCGGGTCTCTGCTACCTACAGGAAACCTTCACCCTGGACACACAACAGGCTCTATTAACTCCAACTCTCTAAAAATGTTGCTCAATAGTGATAATCCCTTAGACATACAGTCATAAGAATTACAACATTCCTAGTCACATAAAGCCAAATCCCACCTCTACAATTCTGTAGAGGTGAAATCTGGGGCATACACTTAACTTCTCTAAGCTTCCGTTTCATCTATGATGAGTGACAACAGTACCCAGTCCATAGGGTGGTGGGGATTACCAATAACACTAGGCCTGTGCAGGCTTATCAGGGCCAACATATTCCACGTGCTCTGCAAATGGTGGTTAAGCTACTAACATGAATGAGTGAACCTCAGTTCTTGTCTTTGGTGTGGGAATTAAGAATGTCAGACAGGAGAAGTAAAATCAATCCAGAATTTAATAAGTACATTCGGGAAGGGTATGAAGGAGCAACTTCAGTTACTCCAAGGTGAGGAACTTGAGGCAACAAACCGTGCTCTGGAGTCAGTGTAGAGTCCCATCCTTGTCTTCAAAGGCCCATCTTGCTGACTGTTTTAAAGATTGCCCAGCTCAGATGTTTGCATATGTCTTAGCAGTTTCAAAGTCCCCATTCCTCAAAGTTCCTCTTTCTACATTCCTTGGCACTTGTAGTTTCTTTCTGCCTCTTGCCCGCCTAGTTCTTTTATGTCGATGGGGCTGTCACCATGTTGTCCAGCTCCTAATACCTGTCCTTTGCTTGCTCCCAGCTCCTGTCTACCTAACTCCCTGTCCTAACAGGGAGAGGTGCATGTCCTTGTTCTCATCATCCTGGTCTCTTGCCTCTGTGTAAGCAAAGAAGTGACTTTTCTCTCCAGATACACCAAGCCAAAGGAGGATACTCTCATTGGACCTATGTGATAGCCACCTGAGATTCTCCCTCGGGTCCAGAACAAGCCTTCCAGCATTCCTGGGTCTTCTTCATCTCATACCTCCATCCAAAGGGCAACTGCATTTGCTTTTGGAATTATCTTTCTGATTCCCATGACAAAGTTAATTCAGAAAATAATACTGTTTAAAATGCCTTACCACTCAGAGAGTTTAAGATAACCATATAAAGAAACTTTGGAATCACCATTTAGAAATATTGATCTCTTTGATAACACTAAAGAAAGATTATTTTCATTTTCTCCCACTCCCACCTCAGGAGTGAAGAAAAATTAAACAGTCTTTTCAAATGGCCAAAAGAGCAACCATAATAGAGGGAAAGATGTAAGAAATTTGTATGGAGGATGAAGAAATGAGAAGGGTTGTAAACATAAAATATTTGCAGTATATCAATCCATATTGCTATAAAATACAAATATTTACTACTTATATTATGGTGACCCTCACAGGAGCTATAAAACAGCACCTCCATATAAAATCTTCTCTGATTTCATTTAAAGAAGGCAATATTTATTCATTATAATATCGAGTAAATACCATATTTTTGAAAATATATCACCTTATTGTAAAAAGCAGCAGCTTATTGCAAAAATCTTTGGAAGGGACTTTCAGACACGAGTTAAATCAAATCGCTCTTTCCTCACATGAAAGTTCATGAACTATTTCAATAACAATGTCTCATAAATATGACCATGTGGACTGAGATATGATTTGAAAGGAAATATGAAGCAAAACTCATCAGAATTCCATCACCAGCACTAGACTATTCCATGCTTATCAGTGTCTGAGCTTCTGCGATTTGATTCTACCACCAATGTTCTCCATCTGCTAATCAAGAACTCCCAGGAAAATTCATCCTCTTGTGCATAAAAAAGCACCCAGCACCACTGGTACTCTTTTCCTCTCTGTTTCTTCTCTAAAGATCTTCCTTATCACTTTTGTCTACTTCAACAAAAAGACTTGGGATTAGCAAGACAAAAAGAAGTTGGAACTTCAGTATCAGTCCATCTGGAATAGCTCATACTACAAAACCATTCACATGCTCAATGCTCTCATCTCCTAAATCCATACAGTTCCAAGCCCCAGTGTGATTTTGCGATTTTTCAACATCGGTTCTCTTTTACATCACTTGCTTTCCCTCCAGGGCCTCCTTGCTCCGAAAGATGTGGCCCTCAATTTCTGTTTCACAAATTGCTGTCTCCCAGACAACGAGCTAGCAGATGGTATAACACAAATTCGATGTGACTCCATCTTTCACAGAATGGGGAAGAGGTCAGTCAGAGCTCCAACTACCTTACTGTCAAGGTAGATCAGATGCTCAGTGGCACTCAAAGGGCTCTGTTGCTGCAGGTCCCATCTCCCCTGGGAGGCCTATATTAGCTATAGGAAGTAAAAGGAAATGAATGTGAGTGTCTCTGCTGAACTTTAAAGTCACAACATTCACAGGCAGTGTCACTGGTGCTGTCCAAAGCCATCTGGCTGAAGAAGGCATGTTTCTAAATCAGAGTCTGGAGGAGAAGAGGAGGAAGGGATGGGTGTGCTGAATAGAGTGATAATATTCTCTCTCCTCTCTTCTTGGCCACAGTCACCCAGTAAGCCACTGCAGGAGACCCCACTGGTAGTAACATGAGACAACTCCTCCTCCCAGCCCTGCCTCATGGCAATAGAATGTCACTGCCTTTGGCATAGTGTTGCCCTTTTACATGAGATTTTAAATCAAATTGAGCTAGAACAACCAACTGCTGATTATTTTATTACTGCTTTGTTAGAGTTCTTACCAGGCCCTGAAATGAGAGCCCCAATATCATTGCCATCAGCTAGACTCCTGCCGCAAGCACCCAGAGATACGCAGACCACATCCAGGTTCTAAAGGCCCACAGTGACACAGCGATGCCCTCTCAGCTCTCCATACATAAATACACTTGAAAACAGATTCTGTCCTTCCACCTTCCCTGAGGGTGGTCAGAGCTCCATGCTGTGTCCTGTAACCTCCTCTAGCTCTGTCTGCTATCTCTCTGAGAAGCAAAATAAGCAAATTTGGTGTCTGACAATATGGCCATGGTCTGGCAGGCTTGTACTGGAAAGTGACCAGTGGGCCTTCAAGCACTAAGCCCCCTACTAACCTCTCCTCTCTTGCTGCCCATTTGTGCTCCTTATCCAGAGCTTCCCTAACTTCTTTCCTGACATCTGGAAAATGAACAAGAGTTCTGAGACTGAAATAAAACTTAGTTCACATCTAAAAGCATAATTTCTCAGAAAGCAGCATAACTTTCACTCTATAATCCTGGCATTGGATCATTTTGCACTTTCTATCCCAGTATTCTTTTTTTTTTTCTAACCTACCTGGCCCAGAGAGACGCAAAATGTGGGAGCAAAGCAAGATCTTAATGGATCTCAGCAATCAAGATGCTGTGGGTGGCGCAACACAGGATTTGAGCTCCTCCATGCTGATTCATCTCGGCTCCTCAAGCCCTGGCTCATTCCTGTCCAGTCCCACCAGCTGTCAGGTATTTCGTTTCTTCTTCTATACATGCCTTGGTCTGCTAATGAGAACCAATATTTTCTTTTGTAGGTCAGATGAAAAGGTACTTTTGTTCTCCTCCTAGAAGAGAACTCACAGGTGGTGCATCCATCACAGGTCAGCACAAAGCTCTGCAAGCCAGGCTATCAGGCCTGGGGCCCAATGAGAGACTCTGAGCACTGGGGAGAAACGAGATGCTACCAGGAAGCCACAGTAGTGACCACTAAGACAGCAGGACTCAGTGAACATTACGTGGCATCTGTTGGAACCCGCTCATAAGCACACAGAGGAAGCATCCCTTTGGAACACCAAAAAATATTTTTGGGGCTTTTTAGCAAACTTAGGTCTTGTAGGAGGATCAAGGAGGAGAGACAGTGCTATGTGTGACTGTAATGAACTCAACCTGTCTTTTGGTGCAGCCTGTAGGAAGCCTGGGCCGCATGTAAGGAAAAGTCACTAGACTAGTGCATATTCTAACTCAACCTGAGCCACAGAATCCCCGAGAAGCGCTGTAAAACAGCAACTATGCAACACTCACCTCCAAGGTTTCTGCTGCAATAGATCCAGAATAGAACTGGGCAGTGCGTTTTTATCAAATTCCATAGATGATTCTAACCGTCAGTCGGAGCGTAAATCTATTAGAATAAATAGTTTCAAAGAGTCATGATACAAATTGAAGGATTTTTTTTAATGTTCCATAAGATCATTGTATTTTTATTTGCTGCTCATAACACTTGTTTGTCTATTTCAAATCCTTTTCTTAAGTCTACTATCTATAGTTGGGACCTACCATCGTGCATTTCCACCTTTCAATTTCACGTGCAGTTTTGGAAAGTGCTTTGAAGAGTGAAAGCACTTTCCAAAACACTAAATATGGGAAACCACTTTACAATAAGTGGGGATAAGTACAGACAGGTTCTTTCCCTCTTTCTCTGCCTACTGTTGTTCTCTCTCTCCTTCTCTGCCTGCTGATCAGTCAGTGGCTCCCCAGATTTTAACCACTGGGGTAAACTCCATGCCTCGTGTCCCAAAGAAGGGACAGTTTTGGGGACACTGATGGTGACAAGAAGTAGGAAAGCAACAGGAGGTCAACCCCTTTACGGGGACCACCCTCTTCTTTGCCCTCCCCATTCCAAGGCAGTTTCTGGTCATCACTTCAGCATCCTCAGCTCTCATGTGGAGATGCCCAAAGGAACCTAGCCATTATTTTCTCCCAAAACTTAGAAATGTTTAGTCCTGTTTAAACTCAAGAGCTCTCCTTTGATATTCAATTACTTCATTCTCCGTGCTTACAGGGAGTACATGAAAATGAGAGCAAGTGGGGAGTATAAAAGACACTGCTGCCTACCCATGTCCTATGGTAACCATCAGTGTAAAATTATAAATGGCCTTTAAAAACTCCAAAGTTAACTGGGAAGATACATCCTATGGATCCTGTAACTGGTCCATGACCCAAGCAGAGCCAAAAAAGAATTCCATAATAGAGACTTCTGGCAGAGTTTTAATTTTCCACTGAAACAACGAATTTGTAAGCCACTATCATCTCACTGCCTAATGCGTAGACTTCTCAAGAAGGAAATTAGCTTAGAAGAAAAAAATGTCAAGAAAAAAGCAAAGCAAATAACCTAAAGCCATTATATAAACTAACTGTACCTGAAAACATACCCTCCTTGAACTTCTCAGTTATGGGAGCAGGAGCTAAAAATGGCAGCCTTTCACAGATGGGTCCAAATCTAGTTAATTTGTTATAAAACTGTATCTATTCTTTCTACTTCTGAGAAATCTCTTGATCTGCCACATGCTCTCCATTCTAACTTCCCCAGTTCAACGTGTGTCACTTCTTGCCTGGACTCTTTCGGCACTTAACTTTCGACTCTTAATCCCACCTCTAGCTCCTTCTTCCTTTCCT
Source organism: Solenodon paradoxus (assembly GCA_004363575.1). Lineage (NCBI taxonomy): Eukaryota > Metazoa > Chordata > Mammalia > Eulipotyphla > Solenodontidae > Solenodon > Solenodon paradoxus. Next base: position 54,167 of record RJWH01000356.1, on the reverse strand, counting down.
AGGGTATCACCCACCCAGTCATCAGTGTTATCTAATAAAATCCAGATTAATAAAGTCATATGTCTCCCTCAAGAATACACAGGGTTATTCATTACTGACCATAATTTTATCTTTTTCTTTTTCCAGAAGGATTTAAAAAATTTTTTTCAAATCAAATATTTTGTAGATGTCAGTATGTCAAAATGAAATATGCAAGTCTCAAGACATAAAACAAAATATACAAAGGGTGAGGGAAGAAGGCAGTGACAGAGGAGAAGGCAATAAAACTAAACCCACTCAAGGTCCCGTTTCCCTGATCTTGAGTCCTGAGTTCTCAGTAACCCTAACTTTCTAAAGAATACAATTTGAAAACAAAAGACACAAACATTACAGCCTTGAGAACAATCCAGTGACTCCCCCAGTTCTTCCCAAACACCTAGCTTCTCAATTTCATTGACCATCTTTTAACTTGACTCCCATATTGCTGTTCTTGGGCTGGACTGTGGGTACACTGGCTTCTGGGGTCAGGCCCCAAATGGTTGTTACGGACTTGAGAAAATTCCACTACAGAAGGAGAGGATACTAAAGACAAAATATAAAATAAATACCATTTTAAATATGTAAAGAAAGGGAGAGAAATAGGCCTTTAAAATGAAATAACACATCAAATAGGAAGGTAGATAAATTTAATAAAGAGCATGACTGGATAGCTGGCAATAAGATCTCTTTACCAGGAGATCGAATTCCCATTTGAGAGCCCCTTTTTTGATCACTACCATCTATCTATAAGATTCTTCTTATGATGTCTTAAGATAGTCAAATCATAATAAACCATACCAAATACCATGACGTGTTCCCAAAAGGTACTCCAAGTTCTCAAATGATGAACGGTCATTGTGTGTCCATGGAAATGTTATTGCCTCTGCCTGAAATGTCATACCTGTTTCTTAGTAAATTCTTAACCATTCTTCAAAATCTATTTACAATAGATTACAATAAGAGCTTCCTAAATTTTTCAGGCAGCTACAGATTTTCTCCTTCTTGCATAGTGTACATAATTTTCTTAACATATAGCCATTGGTATTGTGATTATCATAATGTGTCCTTTCTCTACACTATTTGATTTAAAGGCCTTCAGGTTAGAAGACATTCAACTTTGTTGTTCTTCCTACTTCCCATATCACTCAACTCAGTGCCTGACACTTTATAACACTCTCCACAGCAGATACTAAATGAAAGAGTCTTGAAATAATGTATTATATGTATCTCATCTCTTACCACAGGGACCCGTATCTCTATAAATGGATTCTTTTTGTCCTTCACTATTCCCCCAAACATGTCTGAGTTTAGCAATCTTTTTCAGTTATTAATCACATAGTATTATTTTTTTAAAAAAATAAACAAGGATATATTGAATAAGAAAATACCACTGTAAAGCTAATTGGTCGATGTCTTCAATATTGGTATCAAATGTCCAGCCTAACACATTTCTTTCTTAGCCCAGTCAACACACTTCTTTCTTAGAGTATACATCACACAGAATCTGCCAGAAGAAAATCTAACTAAAAGGGAACTCAAAATTCAAAGTAGGAAGCCAAAATGACGGAATAGGAGATCTGAAAAATGCCTTATTTGGAGGAAAATGAAACCAAAGAAAGATAAAATAACAAAATAATGAAGAATATAGCAGAAATAAATAAAAGACTAGAAGAACAATAGGGAAAAATCAACCCAAACCAAAAATTAGTTAATTGAAGAGATTAACAAAATTGACAATTTTTTAAGCTAAACTAATGGAGAAAAATAGTGAGAAAAGTCAAAAAACAAAATTAAAAAATGAAGAGGGTTCATCAATATTTCCCTTACAGAAATAAAATGTATCGTAAGGCAATACTATGAATAATAGTAAACCAACAAATTAGGCAATTTAGATAAAACTGACAAATACTTAGAAAGACACAAATGACTGAATCTGGCCTAAGAAGAATTAGACTATCTGAATTGACCTATAAAGTGTAAGGAGAGCAAAATAGTAATTAAAGAACTTATCACAAAGAAGTCTAGGCTGAGATGACTTCAGTGATAAATTCTATCAAGTGCTGAAAGAAGAACTGATATTAATATTACATAAACTTTTCCAAAAAGTGGGAAAAAAATACTTCTCAGCTAATTGTGTAAAGCCAAACCAAACAAAGACAACATTAGAAAAAAACACAAATCAAATATGCCTTGTGAATATAGATATAAAAATTCTCAACAAAGTACTATAAAAAGTATTATAAAAATCTCCAACAACATATAAAAAGGATAATCCACTGCAACCCAAAGGGATTTATCCTAGTAATCCACAGTTGGTGGGAAATATGTAAATCAATTAATGTAATGCATCTCATTAACAGAATGAAAGAGAAAAATCACATTTTCACATAAATTGATGTGAAACACTTTTCTATAAAATCCAACATTATTTTATGATAATAATACTTAACAAACTAGGACTAGAAAGGAATTTTTTAGAAAGGAACCTTATAAAAGCACCCCTTATAAAACAGTGAACATTATATATAATAATAAATGACTTACTTTTCCCTTAAGATCAGAAACCACTCACAGATGCCTACTTTTACTACATCTATTTAATATGTACTGGAGATTTTACCAGGGGAATTAGGCAAGGAGAAGAAACAAAGATATGAAAAGAAACAAAGATATCCAAACTGTAAAGTTAAACTATGTCTCTATGCATATGACATGATTGTTTATATATATACATGCATACACATGCATGTATATAAACATACATATATGTGATATATATATGAAGCTCCAAAGTGAGGAGATAAATATATATACACATATATATATACATATGTATGTATGTGCATATATATTCTAAAAATCATGAATACTTATAATAGTAAAGCAAGAATTAATAAAAACTAAATAATACTAATAAATGAATAGGTCCAGAAAGGTTACAGGACGCAAGATCTTTGTGTAAAAATCAACTGTTTCTACACATTAACAATGAACATTTCAAAAATGAAATTAAGAAAACAATTACACTCACAATAGAATATTAAGATGGAATTTCATGTGTCCATTCTAGGTAAAAACCTTTTTTATTTGAGTGGGAAAAGATGAGATAAGATCTAGGGGAGTTTGAAGACTGTTATTCAGAACCCTTTTAGCAAAGTTTTCTCAGCCCCTGCTTCTGAGGAGTTCCAACTCAGGCAACTCATCACATTGCTGAGTTGTTGGGTTTTTTGCTTCCAGAAAGGCAAGTCTGCCCATTTTGACCATATTCTTGATGATCATTTTGGGACTTCATTCATGACAGGAAAAATAGACCCCAATTCCAAATAATAGCTTCTCAAAACCATGTTTTTCTCTAATCAGAACTCAAGACAAAGACCTCCACTGGACTATGTGGATGACTCAGCAAGAGAAATATTGCCCTCTGACTCTATTTTTCTTGCTCTCAAGATATCTAAAGACAAAATTTCTTAAAATGTGAGAAATACCAATAAAACTATATTGAATCTGAGAGCACATTTTAATTAGAGTAAAAATTGTTTTGAATCAATTTTTTGCTCATTTGCTTGGATCCATAGGTCACCATTTACATTTATTTTAAGATGCAAATTGAACGTAGATTAGAAATTCCTAGCTGAAAGTTGGTTCTAGGACTCAAGTCAAGTAAACCAAAATTGACTTTTACATGCTAGTTCATGGTTATTTATTTGCTTACTGATGCTCCTCTGTTAGCAGATTAGGTGCCAGGTAGCTGTTACATTGTCTCCCAAAAACCTTAACTCACTTGATGGCACCAGAATAAGAGATAGCATAGACCAGTAAAGAAATATTGAATACTCCCTTATGTACACCAGCACTCAACCCACAAAAGCGGCAGAGGTAATGAGTGGAATGTACAGAATATAAGACATAAGTGTAACACAACTTGTGTTACCAGTGTGATGTGAACATGCAGCAGGGAGAGCATCCATCCACTCCCAATGTTCAACTCTGCACCTAGGGAGAGATGGCTTGTCAGAAGGTCCATGATGTGAAACATTACCACTTAGCCTCTTGCTCCTTTACTGGCTGGTGACAAAGGTAAAAAGAATGGGAAGATTTATAGACACAATTCAGGAGCTTCCTTGTTGCTTTTGTATAAAATGTCTGAGTACAAAAAGTGAAAAGATCTGCAATGTCAGATACCTCTGAGACTCAATGAATCAAAGAACTAGGAAATCCTGTTTGAGAAACGATTATGTTCCCTACACTGTACTGATGACTATGGGAATAGAAGATTCTATTTTCAAATAATGTGTGACCTAGTTGAAATGACAAGACTAATCTGTATGAAAACATCAGGGCTTGGAGTTTGCTACAATAAGGGAAAACAGACTGAACTTGTCAAAAAAGATGCTGCTGTGGATGCGGTGTCGGTAACTGACAAAATTCTGCAAAACAGCTCACTAAATCATCTCATTTGAAAGGTGTTCAAAGAATAGGAAGAGACCTGCATCCAGTAGATGCTCCTTGTTTCAGATGAAGAATTCACAACATAGCAGAAGGTCTGCCCAAGTTCAATTGAACTTGATGTGAGAAAGAAAGTAAACAGAAAGTATTTGTTCTTGCAGTAATCTGGTCTTTTCTGATCACTAAAACCATTATTTTCCCATTTCATTGTTTTAGTACAAATTTAGGCCTCATCCTATTTCTGCTGGTGTGAGTCACTTGCCTGTCTTAGAACCATTCCCTAAGAGGAACAACTCAAGGAAAGAACAGTGGGGGTAGTATTTGTTTCATGGTCACTAGTGACTTTTTCATAGATAAATCACTACACAGCATTGCCAAATTTCCAGATTGTTTGGTAAAATTCACCTACAGTCCTGCAGCCACATCCAAGATAACTACTGTGAGACTAAATGCTGTCTTGCTAACACAAGCCCACATAATATTCTATCATTAAGTGTCCAACTATATCTTCAACTAAATGTTTTTTCTCTCATCTGTAGCTTTTGGTCTACAAGTTAACACCATACAATTCACTGGTTCTGTTCAAGTAAAGAAAAAAAGAGGTGCTATGTAAATATCTTCTTTTCACTGATGTGGTCATGTGCTTTGTTCTATTAGATAGCAAATACATTTGTCTTTGAATGAAATTAAGTTTTTCTTTACAATTACTGAACAATTGGAAAGTGAGATATCAAGGATTATGATTAGTAATGTAGTCCCCTGAAGTAGTCAATTTTTATTATAGAAAATTGCTTTTCCTCTTAGTAAACATAGCAGAAAAGATTTCAATCCTAGGACTACAGGGAAAATCTGTATTAGGTATTTTGCAGTAAAATCAGAAAGATCTTTAAGAGCATATGATTTCTCTCATCTTGAACTTCAGATTTCTTAGGAAATGCCTGCACTCAAAACTGGACATAATCTTAAATAGATTCTGTTGTAAGAGAGGTTCTTTCTGTTGTCCGTAGTCGCATTTTCTTTAAGAATAAAATGTTACAGAATGGCACTGTGCTGAGTCATGGAGAGTAAGACGCACAGAAGTGGGTACCCCCATAACTAGCACAGGTAAATTGTATCAAAACTGATTATGCTCACAACAAATTGGAAGAACAACACAATGAAAGTCCATATATCTCTCCTCTCAATTCACCACTCTTTGCATCATCATCTTTATTCCAGATTTGACCACTATGAGCCACTTTAAGTCAACTTTTAATCCAATTGATGTTCCCTCCTTCTCATTAATATTTGTGTAATTCTTTATCTGTTTCAACAAGATGTTCCAGACTCATTTCCTACTCCCTGCTCCAAATCTGGAATCAGTCATAAAGAACCTTAATTTCTTTCAGTGAGGAATAATATTTATAAACAAAGAGCTAAATTCCACAGAAGCTAAGAACTCAACAGCACCATTTAATGTTATTTCGTATAAGTTTAGCACATATTTGTATGTATATGTGTACATGTATAACTTCTAAGACAACCAATAATAATACTGTCATTATTAAATGAGGAAATAGCCTCGTAAAAAAAATTAAGTGGGTTAATAAAAATGATTATCAATATTACAAAAGGTGAGAAAAAGATCAGTCAGTAAGACAAACTAAATAGTAAGATAATGCAATTGATCCTCAATATGTTAATTGTAAATAAATACTTTATTTCAAAAATGAAAATTGTTGGACTAGGGAACATTAGATCCAACTCTAGAAAATTTATCAAAAAAACTTTATTATCACTACCCAGATAGACTGAAAATAAAATAATGGAATAAGATATAAATACTATGTAAAATGTGGCTCCATTAATATCAGTAAACAACTTTCAGGTAAGAAATATTACAACAAATGAACAAAAACACGGTTAGAAAATAATTTGATAAATAACACACATATCTATGATAAAAACCTTAAGCATATTAGAAAAAGGGAGGAACATGCTGAGCTTGACAAAAGTATCTACAAAGGAACTATTATAGACTCTATACGCAAAGGAAAACTGTCTAATTTTCACACAGGCACAAAACTGACTCTAATGCAATCACTAGCTCTGTTTAGCCATAGAACTATACTTCTTATTTTAACCTTGAATACAGTGTATATAGTCAAATTTCAAACTGACTTTATATTTTTGAAAAATATGACCTTGTTTCAATGTATTTTTCAAAGTCTATAAACTCCTCACAGATTATAAAACTAACAGACACCTCATAAGTTTTCCAGTACTTTAAGCACTAACCTTCCCACTTGCTAAGAGTGTGGTTTTCAAGGAAAGTGAAGTTCTCTTGTAGACACATCAAGTATGTACAGGCATCCTGACTTAAGTAGACATTCACCACAGACGACTCTCAATGACCTCAGCTTCATGGAATTAAAATCACTGACTAGGAACCCACGTTCTATGGAGAAGGTGATCCAAACCATATTCAAATGTGAGGGTTCCCTCAACTATGAAGAACCAGTTCTGATGCCTACTTTACCTGATATGGACAAATCAAATTGGCCAACTAGGAATTTCTTTGTTCTCTTCTAGTCCCTGCCCCTTTAAATTCTCACCCCAATACTTATATTACAAGGTACATTTGAGCCCCGCTGCTCCTGCCTGGCTTTGAATAAAACTCTTCCCCTTTTGCAAAAACCAGTGTCATGGTGTATGGACTAACTGAGCATCGGGCAAAGAAAACCTATATTTTGTTAACAATCTTCCTCTAAATTCTAGAAAGACAAAGATTTAATAACTTCTACTCACTAAAAACTACACAGTGATTCATTATAAGTACTGCTATTCAACATTTTACTGGAATTTCTAGCCTGTGCAATATAAGAAAGATTTTTAAAAAGCATAATAAATAGAGTGAAAGAAGCATTTACTTTTATCTTACTGCAGTCGACAAGATGTTGGATACAGAAAATACGAAATTACTAAACTGGTTTAGCAAAGTGCTAGAAACAAGACCGATACTCCATAACCAATTTTCTTACTCTTAGTGCTTTTTCTTGGGTCTCGAATGTTCACATGCTCAGTAAGAACTCTACACTATCTCATAGTCGAACAACTATCATAGAGCTGTGCTATCTCTGAAATTACATTGTAATAAACAATAAGAAAATAAAATTTTTAAAGATCAATGTTATTTATAATAGCATTAAAATTGTTACATAACTAGTAATGAATCAAACAAAAGATGTGAAAGAACTTAGCACAAAAAAATGTGAATTCAGAGAAATTTTAAAACATTTAGATAGAATGCTATTCCAAGTTCCTGAATTTACGACATATCATTAAGCTACCAACTTTTCCCCAATTGCAAATGGATCAATAGAAGCCATACATTTGCAGTCAAAATCTAAGCAGTTTTTGTCTTTTTGTTTTATTTTGTTTCAGTTGGTGAGCAGATGCTGAAATGTACTTAGAAATGTAATGGACCTCAAGAAAAATAATACATTGACAATTTGCTGAGTAATGAGAGTTGGCAGATAAAGAGAAAGATTCTAGAAGCTTCTGGGAATCAAAGGAGGCATGGTTAGTCTCTTGTGGTTAAGAAAGATCGACAATTTCAGTGTCAAATTTATATTATCAAAACAGACCATAGAGCAGGTTCTCATGCCTCAAACTGGCCTGCATGAAAGTCAAGATTTTTCTCTTGTGGACATAGCTGGATATAACTTCGACTCAGGAGTGGCATGCATGCAATGTCTGCTCACCTCCATACACATAACCTAGCGATTCTTCCAAACTGTTTTGCAAAAACAAAAGTGGAACATACCCTTACTTGCATCAAAATTCATATCGCTATTTCATAGCAAGGTGGTATGTGTTTATTTATATCTTTGTACCTACAATTTTCAATGAATTTAGAAAACAGGCTAGTGAACAAATAAAATCCTTTGCAAGGTGGCACTTGTTTAACTCAGGTCCCCAAAAGAGTGTGCTATCCCAGGAGTCAAAGAGCCTAATGAGAAATGGCATATAACTACTATTTTGCACAATGACTTGGAGGTACTTAATATGTTAACTTACATTCTGGCAATATAATAGCTATGATTATTTTCATATTATATTGTTTCTTACTTTAGGTAAGCTAACTGATACACTGATTTATTCAGAAACAATGCTTCTGGTTCTTTGAATATTAGGGTTCATCGCAAACCTTTAAAATATGGTGGATATACACAGGATGTTCAGGAGCACAGTGAATGTGTTGTGTCAAGTATACGTATGGATGGGTTGTAAGACATTTAAACTCAGATGAGACAAGATTAGCACCCAGATTTCATGAATCAATTTAGAAGCGTGTGTTGAAGCGTGAATAGTTTTTAAATAACTTTTATGAGGAAAAGCAATCAAAATCTGCTACCACAAAGCATCACTGCCTCAGACCCCAAACCCTAGTACCAGTACTGTCCTCATTCTTAGAGATTTTCAGAAAATGCATAAGAAATCTTTTTCTGGTGGTAGCTCCTCAGGAGTTGAATGTAAAGGAGGAAAGTAGAAGCTGTCTATTCAGCTGAAAATATCCTTTCATCTCCTTCCTGATTGCATGTCAGCAATACCAAACTTTGTCCATGACAATTCAGCCTTTGAGTTCTCCACTCCCCTTTCAACTCAGTCTTTGATTTCAGCAGTGTAGCTGGTGACAGGCAGTATTGTTATGAGCTAGCAATAGGGAGCCTAATAGTATGATGAAAAATACACCATGAGGTAGCTTTTTATGATGGAATGCCTGAGGCCAAGGTCATTGGCCAATCACAACCTAGTAGTTCTAGACAATAAAATAAGTGTTTATGTGGTGGGGGCAGGGGGCGGTGTGGCAGTGCAGGAGGGAGAGTAAATAAAACAGCCAAGAGAAGTGGTTTTGACTCACATTCAACCAGAGTATTCACAAAATGACTAGGACTGACTTAAAGGTAACCTTGCTTCACCATTTTTGAACATGTGCAAGTATGACTAAGCATGAGGAAGGCTGGTGCCGTGTGGTGGACTTAGAATCTTCCACAGCATAACCCACTGACCAAGTGCCATAACAACACCATAACCCACTGACCAACTGCCACCCATTTCTTCCATCAATAAAATCTCCTGAGCAGTTATTTCCTTACTTGGTATAAGTAATAAACCTTTCCTATGAAGGACACTTTGTTCTTTGTCTTTTAGCATCTTAAACCCAGGACTAGGCAGGCTTACTTAATTAGCATGGGGCATATATAAGGCTTCAGTCTTTAATTCAAAGTCAAATGGTTTAGTCCAGTTTGACCAAGGTCCCTAGGCCTACGTCATGACACTAATCCAGCCACAATCTTACAAAGTGCCCCAGTGGTGAAAAGGGAGGCCAGAAAGAGAATAATTTCTCAGAAATTTTGAAGGATACCTGATCTTTTCAGAGAAACCTAGTTCATCTGTCTGGAAGCATCAGTGTCTCTCCCTTTGAAAAGTTGGAAATTTGTCCTGGGAAGATGAATTTTCATTTAAGAGAGAAAAAGCAAACATCAAGGGATAGCACAGAATCAGTACATTATTGAATGTTGCTTTAGGAACTGACTGGGATTTGGTGAAGCCATGAAAAATAGCATAGAAACCAAGGGAACTGAGCTGGGTCTTTGGGGACGTATAGAGTTTGGATAGGTAAAGGAGTGACAGGTCTTCAAAAAGGAGAAAGACAGTTTCACATTTCAAAAACACATATTGATTCAATTTCTGATGCGGTTTTCTCATTAGTAATGATGAATTTCAGAAAGTATTTCACTGATAGGTAAAAGGAGAAAGAACTTGCTCATGACAGATGCTGCTGAAGATATTTGTCCTTTAAGGGTCTATAAAATAAGAACCTATCCCTTTCTATAATGTTTTGAGACTAAATTATTTCTTCACAAGGTCTGTCTTCATACCCAAATTCAAGACTTGAATTCTGTTCAAATCCAAAACTCCTTTACACACAGAATGAGAGTTAATTTTCTACAAGTTTCAAGTGGGAAGCAATGCTTTCTTACTTTTAAAACAAATTAGTTTTGTTTAATAAGCATCAAACCTATAAATGTTTAACCTTTAGTGACTTCAAGACTTTCTTAAACAGCCCAATGGTTTTGGCAATGCTAAGAAAAATCACAGTTTGTTTTAATATATTCTTGATTTAACAATCCAATACACTAACTAATAAGCAGCAAGAATAAGTCATTTCTTGGACTAAAACCAACACCATAATTAGCCTGGTGTACTCTTGCACTCTTAATCATACGGTAGTCACCTTCAAAAGGGGTGACAGAGTGTAGCAATTGAAGCTGACTTTCTGTTGAGGAAGAGAAGATTCCAATAGCCTTTACTTTTACTTTGTGTTTTTGGTGGGATAAGGGGATCAAGAACAAAAAGTTGTTTTATTCTTGGAGAGGCAGGTTGTTCTAGGCTTATACAATCATCGAAGACACTTGCCTTTCTCAATTAATTATATGATATTGCTGTTTACATTCTCTACTTAGATAATGATATCATAAACTGTGGAGAATTGAACAGATTTCCATTAGTCCTTAATTTTTAGCAATTTGCAATTGTTTAAGAGGGCCGTAGGGACTACAGAAATAGTTGTAAGAAAATATATTAAAAATCAAGTAGCTTTTATTTATGTTTCTGTTTTAATTTCAAAGCATCACAATGGAAGAGGAGAAAAGTTACTGGGTTAAATGACCATGTGATCATCGACAGAAACAAAGACTCTCCCATCTACAAAGCTGGGAGTTAGCAGACAAGCTTAAAAACTGAGGTCATCAGTTTGTTGTGTTCTGTGTGTGTGCATGTGTGTGTGTGTGCTCTTGTGTGTGTGTGTGTGTGTATGCACATGAGCACTTACTATTTAAGCTCTCTCCTCACAATCTTAGAAGAACTCCTTTTAAAAGCTCCAGCCAAATTTACCATAGGTTGCCTTTGTTTATAATAAAAATAGCAGCTCTCAATCATTGACCACCTACCACAGCAGATACTGCAATAAGCACTTGATGTCTTTAATTCCATCACCTCACAATAACTCTGTGAAGGTATATTACTATTATGTTCATTTTTACAGATAAGTAAACCAGGGTTTGGAAAGGTTATATTGCCTACTGTCACAGAACTAATTGCAGAGTTAAGATTCAAAATGTCAGCCTCATGCTTCTTGAATGGGTTTGCAAAATGCCCCAATTTGGACCATGGATCTAAAGAGCAATATTTGGAACCTTTACCCTCCTGTGCCCATTGTCTTGTGAAATTCTTATTCATGCTGAGAATATCTATCTGAACACCAGATAGAAAACATATCTTTACTTTAAATTCCCTGAAATCAGATGCCACACGGAATTTGCTTTCTGTCTCATGCACAAAGTTGCAGGAAGCAGCAAACAATCTTTAACACAGCTCTTAGCCTGACCCCACAGAGCTACTGAGAACAAGAATAAAAAGCAGAATCCCATGTTCACTTGGTAAAGTCAATGCTCTCAGCAGAGACACACCCTTGAAGACCTCTAATGTCAGACTAATCCTTCATCCCTGAAAGTCTTTGGAGACCTAGAAAATTCTGCATCCTGGGACACACCAACCTGTTAAAACTGTGTTGTCCAGGATGAAGGACCTGACTTGGAGCTTCATTAATCCTGAACTCTGTAACTTTGTCATGGTCTAGACAAGTTCATCTCTTAACTGCACCCTTCCACCACACCCCAAGAACACTACACAAATCATAGCTCACTGGCCCCTGAATCAGACAAGAATGCCCAGACACATCAAACTCTTTGCAGTTCATTAGTTACACAATGAAAAGTTTTTATATATTTCCTGTGTTTCCACAGGACTATGTAGAAATTTCTAGTGTGGTACTTATTGTATGGAAACATCTTGTTTTTCATGTCATTTTCGCTCATTCAACAATGAAAGCCCTAAGGTCAAAGACCAGTATGTAAGTCTATAACCATCTGCCTTACCAATCAGCATAGAACATGGCTGACATTGACTAATATAATAATAGCAGTCAATAATGCTCAAACATTAAATACTCAACCAAGGGCTTTAAATGTATTCTTATTTACTACTCACTGTAATTTTTAGATATTATTATTCCTTTTTATAGAGAAGGGAAATAGAGATAAATAAACATTAAATAATTTGTTCCAGATCACTCTGCTGATGACCCAGATAATCCGGAATTTTCATATGATCCAGAATTTTGTCGATCTTTAGAAAATTTAATTGCTCTTAGTCCTAGCACATACCTGGCACTTGGTGTCTATAGCAAGCACAAAATAGAACTCAGAAATAGCAGTTATCCCACCAGAAATTAAGGGTTTCTTCTATAGTGAGATTTAGCCTATTCTTCATAACCCTTTGCTAGAGATATCAGCTAAGTCTTCCTCTGCTGCTCCCCAGTTTTATAGTCTTTCCTACAATCACATGGCATTCTCTATAGTAACTTATGTTGTCAAGACTGGAACCTCAGGCGATGTGTGCCCAAGTCTCTCAGCAGTGAACCCTGGGGACAAAGGTGATGACAATTACCAAGGGTCAGTCTACCCGCTAGTCTAGAACTGCCTCTTCATGCTTTACTAGCAAATAATTGGGCGTTTTATATTCTCTAATTTCTCTCTACTAATTGCTTTCTTCAACGCAGACAATTAGAAAGAAATACAGGTGCAGTGTATTTACATCACAGGGAACTGTAGCTTCATTAGGAAGAGATTTCAGAAAATGCCAGCCTTGGAGGATCTAGAGATCTGGGTTTTGCTTTGCTCTTCTCCTACAGCTTGACAAAAACATGCATGACCAGGTCACTAGGTCGAAGAAGTCTAGGCAGGGTGATATTTACCAACAGTGAGTGTGGTGAAACATTTCAAAAGTGATAAATGAGGAAGCTACAAATATTTTGAAAACTGGCCTTAATCCATCACTGGAACACGAAGAAATAAACTGCATTTCAGCAGGATTATTCAAATTCCCTGCCCTATGGAAAGACATGTGCAGTTATAAAGCCAGCAGCTCTTTCCGCAGTCCCTTCTCGGTGGGAGGCGGCCGGTGGGCAGCAGCCACGGCGCCAGTGGGAACCGCACGGCGCTGACTCGGCACTTCCACCAGGACTGGAAGCGCCGCGGGGGCACCTGCTTCAACCAGCCGGAGCGCAAGATCCACCAGTGCCAGGCCGGCAGGCGAAGGGGCCCCGCGGGGGCCTGGTGTGCTGTCAACCCGCGTGCCTCCTCCTGGAGGAGCTGGGTGGCCGGAGTCCACAAGAAGGTGGCTCGCACCACCTGCATCTCGTGGACCGGCGGCGGCCAATGTGCGGCAGGTGCCACTCCAAGCGCATCCTCTTTCCCAGGCAGCGCCCGGCCCCCAAGAAGGGCCACAGCTCCGCTGAAGAAGTCAGATTGGCCACCCAACTTACCGGACCAGCCATGCGCAGACGGGACATCCGGACGAAAGAGGGTATCACAGAGGAGGTGAGCGGCAAGGCCTTCGCCAGTCTTCCCCTGGCCCGGGCCATCCCCGGCGTTTGGGCATCAGCGCAGAAATGACCGAGGAAGAGCAGAGGGGGATGTGGAAAAGAAAAAAAAAAAAGTGTCACGGGCAGCCTGTGACAACTTGCAGTTTCCGTGTGACCTACACCTCGTGTGATAGGACCAGGATGTTCTTGTGCCCCATTATTCAAGTAGTGGGTTTCATCAATCTGCTGCCATTTCAGAGACCCACCCAGAGGAAGAGGAGCGCCCGCGGGCAGCGTGGCTCCTGCTTCTCCACGTGCATTCTGGGGGGTTTTCTGGGCTGAAGGTGGACCTGACTACTGCCAGGCTCATTTGGGAGCCATTTAGTGAGTAATCTGAGGGATAAGCAGTATGTGAGACTGATGTCTGCTTACTGTGTATATCTGGAAATCTGTAATATCTGAGTAAAATGTGGTATCCTGTGGGGGAAGGGAATTAAAAAAATAAAGAACGGGACGGGGGAGAGAGGGAGAGAGAAACAATTGAAGGAAAGGAGGAAGGGAGAATGAATGGGAGAAAGAGGGGCAGGGAAAGGAAGGGAGGGAGGGAGGGAAGCACAACTGTTAGAGACATGGAAAAGACCTTCTTTAGTACCAATACACAGTTCTCGATTTATCCGCTGAATGTCACAGCATCATTACATATTGCCATGAATCTTCATACAAATGATATATGGAAAAACTAAGTAAGGAGATCAATTCATGAATATAGGTCTCTGAAAAGCGTTATTTCCTTAGTCTTAAAAAAAAAAAAAAAAAAAAAAAATGGTGGCCCTGGCTCTACTACACTTATGCAGAAAATCAAAACCAGGTTTTTTGGAGAAGATGTACCAATAAGTCATTATATCATTTATCTTTTCTTCCTCTCTGATCTTTTCCATTTGTCCAAACTAATTATGTCTGATCTCTTAAATGTCTAGTTAAAGAGGAGCTAGTTTGAGTTTGCATTACATTTTGGACATTCATGGAGCAGTTCAAATCACCGGGACAGTGTGGACATTGTCTTGCAAAAACATTCAACCTGGTTGTAGAACTAGACACAAACATTAGACAACTACAGGACAATCCCCAAAAATCATCAGTAAGTGCAAAACAAGAAACTTCCTATTATATATCTATGCTGTCTTTGTGGTTTTGTTCTACCATCCTGTTATTCATTCAGTGTACAAAAATCCTTAATGAACGTTGCTAAAAATAACATCCCTCAGAGACACATATGACTTACCTTGATAATGATGGTTTCCTTGCTTCTCTTATTTTATTTATACACAGGTGATCATTAAAATTACACTCCTGATTAAAATTACCTAGAATAATGTATCTCAGGCTTCCTTCTCACTTAACAAGAGATTCATAAACACTTACGGGGCTGAAGTTTTTACCATGCTCAGTAACTCCTTGGGATAGAAAGTGTTAGGTTAGCACGAAAATCACAATAATTAACTAGAATAATCCAGCCCCTGGGTATCAACAGACATTCATTGAGTCATCAGTAAATATAATGCAGAAATTGTCACAATTATGCATATTTGACATAAAGTTTAATTACCAGACTATGTGCCTGGGCCTTAAAGAATTTCTTAATGGATGGTAGGACATTTTTTATTTAATGTCATTCATCTAAAATGTTCATTAGCAATATTATTGCACCTGTTTTAGAAAAGCAGTAGAAATAATCAAACTATACTCTCAAGAATACATGTGATCAAGATTTCCTAAATACTCCCTGAGCTTCTCTATTGCTTTCAACAGATAGAAGGAATTCAGTGCTCCATGCTATTGATCTCTGCTGTCATTATTCTGGAGAATATTAACCCTTACATGTTTAAGAGGGAAAAAAAAGATTCTGAGCTGCTCTACATGATATGAGAGCTAATTTGAATGCTGCCAATACTTGAAGATGATACCCGTTTGAAAAAGAGCCAGAGTCAGACAACTTATCACCTACCTACCACATCTCTTGGTCATTGAAATCTGGATATATTCACATAGAGAAGGCTCTATCCAGAATTAAGTGTCCCACGGGCCTTCAAATAAAGTAGCTGTTGTTAATATTTTGAAAAAAAGTATATATACTTTTTTTGAAAGACATTATATTTTATAGAAATAACATGTTAAATCCAGGAAAGGAGAGTTTAGCTTCCTGCCATTCTAAGTGGAAAAAAGGAAAAAAAAAAAAGGTGTTTCCTAAGGGACAAGGTCTAACCTCTCCCATCTTACCAAGTCCTGGCCTTCTAAACAAGTGCCGTCCTCTCCACCCTTCGATGAAATGTACAAGGAACGCCACATTTTGGAATTGCATTCGTGTGGAATTTCATTCTTCATAGTGAAAGCAGTAAGCACAGCTGCTACTGAAGCTTCGTATCATTTGTATTAAAATAAATGAATTGTCACCCAATTAGAGGTATTTTAATGTTCCCTAAGCATATCATTTGCACATTGGATTGTAAGCCATCAATAAGTGCTTTCCAAAAAGTTTTTTTTTTTTTTTTTTTCTCAGCAGAAAGAAAAGAGGCAGGAAGGTATTAGTAATTGTGGGGACGCACACGATGTATTTCAAATATCCAAGGAAGGCATAATTTCATAATGCCAGTGAGAAGGGACATATTAAAACAATTATCTTTCTTATTAGTAATTGCTTTTTCTATAAGGGAGATAGATGGAGAAATTTATCTGCAGACTATACCTTTAAGCAGCTGTATTAAAAGCAGTTATGAAATGACTTTTGAAGTCTGGATGCAATTGAAGTGAATTTGGCCAGGCTATTTCCATCACAATAGGATTTTTGAAGGGAGCGCAAAGGGAAAAAAGGGCCCATTACAGACAGGTCACCTGATCCAGCCCAAGAGATAATGTGAAATTGTTCCATAGGTAATATCTGCAGGCTTTCTCCAGACTAGTCTGACTGAAATGAATACCCAGAAAATTCAGTTCTAATAACCCTCCCTTTTATTTTTAGCTTGAAATCCTATTTCCTAATGGCTGTTAATAACAAGTCTGCCTAACTATTCATCTTCCATTAATGAGGTAATTGAAAGCACTATGTTAGGACCACCAGGCATGGGGAATTGCTGCTCACAGGTCCTAAGTGATAAAAAGGTGGAAGTTGAGGTTATGTCATGTGCTTTTAAAAGTTTCAACTCATCTGGCATTTGGTAGAATAACTTCATCCCACAGGCACCTGTGAAAAGAAGGGGACCCTGCATAGCATGACAATATGGCTGTCATATGTCATATGGGTTGTTTCAAGGAGGTTGGAGGTGCTGGAACTGCAGAGCAGTGAGAAAGTCTCCTTGAGTCTCTGTAGAGAAGATTGCCTTCCATTCTTGAGCAGCGAATAGACATCTCTGTGTTATGTTCTGCACCACAGCATCCAGATGTCAAATAAATCAGTCTGAGATTCAGAATTATAACTCATATCCTAACTGGTCCACTTCTGCATGGGCAATTAAGTCACTGGGGCAAAGAAAACTTTGATGATAATATGTTAAAACATTGTAGCCAGATGCAGTGTCTTCCAGCAGGATGGCAGGAGTGCCAGCAATGGAGAACATCTCGTTTCATGTTTTTGGTGGTGCCACCTTCAAGAAGGTCAGCTGGGTGCCCTGATTCCATGGATGCCTATTGATTTCACTCTCTTACTTGCTCAAAACTCAGGGACCACCACCCTCAATATAAGCTTAACAGACCCTGTCTCCTCTATACTTCAGCAGACACATAAGAACAAAGGAAACAAATCTGGGAGAAGAAAGATCCAGGCCGAGGTATCAGGTGTCCTTTGTCATAAGAAGCTTGAAGCATCCACCGCCAGCACTGGCATCAATGTGTCCTGCATTCTGTGTGCAATTGTTTGGATAAAGCCAAAAAGCATTATCTGAATTAGTGCTCTGGTGCAGTAGAGAGAGTAGTTAGAGATGCAAAAATATGCAGATGCACATGTGATGGACCCGATTTGGACTTCTAAAATCAACTGAGCAGAGTTTTAGGGTCAGGGAGTGAGGACTGAAGAGTCCAAGCCAATGGATAATGGCCATCATGGTGATTTCAACATTAAACATCAGTGTGACCTCATTTGTCCCCAAAGTCTCTTAAGAATATTAACATGCCAGTCACTCCCTCTCAAACCAGATTTAAGCTTTTTGAATTTAAATTTGTCATTTCCCTTTATCTTCCCAAATAAAAACCCATATTTAGCACTCAGAAGGCATCTAGCACATATTCGTTAAGTGAATGAATATTTGAAAATTGAAAGTGTGAAAGATGCATACCTACCTTCCAGAGAAACTAGAGTGACAGTTTCCACTTATTCTTCTAAGTGTGACATTATTGGTGTGATAATCACCTGTGCCAAATGCTCCCCAAATTCAGCAAAGAAAACAGTCTCTGGAATAAGAAACAAATAAAATATATTTTTTGAAAAAGAAATATATTCGGGTGATAATGTGTCCATGGAAGTTTAGTGATTATGATGTGTGGACACTGTGCTCCGGGCATCCACAGTGGAAGAGGCCGGGCATGTGTGTATGTCAGGGGACACAGAGCGTTATGGGAATCCTCAGTACTTTCTATTTCATTTTGCTGCAACACTAACGCTTCTCTACAAATGAAATGTATAGCTTGTTAAAGTATTGTTAGACCGGAAACCAGAACTTATAGTCCTAAAAGTAAAGCCAGACACTTTCCCAGGCACTGTGTTAAGCATTTTACAGCTATCACCTCATTTAATTATTTCAGAGCTCCATGAAGAAAGTACTATTGTTAGCCATATTTTGCAGAAAAGAAAACAGTCAGTTTTATCTAGTGTCTTCTCCAAGGTTTCAGCTATTTACTGGTAGAGATAGGGTTAGAGCCTGAGTCATCTGGCTCTGGGGTTTATAATCTCAATTTCTTCCCTGTGCAGCTTTGCAACTCTTTGTTGCATCCCACAGGAGGGACTGCGTTCCATGTAATAAAAAGGTTTTCCATTCTTTATTACACAAATCAGAAAAAATTCACATGCCTCTAATTTCGCTAAAGTCTAGAAAGAACTCTTTCTCTCTCTCTCTTTCTCTCTCTCTCTCACACACACACACACACGTACACACACACATGCACACACACTCCATCTGATATGCGCTGCCTATTCTTTCTAAAGTCGAAAATCTTCTTCTAAATTCTGGGACTACAGCATTTAAGTGCTATCATAAGTTTCCTTTTGCTATTATTCCAAGATTAGAAATTCTCGGACATCAGGGAGATAACCAGCAACACGTTATTTAAAGTCCTCATCACAATATTGAATAAAATCCCACTTAATAGGAACTTGGGCAAGAGGAGCACGTGTTAACAGGGGATGATACAATCTGAATTCACTCATCTTCATGCCTGCAAGCCCAAGCCTTTCAACACTAGAAAGGCTTTATGAGGCTCCTGGGGGACAAAGAAAAGCAAAGTTCAGAAAAGAGAGCTCTCACAATGGCCAGAATTCCAGTGCCTCAGAGAGACTGGAGCAATAAACAGGGCTTTGTGCCTCTAAGGCATATGCTCCTGACATTAGAAAGTAATATCAAGTGAAAGATGTTTATTGGATTGGCCTCTAAAACAGACAAAAGCCCAATTGCATAGCTGATGAAAAAAATTAGCTTGCTACTAAACATTAAATGGATCAATAATCTATTAACTCTAACCTTGTTAGCAGGAGCTTACGGTACACGACGTGACCTGCCTTTTCAAAAGGGCTGCTTTCAATGTCTACCTTTGACTAAAATAATGTTCTTTTTCTCCATTAGGCAATGATACACTTAATACTCCATATTAACTCAAAATGACTTTTTCCCTTTTTTTCAAAGACTGTTCACCTTCATGGCCTTTCAAGATCATTTCATTTGTATCATTTTATTTGGCTAATAAGAGCAGCATGATTTTTATTTGATGGGCAAAAAAGCAGGACTGAGACTCAGACAATCATCAGTAGATCTCCACAGTCATGATAAAATGTTCGGAAGCCCTTGGTGACACATCTTCTTCTCAAAGTCACTGTCCTATCAGTGTCTTAAATATTCTCATCCACACTCACTTAGTGGCCAGGGACGGGGAAGAGCCAGCAATGTTCCCACAGAAAGATCTGATGGAGAATTGCAGGGTGAACAGGGAAAGACTAATGGAATAAGTGTGGTGTAGGGGGAAATCTTCAAGGTCTTACAAGTTAAAAGAGAGTTGATCTTACAGATTAATGGTGTTTTGTGATGACAGAGTATTGCTAAGTAACTGTGATTGTTTCTTCATATGCTCTGTGATGATTTCCCTCCTGTGACAACCTTCTCCAGGGTGGAGAACAAATGTAAGCCTTCTCTATAAATGAGAAGAACGTATTGTAAAAGCAAGTATATTATTCCAGGGACCTGGCAGCCTGTAGGAATATATCCAGAGCAAGCATAGGTCAGCCAGTCCTCCAGGAGCAAACATTCCTTCTCTCCCAAGTAAACCTAAACTCTGGCTATGACCCCAACCTACTCACCTGAAGCCTGAAAAAATGGTTTCAATGTCTCCTCCGATCTTGACAAGACAAGAGAAGTTCCTGAAATAACAACAGTTCCAAAATAAAGTAGATTCCCATAAAATAAACATGAGGTAAAGAAAATGCTAGACTAAAAGCCAGGAAAACATGAGGGATAACATTAGCTCTAAGCTACAAGTAAGGAAGCACTCTAAAGCATTTAGAGTGAGCAAATATTGAAATAACTGTCCAAAGAGGTTTCATAAACCCTCAAGTAAATATTACAGGAATGAAAGTATGGGCCTTCCTTAACATCAGCCAAATGTTTGTAGGACCTTTTGGATAGAAAAGGAGAAAATAAAAGGCAATAGTCAAGTTACGGAAAACACCAAAAAATATAATAAAATCATAAAATATCAATGAAACTGGATGGAATTATGCTGAAATAAGCCAGACAAAAGGCAAACACTTCATAGTATCACTTATATGTAGAATCTAAATTAATAAAAAATATCAAACTTAGAAAGACAGTGAGAAAAACAATTCTCAGCGTCTGGGGTTAGGGGAACTGGGGAGAGGTTGGTTTAAAAAAAAAAGTGGTACAAATATTTTTAAAATGAATTAGGCCTGAGGATCTAATGCATGAGGAACTAACCACAGTTGATAAAACTGTGTGACAAGGTTGAAATTTGCTGAAAGAATGTAACTTAAATGTTCTCACCAAAAATAATGGTAAATATAAGAGGTCATGGGTGTTAACTCTATGGGGGGAATCCTTTTACAATATATACTATTGCAAATCATCATGTATACTTTATAGATCTTACTTTTTTTATGTTATCAATTTTACCTCAATAAAGCTGAAAAGAAAAAAGTAGAGGATTACCCCTAGGAATTAAAATTTTGTGTTCCCAGAAATCATCCAGTACCACATTCTCAGTCAGTTAAAACAACCATCCTCTCAAGTGCTGCCCCAAAACTTAAAGATGTCAGAATGGAAATTCACTATCCCTACTCTCAAGAGTTTGAAAGTTTGAAGAGAAATGGCCCAGGGTTAAAAATAATGGACTCTATTAAAAACGTCTCTGTGTCCTAGACACAGAGGAGCAAATGCTTTGGAACAGTACTGAACACCATGATGGATTTGCCACGATGTAATTTTGATGTTTTTAAATGCATTTGACAGAGCTGAGTTGATTTTTAATTTTACCTCTGTCAAAAAAATCAATCAAAAAGAAGTTCTTATGAACCTACTTGTTAAGTGTTGAGCATTGTACTAGAAGCTTTAGGGCATTAAAAAGAAAAGTAAATCACAGTTTATGACTGCCTCAGAGTATTTATAAACTGGTTTTGAATACACACAGATACAAACACACACACACACAAACACACACACACACATACGCAGAAGCACACAAAATACATAAAACAAGAGAATACAATAAAAGATAAAATAGAAATAATAATAGTTGTATCAGGAAATTAAAAAGGTTATTTTGCAACCTGACAACAATTCTAAAAGTTCTCACTTATTTTTTCCATTTTCGCAATTAACAAAGATGGGTGTAGTCAATTCTGATACCACAGCTGACACTATTTCTACTAAAACAATAACAAAGCAACACAAAACAAATGCAAAATCTGGTGTCTTCTTCAGATTCTAATTTAGTGGAGGCCTGACTCTTGACACATTTCCTAGAATGTGATGTATTATTCAGCCAAGGTGGATAACTAAACTGAAACAATGTCTGTTAAATAGCCTAAGTATTAAAGAATAAACATTTCTAGCAAGCAAACTGGAGTGGAATAATTTGCCCAATGACAGATATCTTCCAGTCACAAAGACTTCAATAAACTTATTCCAAAGTCAGAACGTGATTTCAAGTCTATAAAGAAAAAGTAAATGAATGAGTAATACTACTTACGTACATATTAGTCATGATAGTTTGCATTGTATCTTCAGAAGCCTCGTTTCTTTTAGCATCACAAGAAGGGGAGTTATTTATATATTCATTCTTTTTAAAAAAGCACAAACTAGGATGAAACTTCATGGAGGTCACACAACTAACCAGTGACCAAACTGTGCTCATTTCATGACTTGTGTCTGACTGTCCCTGCAGCTGAATGACATCTCATACTGGTTACATATCTGTGGAGCCCAATGCAAAGTGAAAACTCAGAGGTTCTTGTTCAAAATGTGAGAACTTGAAGACAGCAACTGCAGAGCATTAAACCATGTGTGGGGTCTTCTAAGTAACTTCACAGGTGTCAAGCCCATGAAGCTGGCCCTGATAACACCACTGCAAATTAACTGTGAAATCAATAATTCAAGGAGCTCCTAATTGAATGAGGCAAAGGCTATGGATGTGTTTGAAATAATCACTTCTCCAGGAAGCACAGCAAAAGTACCTGTGACAGATGCAATCCAAGCTGTACGATAATCATCACCCCGCTCTAAGTAAATTATTCAGATAAGGAAATGCATGCCCTTCAGCTTTTGGTGAAATAAGATAAACACATTTCTTCCCAAGTTACTTCCTGAACACATTAATATGTATTTTTTCCCAAATGTAATGAATTGATAAGCTTCAGACCGTGACAAGGTGAAGGCTTCAGAAAGTTCGTGCGAGAGCAGGAACACCATCAAATTAACTTGTAGCTTTCAGCAAACCCACTCTGTCTGGCCTCTGCTTCCAGCATTTCATTTCAGAATAAACAACTCGGGAAGGCTGCGGCACAGGCACCTTCACAACAGAGGCAAGAGCTGAGATAAGTGCTTAACAGAGCTACCAAGAACAGCAGATGCTTGCAGAGGAGCTGAATGCAGGGGTTTGGAAAACCCATGTTGTCATGACCGCCATCAAATCCCGGACCACCATCTAATCACGTTCTGACTACTGAGGAGAGCGAGCTAGCTCCATTCTTAGGAGGAAGCAGGGAGAAAGGAGAACATTCTCCTTTTTGTCCTGTAATCCATGCTTTGATCTTACTATAAAAACTCTAAAGCCTGGAATTCTTGTCAAGAAAACTTTGGGAAGGTTTTTGAAGCAGGGAAAGTGCAACTGGGGAGTGGAGAAGTTAAATGTGATGTATAAAAAGGAAAAAGTGTTTATATCGATCTATCTTCAGTAAGGGAAGCTATACAAATGTCCATTTTATTCTTCCAAACAAGTGTCTATAGAGCATAGTTTCTTGTTGGACAATGATGATGTATGTCATTTGAACAGGACTATAAACAGTTGCTTGTCCTAGAGTCCAACCAACCTGTCTTTGTATCCCCAATGTCTGCTTAATACCTGGGTAAGCTTGATTATGAATAGCGGATTCTCCTGATATGGAGTCACAAAAATCAACTTGAGCAAAGAGGAAAAGATACCAAGAGTTTACTTAACCCAAGAAGTAGTTGTGTAACAAAGTCAGGGACAGGATGGGAACTAGCACAGTTCCAAAGAACTCTTCGAAGGGACTTGATCTTTCTCTTGGTCTCTGCAAATGGCCTCTGCTGGAAGAGTCATTGGAATTCATGTAGAGAATATATCCACACTCTGAACCCTTTAAATACAGTTATATCAAATTGAATGAGTTTTATTGGTAAGTATCACCTGAGGCCAGAGGTATAAAACATTCATGAATGTCCAAAAGATGTAGAGTAGGAACACTAGTTCTAAGATAGAGAGAGTTACTCTTGGGTTCCTTTCATTTGCCCTGCTCATTGTAAATGGACCAGAAATAACATGCTTGAGAGCTTGAAGACAAAAAGAACCAGTGTGCAATGGGTGTACCTAATGAAGACAGGTTATGCATGGAAGCTACAGCGCATAGTGATAGAGCTTGGTTTTCTAAGGAAAACGCAGCTAGGTTGAAATCTAAAGCGACTCACACCTGACCAGATGCTCGAGATTGGGAAAGTTACAAAATATCTACGAATCTCAATTTTTATTAATACCGATTTTCTCCAAATATTAAGATAATGTTAGGTCTTTGTGGAGAATAGAGAACTACAGAATGTTTCAAGGCATACATTCTGAATTACTTTGTATGCATCCTCTGGGCTTAACAGGAACATTGTATTATAATTTTTATAAATCTTCAATCTATGTACACAGAAAGCCATAAGTGTATATATATATATATACATTATATATATATTTCCATATATAAACACACATACATACTTATGCACATATATCAATGCTCTATTTTTGTTTACTTGGCTTTATATATGACAAGCATTTTCATGTCATTGTTCTTCAAAAGTAAAAAAAAATATTATAATGACTGCAATTTGAATGAGCCATCATTTATCTAAACATTTTAATTACATAACAGGGGTCATTTCCTTCTCTTCTTAAAAGGCCGATCGTGCTTGGGAGATTAAAGCAGAAAGTGTATATTAAAGCAGAATGGGTGGCGCAGAATGGAAGGCAGTTTCCTTCTGTTCCTGGGTATCACCAGTAAGTCATAACCAGAAAAGTTCTCAAGAATCCTTAGTCCCATCCTTTCTACGATAGGGCCATGTATGAAAACACGCCGTGTTCCCAAGGCAGTCTTTGAAGGAGTGTGTGTAATCTTTTCCTGGAAACAAGTTTCCTGAAACAAAGTGTCAAAAGAGACAGGAGTTTCTTAAGTATCTGTTTTCCATGCAATTCATCATAGAAGGATTGAGTCTATTCTGCATACCCAGGATCATGTTGGATGACTGGATTATGCAATAAATGGTAGTCTCTGCCCTCTAGAAAGTTTTAAAGGTCATGCTGACAGCTTGTCAGCAGCTTCTGCTCAGACCTATGCCTACTTAGCTTGACACCATTGAGAACCGTTTCTTTCCTAAGCTTGCACAGCTGTCTACCTACCTACCTACCTACCTGTATTTACCATCCATCTAATTTGGCATATACAGTGATATTTTTATTGTATCCTAATATAGGACAGGCCCTATGTGAAGCATTTCTCTAGCAGTATATAGTTTAATACTTGCAACTAGTATTACTGTGATTAAGTACTTCTCATTTTATGAATTAGGAAACCAGGTGTGTAGATTTCTCAAAGTTTACATCTTCCATAAATCTCAGACATGGGTTTGAAAGCAGATTAGTCTGCCTCCAGGTCTGAGCAACATGATGTGTCAGTAGATTCTCTAAACGACACTACCTTTGTGCTTAGGGAAAAGCTCATGTGCATAGTTCTCCCCGGCTTCTTCGTCCTCTTCCTGTCACTCTGCTTTCACCCACACTCCCCTGGGCGGTGTTCATCAGGTTTGTTTCTTTGCCTGACTTTTCCTAAGAAAACTGCATCTACTTCAATAGGCTTTAAGAGTACATTTCTCCAAATCTTTAAGTTCAAACTTCCCTGTTAGTCTCCAGACCCCAATGTACCAGAGCTGATTGAGTGTTGCCTCAGAACTTCCTCAAAATAAAAAAGCTTCAAAATGGCTCCAGCCTCTCAAACTGATTCCCTATGTCATTGTATTTTTCAAAATTAAAATTGGGGGTGTATTTTTAATTCTTTATTGTTTTCTCTTTTTAAAAATGTAATTGATTTCATCTCCTTGGTTAGTCATTTCTCCCTTGTACTATGATATGTTTGATGTGATCATTTACCAGATTCTTAAGATATAGACTTGGATGATTGCTTGTAAACATTTCTTCTTTTTGACATCAGCATTTAAAACTAAAAATTATGAACACACACACACACACACACACACACACACACAGAGCTTTAGTCGCACGCCATAAACTTTGAAGCTTTGTTTCATTTTCGTTCAGTTAAAACTATTTTCCCTGATGAGTTCTTCCTAGTTATTTAGAAGTGTTTCATTTAATTCCAAGCCTCAGGAACCTCTAAGATATCTTCCTGTTATTGGTTTTCAATTTACTTCTGTTGTGGTCACAGAGCATACTTTGTATATTTTCAATCTTCATAATCCATTGTTTAAAGGCTTTTCAAAAAGCTCAGCATGCAGTCCATCTTAAGTTTTCCGTGCACACTTGAAAAGATTGTTTTCTGCTCTTATTGAGTGCTGTGTTCTATAAACATCAATTACTTTGAGTCGGTTAATAGTGCTGTCCAAGACTTTCGCATTATTACTATTTCTGTGACAATTATTAAATCAAATTTTAGAGTAATGTTTTGAACTCTCTAATCATAATTGTAGGTTTATCTATCTCTCCTTCATCTAATGCCATATTTTGCTTTATGTATTTTTAAACTATGCTATTGTACATACATATTCAGAATTGTTGTTTGGTGATGAACTGAATCTTTTATCATTATGAAGTTTTACTCTTTATCCCTGGAAACCTCCCTTGTTCTGAACTGCGTTTATAGCTACTATAGCTCTCTAATGATTACTCGTTGTATCAGATATATATATAAAACAGATAAGTATATATACTTAAGTAGATATGTATATAGATAGATTCAGTCCTTTGCTTTAAACATATCTGTGCCTTTTTATTTATAATGTGCTTTATTATAAATTCACTCTAATTGAATCTTTTTTTTAAATCCAGCTTCATAATCTCCACTTTTCATTATGATCATTTACTTAGATCATTTAGAATCCCTACTTCAGAGCGGTTATCAATATTGCTATCCTGAACTATACTCTTGCCTTTCATTTTCTGTATATCAATCTTTTCTTTGCTACTTTTTCCTGCCTCCTTTTAGATTAATGGAATATAATTGCATTTCAATATAACTCCACTTTGACTCACTAGTTTTGCATTGTTAGTGGTCGCGCTGTTGTAAAATATGCATCTTTAATTTATCACAGTCTATCTTCAGATAATATTACACCTTGTATATATAACATAAAAATCTTAGAAATATTTTCCTCCATTCCTTCCTTAGTGTTTCATCCCATTGTTGTTAGGCATTTTAATTCTGCATAGTATATAGCCATATAATGCATCATTATTTTTCCTTTTAATAATCCATTATCTTCCAAAGAAATTTGAAGTTGTAAAAAACCTTCTATTTTCACTCACATATTTACCTTTATTTATTTACAACAATCTTTCTTCCCTGTAGACATAGTTTTCTTCTGGTATTTTCCCTCAGTCTGAACAACACTTTGACAATGCTCATAATACTAGTATGCTGGCAATAATTGTATTTATCTGTTAAATCTTTATTTTTTTCTTATTTTGTTTTATGTTTTCATCAAATACAGAGTTCTAAGACAAAAGGTATCTGTTTTGTTTTTTTCTGTGAGTACATTAAAGATGTGGTTCCACCATCTTCTTATTTGTTCAGCTCCACAAGGTCAGTAATGATGACTCTTTAGTCATTGAAAGTAACAAATGATTTCCTTTGGATTCTTGGACTTTTGTCACTTACTTTCAGAATTCTTAAAGTCTTTGTTGGTTCCTTCATCATTATCCTCTGTGGGTCTTTTTCTATTGAGTTCTTTTTTTTTTTTTCCTGGTTACAGGTAGTATTTTTCTGCTTCTGCCCTTATGCTATCATTTACAATTGAATAATGGATTTTCTCAATGTTTTTCAGTACCCTCATTTTTTTAATAGTGCTATTTGTTTTCTTTTCTGGGAGGCAGTACAATTACTTGTGGATCAGCTTAATCATTCTGGAGGCTTCTTTCTGAGCTTCTTGAGGTTGAATAAAGAGTTGTTCTTATTTTAGAGGCAGTTATTTCTCCAACTAAGTCTTGGTTCTGTGTGGGTCTCTACGTGAACTGGGTAGTCAGAGAGGGTTCTCCACTGGCGGATTAGAACTTCAAGTCCCCCAGCCCTAGGTTAGCAGGCCGACATTAGCAACTCCGTGTGTGGACACACACGTGTCTCTCTGTGATGTCTCTCTGTGATGTGTGCCTCCCATCAGAGCTGTGTGTGTTGTGTTCTGTGTTGTCTTTCAGTGAAACTCTTCTATGTTCCCCATAACAAATGCATCATATGCATGTGTGTTTGTGGCCCAGGACAGAAGAGAGCAACTCCCATTTCACCCCTCGATGTTTCTACTTTACGGTGTTGTTATCCCAACCCAGCCCTTGGCAAACACAGGACAATTGGTTCCCCCTATCTGGATAGATTCTGTGGAAGTTTTAAGGAAGCACTGATTCCCAAATCCCATTTACAGAGATTATGATTGTGACTTATTACTCGACAGTGGAGTCTACATATGAGAACTTTGTAAAGCCCTCAGGTGGCTGTCATCCATCCCCACAGTGAGAGTAACTATCAGGCAAATGGTGGCCTCCACTATTCTCCTTAGAAATCTGAAAACTGCTTTCCTTGCCCAAAATATCAGTGCCGAGGGACACTTGAAAAAAAATTACCTCTCATAGAAAAGGATAAATCACTCCCCATTTCTTTCTGAGGGAGGCACTCTACCACAATGAACTCTGAGAGTCAACTGTCTCCAAATTCACGTGAAAACAACTGAAGAAAAATTCTCCTCCAAACCCAATCCTCTCCCATTCCAGTAAATGTTTTCCTTTGCATGTGTGTCTGTCTAATTAAAAAGATGTAGTGCTACCTTAATTTCCCTATAAATGAATCACATTTACTGCAAATATCTTGCAAACCAAAAGAGGATTTATTAGTATAATAAACCAAGTGCTTCATAAAAATTTAAATGCATTTTTAAGCATTCTTTACTGTGGAAAAATATTGAAAGAGGAGGGGTCCAGAATGGAACAGAATCTGTGGGAATAAAGATCTAAATATAAACAGAAGAAAGAATCCAAGAGGAAAGGAAAGAAATGCAACTACTGCTGCTGAGATCCTGGAAAGCAGAGTCCCCACATTCCATAAGATACTTTTATGCAAATTAGAAAAGAACACAAAAAGAAAATTATCAGGACTCAGCCCCACGCACCTTCAGAGCAGGGTGCCTTCTGCCTTAGTATCCTGCTTACTAAAGGGTAAGCCGGTGGGAAGGTTCTGGTAGGACGGACCATTTTCCCACTTGCAACTCTTGCCTCTCCAGAATGATCTGAGAATCAGGGGGTCTTCCACACATGATGATTCATTCGAGTAAGTAGACAGTTTTGTAGTTCGGTTAGAAAAAGGCTTATTCTCAAAAAAAGTCCTTGGGATGATCTACTGTATGTGGCTGAGTATCAGGAGCTCAGCAGATGCCCCGAAGTTTCTGAATGAATGACTTGCTCTTGAGATATCTCACGGACCTGCGCAGGCAACGCAAGGGACTTTCTGAAGCCAATTAAAGGCAATACAAAGAGTCAGTGAGAATCCTTTCTGAAGTCAAGGAATTTCTCATTGGGGAAGGCTGACTATGCACCTCACACTGGTACGAAGGGCTATTACCCAAAAGACTGGATTCAGGAGTGTTGTCTAGGATGTGAAGACAAGGGAACTCTTATACATTTCATGGGAGTGTAAATTGGTGCAACTTTATGGAAAACAATATGGAAATTCCTGAAAAACTTGAAAATACAAATTCCATGATTCCATTAATCCACTTCACTAATTTACTTGAAACACACACACACAGAAACACCAATTTGCAGTGATATATGCACCCTATGTTGATTCTATAAAATCAAATTAGAAATTACCAGAGGGAAGGAGGAGAAGAGGGCAAATTGGGTAAAAGGGGCCAATGACATGGTGAGGCATATACTTTGACTGCTGTTGGTAAACGTAATGTATTCTATACAGACGTTGGTCTCTGGTGATTAATTCCTTAAGCCTGTATAATGTTACGATGCACTGTTCCTTCAATAAAATTTAAAAAAATAAAAAATAAAAAACTCAGTAGTTCTTAAAAAATGCTAGTCAGAAAGTGACCATTAGAGAAATGCTAAGATTTAATTTCCTAGGATTGGTAAAGGAAAATACATTAGAAAAAAAAAAGGAAAACATTAGGGCAAAATCGAAAAGAGATTCTGTCTCTGTGATTCTGTCCCTCTGAGTTAGCTCTTGGCAGGCACTGCTTACTTCTTTATTTCAATTCTCCCAGGAAAAATTCAAAGAATCTCAGCATGGAAAGACTTTATTGCATCTTCATCTCCCAGGCCCCTATCACAATGCCATCAGGTTGCCCAGTCTGTTCAAATAGCCTTGGTATAACCTGCAACCTTGCAATAAAACTCATCCCATGTTTAGACGAGTATATTCCTCATTCTTGCCTGGTGAACAGAAAACTCAGTGGAAAGCTCAAATAGTTAACAAAAAAAGAAAGTAGTGTTATCTATCAATAATCCAAGAAGAAAAAATTAAAATATCAAACTCTTGTTTTTCACCCAGGAAGATAGTAAGCATATTTGCAATTAATAATACACCCCCATGTAAATAAAGATGCAATAAAATGAACACTTTCCTACCCTGCTAACAGCTGTCTAAGTTGACATTACTTCTCAGAAAGCATAGTCATATGCAGAGTTCACACTCTTTGATCCAATGAATATATAACTTGTCATTTTCACAAAAAATAATAGAAAGTAGAAGCAAATTACATTCACGAATATGTCCCTTGCAGGTTTACTTTGACATGGCCTACCTTTCTAATGGGAGAACTACTATGTCTATCATTTTACATTGACACCAGTGAATATTATCCAGCAATTCTAAATGATAGAGATGTAACATGTAACTTTGTTTATGCTTGAACGTTAAAATTTAAAAACAGAATTCTACTATATCGGCCAGAACTTTCCTTATAAACATCGGGATCCATTCTGGTTAGCTTCACCCCAGACGTTATATTAAAACATCAGCCATACCCTGATGCATTAGTGGTTGCTGCCTCTGGCTGGCACAGTCCCCCTACATCACAAGGACCTGGGTTCATGTTCCAGGGCAGGAGGAAGAATCAAGATGAACGACTAAATAAAAATCATTAAAATGCTTCTTCCACTGTCTTCCTACCTGCCTACTCACCTTTATTCTTGCCTGTAACTTTCCTTAAAAAAAATTAAGTCATTCCCTGGGACTCAGAAAACCAGAGTAGGCAGCTACTCAGCCAGAAATGTGACACAGTGTAAGAGAAGATACCACGGCTGCTGCCACCAAGGCCCACATGCCTCTGCTCGCTGGGCTGGCAGTCCTGGTTCCTGATCGTGGAGTCGCTGCTCCATGTCTGGTCATCCTGCCTCTTCCAACATCAGGACCATTCAGTTTAGGTCTGAGATGGGTGTGTCAGACTATTGGTAAGCTTTAGGGGACGTTGGGAGAAATCCTTGAATTTTCAGGGCCAGGAAAAAAATGTGTACAGATATGTATACATAAACACATACATGTTACGTATATATATATATATATATGTATTTATGTGTATGTGTGGATATACATGTGTGTATATGTATATATGTATATAAACACATACATACATATATATCTTCAGTGGTTACGACCAGTGAAAATTATTTACATTGGGGAAAGACTGAAAAAATATGAAATTCACACATAAGAGGATGGGTGATTTTTTTTTCTCTTTTTCCCTAATGTTCTATACTCCTGATTTAAACATCTGATTAGTATATAGACTATTTGTATTCATTTCCTGACTATCATGACTGATTACCACAAAATAGGTGGCTTAAAACAACAAAAATTTATTCTTTCATAGACTGGGGCTAACAGATCAAACTTAAGCTGTGTTCAGGGCTGTGGTCCCTCTGAAGGTGCAAGGGGAAAAGACTTCCTTGATTTTTCCCAGCCTCTCGTAGGTGCTGGCTTGGGACCATAGTTCTGGGTTTGGGGCTGGACCTCACCCATCTCTGCCTCCTTGTCACATGACCTTCTTTCCTCTATGTCTGTGTATGAATCACCCTCTAATCTAGTCTTACCGTACCTTAACTTGATTACATCAGCATAAACTCTGTTTCCAAATAAGGTCCCATTAATAGATTCCAGGTAGAAATAAATTTTAAGGGGTACACGTTCCACCAGTCCAGTAATTCAGAGGTTTCTTCCTTTGGTTGAGACAAAGATCAGTTTTACGTAGTCAGAGATTTGCCTTATTTCTTTAGGATTCAAATATGCCTTCTAGTATAGCACTGAGTATAAGGCTGAGTATATATTCAGAGTGAATACCTAATGAGTAATAGAGGGAAGGAAAAGATCAGAGATAGAGGGAAAATGCATAAATTAAAAATAGATAAAGGAATAATTCTCTACGGAGTTAATTTAACACTCTCCCACAACTTGAGACAATTTCCTCAACCTATTCAAAAACAATTCCAATATTACATCATGATTGCTTTAGTAAAGAACCTGATAAAATCTTATCTCCTTTTGAGTAGAACAGCAACAGCAAAGACTCTTTCATAAATAGAACACCCACAAAAAAATTCCATAAATGTGATCCACACCCCTGCCCAACTGAAGTTCAATCTAAAATTAAACCAGGCCATAAAAATAGGAAATACTTTGATTTGATTTTTAAGTCAATGTATTTTACATTTGGAAAACATAAGTAGGCAAGTGGGTAAGAATGGCAAGAAGGTTAAGTAGTCTGTTCAACTTTGATTAGGGCAGCGTGACCATAATACAGGAACATAAAACAATGCCAAAAATGTGAAAATGTTCTTCTAGGAGAGTGGCCCGATAGGTAGAAACACTACTGAAACAGTCTGCAGAGGGGAGGGGGACTTCAACCCCTCTGGCTCCCTTTTCCACCCAAGGTCACGTGGCTCTTGAGATGCCAGGTCAGGGTCATAATCTGAAATTGAAGGACACATTGCGATAGTCCTTTGAGAAGATCCTTGGAGACAATCAGTGGTCCATGACAAACGAGATGTAGGGCTTCAAAAGCAAGGAAGCTACAGGGAAAAAGATGTGCTAACTGCCAGGAATCATAGAATATGAGACATCAAATAAATTTAATTACCAACCAAGATGATACCATAGCATGAATAGACAATGGAATAAATGTTTCAAGCATTTTCAAATGTTTAATTATTTTTAAGAAAAGAAGACAATGTGTCTAATTAGGGCTACCAAGTCAATTAAAGTGTCAAGCACTTGAAAATCAAAAAGGAAAACAAATAGGTTAAGCAAGGTAAACAGTTTACAAATGTTAAGTAGCTTGGAAACTATATCAGTATGTAAGTGACAAGATTACCGCCCTGACCTGGTATTTCAAGACCCAGGTGACCTTGAGGTGGAAGAGGGAGACAGGGGAGCTAAGTTTCCCTCCCCAATTCAGACTGTTTCAATAATGTTTCTACTTATAGTACTATTCTCCTAGAAAAACTTTTTCATATTTTGGTCATTTATTTATTTTATGTTATTGCATTCAAGTCACACTGCCTTACCTAAGGTAGGTAAAATTTACCTTTGGGCCTGTTTGCACTTCCCATTTTTCATTTTCCAACTTTCTTAAAGTCTCAGATAAAAATGCCCTGAGAGACATACAAAATTAGAAAGGTCTATGCTGAGAGAGGTTGAGGTTTGGGACTCTGAGAACTGGTTAAATGTATCATCGAGCAGAAAGGAGAAAATCAGTCACGGTGCACTAACAGTCTGTAAATTGAAAGCATTTCAAATACCATGCCCTTACCACACAGCATATTTCAGTTCTTCATTCTCAGAATCCTCAATTACCCATCACTGTGTGAACCCTTTGATTCCTCAAAGTTATCCCCTTACCCCAGCCCCTCACCCTAGGAAACTGAAGTCTGGCTCCTGGGAACCTTCCTGCCAGCTGAGGTGTCCAGCTGCCGGGGAACTGAGCTCAGAAACAGAGAAAGAAAAGGGCAGACCTCTATCAATTCAAAGGACAAGTTCCTCAAAGGCTCTGTGTAACCTCATTTTTGCTACTAAAATCCTATTTGAAATGCTTCCGGGAAGCTCAGTTTAACCCAAAAGCCATTGCCTTGCCCAGTGAACAGTGTTAATGTATTAACTGCATATAACAGCAGATGCTTTAAAACAATAAATACGAGCCCACCTAAAAAGTCACTGAAGAACATGGAATGATTCCATAGAAGGCTTTGTCTGTTTGACTAAATCATGAGAAGGAAAGGAATTCAAAACAGGTCAACATAAAAGAAATTATGAAGATGAAAAGAAATAGAAAGATAACTCCCTACTCATGGACTGGAAGAATTAATATGATTAAAATGTCCATATTCTCCAAAGCCATCTACAGACTCAACGAAGTTCTTATCAAAATATCAACGGCATTTTTTACAGAAATAGAACAAACAATCCTAAAATGTGTATGGAACTACAAAGACCCCCAACTAGACAAAGCAATCTGGAGCAACAAAACAAAGCAAGAGGAATCACACTCCCGAATTTCAAACTACATTAGAAAACTATTGTAATAATAATAGTATGGTACTGGCACAAAAACAGACACACAGATCACTTAAACAGCATAGAGAGCCTCAAAATAAATGAATGCATCTATGCTCAATGAATGATGACAAAGGAGTCACACATATACAATGGGGATAGAAAAGTCTTCGATAAATGGTGTTTGGAAAAAACAAGACAAGCACATGCAAAAGAATGAAACTGGCCACCTATCTTATATTATGCACAAAAATTAACTCAACATGAATTAAAGACTTGAATGTGAGACCTTAAATCATAAAATACCTACAAGGAATTTTAAAAAATAGGTATTAATGTCCTTGACCAGCAATGGTCTTAGAGAGAATTGTTTGGATCTGACACCAAAAGTAAAGGCAGCAAAATTAAAACTAAACAAGCAGGAGGACATCAAACTAAAAAACTTCTGCATGGAAAAAGAAAGAACAGATTACAAGGAAACTTATCAATTAGGAGAAAGTATTTGGTAATCATAATATTGATAAGGAGTTAATAACTAAAATATATAAAGAACTCAAACAACCGTATAGCAAAAGAAAAAGATGAAATAGTTCCATGTAAAAATTGGGCAGAGGCTCTGAATAGACACTGTTCCAAAGAAGACATGCAGGTGGCCAATACATACATAAAAGTATGCTCCGTATTATTAATAATCAAAAAAATGCAAATCGAAACCACAATAAAATATCACTTTATACCTGTTAGAATATTTTCAAGAGGTGTTGGTGGGGATGTGAGAAGACGAATTCTTGTGCATTGTTGGTGGAATGTGAATTAGTCCAGTCACTAGAGAAAACGGTATTGAGTTTCCTCAAAACTTAATAATAAAGCTGCTATATGATCTAGCAATTCTACTTCTGCATTTTTAACTGAAAACACTAACTCAAAAAAAATATATGCACTCCCATGTTCTTTGCAACACTATTTACACTAACCTAGATACACAAAGAGAGAAAAAGAGAGAAATATTTTCGGCTATGAAAAAAAATGAAATCTTGCCAATTGTGATAACATGGATGGACCTTGAGAGCATTACGTTAAGCAAAATAAGTCAGTCAAACAAAGACCAAGGCCACATGATCTCAACACATGTGAAATCTTAAAAAGAAAAAAAATGTCATAGATACAGATAATAGACTAGTGGTTGCCACAGGGGAACAGAGGAGTGGAGGGGGTGGTGGATGGGCAAAATGAGTGCATCAAAGGTATAAATTTGCAGTTATGAAATGAGTAATTCTGTGGATTATAATATACAGCATGGCAACCAGTTAATAATATGGTATCATATATTTGACAGTTACTGGGAGGAGATCTTAAAAGTTCTTATCACAAGAAAAAAATTATAACTAAGTACAGTGATAAATATTAAGTAATGATTGTGGTGATCATGTCCTAACATACACAAGTATTGAATCAATTCTACTGTACAACTGAAACTAATATGTTATATGTCAGTTATTCTTAAAATCAAATAAAGAAGTCAACAAAACAGTTTTCCAACCAATGAAACATTATCAGCACGCTCAAATGCTGCTCTCAATACCCAAGATAAATCCTTGCTTCTCTTGAGCTATCCAGTCTCAAAAGCAAACATTTGAGTAAGAAAATAAGATGAAACTCTATATGTGTAACAAAACATGCATCAGTCTGGATGTATTCAACAGCAAATTAATAAAAAAAATTTAAAGCTTATTAACCAGCACCTATAAATAATGATAGTCATTGTTTACAAGGTTTGAAAATAGACAATTCAGTGCAGCAGCTCATTCATAGCTTCAAAAATCTAAATTGTCTGTGCTCTTCTGTTTTGCCATCCCCAAAGTACATCTTCCCCCCAAATTTTAAAGCTTAAGTTACATCAGTTTGCTTTTATGAAATACTCACATTTGTAAGTAAATCTTCACTAAAGGGTGTCAATAGTTTCTTGGACACTGTGGCTTTAAGGGAAATGAATATATAAAGAAAGTGGGTCCTCAAATAACAGCTCCATTCAACATCAGCTGAGATTTGTTTTTTCTATCAAGGTTAAAGCAAAACAACATTGAATGGAATGCTATTACTTGAGGGCCTGCTGTGCCTGTTTTTACTAACCATAAGACATCCCAAGAGGATTTTCACTTTTATGTCAAGAGGTAAAAAGTGACTCAGACTTTATTTGGCAGGAGCTGTCACACAGAAAGCATGCACCCCATGCAGTGAGAACAGTGCCGCCAAACCTGTTCCCTGAGCACTACTATATGCAGTTATCACATCACTCCTACTTTTACCATATATGTGTTATTTTAGGTTTTGTCTGCTACATAGCATAATTCAGTAGGTTATTTTTGGCATCTCGAAATGCTAAAAAATGCATGTCCGTGTAAACTAATGGTCATCGCCTCTTCACATTGCTCCCGTTCAGCTTAGAAAAAGTGTCAGAACACTTTACTCTCAAACAGCAGGGGAAACCGCTATTGGCTTCTCATTCGTAGGTCTGTACCTTCACCATCACAAGATGGCAGACAAGGCTCCAAACACACTCAGGATGAAAGAACAAAACTATCAGTGGCCTTGAGCAAATGTATCTAGTCTTAAGGTCAAGTAAAGATTTGTATATGCAAACTCTTAGACAGCTTTCCCAAATAACATTCCTTTCCCCTCTGCACCCATGCCCATTCTACTAGATGTCTTCTTTTGACTCATCGACTCCAAGAACATTTAATCTCCCCTAGCGCCAGAAGCTAAGAAAATAAATTACCCCCAAAGGTTGACAGAATTGTTACCAACACTCCACTCTTCCCTACCCCTCAAAGAATAAAATCCTTAATGTGTCAGCAAGGAAAAGGGGAACAGAGGCAAACTTCCTCTGCTGGGACAGCAACTAACGGAACCTCCATAGGATGTTCTATGCCTTAATCCAAACACAAAAACTGTCTCCAACAGACTCGCAGAAGTCATCACTTTAAAACTGAATGAGAGCTTTCCAAGATGTTTACCTCCAAAAGTAAAAACTGCTTCTCACATCAATTATTAATTTGAAACCCACAATCTGAAATAAGCTACTCATCAATCTTTTCCAGTAAGTTCCACGGACTATGGGTCTGGCAAGACAGGGTTTTCATACAAATTTGAGAACTTCAGGTGAGCTCTAGAAACCGAAAATCCAGAATCAGTGATGCAGTAAATAAGCAATGATTAATTCAACATTGTCCAAACACAAAAATACTGTTAGTAATGACCACTAAAAGCCCATAGGATGCATTTCGCTGATGGTTGTCATTTTCCTTATCTCCGTTACCCCAGGAGATGTACAATATTTTGGCTGTTTATTACTTATATTCTGAGGAGAGATCTTCTGTGCTGCTCATTAGCACTTTTATTTTCCTCTTTCAGTTCTCTGAGACCAACCCAGGTGTGAGGAGAGTGAGCAATATTGAATCTGTCCAGTTAACCATGAAGAAGACTTCAGTCACACAGTGGCAGACTAGAAATAAAGGCATGGGCAGCTTGAATTGTTAAGGCCAGCAAAATAATGCAATTTGATGAGATTTAGAGGGATTAGGAAAGACAAGAGATAGCCAATTCAGGTTGTGATCATTTCAGTGAGTTTTCATCAATGTATGGTAGCTCTGGCATGAGGCCCGGTTTCCCTGCCCATCAGACTGCTCCGGACCCAGAAGGGAGGCATCTGGCCAATACCAGCCAATACATGGTCAGACTTCTCTTCTAGCACATATGCACCCGGAGCCAGTAACAGCTGCATGCACCTTCCCCACTGTCACCTGGCACGTCAACTGTCCCCGCTATATGTGGCATGCCCTCTGCTTGCTTGTCCTTAAAACCTCACCCTGACTCAAGGTGGAGTAGAAACTTTGCTGACTAGCTGCTGCCGCTGCCGTTGGAAGGCAGTTACTTTTTGAAGGGGCACCATCGGACTCTCCTGTTTAGCTATGTCCTTCCCCCTGCCAGCCCTCTGAGTAGTTTCTTTGGGTTATCAAAGAATTGGGTGAAAGGTTTTGGTTTGGAGCTTTTATGTTACAATTGTAGTGTTTATAAAATGGACTCTTGTCTAAATCCTGGTTATGAGATGGTCTTTAAGAAGAGAAAGATCACGAGTTGAAGGCATTGGAACATGTTAAGTTTTTCTGGGCTTCCTGCCTCTTCTCCCCGCTCCCTTCTTGATCTCTGATCTCACCATGCAGCAAAGGTGATGTATGAACCTGGATTAGACAGACACGACGTCAGAAAACTCAGAAATAATGACTTCAATCTGAGTTGCCTGAATGCTAATGGACAGAAATCTATGGTCTTTCCTAAATATACTAACTCCATTTTTCCAAATTCTGCTGCTGTCATTTGCTGATACAGGGAGACAGAACTGCCGCGTTCCCAAGGATTTTGTTGACAGGAGTCCCACGGGAAACCTCCTGCTTCCAGGGTTCTGTGAATGGAAACAGCTCCAGGCACACTGAGGCACCAGATGCTTCACCAAAGCTCTCCAACAAACCGCAAACTCTGACCCATAACAGTCAAAAAGATGCCCATCCTTACATCTAGCTACATTTCTCTCTGGGTGCCAACAACAGGCTAACTAGTGGGCTGAATTTTGGAGCTCAGGCTCGAGGTATGGAAAATTATTCACATGTATCTTTTATCCAGTTTCTTCTACTCCAAATGATCACTCAGAAACACTTTCCTTATCTTCCCTCTGTTACTCGTGGGTTCATCTCTCCCAGCCTGGTACCGAGCTCTGCAGTGCATATAGAAAGCCCCCCGTGGATAAACGCTCCTGGAACCTCAAGGAGGCCCAGTGAGCACGTCAGGAAGGTTAATATGGCAAAAATTAGAATTCGGTTCTCATCACCAAAGTGGCCAGTCTTCCTGCATATTTGCCTCCCTCTCA
Source organism: Solenodon paradoxus (assembly GCA_004363575.1). Lineage (NCBI taxonomy): Eukaryota > Metazoa > Chordata > Mammalia > Eulipotyphla > Solenodontidae > Solenodon > Solenodon paradoxus. The sequence goes on along the minus strand of RJWH01000356.1, from coordinate 14,555 downwards.
GAATATCCATGTCAACTATACCCATTCCACCACAGTTTATCAACATGGCATTTGAAAAAATCAACCTGTTTTTGGAATTTCCTCTTCTCTCTGCTCACTCCTATCTATCTGTGGCAACATTCAGCTCTTGCATAAAGTCCAGTGGAGTTGCGATGCTAACCCAGATGGTTGGAGCTCAGAGACCATGCCCTGAACACCTCCACTGCTGAGGCGAGGCCTCCAGAGAGCAGACTGGGGCATTCATCAAACCCACTTGGTGAAGCCCCAGTCTCTCATGGCCTCCCCATTTCAGATATGAATCACCAAAATGTCAGGAAAGAGAGGGAGGGCTGCTCACTGCAAGGGAGGGAGACCCTGAAAAAGCTCAAATTTCTGACAATCTTCAAGCAAGAGACTAACATAAAGTTAAATAGAAAAGCCCAATCAAATGTATGAGATGCAATTCTGTCCTCAGAACCCTGAAAGCTTTTCTTCTCTGGGACATGGTTGCTGGACAAACTCATTAGGAAAACTTTTTTTTTTTTTTCCCTGACACAGAATTGCTTCTTAACAAAACCAGTTCTTTTCTGGAAGATGCCAGATGATAGGAGATGGCTTTTCAGGTGATGTCACAATGTCTTTCCTGATGGCAGTGCCAACAGCAATTCCATGGGGTAAGCCAGAGTGAGATCAACTTTTCAGTCACAAGTTAGAGAGATTATTCTCATCTGTGTGTCCTTGCAGGGTCACTGCATTCTGATTCTGAGCATTAAAAGAACTAAAGTGGTAACTTAAAAGTCTTCCTCAAAAAAGTCATCAGATTTGCTGTTGCTACTACCTTGTATCATAGAAAATGAACAGAGTAAGAAATTCCTGAGATGCCCTTTATTTCCTGTTAACCCAGCATCACTTCATTCCACCTTGTCAACATCTTTCTTTGCTATGGACACATCTGATTAACACCTAGAATAGCTAAGGAACCCCTGGTTCATCGTGAGCTTGTGACCTGGCCCTGTAAGACACTCCATGAAGTTAGCAGCCTTCTCCTTGGCTATCCTGGCCTTCACATTCTCTGCTCCTCTCTGCTGTGTGAGTTAGTCAAAAACCATGTCAAATGATTTTTAGACATTCTTTCATTCATAAGTACCATGCTTCATTTTAGGGTGTGAATTCTCAAGCTCAGAAGGATTGTACAACTTGTTAAAAATATTAATTTGTTCTATGGCTGTAGAACTTAAACTGAAGTCAGGATTCAACCCCCTCACTCTTTGGCTATAAAGCCCATACTCTTTCCTACAAGCCACATTGCCTTTTCTGTTTGAGTATTTATCTGTATTTTATTCTCTCATCTTCATCTCCAGCTGGATATCTACAAGTTAATATCAGAAAAATTTGAGTTCTATACTCTCTTCCCTTCCTCTGTGGTTTCCCCATTCCAGCTCCCCCTCACACAAATTATCAGGCTCTCATGGCATCTTGTAAAAAGCATAATATATAAATACATTCATAGTAGGAGACCTCATCTTCCTTTCTTAGTGACCTCAGCAGAGCCGTTCCTGCCACATAAGCTGTGTTTGATAAGTATTGATAGTTGGTGATGGACACCTTTATAAAGCATTGTTAGCATGAGAAGCATATCACAGTTTTTCCTGAGATCTCGCCCTGAGTCATAGTAAGAATAGCTTACTACATCAGAGAAGGAACCTGAATTCAGAGTCCACATCTCAAGACTGACTGACAGAATCATCCTGAGCACGTTTTTCATTAGCAAGCCTCAAGTTTCCATCTCAAGTTTCTAGTTGGTGAAGAATGATCAGATAGTAACTCCTCTGTGACAATGCCCAGGAGAATGTGAGCCACACGGTATAGTGGCCCTGTCACCCCTACATTAGCCACCATGTATCACAATGCCATGGTCTCTCACACACCCCCCAGGCAACAGCTTCCCTGACTTTGTCATGTGTCTCTCCCACGCCCATCACAGAGCTTGGGCACGTCATAGTACGAGTTTGATAAAACATGTTTGATACTTTATTTCTCTTATGCCACACTGACAAGTTCAAGCCAAACTAAGATTCTCATAAGTTTGTGTTACTCTTCAGTGAACACGTGCTTGCTAGCAGGACAGCTGCATATGACTGTCAGGACATTATGCCAAGCAAGAGAGGCCAGATCAAAAATAGTACATTGTCACCTGAAGTCCAAACATAGGCAAAATTAACTGATAATGTAATAATACAGTGATTCTGAAAAATATTTCCAGCTCTCTTTATCAACTGACAATGAATACAGTTCAAAATGACACCTCTCTGCGAATATTTCTGGCAATTACAGGAAAAGTGAAAACCCCATTACGAAAGACCTTTATTGGTATGTATATTTCAATGCCTGGGAAACATTTTTAAATGGTCTTTAGGTATTGCATCCAAATTAAGTTTTCTTCAGGAAGTTTAAGTTACAAGGGTCAGCTTAAATGATAAAAGTTCCTTAAGATTTAAAGGATACAATGAGAGAGAGAGAGAGAGAGAGAGAGAGAGAGAGAGAGAGAGAGAGAGAGAGAGAGAGAGAGAGATTCCATGAATTCTTGCAGCTCCTAAAAAGGATGAAATCTTGCCCTTCATAATAATCTGGATGGAACTGGAACGGATCATGTTAAACAAAATAAGGCAGAGAGAGAGACATCCAAATACAGGATGGTTTCACTTAGATGTAGCATATAAAGAAACAAAACAACCAGGCAAATCCCAATAAGATTCACAGGTTGAAATATGGAGGCTGCAGGGACAGAGCAGGGAAGGAAAGAAGGAACCAGGTGGAAAGAAGGAACCAGTAAAGAGCACTGAACTCTGGTGGTGGGTGCGGTGTGAAATATTCAGACTGAGGTCTGATTCTAGATCCTAAAATGAAAATAACAATGTAAACAAAAGAGAAAATAAAACTAATTTAAAAAGATTTAAAAGATGACGTATTTCCTCGGAAACCAAAACCAAGCCCTGAAAAGTTCAAAGATGGCTGCTTCCACCCGCAGTGTCTAGAGGAAGCTCATCCCGCCTCCAGTTTCCACCTCCTGTCCTTCAACAATCCCTTGTCTCCACAGTGAAGTGAGAGCAGTGAGGCATTATCTGTGCTCTTCACTGGAGGAGATCGGACCATGGGTCAGCTGGGAGTAGTCACGGGGACATCTTATCTTCCTCGGACAGATCACCACAGGGACAGTCTCCTCCACGGGCTGCATGTTGCAAGTCAGACCTCACGTCCCCTTGCTGAGAAGATGCAGCTGTCGACCGTAGGCCAGGTGAGTGTAGAAACCGGTCACTGAAGGCCAGAGCGTCCTTTCAAGTGTCCCTCCGCTCTGGGGGAGAAGGGCTGGTGGGTGTGAGTCCCCATCTGGTCTGCGTCACCCGATAAACACTCCCCTTTTGGCTCTAACTCGAGTTCGCCATGGAGTCTAGGGAAGTGGCTGTAAGAAATGTTGGTATGTATATTTCAATGCCTGGGAAACATTTTTAAATGGTCTTTAGGTATTGCATCCAAATTGAGTTTTCTTCAGGAAGTTTAAGTTACAAGGGTCAGCTTAAATGATAAAAGTTCCTTAAGATTTAAAGGATACAATGAGAGAGAGAGAGAGAGAAAGAGATTCCATGAATTCTTGCAGCTCCTAAAAAGGATGAAATCTTGCCCTTCATAATAATCTGGATGGAACTGGAACGGATCATGTTAAACAAAATAAGGCAGAGAGAGAGACATCCAAATACAGGATGGTTTCACTTAGATGGACATTTAACTCTCCCCCTGGCATTCCCCTGGCATCCCCACACCTGGCTGACCCGGTTCGGGCCAGGTCTTCCGCCGCAGCACCCACCCGCTGGGCAGAATCAGGTGACACTGCCGCCTCACTCTGAGGTTCTCTCCAGGTTGGGATTTGGAAAAGTCCACGGGGATGCTATGGGAGGGAGGGAGGTCCTGCAAAAGGAAGGATGGCGTCTGTGGAAGATGGGCCAAGACGCTTGGCCTCCTGGTCCAGAAGCTGTCGGTTCCCCATTTGCTCGCCCAGCCGGCCTGAACCCTGTCCACCCTCCGCTGGTCTGCCTCCCACCCCATCACCTCTCCTGCAGCTGTGGCGGCCAGAACTGCGGAGCCAGGCTCAGAAGTCGGCTGCGTCCCGTCAAGAGCGACCGCGATGCTGATCGGTGCCCCGGCTACAGACGGGTGGCTCCGCCCGGGCTCCTTCCCGACGGGAGGGTTCGCAGTTCGCGTCCACGCCTGGGACCTTTAGGACCCGGAGCGCACCGAGAGAGCCCAAGGAGAGACAGGAGCCCAGCCTGGTGCCCAGGAGACGCGGGGAACCCCTGGATCTGGGCCCTGGGCTTGGATACCGCAGGGGACCCGCGGGCGCCAGCTTTCACGTCGCCGGAGCGGAGAGGCGCGGAGAGGGGTCTCGGACCCGCGGCGGCGCAGGCTCAGGACCCCGACTCCATCCCGGCTGGGCCGGGTGGGGCGGGGTGGCGGCGGGTGGCGCGAGCCTAGGCGCCGCCCGGCGCCGGGGTGGAGCTCCGGCGCGGCTGCCGACGGAGCCCCTGCGGGGAGCGCACCGGCCGGGGCCCGGGCTCCGCGCGCGCGGTCTCCCAGTTGCGCCCCCAAAGGCTGGGGACACGCTGGACCCGAGCCGCCGCGGCAGCCTCGATCCGGGTGCACCGGGAGCCACTCCGCGCGCCGACTCCGGAACGCAGCCGGCTTGGGATCGCCAAGCTTGGCCCGCTTTGTGGGGTGTCTGTCGTCTCCGTGCGCGGGGACCTTGACTGTCCGGGCCTGCTGGGCGTGGGCGTTCCCTGGCGTGACTTCCCAAAGCGCGTCTCTCCTGCCCGCCGTCCGGTTTCAAAGCGCGCTTGCTGAGGTCCGCCTTCTCCCTGTTTGTCGCTCTCTACTTGGCTTCCTCAGAACTCTGCAGGCATCTTAACACAGGGAGACCAAACTGGGAGACCACGAAGTGTCCCGTTTAGCCCTGCTCCTTGGAATGAGGCTGACACCGAATATGATGCATCAATTAATATCCCCTGGAGAGGGAATTGTCATACTGGTCTTGTCCTCACCTTCCTGTGCCTTGGAATGAACCAAAATGAGGTGGTTAACCTCATTTTTAACCAACTTCAACTTCAGCCCCAGAAACTGTCACTAGTTTGTAGGGGATCCTTGATCTCTTGATGCGAGGAAACCGCCTCTCAGTGAATGAGTTTTAAAGTGAAGGGTTGGTTAGATGACCAAGTTCCCTCCGGTGCCTAAAATCCTAAATTGTGAACGCGTCAGCCCAGCTCTACTGAAATTTGAAAAGTTCAGATGAAGATCCATGGTAGGTGAATTTAAAATGTTTTAAATTATACTTTTCTTGAAATGACACACTTCTTTAAGAGGAGAGCTAACATTTCTACACATTCCTAAATCTGCACAGTATAACAGTACTGCTTGTCAGAGTGATTAGACAGTAGACACTCATGACAAGACAAATGAACACTCGGGTGATTCATGCCTAGTAAAATTATATATATAATATAATTATAATTATAATATAACTTATATATATCATTACTATTTCCATGTCCCAAGTTTTGAGCTCAGTATCTGACAGATCTACATTGAAAACAATATAAATAGCTTATCAGTGTTTCCAACAGGATTCCAGTAAACTCCCCTCACCCAATTTCTTCTGGAAGCATAATTATAGCAAGTCATGATTCTTAAAGCCACTCCAGAGTAAATACTAGCATGCTCAGCTACTGAGGGGGAATGGATGGATGTTGAGTAGAGTGACATTTGACATTAAAGGAACCTGAATGTCCCCTCAGAAATAAGCTTTTGTGACCTTTGACTGTGGCTTCTCCCTGGAACCTAGCTCTTTGCCCTCCTGCAGAGGTGACAGTGTCCTGTTGACCAGGGCCTCTGCATAGGATAGAGGACCATGAGATTCTCCCTCACCCCAGATTATAAGCGCTCTTTGTGAAACCCAGGCCAACCACTGCCTTTTTTCTCAGGAAGTTTTCAGAATATTTTGAGATCATGTCTTTAATGCCTTCTCTCCACTCCCTGCTAACCTCCCTTCCAACCTAGATAGGTATGCCAGACTTCCTGCAGGAGAGGAAAAGCAAATTAAAAAGTCAGCACCCAAATAGTCCCTATCCGTAGATAGGACTGGAAAAAGCAAATTAAAAGGGGGTAGGGAAGAAGAAATCAGAAGATGGCGATTTTACCTAATGCACTTATTTTTCACCCTAGGACTATTACTGCCTTAAGTTGTTTTTCCAACATGAAGCACTTTTGGCAGAGACTTGGTGAACTACAACTGATTTCTTCCCCCAAAGGTTACATCTCCTTTCTTCCAGAACTAACACATCCCAAGCATCCTCTTACAGAGAGGTTGCTTGAGACTCATTTAAGAGGAATTCACTGAAGCCTTCTCTGTCTCTCTCTCTCTCTTGGTTTTTTTTTTTTTTCATATTTTCAGTTTTTGGTTCTTATTTAAAGACGTTTACTCAAGGAAGCCATAAATTGGTTCTAAGTTGCTTGTTCAGTTGTTGCATTAGTTATCTTTATTTAAGGGTTATTACCTTTTAATTCACAGAGTTCTGCTCTGCATTGGCCTCTGTTACCAGGCAGAAGTGAAACACACCACTAATTCCCCAAAACCATCCTCTTTAACACAACTTCCCCAGAAATAACCTCACCAAATAGAGAAGTAGACCAGTCTAATTAAGTGGTTTCCAATCCAGCATCTGCTTAAGATCTTGGGAAAGATTTCATCGGTGGAAAGATTTCAATGGTGGAAAAAGCTAAAAGGATGAATTGTCCAGAGAGTGGGGGAGGGAGGAGTTGCTACCCAGACAGGCAGCAAGACAGATGGACGGTTCCTACAAGAAGCCTGAAATCGGAACATGAAAAATAAGTCTTTCCCCATCTCTTCATGTCTATTCCAGAACTTTCCACACTAACCTCCTTGCTTCTCAGATACCTTCTGTCTCTTCTCTCTAACATTCATTCTCAAATGGGTTTATATACCCAGCAGCATCAGACAACAGGAGAAAGAAAATAATTCAGTTTTATGCATACTTAATTTTTATATTCAAAAGCTAGCCATTTATCCTTACCAGTGTTTAATTACAGAAGGGGAATAAAACAGTTTATAAACAAATATTAATATTTGAGTGCACATGCTCAAATTTCATTCTATTAAATGAGATATTTGATCAAAACAGTATAGAAACTCTTACTCTTCAAAGCAATGAAAGATTGTATTTTACACACATAAAACATCAGGCAATACTTTTTGCTTAAAACCCTTTGACAGTTCCCCACTGTGCTCTGAATAAAATCAAGGATAGAACTGGTGGCAGGAACCAGCTATCCCCTACCGATATCTTAACTTTATTTCACATCTCTCATTAGGGCCCAGTCAGACTGGTCTCTCAAATGCTTCACTGTTTCATGTTTCTTCCCAACTCGTGCCTTTGTGCAGCATCCAGCTGCATGGAATGCTCATCCCCAGTCTTCACGTGACTTCTCAGCTCTCGGTTCCCAGCTTATTCACCTTCTCTGGGTGACTTTGGGCGAATGATTTAAGAACTCTTTTCTGTAAATTAGGGGAAAGGTTATCTACCTGATTCAAAAGATGCTATGCAAGGTCATTCAACCTTGTAGGCCCCTTCCCAGTACCAGTGATGGTGATTGGTGTTTATGCTATAAATATCTGGTCAAATTACTAAATAATTTCTAGTTATTTATTTTTAAATTCATAAATGTATTGGCACTCCAAAAGAGAATTCTCCACTGAGTTTGAATCCTGGCACTACCTCTTCTCTTAGAAATGTTATTTGCAGTCACAATTATCCTGTGAGTCAGATATTATTATCTCTGCTTTCTAGGTGTGGAGCCTGAGGCTTAAAGGGTTACAAAACCTCTCAAATTCACACAGCCAGCAAGAAGGGAAGTACAAAAGATAGAGGCCAAGTGTTTCTTCTTGTTGTGGAATATAATAAAACATACCCATACTCATAGAGACATTTTTCAAATAGATCTTAGCTATTTTTAAGCCAAACGGATCTGATTACTTCCCCACTCTACGTCCCCATGTTTTGTGTTTCTAGGTACTAACATCACATTTTATCCCTTATGTATTGCACATTATCCACACAATCATTTCTGACTTGAAAAAGTCGTTTACATTCTGCTATTCAGTATTGCTATACTTAAACCATTGAAATGTGAAACAGTTGCATTGCCAAGTTCATCTTTTGGAAAAGAACAAGTGCTAACAGTCTATTGCTGCTACTGCCATAACTGAGGGAAAAGGGCAAATTATTTAAAAGATGATATCTTAAAAAACATTGTACAACTGGAAGAAATAGGACTAGATAAATTAAAATCCAGACAGAAGAGATTTTGCTCACATGAGATGAGACAATCCTTCAAAGGAGAGCATTGATCTTCCTGTGTTTCTTAAAAGTATTTATAATACCAAGTACTAGCAAAGTTGGGCAAGAATTAAAATACTCGTAATGGCTGTTAGGATTGTGAAGCACCATGCACTCTGTAAAAACTCTCGGTAGTTTCCTGTAAACACATATGTTATACATACAAAGTTATACAAAGTTAAATCCGTAAAGGTAGAACCAAAATAAGTCCTAGAAATCCCAATCCTAGGTATTTACCCTGAGGAAATGAAAATCTAGGCTCATACAAAAACCTATACATGAATATTTATTGAGACTCTATGCATAATTCCCCCAAACTGGAAACAACCCAAAAGTTCTTGAATGACTCTGTCACTCACGTAACCTTTTTTGTGCTACTGGTTTCAAGACTGCACGTGTTAAGACTCAGAACTGTACACTGAAATACATGTGAATTTCAGTGTATGTCAATCTAACAAATTAAAAAGTGTGAGGCATTTTGGAGGGATCAGACCTGGAGTTTGAATCCTGGCACTACCTCTTCTTTTTGAAATGTTATTTGCCATCACAATTATCCTGTGAGTCAGATATTATTATCTCTGCTTTCTAGGTGTGGAGCCTGAGGCTTAAAAGGTTACATAACCTCTCAAATTCACACAGCCAGCAATTGGGGAAGTACATTTAGATACATATCTTGTCACACCTATTGTCATTGATAGAGGTTTTACATACCACACATTTAAGAGTCACAGAATGCTGAAGTGTCCCCAGGGCCAGTTTAAGGAGGTGAGCAGGTAAGGTAAGGACTAACCTGATGCGTGATCAGTAAAGCAGAAGTAGAGGACACAGCTTGAATTAGACCCCAAACAAGGCTGCTTATATTCTTCCCCTTGGGAAACATTTTTAAGTAGATGCTTAACTACTGTCTCTCGGGCCTTTCCCACACAGACAGCCAGATCAATGTAAGAGGCAAGAATGGAGGAGACCAGCTAATTTTTCAAAAATTGAACTAGAGTATTCGAGTAGCCATCTATTTACTTGACTTTGCAGCAACAGTGGAAGTGTAACTGATGAGGAGACTGGCACTTTTATGGTCTTTCGAGGCAGAGGTGCCAACATGTAACCATCTCTGTAAGTAATAATCATTGAGTCTTACTCTGTGGGGAACTTTGATCAACACTGCTCGATTACTTTTAGTTACTGTGGAATTTGTCTTCATGTAGTTTACACACACTTCCACAATTATTTGACTCAGGTCCTGATAACTAATACCATTCACCTGAATTTTCAGTATAACTATAGAAGACAGTCACATAGAGCTTGAGGAAATGACTCACATTCAGTTATTTTTGAGCATAAAATCATCTTTCTAAATGTTAGAATGTTTGCTAGCTGGAACTTTTAACATTGGACACAGCAGAGAATTCTACAAGCATCTGCAAAATAATGGCATACACCTCTGAATGTTGAAATCAAATAGTTACCCAAATTCTTGAGGACAGTCTTTCAATTATAGTCATGACATACCCACAAGTTCTAATTTCCAAAAATCAAGTCTTCATTTATTTTGATTTATCTAAATATTTTCCCTTCTCAATGGGCATTTCTAATAATTTGACCAGTATAAATAAACTGCTCTGACTATCTTCTTCAGCATCTCACTTCAGGTCCCCTTTTCACATGGGTATATGCTAGTTTAAAGGACCTCTTTCTGTTTCTGTTTCTCAATGACAAATGGAGTCTGTCTTGTTAGTGGACTCTCTTGTGTAATGGTAAATTTGTTATTTGTCATTTCAATAATTCTGGTTTTTGAGAATTTAGCAGACTTCATTTTTTTAAAGTAGTCATTCCCAAATTGAATGGAAGGCATAGAGATTTCCCTATTACCCCTGCCGCACACAAGCATGACCCATTATCAACACCCCCCAGCAGAGTGGTGCACATGTTACCACGATGAACCTACATTGACACATCATAACCCCCCCAAAGTCTATAGATGACATTAAGATTCACTCTGGTGTTATATTCTATGGATCAGACAAATGTACAGTGACAGGTACCCACCATTATAGTATCATGCAGAGTAGTTTCATTGCCTTAAAAATCCTCTGTGCTCCTCCTACTCACCCCTCCCCAATCCCTACTTAATATTATTTTATTAAAGTCATTTTTCTCAATGGAAAGGAGAATATGTTACTACCTTATACATTAACATAAAGGTTCAACTTATTTTCAATTATCAAGAATCACAATCTAATTACAAATTAGGTGATAATTTATTTTCCTAATATGCTCATCTGTTTGGAATCCTTTTCCATGTTATTCACTCTGAAAAGCGTATACACTTTACTAATTATTTTTGCCACCTGTTTAAAGGAATTGTAGAATAAAGCAGTAATTTTGAAAATTACAGTCATCTAACACCTACATTCAACAAAGACACTACGCTGAGAGGTATCATTAACTTAACATCAATTAAAAACTGCAGCGAAAATGCTTCACTGCAAGATACACTGTGATTTTAATAAATATCTAAAACGAGATGAACCCTTTAAGGGTTGCTTTCTAGTTTTATCAGAGAACAAAGACAGATGGATTTATTTTTATGTGAAGATTATTGGGAAAACATTTTAAATTCTTGATTATATGTGGGAAAACAAATTTACTGAATGCCTGTTTTGTGCCAGGTGTTAATTTGGTTTGACATTTTTAACAACCCTGATCTGTGGCGCTCTAATTTCCATTTTGTAATAAGAGAGTTAGGCTTCAAGAGGTAAAGTTTCTTAGGTCAAAGGGAAGACGCCCTTCCAGACAGAGAGACCCATGTGTGGTTTGTGGAAGCTGAAGCCCAAGGAACAGGAGGCTACGGAGAAACAAAAAAAGGGTCTTGGGCTCACCCTGGTGGCCTATCAGTCTAGTACACCCTGGAAGTAGTCCCACGTGCATCCCAAGGTCCCAGGTTCTCAACCCGGGACCTGGAGGAATAACCAAGGTGAAGAACTAAATGAAAATAAAGTGCTTCTTCTCTCTCTTTCTGCCTGCCTGCCTACTTGCCTTCATTCCTGCTGCACCTTTCCTTTAAAAATAGAAAAAAGGAGCATGTCTGGAGCATGGGCGTAGTAGGAGGGTCATCTGAGACAGGAGACGGGCACTGCGACTGAGAAGGGTTTCACAGCAAATGTTAAGGATTTGCTATTTTGTATTTTCTTCACGTTCACTCTTGCATTAAGAGTAGCTTGAAGAGGTAAATTGCAATCACCCCCAGAGGATCATGGTAGCATGATTTGGGGGCAGAGGGTGTCAGGGGAGGGAAAAACAAATAGTTTTGTGAGAGATTTAGTAGATGCGAGAGACAAGTATGACTTGTTGATTGCAAGGTGAAGACGACTGATGAAGGAAAAGATGTGGAGTTTTCAGGTTTACTCAACTGTGGGGAAGGTAATATTCTTTGTTGAGAGAGGAAGTATCAAAAGAAGAACCTTTCACAGGAGAATTCTGCAACCTCGTTCTGTTATGTGGTGCGGTACATTTGAAGCATGCAGTATGAAATACAGGAGGTAGGAACTAGAGTTGGGTGGAAAGACCTGGGCCAGAGGTCTAAGTTTGGGGATAAAAGAGTAAAATGACTTGCTGCATTGTTTCCCAAGTTGTGCCATGGACCTTCCAAGATCCATCGTGTCCCTCAGAGTTCTCAGAGCTTTGTTTACATCATCATCCCAGGGTGCAGCAGAGTGAACAAGTGTTGGCTTCAATCCTGACTCTGGAGCAAATGGTGTAATCATGAATAACGTACATGGCTCTCTGGTAGTTGGTCTCCTTCCCTACGTGGGGAGTGATAGTACCTACTTCAAAGACTCTCTTGAAAATGAAATTAGTTCATATATACTTGTGTGTGTGTGCATATAAGTACACACATATATATAAATATATATATATATGTGTGTGTGTGTATTAGATCAGACATCTAAAAACAATGCCTGATACATAGTGAGGCATTAACACTAGTTAGCTATCATTATTTTATGAGGGTCTTTATAAAATGAAGATTGATGCACCCCCCCCGCCCCCAGATGAGCATTCTGTGACTAATTCACATTTCATCTCAGCTTGGCTCCTTCCTGTCTACGCCATATATACTCATGATGAAATAACATTTTAAGATGGCTGTGTAACAAAAATCAGCAGCTTTCCATCCCACAAGTCCCACCTGAAATTCCACATCCTAGAAACGATTCACTTCAGTCATCTATTTTTTTAATTCTAGTTTTCAGATGGCTATCACCACGGTTCTTAAGTATAAAATTAATGCCACCGTCTCATCAAGTATACCCTTTATATACACATTGCCTTTGTCGTCCATATTTTTTGCATTTTCTCTTTTCAGAATTAGTTTGGTTTTTAATTCATCTCAGCCTTGTATCCAAAAAGGAACAAAGTGAAAGGAAGAGGAGATTTCTATCTCCCCTTCTCGAGACCCATGGCTCTACAGGATTAATTGACCTGAGGCCAAAGTCAGCCTCTCAGACTTTAACCGCCAGGGCCAAGCTTCCCGTATATGCTGCTAAGGATGGTTCACTTAGCTCATCACAGGAACAGATTCAGAAAGCATTCACAGCACTCCATGTGAGCAGCAACATGGGTGGACCCAACAGGAATCATATGAAGCGAAATAAATTGAGCAGAGAAAGGCAAACATGGCATAATATCATCATATGTGGTTTAGATAAAGGGAAAAAGTGAATGAACGAAACAAACTCTCAGACAATAAAAAACAAAATCAGTAGCTTCCAGAAAGGAAGGGGTAGGGTGGGGAGTGCTGTATAAATCAGGTAAAAGGGCTCAGTTGTATGGTGATTAATGCAAACTAGACTTTGATGTCAGTCATAACGTACTATATGCAGATGTTGATTTTTAAGACTGCCCATCTAGAGCCTATGTAATGTTATAAAGAAATGTTACTTCATCAAAAATAAATGAAACTTAATAAGAATGCACAAGTAACATGGTGTCCATCTCAAGATAAACTTGTCATCTTGGGATGCAGTAAGAGTAAGAGTTCTCTCTTCATTTTCCAACATTTTGCCTGCGACTTTATTTATCTACACGAATATGCATAACTGAATTAGTTCAAATGGATGAGATGAGGCATGAATTTCATTGCTCTAAACTGCCATGTTTTAAGGTTGTTCTTTAATCCAATTATTCTCAAAATATAATTTTTCACCTTTCCTTACAGCCATGAATGACAATGTAGTCTAAATTGATGCTCCATTCTCATTTGGAGTTACTAAGAGACCTCTGGAAAGAAAATTGTGTTTTCAGGGAGGAATTTCTGCTCAGCTTGCAGAAGAAAAGAGGTGAGATGTGTAAAACTATAAATTAATTACTAAGAAAGAGGTTTTCAATACGATATCTCTGCTTGCCAAACACATATAAAACTGGGAAGCACTTTTCATTTGGTTGCAAGCAAAACTTTGTTGGGTGCTGAATTTATTCTATAATAGGTTTGCTAGAAGATTGGTGAGCAAAAAGAGCTTCTTCAAATTTAAAAGGATGATTTAGGTACAGAATAGAAATGCAGACACACCCTGGCAAAGTAGCAGTGTATTTGGTGTACTGCCTCTAGCTGGGTGAGGTCTGAATATATCCCAAGAACCCAGGTTTCTGTCAAGGGGTGAAAGGGGGTTGGGGAGATGATGAGTCAGGGGTATAGACTGTAGGGGGTGAGGAGGGAGCAACCAAGATGAAAAATGAAATAAAAAAAAATAATAAAAATACAGATATTCTTCCTCCTCTCTCTTCTTACCTCCCTACCTATTCACCTTCATTTCTGCCAACACCTTTCCTTAAAAAAAAGAGAAAGAAGATAGAAAATGAGGGATACATTATTTAGTATAAATTTTGCCTATTCAGCTCCCTGTTTTTAAAACTGTTATTAGGTTGTGTCCGACCTGCGGAATTGTCAGCTGGGGTCCGGAGATCCACCTAGAACGGATGAAAGGGGTGGGACAAGAGGTGCGAAAAATGACAGCAAGACAACGAATTCTGATCAAGCTGCAAAATTTTATTAAAATGGAGGGACTTATATAGAAAGGGAAAAGAAGGGAAGTAGTTCTGATAGGTGGCCCCTGTGCATGT